>OV656807.1:18762500-20012500 GCA_927399485.1 Calamotropha paludella | reverse complement strand
TTGATGTCCAGGCCAAAAAAACTAATTAAATACTCACTTCACAAAATATAATGCTTGCCGTTAACCCCGTGTTTTCTGGTATAAATACTATATAATATTGGTCGTGCCCACGTAAAATCAATTTAACTCATTTAATTAATTTAACCCTTTTATCCCCATTAACATGATCCATGCATGGGAATACTATTTTTTTAATGAATTCTATACCATTTATTGAATGAATTATATTTCCAAAATGTCTATCTATATAAATCGATAATTATACCAGAGGAAAAAATAACGTTGACTGCTAAAAGCTTCGAATATGAGCAGATATTGTGACTGTTGTTTCAAGAAAAAACGTCGATTCAATCGACTAATATTGCATAAGATGCACAAAATGATATCGATATGTTTGGTAATTTGTTGAATATTAATAAATCTTTACAAGTTCTAATTTTGTATTGTTAGTAACAACGGGTAAATTTGCAATATGATTAATGGGGATAGTGGATGAAAGTTTCCACGTTTCCTTTAGTGGAGTTTCATCATGAAGAAAGTGGGATCCACCGGTTTTGTTGTCGCTTACTTTTTTGCGAAAAAATTACGGTAATTGTTTCACTGAGTATAAAATTTAATTATAAATATATAAAATGAAAAACAATAAGAAAATGCACCAAACGTTAAGAATTTCGCAAGTTAATGATTTTGCCGTTTTAAATATTTAAATTTGTGTGTTTTCATCTCAAGTTGGCTTTTTTGTTTATAAATTGAGTTAAGACACACATTAAAAATAATTGAACTATTTCAGCGGTAGCTGAACTTACGATAACAAGGCTGTTTTATGTTATACAGATTCAAAACGAAGTATTTTCGCATTCTTTATTTTTACGCAAATTAAGTAAGAAAACAAGTTCGTCAAGTATGACTGTTAACCCCGCAAGAGTTGCCAGGAAGTAAGAGATGTTGTTTAATATTTGATTTAAAGAAAAAATCTTGTCTGTCTTGTCTTAGCTGGTCATAAAAGTTGGCATTTGATTCAGTTGTGTGAATCACTCATGCAAATGGTTTTTTTTTTATATTTCACATATATATTGTGGACATATGTATTTCACATATTATTTCGGGGAAATATTTACTCAGTTTGTTTATATCCTGTCAGCAAGTTTTATTGTGATTGCCGTCTCTGAGGTCACAGGCATAGTAGCAGTTCTCTGGATTGATTGGGAGTGATTGATGTGACCTGCTCCAGCAAGACTGATGACAGCCGGCGCTTTCGATCACGCTATTATGTTGGCGTAGAGCGTGAGATCTTGCTTTTGAAACTATTTGAACTACTGAATATTTTCATTTAAGAAACATTGATATTTTTTTGCAGAAATAAGTAATACAAGGATAGGCATGCTCTCTTACTTGAAAGTTTTCTTCCCTCGAAATGATAAGCATTGATTTCATTTTAAAACATATTTTTCTATTACAAATAAATTAATGTCACTCGTATGATTAACCACTAAAGATAAAATGCGCCTCATTATTTACAAACACAAACATTAAAATGTTTCCGTTCGTCTGAATAGGTACCTAACGCGTGTATTGACATAAAATTCCACGAGTTGTTCGGATGCTGCTTGAAAGCGAGAAGTTGCGTAGGGCATTCACATTGTCGTCGCAATGTCAGGCGGGGCGGGCGAGGCGCGTGCTCTGCGGGCGGGCGGCTGTACGCAGCGCCCGCAGACAGATGCGTGACGCAGCGCGCAGGACCACTCCCCCCCTCTGGCGTGCGTACCCCGCGCTGCCTCGCACAATACATCGATCTCGCGTGGTGCGTAGCCCGCACCGAGCTCGGCCAGCAGCCGTGGGTCCTGTGCACCACCACGGGACGAGCGGCGCGTGGCGTTTGTAGCGTGCAGGCGTGCGTGGTGGGTGCGCGCCGGGCGGGGCGGCGCGGCCCGGGCTCAGTTGCTCCGAGGCACGCGGGCGGCTCGCGTCGCCCTCCGTTACCTCTGCACCGTTGCATTGCTGCGCTCGCGAGCTCGCGGTAAGCGACGCGCCACTAGTGTACTTCATACATAATTTGTGTACTTTTCATTCATCGCTCTTCAGTTTTCCGGCGAGAGTCACGCACCCGGCCCTTTTCCCTCGCGGCTATCCTTAATGATCCTAGTACTTCAGAGATGAGTTTCGGGCTAAATTAACTCAACTGAAAGGTAAGAAGGATACTTACGTACGTAATAAACGTCTTTTAAACCTCAGTTAATGTTGCTCAACGTTGAGTTTAAAAAATGAAGCGACAGGAATGAATTTTCTAATATATTATTGAAATTTAATCATGGCAATTGTATCGCAAGCAAAATACAGCCATTTGCAAATTTTACCGGGAGCGGAGGGCCGAAGAATGTAGATACTACCAGACTCGCATAGATATGCTGCGCTTCATCTTATAGAAGATGTCACGAGGGAAAAGAGAGCTATAGTACTGGCCTGATGCCAAGTAGCGACCGCGACACACATCTTTCAGTCACAAAATATTTTAGAAATATCAGACATTATGTCGAAAGCATTTAGGATGTCGCGACGCAGTGCTAATAGAAAGTCTAATTTATTTAATCTGTCTGTTTTCTTGTATTTCTTAGTTTGCAATTATTTACGACAAATACGCGGTCGAGTTACATCTGTAAAGTCAGGAATCTGTCTCTGTTTATTGTTAGAACATATCTTACCAAATCACGACTAGATTTTGCTATTTTTGTAATAATGATTTGTTACAGATTTTTACAATTCATGGTTTTCGCCATAAAATATTTTGATACGAGCTTAATTTTCAAGCCTCCATAGAGGATTTTTTTCTGGATTCATGAGGCCTTTAGTTTATTTACTCCTAGTTTTTCCATCTAGCACTAAGCTCTACATTTCAGCCTCACAGCGTGGATATTCAAATCACTTATAGTCGTTTCGTCGAACTGGTTCTCATTGACAAGAAATACAAAATTCAAGTTTCGTATCTCTTTTCAGTATAAAAATTAGACATTTGTATTATTAATGTAACTAAAATGCATTATTATGCATATGTTTATCGTTAATGAAAAAAGTGATATAAATATTTTCAGTGTGTCCACTAGTGCATTAGATTCTAAAACTATGTAACGGACACCACTATAGAAGTAAAATTTTTTATATTGTAAACATTAATGTTTGTTTTAGAGAAATTTTATTATTTTGTTACATACTATCACATCGTTTTTTAAAAAGAGTGTATTCTACTTTACGTATGAAAAGGTTAAATTTATGTAGTGATATAATACGCAACCACGAAGCTTGTAACGCCGATCTAAACGCTCTCTCAGTCAAACTAGCAAAACGGCAAATTGTCATTTCAGATGTAGAGTTGCTGACGTTTCGGCCAAATTGTGAGCCATCCCAAGAGATGCAATTTCCCCTTCCGCCTAATTGCCTCCAGGGCTGTTCCTACAAAGCAAGTTAGGGAATGTTGGCCCTGAACATTCGCGACCCCAATCAATTAAGTTAATCATAATATCACTCATATGGAATATTCTCCGCATGTAAACGTACCGTACTTTTCTATATTAAAATGAAAATCGAGTCTTTTAATAGACGGTAGGTAAGGTAGCGTTATTTGGTACTACTGGTACCAGTACCAGAATTACTTATTTATGAATTGCTGGTTTTAGATATTTTAGTAAGTTTACATTGGGGTTGCAACTTACTTTTTAGATCCGGCTCGAAAATTGGTTCTTATTGCACATCGTACACTAAAAGTTTATAGTTTTACAGATAAATGTACTTACTGAATATTAGTATAATTTCCTGTATCATGTGTTTAAAGTAAAGATTAGAACTTTTTCATATTAAAATCATTAATCTAAAACATTTAGTTATCAACTATTTTTCAGAAAATAAAAAGTGTTAATTAAAATCTTATTAGTATATTTTTTTCGCCAATATATATTGTCATGTTTTATAAATATATAATTCAGTTTATTTGTTATTCAAAAAAGTCTTTGGCTGCTTTGCAGTTCGTTTGCTTCTCTTGGAGAATGCGCGCGCATATTAAAAATAAGAGTTAGCTGTATAGCTTATCCATTGGTCTTTCCGATCACTGAAAAGAAAAGCGCAGTTACCAAAAATATCTTCAAACCATTATTGACTTCATATCATAACCACTGCTTATAATACTATATCTTGCCTTTAGATAATGATGCGTTCGAGTATCAAGTATAATGTACGAAATTAAATTAAACTTTATGCAAATACACAACTTACATTGTCCAAGATTTTACCTAAAAATAATTTTAACTGACAAGAAGAAAGCGTCCATGAAAATCCTGTTTGAACAGAAGTTATATACAATTTATAGATCGTTACCGTTACGTTATTATCTATATAATCAATAGGTAGAAAACAATATTATTCTTTTATACGAATAACAGTAGTATTATACTTTTATGACACCGTTTATTACAACGAAGTCTACGAGTATCTGTTTTAAATAAGTATACTCAAATATTTCTGTGTGCTGTGTATGCACAGGATCAAAATTAAAAAAAAACTTCAAAAACCTTAATAGGTGACATATGAAGTTATAGTAATTATCAATAATACTGGTAGTATAAATAAAAAAATACTATGCTGGTAATTTAAAACAGACCCATCACCCAAGGTAGCACCCATTCACAGTGTACTTTTAAAATAAATAAAATATTGTGTTTTGAACTGGATAATCACTCTCTTGCTCAGCTTAGTGTATTTTAGGTGTGCAATGATTATACACTTTCATAGAAAACACATGTAGGTATTACGTTCATATGCGTCAATAAATGAAGGATGTATAATATAGTATGATTTAAAATTTACATTGTTACTCTAAAAGTGTTTCCATTATAAATAGATATTCCAACTGTATTAAAATGAGATGGTGACTTGTAATTGATAATGCAATGTTGATTTGTGGTTATTCAATAGTTGTTCATATTGGAATGGATCGCACGTAAACATGTCAGTCAGTCAATAATACTCAAATCAGTTGGGCTTCTCCTTATATTTACATGTAAGTAAAGGGCTTCTGACAGTGACGATAATAAAATATTTGTTCTTATAAATTAATAAACATTCGATAGTAAAATAGATTGAGTTATATAGCTTGTTTAGGCTTAGAGCACTTGTATTAGATAAATAGGGAAAAACGATTACAGGAGTATCACACTTACATATAACAATCTGAGTTGGCACTCACATGGCTGTATTTAATTTAGTGGAGACCTAGGGCATTTTAATTAATGGGGTCCCTAAGATTATAATGTAATTGATGAAAAAATTAGCAATATGTAATTGATTTATGCATCTGTTTTCACTAATTTTTCTCATTAAGAGTAGGATATTGAGACAAACGTTATTAATATCGTGTTTATTTTCATGACGATCACAATATGCTGACAAAATACAGGGGTGGGGATGAACTAGGAGCCGAACGCGGCGGATCGCGGGGCCCTGGGCATTTGTCCAGAGTGGCTTATGTAAAAGAGGAGACTCTTCAAACTTAGGATTTCGAAACAGCTATAAAGTGTGTAAATCAACGAACGAAACATTCTATATTTACGACTATTTCGACAAACAGGATGGTTTGGTGAAAAATTATTGACGGGGAAAGGGACGGTACTTTAGACTACATTTTGTGATTAATACATTCAATGTTATTAAATCAATATATTGTTTTAAGTCTTCGTGGTCACTTGTAATAGTATTAATCATAATATAATATAATATTCTTTCATATTCACACCAATTAGCTTAGCCCTAAATAAGCACTGTTAGGCTTGTGTTATGGATACTAGTAGTGTTGCCCAAATTCAGTCTTGGTCTTGCAGTCTTGGTCTTGTTCTTGCGTTTTTGCAAGACCAAGACCAAGAACAAGACCGCGTATTTTTAGCAAGACCAAGACCAAGACTGACCGTGCAAGACTTGAGCAAGAACAAGACTAAGCCTGCAAGACTCTTGCGTCTTGCAGCTAGGACTTAGCGCTATTTCACGGAGTAGTTAGGTGTAACAGTTCGGTGTATAGGTACGCTTAGGAATTCTATGAGACGCAAAAAACTGTATCAAAGAATATGAAAAACTGGATCTATGCGCATTACGACTAATACCATAAACATACCTACATAGCGAATAAAAAAATATCCATTAAAATCAAACTGAGTGCATGCATAGTTATGTTTTAACCATCGGCACTTTGATAATGCGGCATCAAAGGTTTTGTACTTACTTCTCAAAGAAATTTGCTGCTTTTCGGAAGCACATGGTTATAATACACGCGCCGGCGGCTTCTTTTGAAATCATATACAACAATCGTTGCCGCCGCGCCGAAATCACAACATTTGACACTATTTGATTGCCGCCACAGGGCGTAGGCGTAGGTATACTCATGCAAAATAATTTCGAATTTTAAGAGTACCTACAGGTGTTCCAAAGAATAAATAAGTTTCAGAGTGCTTATAATGAAAATGAATACATTATACTGATCACGCAAGTAGTATTATGATTAGAATAAAATGGTAAGGATAGGTAGTAGATGTCATAATAATTTATTCTAGTAAGTATATATTATAATATTGATTATATGGTTTTAAACTAATTACTTAGGTACTATTATTGTACATTTAGTCATTATATTTCTTAAGTTTTTACAAGAAAAAATAGCAAAAAAGTGTTCAAATATCACCCGTTTGATAAATATTGTAGCCACTTTTAAATATACTTGAAACGTGTAAAAAAATTCTACATAATTAATAAAATAATATAAAAAGCGTAGGTACTTACCTACTAATAAAATAAAAAGCCTGCGATTTATTATTAGTAAATAATCACGGCAGCCGAGAGTGTGTCTCCACTTTTGAATACATAAATCATAACCAGATCACTAGAGCCACTTCAAAAAAGAAATTTGTAATTCCTAGGGTTCAAAATTATTTTGGTGACAGAACTTTACAGAAGCGTATACCATATCTTCTTAATTCGTTGCCCGAAACTATTAGATGTGAAACGGATAAAAATAAATTTAAAAAAATATTAAAAGATTATCTGATGACTACTATTTAACACAACAATTGTATGTTTTTATTTATTTTTTTGCATTCACAATGCAATATTTCTATAAGATATAAAATACGTGTGTAAAAAACAACCACGCCTCCGAGCCCATCTGAGGGCTCGGAGGCGTGGTTGTTTTTTACACACGTATTTTATATCTTACAACAATTGTATCTTATTATTATCACCGCTAAATTTTCCTTCAGTTTGTTGTAATTCAGTCTAAATCCAATTATTGTGCACTTAACTTTACCTGATACAGTTATAGTTGTATTATATACCTACATAATTATAATTATAAGCTAAGAGACTAAAGATCCCTCAGTCAAACCGACAAGTCGGTTTTGTGGGACTAAATTGTATCTTTGTATTTTTTTTTCTTGTATATGAAATAAATAAATAAAAAAAAATAAAAAAAAAAAAAAAAAGTATTTACAAGCAGTGCCCGCGACTTCGCCCACGAAGAATAGTAACTTTGGAGGTATAGTGACGTTCAGGATTTATTTATTTATTTTAAAACTTCTGTCATCAATTCATCAAACATACAAACAAACTCTTCAGCTTTATAATATTAGTATAGATTAGTATAGATGTACGCCAAAACATTCACTTATATGTAAAGAATAGTGATTGGCACTAATTCTTTACATATATTTTATTCACGCGTCGCGTCTGTACAAGTAGGTAATAATCTGTGTTTGTACGCCGCACGCGGCATCGTTTGATTTGCGGCGGCATCCTTTTAATAGAGCCGGCACGTGGCGAGGCGGCGCGGTAGAAAGCAAGGAAACGTACTATAAACAAAGGAATTATTTTAATTCCAGTCATTTCCAATTGAGCTGTGCTTCGAGTCTAACTTAATAATTGTTTTTACTAATTCTTGTTGTTTTCTAAAAACGTATCACGTGTACAATTTAATATGAGTGACGAAGATTCAAATTATTCTAGTCCGAGTAACGAGAGTTTGAGTCACAGATCTAAAAGACCCAAAAGCAAATTTGAGGAGTTTTTCGAAATAATTCATGCATCCCAAACTGCCTTGTGTAAATTGTGCCAACATAAAAAGACTGAAATAAAAATGAAAAACAGAAACACTTCAGGCTTAAGGAAACATCTAATATCTTTCCACAAAAAGGAATCACAAATATTTCTTCCTGTTAAACCAAAATTAAGTGGAGATATCACAAGCTTTTTAGTAACCGCTGGAAGAAGTGGACAGGTAAGAATATATTTTTTTTATATGAAAACTCCAGGAACTCAAAAAAGTCTTTTTTGAACAAATGACTTTAAACTGACTTCGGAATATTTTATAGATATTGATAAAATAGTAATACATAGGTACATATTTCGCGTCATTTTTAACAATGGTCGAAATTGTCGCTACGGGAATTTTAACTCCGCGTAGCTGTTCATGCGATACTTTCAAAAACGCCATTAACTTACGTAAGTATTTTTGAGTTAGTGGTGTTTTCATCTAGGGGTGCGACATATTAAGTATGTAATTATCGTCTTAAATATTTTTATAAACACCTATATTTTCATTTGTTTTCATAATCGGCCAGTAACAACTAAGTACTTTATTTTGGTAAATTACAGTACAGTGCAACCTTAATATAACAAATGTCAATTTAACGATTTTCTCGATTTAACAACAACAAACCTCCTCCTCCTAAACGCTCAAACCTAGTATGTTTTAAATAATAACACAAGATTTATTGTTTTATTTCAGTCGGAAAACAGCAGTGACAACATCACGACAGCTACAGTTGATTGGGTAGTGAAAAAATATCTTCCCTTCTCATTTTTCGATGACGAAGCTACACAAGTATATTTTCGACGTATTTGCCCTAATATGGAGTTTCCTAAAAGGTCTACACTTAGAAGGAAAGTCAAAGAGCGATTTGAAGAGCTCCAATTTAATCTCAAGGAACGACTTCAACAATTATCATCTAAAATGTCATTTACCATTGATGGGTGGACGTCAATTGCTGGTAGGAGTTACTACGGGGTTACTATGCATTATATAGACAACGAATGGAAGTATCGATCTGTAGTTCTTGATTTTATACCATCACGCGGTCGACATACTGGGGAAGATATTGCAACGATTTTCCATGAATGTTTATTGGAATATGGCATAATTGATAAAATACAAGGTATCACGGTCGACAACGCAACTGCAAATACCAAATTTATGTATGAACTGGGCAAACAGTTGCCACACTTTGATTCAGACAATCAACATTTCCGGTGCTTTGCTCACATTTTAAACCTTGGTGTACAAGATTTATTAGAGACCTTAGCATTACACTGTGAGTCTGACACTAACGCGCAAGATCAGCAGTATGAAGACTATGCAGACGAAACTGAGGAAGATGAAGAATATGCACCAAATATTGCTGACTCGCGTACATCTGTAACAAAGTTACGCAGTATTTCCAGTAAAATAAAAAGAAGTGAGATAGTGAAGAAGAAGTTTCAGTCTGCTTGTGAAGCAGCTGGCGTGCCATCAAATCTAAATGCCATTCTTGACTGTCCAACAAGATGGAATTCCACACATGATATGATTGGATTTGGTTTAAAAGTGAGAGCGGGCATTAACATATTGTGCAGTTCTGTCACCGAATTGAATGATTTTCAAATCACAGCTAGTGAATGGCAGGTACTCGAAAAATTACATAAATTTCTAATAAACTTTAAACTTTTAAGTACAAAACTTGGTGGAGACAAATATGTTACATTACCGCTAGTCATTGTATCATTCAATCTCTTGCTAGATAAAATTGAATCCATGGTAAAACAGTTAGATGAGAAACCTAATCGATCTGAAGTGGATGAAAGGCTCATTCTAGCTTTCCAAGCAGCTCGAGACAAAATGCTTAAACATTATAAGAAGAGCAACTGGATTTATTGTACTTCTTTAATTTTAGACCCAAGGCATAAGGCTCAGACTTTTGACCTGACAATGTGGGGGAAGCAACTTAAAACAGAAAGTCTGCGCAAGTTCAATGAACTTTATGAAGAATATAAAAGTCTACACTCACTGAACAAATCTCTGGAATTGCCAAGAAAAGAAAATAAAGTATGTGATGAAGATGAAGACATTATAGACTTTGATAAACTCTATGAATGTCCCTCGACGTCATCTGGATCTTGTCTTCAAGGCTTAGTGATAGACGAGTTGGAGGAGTACCTGAGAAAACCAAGAACTGCCAGCTCGGAAGACATTTTAGATTGGTGGAGGACGCATGAGACAGAGTATCCGACTTTATCGAAGATGGCCCGTGATTTTCTCTCAATACCTGCAACTTCAGTACCTGCTGAGAGATTATTTTCTAAAGCATCATTAGTAATTAGAAAACATAGAAATAGGTTAAGTGATGAGTCAGCCAGATGGTTACTTTGTATTAATTCTTGGTCAAAAGAATTGATATAAAGTAACATAACCTAATGATAAAGCTGTTGTGTACTGTTATGTTTGATTTGTGTTGTATTTTATTTTTGATTGAAATAAATGATAAATCATAAAACTCTTTTATTAAATTTCATGCAAGTTGAGGGTTCAATCTCTTTCTAGACAGACATTGTTATTTAAAATACAGTCAAGTTATTGTAATTAATTTGTTTTTTTACATGTTTTAGCAAATGTAAGCTTATAAATCATAAATGTTTATTAAGAAACAGTTACTTCCATGGAAAACGACATATAGGTCAGTTGATTTTTCGACTTTCTTATCAAATCTTCAGTTATTTATTAATCTGATTGATCTTTACTATGGCTATGTTAATTCAAGCTCACAATGTTCCAATTCTAATACGTTTTTCTAAGATTTAAAGTAAACTTTAATAAATAGCAATAGACTAATAGGTAATTGCAAGACTTGCAAGACTCTTGCTGCAAGACCAAGACCAAGACCAAGACTGCAAGCGCAAGACCAAGACCAAGACCAAGACCAGGTGTATTGGCGCAAGACCAAGACCAAGACTGGCTAAGTCTCGTCTTGTTCTTGCATTTGGGCAACACTAGATACTAGGGTAACGGATAGACATAAATATATGATACATACATATGAAATATTTATAGATATAAATACCTAATAATATAATAATAAATACCCATGACTCGGGTACAAATGCATCACACAAACATCTGCCCCTTCCGGGCTTCGAACCCAGAACCGTTGGTGCGAAAGGCAGGATCGCTTCCGTTGCACCAAACGGTCGTATTAAATTAAAATGGTATTATTACCATATTATTTCTTTTAATCAAGAGGAGCTTCAAAAACATGGTATAAAACTACTACATTGATTTCATATACAAAAAAACATTTTCTTAGTGTGTGACACATTTTCTAATGTTTATGTATTAACATAGTTACACCAATTTTAAACTTATTCAGATCCTTTTTATTATAATTATTGTTAGTTGATGTCCCCACTGCTGGGCTCAGGCTGAGCTAAAGGCAGGCTTTACTAAGGCTGAAAACACCGAATAGAGATATTAGAGCTTCAACACAAATACCTCCATTATCAGCTAATTTTATCAAAAAAATATGATCCAAATTTACCAGTTCTAAAATAAGGAAACAAGAAAGAAAAATAACATAAAAAGTTTTAAAACAAATTCATGAAATATGTTTATGCATGATTGTAGTAAATGGTGGTTTTCTTTTCTATTCACATATAGATGTTTTAATTTCTGTATGTTCCCAGATTCGAGTCCTAATAGGGGCAGATGTCTATGAATATTACTTATTTATGTATTATTTATTCATTTATTTTAATATAATTAAACGGGGTTAATCCAATTACATAACTATGAATAGCATAGCTTCATTTATTATTCATTCATAGGCTTCTATCTTTTTTTTTTAATAGGATCTGGGGTGGTGAACAAACACGTCAAAATCTGGCTAAGCCACAAGGAGTGCGTTTAGTGCCAGATGCATGTTAAAAAGCGGTGATTACAGTATATATGTATATATATATATATATATATATATATCTATCCGTTACTCTAGTATCGTTAACACGGTTTGTGTTATGGACACTAGAGTATCAAATAGACAGTTGAGTGTTTATTAATAAGTGCGAAAAAAGGTACCTATTACTATTATTTTATTATATGGATATTTGATAAATAGTAAATGAATCTGTTAATTTATGATCGAACTAAAGCCAAAGTTGACAATTTCTCTTCCAGACTTATGGGTCTCTCTAAAAGTGCAATTTAAATATATTTTAGTCTTTTGTACCTTTGTAGGTCACTGAACTCCCCTTAAACAGCTGACCGACTTTCGTGTGTATTTACGTGGGTTCCAGGATGGTTTAACTTCACATTGAACTTAGTAGGGGCCGCTCGGAACGGGTAACACAACGTCTACCAGGTCTTAGTAGAGGTATATTTTTTGTAATTCGCTTTTGTTAACCCTATAATATCTACACGAATCCTTAACAATATTGTGATTGCCATGGACTTTTAAATTATGTCACCTAAATTCCATGTTATCTTTACATCTCTTTATTATAGCAAAAAAAATGGAATCCTTTATGACCAATTGTATCAGCAATTAAATTAAAAAATATGTGATTTCCATTTTGTATAGAAATTCTAGAATATGTCAGTTCTAGGAATAACGTACCTTATGTGATAGCGATATACCAAATAGTCACGTATAATACGTAATTGGTATTTTATAACAACTTACAGCATATTTCGTACTTCATTTGTTTTTTCATAAATTCAATTTTCTTTGATTCTTGACTTATGTTGAGGAGTACTATAATGATAATGATGACCATCAGATTATTCGATTAGATAGTGTGATTTCAGTTATTTGCAGTCTTCTATTTCTTTTTATTAAAAAAGAGAGTGAGATTCAGGATGTTCTTAAAAAAGGACGCCAGTTTTAGTTGTACTAGACAGCAATGAAATAACACTAACTTCTTGTAGTAGAATGCTGATATTGTGAAAAATGTAATAAGATGGGCCGTATTAATGGTAGTTGGCCATCTTTTCTTAAAATATAAAAATAAAAGCTTAAGTAAGTCAATGTAAAAGCCCTATTCACTCTCACTCGTAAGATGCATCTGTTTGCAACTCGTTCCATTTTTCCGTATGTTTAAACTATCAATCGTGACGAGTGATAAAATCGAATCAATCATATTTCCACGTTACGAAAAACTGTCGACTTTGGAATGAACGCAGCAAAACTATTTCACGGAGAAAGAGTAATTGTCTTTGGATGTTGAAATTGACAAAAGTTTGCTCAGACAAATAGTAGCTACTGTCACATATTTTAAGTTACAATGTAGCATAAAAATAGGTTTGGCATACCTAAGAATATTTTCTACACGGTTACAAATCACAATTTAGATAAAAGTTAACAAACGACAAACATGATTATCATCACAAATAGTGTAGGTATTGTTTTTATAAATTCACCTGAAAAGATTAAGTGCTTCAGCTAAATATCGTCCACTGCCGGGCATAGGCCAAGGGTCTCTACAACGACGGATCCTGCGTTGCCCGCATCCAGGTGCTTCCTGCGCTCTTCCCAAATCGTCGGTCCACCGAGTGGGAGGCCTGCCTACACAGGGTTTTCCGGTCCGTGGTAGCCACTCGAGAACTTTTCTGCCACAACGGCCACCAGTTCTACGAGCTATGTAAAACTGATGGCCGTTGCCCGCCATTTACGTTTGGCATATCTGCGGGCTATGTCGGTTACTTTAGTTCTCCTACGGATCTCCTCATTTATGATTTGATCACGTCGGTAAACTCGGAGCATAGCACGCTTCATCGCCCTTTGGGTGACCTTGAGCCTTCTTATGAGACTCATAGTAAGAGACCACGTCTCCGTTCCATACGACATCACTGATACACACTCGTCAAAGACTTGAGTCTCGAGACACTGCGGCAATTTGGACGAGAAGATGTCGCGAAGTTTTCCGAACGCTTTTTACGCTTACATTATCACAGTATCAAAAACATCTCATACTTTTTTATATAACACGGGTTTAACTTGCCCAGTCGTATGGTTATCGCTCAACGTAACTTACGAACATCATCATCCTGAGTCATCAATCTGAATTTTTTCACTTTTCCTCAGGGTTTTGGCAATTTACTGGTTGAAACAACATGTCTTTAAGTTAATTATTTATCTAGGTGAAACATATGTATAAAATATATATGTGGCTACGGGTATTTTTCTCGCCAGGTTTTTCTGCAAAATTAGTAAAAAACGATCTCGCTAGCTAATTTGTCTGAGCTAAAATGTGATACTACGCCATTAATTGCTACGTTCAAAGCCACAGCCTGCGGGTTGCTGTAAAAATGTTCACAGTACTTTCTCATCGTTAACAGGAAAGCAATTAAGAAGAACTACGGCTTTCCCGAGATCAAAGCTCCTAGCGACAATTCTATAAATGTGTCAGAACGTTATGAAAGTATTTATATTTAGACGAAAGAATGCCTCTTCGTTTAAAACAGTTGTACACTAATTACTTAGCTCATTAGTATTTCGTATACCAACAGCTTTTATATGATAGAAAGTTTTTGTTCGCCACTTAATTGCGTTTCTATTACATATTCATATTTGGAAATGTATATCATATCTTAACGGAGACGAATGAATTTTGTTGTTTAATCCATTACTCTCTCGTTCTAATGATGAGTTATTTAAAAGTTGTTATAAAATATATAACCATCGTAAGTCACTAATAATGGTTTAACATTGTACTATGTTTAATTATTTTCTATATCTCTATAACGAAAAATATCTTAGGTACTGAAACGTACATACTAGCACAGATACTTATAAACAGCAACATTCTGAAGTATATTGATGATCAATTTGATAAGTATATCAAAAATTTAATCATAAAATGAGTATGAATCTCGTTCTCTTACTTTTCTTATGTTGTGGGTAAACAAATTATATTCTCTATCGAAATTCCTTTTTAAATTTGTCTTATTGCAACTGTCATCCGCAACTTCCTCGATGAATGTTCTGTCTATGGCCACCAAAAAATGAGCGAAATCGCCCGCCATAAATTTCTACTGATGCGCCCTATAATATACGAATTCTTGGCCACAATTCTTGCTATCTCTGAGTATTGGGCTACGACCTACTTCCCAAGCTAATATTCAAATAGATAAATCAAGTCTAGTCTTGCCGGCTTTTTGCACGGCGAAGATTGATGGAGAAATTTTTGCAAAAATTCTTCGAGATCTTGATCCCCTTCTTACGTAACAGGCTATTGTAATACAAATGATAGTGCAGACCGGTGGGGCGATGTGATTGCATAGTTATGATATATTTCGGCTAAGAGCCCCTTAGTCATGCCCGGTCAACGATTAGTTCTCCGTAAATAAAAGGAGATTTACTTCAACCGAAGGAAATGGAAGGAAAATGAGAGAAAAACATTTTTGCCGTTACAAAACCTGCTTACTTAATCGTAATTAGCAAGTGTTACCTTTGTTACTTTACCAAGTGTTACCTTTTTGGATTTTTGTGTTTTTTTCAATAATAGATCTACTTTTAATAATACAATTAACTTGTTTCAGGTTTCCATTGCGTGCGTTTCGCGGCCCATGAGTGACATTCGGACTTTAATCTGAAATTAAATCTCTTTAGATATAACTTGGACGTAAAATAATACGTAAGCGCTTAAATAAAGTTGAATAGATTGCCGTTTCCATATTTAAAGTGCCTAATCGGATTACTAGTGTTAGATTATCTCTGGTCGTTATAACTACATAATCGGTGATAGATTGCCGTGGATTAATTAATTGTTGTGCCGGTTTTGTGGACATTTACGTGTTGACTTTTTAGAGAACAACAGTTAAATTGGTGGAAGTGATATATCCTTAAATAGCAGCTTGGATATTCACCGATTATGATATAAAGGTAAGTCTTAATCTAAAATCTAGCCGTTAAAAATAATTATAACTAACGGTTATTGTTTCTCGTTCAAAAAAACGGTTTCTGTTAAAAGCACTTTGAAAAAAAAATCCTATTTTAAAAAGAACTTTTTTGCTAATTGTGCCTCCCTAAAATTCTTCTTTGGATTATTAAGAATGTCCAAAAGAATACAAAATCTGTCAGATCATGTTACCTGTCTGGGATTCCATTATTCTTCAGACAAAATCTTAAACAAAATATACATTGGCAGATTTAGAGATGAAAGTTCTTGTAGACTCAGTAATATAATTTCTTATAAATTAATAATATAACGGTTTAAATGATTTGTATAGATGGGACTGTACTCGTTTTTAATTTAATACACTTGTGACGAACTTTACCTTACCTAGAACTTAAAAAGATGGACTGGTAACCAGTTTAAGAAACACTTGCAAAAACTCAACGGGTTTGCCAAGGTCTTGGTAGCCTAATTGAAAGAGCATTCGCCCGGATAGCAGAAAATGTGAATTTGAGTCCTGTCTGACCCCTGTGGCAAGTAGATTTATTCCTCAGAAATACTTCTTTAGTTATAAAAAGCAGTTAAACTCCTACATAACCAAAATAAATAAGTAACAAGAAAGTAAAATTGTAAGAAAATAAAATTTTAATGTATGCTTGGAATCCGTTTACTTTTCATGTATTTATTTATCGAACCTAAGGTTCTAATAAAAAAGCAAACAAATTAACAGTTGAATAAGTTTTATCCCTGTAATAACTACTAACGAATTCTCTTATTAAAGAACTTTAATATAATTATCCGAAACAATAAAATGTATTACGAATTCATTTCTTTCAGTGAATAGATAAGGCGGAAGCAGTTAATTCTAATAATATTTAAAATGTGGAAAAGATTCTAATTTTAAAGAGCTTAAAGTTTGAACTTAATAAATAAAACATAAATAACGTTCCTTACCAAAGTGTGTCTTAAAAATATTGCAATTTTACTGGCAATGGATGTCACGATTTCGAAAAGAAATGTGTTTTTTTATGAACTAATTTAAATTTAAACATCTTTTAATAGAAACCTCATTGAAAAGACATCACTCATCGGTTTTGTTGGAAGTAAAGCAAAAAACATTGTTTTATTATTAGAAATTATTAAAACACCGAATTTTTAGAAAAAAATTTAATGTACAGGTATTTTACCGATATTAGACATCACACTATAGGTAATTTCTATTTTATTAAATTCTTAGGGGTACTTATATAATAGCACACACGTATGTCCTCCCCCAGCATTCAATATTTTACCAGATTTTACCAAAACAGTACAAGCCTAAAATATAAGATACAGACAAAATTTTCTTTTCATAAAAACATCAGAGTAAATAATTTAAAGATATATCGTCTCATATCGCGATACAACAGATGTCTTATTTTATAAGCTACTAGTCAGCCTTAAACTTACAATTACATCTTCTTGTAAAAGTATATCGTCTCTCTTTTGAGTGGCTTCCTTATTCCTTATTAGATTCATAGGGCGTAAGAGCATTCTCTATTATTACATTGGCCGTAATCCAACGTCCGCGACATTCGCGCTGACCTTCGGCAAGGCTAATTATTTTAATCGTACTATTACTGTTTTGTATTTGTAATTAGTTTGTACAGTCAAATGTTAAGCAGTAGAATATTGTTCTGCGGTACGCTGTATGGTTGAAAGTTACTAAAGCGTGCGTGCTGCGGCAGCGACCGCCGAGCGTCAGATTCCATCTATTGTTAGATCTAAATAAAAAGATAATAATGTAGTAGGAACAAAAATAGAATTTATAATAATTTGTTGCTGCGATTTTAATATTTAGCCTAGCTCAAAGTAAGCACTATAAGGCTTGTGGTAAGGATACTAGGATAACGGATAGACATACAGATATGATATATATGTAGATATTGCTTTATTTATTTAATTTATAGAAATATATTTAAACATCCATGGCTCAGGTACAAATGTGTATTCATCACACAAACATCTACCCTTTCCGGGATTTGAACCCAGGACAACAAATGTAGGACCGCTCTGGTTGCAAGATATAAGGATAATGGGAAAGTAGGTGTTGTTGACACTATACATAAATATATAATTAGCTTATCATCTATGCAAAATAATTAGCTTATAGATATGATAACAGTCAATGAGGATTGAAGTAAACAAAATAACTTTTAACTTTGTCGCGAAATCCTCTAACAGTTTTAGCCATTCTGCTATCCTTTGATAGTGAGTTCCATAAAGTGACACCGCGAACAGTAAAGGAATAGTAAAAGAAGTCGGTAGAAAATTGTGGACCTTCTTGAGTGGAACGTGGAAAACTGCGAGATGGAGGAGTAAAAGGAGAAAGGTTTTAGATAGACGATGGCTGAAAAAGTATAGAAACGGGGAGCGTAATATTAATATGAATTCTGATAACTAAAAGCAAGCTGAAAAGATTCATTACATATCTTTACAACTTTATTTCGATTAGGTCAATCGAGAAATATACACGAAGCTATTAAAATCGTGGTATTCTCTGTGAAATGTAATTCTTATCTATTATTTACAGTTACACACTAAATAACAATAAGTGGTAGTATGGTAATGGTAATAATGATAAGTGGTAGTGGTATATAAGAAGTGAGAAAAAAGTCTATGAACCACTCGTCAGCCTACGGTAGCAATTGCTATCGATAGCCAGTACTCCTCGCCAGTTCCTGGTAGCAATTGCTACCATA
Organism: Calamotropha paludella; assembly: GCA_927399485.1. NCBI lineage: Eukaryota > Metazoa > Arthropoda > Insecta > Lepidoptera > Crambidae > Calamotropha > Calamotropha paludella. Next base: position 19,993,757 of record OV656807.1, on the reverse strand, counting down.
TTCAAATTTCCGCGTGGCCTGCTGCTTTTCTAAAAGTTACGATTAATTTTTGAGTTACAGAGATACAAATCTTATGTAGTGGATTCTTTATTTGTTTGGTCCTACCTCAATTATTTAGCGAGAAAATAGCACTTTTTTCTAAGCGTCCGCCATTTTTTTTCACAATTCGCGCAGCGTTGGGACTGTTGAGAGGGGTGGGAGGCGCAGTGACGCACTGACAAACGGTTAAATATTAAACTTTAAAGTAAATTAAGAGCAGTTACGATATTCTGAAATTGTATTAAATAAGAATAAAAAAAGTCCTATTGGACTAAATCTCGTAATTTAAGCAATGGTCAGTCCTATCATTTAAAATCAGAAAGAAACTTGTAGGAAGATGAAAGATTTTTGGTATAACGTACATCATCAAAGACCACTATTCGGAAAATGTTCTTACTCATTTTATGGTCCATGTGTGGTGTATGATGGTTAACCTCCAGTGTCATTAGCTAGTATAAGGTATTGGTGCTATTCTCGTGTAGAATACTGCAAGGCCAGACTGCTAAAAAATCTTAACATCAAATATCTTAATGTATCAAAATGGATCTGAATTAGTTGGAAGGGCCATTATTTTCATTCTTGACACATTAAACCAATTACATTACTAAATGAATTGATGGGAACAGGGGTTATAATTCATTAATTTATTAATTTATGATAGACAGACGCATTATATGAAATAGTTAAAACTGATATAAAAAAAACTTACAGTGTAACCTAACTGCTTTTACGTTGACTATGAGTGCGTAATCAATTTCTCATTAAGTTAAAGTCTGACTAATTGTTAGCAGCTTTATAACGAAATTAAGTGTAGAAATTTACAAAATTAGCATATAAATATTCTATAATTAATTTTTATGTAACATTCCACTCACTTGATTCATATTGCATACATATTTATCGATGACAAGCTTTTGGCAACTATAATCGTTTGGATATTTAATATACGGATACGTATTAATATTTGTCTATTTAGGGATATGCAATCTTAAACGGAACTGCACTCGCTTCGGCTAGAAGATCTATTATGATTCGTATTCAAATAATTGCATTTTCATAAAGCTCACTTTTTAGGAATCCGATAATCCCCAAATGCTTAATAATAATATAATATTTCTTACAATAACACTAATTAACCTAGCCTTAAGACCGCACTGTAAAGGGTTGTGTTATGGATAATAGGGTTTCGGATAGACATACATATATGTACACAAATAAGTGTAATTCTAGAAATATATATAAATACCCATGACTCAGATACAGATGTTATACCAAGGACCGTCGGTGCTAGAGGCAGGATCGCTGCTGTTGCACCAAACCGTCCTCAAAGAAATATTAACATATTTTACCCTCTTGGTTCCAGTATTCTAGTTCCATTATTTATATGCGTCACTCTATTTTATATGAAATTGATATCCGTAAAGGTTGCAGTCTAAATTTGCGATCGCTGAGTTGTTTATGCTACTAAACTCTATGAGTTCAGCCATTCATTTGTGTGAATATCTTTATTTCTATTAAAGATTTAATCAGTGTTTTCTTAGATTCACTTAGAAAGTTGACCTTAAGAAGTTGCGTTACATGGTTCTTAGAATTTCGAAGAATGGCTTCGGTATATACGGTGCTTTAACTCTTGGATTTTTCGTAGCGTATAGGTAATCAAACTGATAAAAAAAAATTCAAAACACTCAGATTTTCTATTTGCAAAAAAAAATACTAGAAAAAATCTTCTCGGCTCACAAGTTATTCAGATGCGGGACGGCAACGGGCGGAAAGGGCAACCTTTGGCTGTCCGGTCCACTGCTCTTCCAATTGAACTAGCGAGTCTTGTGAGCACCCGTCGAAATTTTCTAATACCTTTTTACTTTTTTACAATGTGGAGCAGCGTTGGTTCATCAATGAGACGAATCGAATTAGAAAGAAATATTATTTCAAATATTTCAAATTTAAGAAATGAACTGCAATTTAATATATTATTTGTTTATTTTTCTCTTAAAACTTATCCTATAATATAGCATTGAAAATGAAAAAATATAAAAATTCTAAGTTTTTAGGGTTTTTTTTATTGATAACACTTAAGCATAATCAATAGACAATAAATAGGAGAAAAAGGTACTGGACTGTTTTGTATTTAGTTATCTATATTACGTAGATTATAAACTACGTAGAAGCCACTTTTCACTTTAATATATTATACACAGAGAGTTTCTTTAATTTCTAATATTATTTGAAATTTTATTAATTTTTTAAGTATATAAATTTCTTGATTGTCTCCTAATATCTGACGCTGGCTTACCCTGGGTATCCGTTTCAAAATGACTTTATTCCTTTATACCAGATTATTTAGTTTTTAATATACTCTTTCACATACTGTATCATTTGTTATAAAAGAAAACGATAATTGTGCGTTTAAAAAACTAAAAGATTGTTGTTTAACCACAAAAACCGGCGAGTCATTGCTTGTCTAAAGGTAAGAGCACTTGTCTGAATTACAATAAGGTATAGATCCGTTACCAGCTTTTGTATATTTTCATAATATCTTGACCACACCGAGGTTCCATTCTATTTAATATTATGAACAGTAAACACTTATAAGATATTACGAAACATTCATCATACAGGCATGACAATAATGAGGTTATGTCTTTACATAAGATATGTGGAGTTTCAGTTATTTTTAATTTTATTTAACCGAATCTTCGTATTTAGAGCTATTGTGTATTTCCTTATATTTACATAGTATGAAGTAAGTGAACCGTATGTGTTTTTTTCGTGAATGGACATTTTGGACTTTATATAACCATTTTTGTTTTTTTTTATTTACATGCGTTTAATTTTGAGATAGACTAAACGATAAAATGATCAGCAGGCAACAAAATAAAAAAATAGCTTACAATTATTTTAATTATGGTTTGAAAGCAGTGCTAAATGGATTTTATGTACTGTAAACAACAAAATAAAAAAAAACCCTAATGACAAATACCACCATGAAAGTTTTTAAATATACAAACATAATAGTATTAAGGTCTATGTAGCAAACATTACCTCAAAGTGTCAGTAACTTTAGCATAATTAAAAACTTAAGATTTGGTGTTTTGATTGTCGTGATTAAAGTTTGAAAGTAGGTCTATGATATTTTTAAAATATCTCTACGTAATGTAGAACACAACCTTGTTAGATTACTATAATATAGATAAGTTCAGTTGAAAAATATACCTATTTTATCCACGCATCTAAAAGACCTTTTGAGGTCGTTGATAATCTCATTTTCATTTAACAGAGCGTTTGTTGGCGCCCGCCCAAGGAACGCCAGCAGCTATAGAGCTTATCACCTCATACCTTTTAATTGTTTCCAAGCTGGCTTGTTTTAGCTTATTTTAGTGTTACCGTAAGTCCAGGTCTACTACAAAGACTCGCTTTGTACAATTTACAATCTCTAATTTTTGAAAGTAACAGCCTATAAAATAAATTTATATCAAGAAACGGATCGAAGATTGCTCTAAATTTCGAAAATATAATTTACTGTTGTACTTTAATAATTACGGTTTAAAACAGAAACGACATTACAAATATGAATGAATTAACTAAAACTTAGTTATTCTATATAGAGCAACTGCATGAATCAATCAAAACTCAAAAAAAAGCTTATGTACTCTTTGAGAGAATAACTTCGCAATATTGGAATGAATTCAAGTTATTTAAGATTTCTTTCACAAAACTAAATTAAACTACTGATATAGTGGACGAAGAAAGCTTAGATGGAATAAACGAAACTGGGCAAGTTAATACAACCTATTTAATAATAAAAAGTCGCTTCTTTCATATACTATGTTCCTTCCTGCGGTGTGAGATTGTTCATACAAATATTTCGTACTTTATTCGATGATTGCTTTGTTTCTGTGCGAGTAAAGAATACTAAGAAGTACCCATAATAAGTATAGAAAAGTATATTTGGATAATATAGTTTTATTAACATAAACTGGAAACATATTTTAATAATTACAGCATACATCAATACACGTATAAACAATCTTATAAGGCTTTCTAACAATCCAGAAAAAACCAACAATTATCTAAGCATCGCATATTTAAATATTAAAATGTTCTCATAACTGCTGTCAACATCCAAACCAATTACAAAGAAATGCTAAGTCAAGTTCAATAACTTAATTTAAATAAATGTAATTAAGATTTTATATTGGTTACAACATTTTTTGTGTAGTGGCGTCTCTTAGCTCTAATTATATCTATACTTAAGTCGTTTGAAAAATATATTTTACCAGTGAATATTTTTGGTCTAAATTTTGAGAAAGTTACGTCTTTCCAAAACAATGAAAGGGAGTAACCGCCACATACAATCGTGAAAGTTGATAAGTAGAGTCCGCATTATTTGATTTCGATAAACGGCGCCCGTCACAGCGGTGGCTGGATTTGTCCTTGCGATTTGAAGTTTGTCCCGGGGGTTGAGAATCGATCGAGATGTTTACCTTGAAAACTGCTACATTTTCCTCATAATTGCTGGTATTTCTGAACAACTGAGAGTGATCCTACACTACAACTCCTACTACAAGCCAAATGGTACCTATTTCGAGTCTCGGAAGGGGCAGATGTTAGAGTGATGAATAAAAGCATTTGTATTTGGGTAATGGCTAAATTATATATATTTTTATGAAAATTACTTATTCGTCGGCGGTTGTATCCCATCGGCCGTGATGTCAGCTTTTACTTAAACGGACCGAGTACTATGGACACACGGACTTAGTCGTGGTTAGTATTTTAATTTACCACGACAGGTTAATCGGAATACGCAAGTACAATATACGGAAATCTGCGAACTATTGAAGAGGTATCTAGTATAACTATTATTAGTTATTAGTACAATTACCACATCTACACTAATATTATAAAGAGGAAAATTTTTATTTTTGTATGTTTGCAATGAATAAACTTAAAAACTACTAAGCCAATTCCAAAAATTCTTTCACATTCACGCTGTGTTACATAGGCTATATTTAATGCTAGAAAAAATTTTGTCCACCCGTGCGAAGCCGGGACGGGAAGCTATTATTAATATTTCCCTTAGCCCCTCTTTATTATCTTTGAACTAATATTATTAGTTCGTTTAATATTTTGTGTATACCATTATGTCATACATAATTATGTCTTTCGAACCATTGTATACTAATGCGTGAACATTCAAATGGACATGAAATTTACTAAATTTTGCAAACAAAGAGATTTGATGAATTTTAAGTTACTGACATGTTTGTTTTGTGATTTACATGATGTTCTACGATTTTTACCACAGAGGAAAGGCACAGCACCTCAGTTGAATGACTTTCACTGCTGGAAGGAAACTTCTAATATGGGAGACTTTGCCATAATCTAAACACTTGCAGCCGGGTTAGACATCGCAGTAACAGACTTGATTTGGTGAACGCTGCCCCCGTTTTATATGGTCTAATATTATTAATTGCCATTTACGAACCTTTAAATGCACTGGCTTGGTGCTATTCTACTTTGCTGGATACCACGTGACTCAAGTCTCAATACATACAATCACTGCATTTCAAACCAACAAAGAAGGTTTACTAAGTTTTACCACCTATCAAGTGCACCATTTCACGTTCTAGGTGTCTATTTAATCACTATAACTGGGGCTCTCCTACATTGGATAAAGAGTGGTATAGCGACCAGCCTTAAAGAACATGAACTTAACAATTGAACATTAGTCTGCAGTGCGTCTGAAAAAATTTACCCTTTAATAAGTGATTTCCAGTATATTAAAGTTTCTTTAGCCAGTTAACGCAAGGGATTTATTAATTGCAATAATTTTCCGATCATAATTATATTATTTCATATTTTTGTATGTTTATGTACATACATATATTTTCTTAATTTATATCATTAATAAATGCCCAAGTAATGTCTTCCTTTGCAGTTTTCTTTAAGCACCAAAAAGTTCACGCATAACCGAAATTAATCATAAAATAATATTTCAACCGCTAATATTCTGGTGGTATGTTTCGAGAACAATACATTAGTAAGTGTAAGCTGAGTCCCTGAGTGGGCGCGGCTCAGACTTCAATCATGGCCAGGAAATGGAACGTAATTTCCATTATACCACCTGAAACGGAACGGAACACAGTCGCTACGTCGTAGTCACATTAAACCTCAGACTAATAAACTTAAAGCGATGAATGATGATACCGAAGGGGGTTTTTGGTTTAAAAATCCTTATTTATGTCTGTATTTGTATATATATTAAAGTATATACAGAAATCAATAAAGATTTAAAAGTAACTTGGAAGTTTTATTTTATAACAATAATTATATAAAAATATAAACTAAACGCTTTAGGTTTGTTTCAAAATTCTCACAAAACAAGATTTTGTACACGTATAAGTATCAATAAATCTCCTTATTCACTACATTGATCTTCCTCGAGCTGCATTTATGTCGTACATTTCTCGCCTCATTCTGCCAACGAAATGCCACATCACGTTTCCCATAACAGGGGCACCAGACGAAACATGTTGAACGATGTGACTTTCTTGGATGTAGAATCTACAAATGGTTACTAAAGTTTCAGAAGCAATGCACTACAAATATGTTTATATTAAGTAGTATTCTTTGCTGAAGTTATTTAGTTTTTATTATTGACTAGCGGCCGCCCGCGACTTCGTCCGCGTGGAATATTGAAACATTATTTTTCTAAAATAAAAGTAGCCTAAGTTACTCCTTATTACATCAGCTACCTGCCAATAAAAGTCCCATCAAAATCGGTCCAGCCGTTTCAGAGATTAGCCGGAACAAGAAGACAATGCACGCTTAAACAACTTTTAACTTTCTAGGCGCACTTTCAGGTCAACTTTCGGCAACTTTCACTTTTGTATGGGGCTTATCCGATTGTTGCGTAACACATGGTTACTTCGTTGAGTTAATAATTAAAAGGAATAAAATAATAATACTAGATTTAAAAATCTAAAAATCCCACGTTTTTCAGTTAATATGGAAGATGTAACGAGATGTTTGATATGCATAGATGTTGAGAGTATTTGTAAAGATGCGCCCCCACGTTTTGAGTGGCCCCTCGCTTGGCCCCGCCGGGTTATTTTATTCTTTTTTGGTCACTGAAAAACGTGGGATTTTTAGATTTTTAAATCTAGTATTATTTTTAAAATCATATCTAAATATAGTAGTGGTATAACGAACTTCAATTTCAAAGCAAGTACTCTAAATGAAATAAGACACTAGGTATATGTTTTATGTTTGTGGTAAGTTAATCTTATCAAGAATAAATGGGTAAAAAACACAAAATTGAAAATAAAAATCGTTACTGCTTTCTGCATATAATGACTATTATAAGTTAAAAAATAAGATTACACCAAAATTCATTCAAACTACAGTGAGCAAGCGATACCAATAAAAAATTAATAAATACACTTACATTTTAGCACATTTCTTAAATGTTGTATGAAATAACACAATCACAACATTTGAAAGTTAAAATGTTGATTAAGGAATTGCTTCTGTAAGAACTATAACTATAAGTTTCCTATTAACTAGATACTATTTTTAATCCAGAGAATTCTTTGATTATTATTTTTGAAGTTATACTTCCTTAGGCGCGTTTTGAAAAAAATGATGAAAGTGAAATTTTAAGATGTGACACAAAATTATCATGTTTGAAGTTGTGACACAAAATTATCATGTTGAAGTTGTGACACAAATTATCATGTTGAAGTTGGCCGCAAAAGCGACATCGAATAAACCAGCAGGATGAAGTTAGCCACTAATTATGAATTGTGTGTGTGATTTTAAATTATATGGTAGTTAACAATAATTTATATAAAACTATAATATAAGTTATCTTTATATTGTTTTAAACTTTCATGATCACTAAAACTCGCTAAAAACAAGGTGCATGGCAACAATCCCGTAAATAACTTATATTACTTTTAATTATCTTTGTTTAGTAACGATAAAGAAGTATAATTTCTTACGTGCGTACATAAGTACACACAACGGTTTTTTAGCATCACACCAATCGGTCGCTGTAATCAGTAATGTCTGGTGTCTAAACCTCATTTTAATTCGAGTAGTGGTGCTATTTTCTTCACTTCCTTTATTTTGTCTCCGTCCACACCCCGTACGCAATTACTTAGTCTTAACTCAATAGAACCCAATCTTGATTCAATTTGATTTAAGGTAAGGAAGAGCTCTTCTGCCTGATTGAAAAACAACTGTAAATGATTACTAAAGTTTAAACTGATTAGTTATTAAGAGTGAAAAGGAATTCTTGATAATCAGTGATTAAGAAGTAATAAAATTTTACAGTATAACGCACTGCCTATTTGAACAGGGTGTAAATGTAAAAAATAGTTTTATATTATGGGTTTCTTTTTATCTATGCATATAATAGAGGAGCAGAAAAGAAAGAAAATTTATCAAAAATTAGTGCGATAAAAAAATAAAACAGAATACAAAAAAAACTTTATTTATCGGTCTGGTAACTTCTAAAACTACTTACTGATTTATGGTGGTTTTTAAAGATGATTAAGCTTAGCTAAGGAAAATATTTATCATGTTTCACTGAAATCGGATGGCAATGAAAAAAAATATCGATGATAACATAATTGAACAAGTTAATCTCTCAACGGATTTTCTACGAATAGATTATATTCAGCTTGAGGTAACATTAAGTTTGTTTTATTGTTTGTGAACTTTTTGGATTGATGCAAGGAAAGCTGTTTGAGTTGTTGATATAATTATGCATTGTAAGGCAAATAATAAAATAAAATTGTGACTGTTTTGTCAGTAATGTTTTATTTATAGTATACCTACTAGCGGACGCAGTAGATGTTCATTCTACCCAAACGTCACATACCTGCTATATAAGTTTGTCAAAAGAAACACTTGATCGCAATGTCACTAATCTACCGAGTCTTAGTAACATTACCAGAACGACGAAATAAATGTACATATATTTTTTTGTCAGAAGCCTTGATAATTATTTTCATGTCCCTTATTTCGTAACTGGTGGACTTTTCATAAAATATTTCAACCTTTTTTACCCCTTTAAGGGGTACCTTGCTTTTTTAACATCATGTTTCCATTTATTTCATACCAAGAGCCTGTGTATCAGATTTTATGTTTCGTATTTTGAAAAATAGGGGCTACACGCTTTTTATTTCAAAAATTGAGTAGTTTTCATCCAAAAAGTTTTAACTCTTTTTCACCTTCTTAAGGGTAGAATATTCTAAAACTCTGATGCCAGTCCTTTTCTTTTTACCAGGAGCATAAAACATTTCCATATAACAGTTTTTCGCTATTACACCCCGTTAGCTCTAAAATTTTCAGAAATCCTTTCTTTTATTATTACCTGTCCAATTTTAAGTTGAGGAGGTTTAGGCTGTACATATCCGTCAGTCAAGCATTCAAGACAAAGCTATTAAGTACATTATTTAGGAGGTTATAAAAATGGAGCAAATCATTTTATCCATAGAGCTTCGTAAACATAGTCGTGGAAATTCCCTATAATTGTATTCAATTCCTAGAAACATAAACATTTATGTTTTTAAAATACACTTCACTGGCTTGATAATTTATATAGTAATTAATATAATACAAATTTCGTGATTGACAACGTTTCTTTACTATTTACTGAATTAGGAATGAAATTAATTAATGAGAGGCTTTGTAATTTTATTTTTAGGCAATAGAAGTATTATACGAATTTTGAGTCTTTGTTATGAAAGTACGGATTTCCTGATTTTGCTTTGTTATCGGTTAGATCTTTCAATATCCAAAAAAATATTTGAAATATTAACATAATCATTGGAATTTTGTGAAATAAATTAATTGTTTTTGAATTAGCCCACCTATATTATGCAATTAAACCCCACTCAAAGTAACTGCTTTGTAAAGAATCATCATCAAAGCTGAGGTTCTCACCGAATGTGTTTCAGGCGTAACTGTGTTCATAACGCAATAAACTGATCCCCGATAATTTTCCACCTCAGTTCAAGTGAACACAGACCCTAAAAGTTGCTGGTGTTGAACTAAAGTCTAACTCCTTTCCACAAGACCCACTGTAGAGGCCTATTCGAGGGTCAGTAATGCTGACGTTCTATTCATTTTGGCCGCAGCGGGTAAATCCATTAATGCCACGTATAAAGATATACTTTAAGTGTTACATTAGAATCAATCGCAATTAAATGGTTTCTTTTTTATTTTAGTAATGAAATATGTGATTGTAAATACACACTAAGCTGGCCGCCTTTCTAAATTTGAATTTGTGGTGACCTTTTTTACAAATAAAATCGACGAAAAATGGTCCATCAATATTTTGATTTAAGAAAGCTGCCTTGTAATGTAATGCAATGACATAAAATAGAAATACTATTAACAAAAAAACAAAAAAAAAAACTATCAAAAAGTCCTCGACGACACATATTTATATTACTTATAAATATGTGTCATTTAACACAATTCCCAAAATATGACGAATAATATTTTAATTTGTTTTCAATCTATAACTGGGACATAAGTAAGTTGTATTTAATTCTGATTAACATAAATTAACTTACACCGAATTGCGTAGTTTAGATTTTACGATCGTGTTTTGGTGGCGAAGGAGGGAGGCGCATAGCGCGTTTGTTTACAGCATAGGTGTGATAGATGTAACTTTCAAACACATAAACATGATATTTATTATAAATCATTGAAAATTTTTATAGTCACAAAAATGTTACATAAGCATTGTCAACCTCGCTTACCGCCCACAACACAAGGGTTCTAAATAAAGAGAAATTATACAAATTAAAAAAAAAAATATTTAAATTTTGTGAAACGGTACGATTATTTTTAACAAACAAAGAAGAAAGAAGTACAGATTAAATACGATGCATATCTTCAAAAGACGTGAAACGAATTATTTGCCGCCGTTTCTTTTGGTTTGCGTTAATTGCTATTAATTTCGTTAATTGGATCGAAATCTATTTTTGTAATAGCATTATCTGCAACTCAGGATCCGTTAGGATTCCGCGTCGTTATTTATTTTCATGAATTTTATTAATACATTTCCTCATTTGAACCAACTGCATGTGTTTGCAGTAGTGTTCGATTAGGTTAGGTTATAACTGTGACCAAAATAAAACGTGAGCCGAGAGAGCGTAAAAAGCCAGAGATGCTCATCTTGTATATTGATATTTGTTATAGCATAGGGAAATGTAATGATTTGAAAGTTAATTTGCACAAAATCCACCCCACCACCCCATTACATAATGGGGAGGTGGGGTGGATTGGTTACCCGTCCTCCTACCTACCTAAATATTATTATTAAATAATAATTATTCGTGTACAAGGGAAAGTGATAAAAGTTGTCTGTGGCTATTATTGGAAACAGTCAAGTTAAAATTACCTTTCTTTCTTAAAAAAAAAAACTATAAATATAGTTTGTCCAATGTAGGATGAATCTTTTGACAGGTGTCACTTCCTTATTGCTACGTACTAAGGTTGCGTTTGTTTTCTTATGTTTGGCTTGACTTTATACCCTCCATATAGGTGTCAACGGGCAAAAGTATCATCCTACATTGGGCAAAGTTCTTTAATCAAAGGATATAAATATGTGAACACAATTGTTAGATAACACCATTACTTTTGGTTCAAATATAATATTTTAGATATTAATTACATAGTTTTTACTACTTTTAGCAATACTTTTGATATTGTTATGATGACAAATCTGCGATTGAATACAAACTATGTTACTAAGATAATTTCAAACTCAATAATTTGATGAGTGGTTAGATCCTACCTACATATTTATTTATTTGATTGCTATTAAGAAATACACTTCTGCATATAATAATCTTGATGTTACCTGAAAATGCGGTTGAAGGTAGAAACGTATTTCCCTGTTCGACAATTAAAATGGAACTTTCCTTCGCTTTAGCCTTTGAATGCAAAGTAATCCAACAAACAATATATTTTATATTGCTCTTCGGTCGCTGACGTTTAACATATTAAGTAAAACTATTAACTTTACTATCTTCTTGTTTAACATGAATAAAGACGATTACTGTTTTAATTTCATATCATCTGCTAAAGTGGGTATTAATACAAATGGATAAGATACATTAATTGATAACTATCTAAATAAACGTTGAACTAACACAGTTTCATGGCCTATGCCAAGATACACAGCATAAAAACTACAAAGATGTCTAGCGTATAGCAAGGTCGCTAACATTAGCGTTATTAGTGTAAGAAATTGACCACTCGAAAAAGAAAAAACCCCCGATATATCGTTAACAGTGCTTAATGAAATAAGAGTGATAGTTGCGTATCATTGCGATCATTATACAGAGTGTTAAGGGTCCCAGGCCGCCAGCTATTTTTGTGTGTCGCTATTAGTACCTGTATAGATGTATAGTTGTGTAAAAAGTAATTATATACAACTTTTACTTACATTATTTTTTTTATCTATTTTATTGTACATATCTAGTTTTTCAAATATTCCAATTTCGTTTACCCTATATAGATGTAAAGGAAATACCTAGACGAGCCTAGGATTTTTCATATTTGATTATAGCGCGCTTTTCAAATTTCATTAACGTATTGTTATAGTTGGTCCAATAGATGGCGCTATCTAGTATCTGAATTGCAGTATTTAAATGGGATGCATAAAAACTCCGCGGTCTTCCAAAGATAACTTATAAAAACTCCTTTGCTTTTCATAATTTAACAATACTTCTTCGTGTTCGATAATACTGAATGGTCAATTTTCTCATTATTATACCCGATAAAACACACATTTTAACAAATAAAACACAATTACAAAAATTTAAATATCGTACAATTATTTTCACTATGCCCTTAACAACAAACATAAAACCCAGAAGCCTTTGATCCGGTTACTCAGGAATGCGATAAAAAAACAAAAAAGGTGGAAAAAAAGCGGGAAGATTTTTTGTCCAAAAGTGCATTTAATATTTGCATATAAGATGAGTAAAACAGCATTTTTGGTTTTGACTCGATGAGGCTGTCATTGGAGTGATTGAAATAATAAAAAAGAATAATTTAATTTGTTTAATAGAAAAAGATCGTCAAATTAACTTTAAATGTCGTTTGTTTTAAAGGTAATGTTTGTAACTTTACGAAAGTGTAATTAGTGTTTATGTTCCTAAATGTGAAAGTTAAAATAAAATCTTTGTTTTACAGAGCAACGCATTGTTCAATTAGTCATTTCAAATTGATAGCTAACAAATAAGACTTATTATCTTATATAATAATAATAATAATAATAATAATAATTCATTTTTATTCAAGTAACTCAGACTCATTTTGGGTTAATAACAATTTAACTTAGATCTATGTTAGTACCACACGTAAACATATACTATCAACACAATTAACATTAACATTACAATAACATATTTCACAATCCGACAATACAAAACATTGACTAACTCTTAAATCTGCCCTGAACCACCCCACCCGACATGGCACAGCACCGATTCACATATGTGCAGTCAAGTCTGCCGGCAATTAAGTCCAGGACACTGTTAGTGCTACCCCGCACTCTGCGCACCAGAGACGCACTCCGTTTGCGCATTACTGTGTAGAAGCAATCTACACCTGTTTCCGCGAACATTCCAGATGCACTGCAAAAGCGAGGTAGCCCCAGCAGTATCCTAAACGCGTTATTATATTGCACTCTTAGTGCATTATATGCTTGTTTAGTATAATTGGCCCAAAGGCTGCACGCATAGAATGATGTACAGAAAGATCTAAACAAAGTTAATTTTACTTGTCGTGAACAATGTGCGAACCTACGAGCCAGCATATTCGCTCTTACAGACATTGCCCTCCGTTCTCTCTGTACATCGTCATCGTCTTTCAGATCGGGAGTTAACATATGACCAAGATACTTGAAAAGATAAACTCGCTGTAGTTGTTTATTATTTAATGATATATGCGGAATCTGGTCATAACGTCTTCCACCGCTCTGAAAAACCATAACTTGGCTTTTCTTTACGTTATAAATCAGCCCATGGGATTTAGCATAACTTTCACAGATGGAAACTAACTTTCTCAGTCCACAAACGGACGCACTCAGCAGCACCATATCATCAGCGTAACTGATGTTATTGACACTAATACCGTCTATATAACAGCCGACTCTGGTGCCACTGAGCTCACTAATCAGTTCGTTTACATAAAGGTTAAATAACGTGGGTGAACTCAGTCCCCCCTGCCTGACCCCGCACTCCATCCCGTACGATCTAGATGAGGCCCCTCCCCATCTTACATTATTGACCTGGTTTCCATACCAGTACTTCAAAAGATTTATAAGCTCTACTGGCAGTCGGATTTTTTCCAGTTTATCCCAGAGAACATTGTATGAAACCAGGTCAAAAGCTTTGGTAAGGTCCAAAAAGCAGGCGAATACTGGCGTGTTGCGCCCCGTGTAATAATTGACAGTATGCTTAAGACACAGCACAGCTGCCTCAGTTGACAGATTTGATTTAAATCCAAATTGGTTGTCATGAAGTTGAACATATTTATTCAGCTGTGTATTAATCAAACTATCAAATAGTTTCGAAGTTACAGTCGCCAGTGATATGGGGCGGTAGTTGTTTTCGTCTGCAAGGTCACCAGTTTTATTTTTCGGTATAGGTGCTACCACAGTACGCATCATATCAGCAGGCATGTAGCCGTGTCCCAGACAGAGATTAAACAACATATAAAGAAGGCGGGGTAGGTGCGGACCAGCAAACTTGAGATGCTCGATACTGAGCCCGTCGTGACCAGGGGATTTTCCTCTTGTCATAGATTTTATGACATGAGTTATATCCCTGGTGGTGAACATTACTACCCTTTTCACGCCGGGCTCAGTTTTTTTTTGAATAAAATGTGAAGGCCCTAAAGGAGATTTTACTGCAAAATAATCAACAAATAAATTAGCTATATCTGCAGGATCACATACCCCACCAACACTCACAGGAAGACCTGGCCTACACTGCAACCTATTGGTGTGCTTCCAGAAAGAGCGAAAATCATTATTACTGTGATGAGATGCAATTAGATCCATTTTTATTTGATTTTCGTGATTCTGACACCACTTTAACCGAGATTTAAAAATTTTCCTTGATTCACACATATGTTTATAAAAACATCCAGAAGTAGGTTTACCGTACAAAACCCACAGGTCAAACCTCAGCCTAGCCTCCCTGCGTGCGTCAGCTACATGCTTATTCCATCCCGGGACAACCTTTTTAGTGCGTTTCTTACTTTTAAAACTAATTATAGACGCCGTCTTTAGGGCCTCCACAATGTTTTCATACAACTGGTCTATAACAGACTTATGACTTACATCTACGCACAAACCATCACAACAATTTTGTAGTTCGTGTGGGAAGTCAATGAGCCTTAATCTTTGGTGACATTCTTTTTGATATATGTCCACTTGCTCAGAGGATCTTTCCCCCCACGAAATCTTATTTTGACAAATAGGTTCACATGGTTTTATAGGTGTAAAAAGATTTAGATTACATTCTATTACAAGTGGACTATGGTCTGACCAGTACACGTCATACAAAACATAAACATCTCGAATAGAGTGGATCGCCGCTTTGGTTACTACGCAGTGATCGAGCCACCTTTTTGACGAGTGAGCATCACTAATAAATGTATATGTATTTGACGACAAACCTAGTCTATCAAAGTCTATGCATGCCCATTCCTGATCTTCACAAAAGTTCATTAGTTCATAATAAAAACGTTCGTATGGGTGAGCGTTATAATCGCCCATTATATAAACATTATCAACGTTACAGCTGTCTATGATAGCACTCACCGAGCTCAGTGTATCCGTAAACTCAGAAAGATTGACTGCCTCATCCGTCGGCATGTACACACACATCACTAACACCGATTTTTGTGGTAACACAATTCTAATACCACATATACGAGGATTATTGCATTCGATAACTCTCACATCACGAAAAACACTATTCCTCCACATCAGCGCTACCCCTCCATGTGGCCGGCCGCGCAGAAGACCTGCTTTTGTATCCATAGCAGACACACCCGTACAGCTGAACTTGTCACTAATTTTGTTGAGAAACGACGTTTCTTCTGTGAAAAGCCAAGTCTCCTGTAAAGCTATGATATCACAGGTTTCGCATAGTTTTCGTATGTCTTCTATAGACCGCTTTACATTTTTGCAATTGAAAGTTACAAATTTACATGTAGTATTCATTTATTTAATTGTGACGGGCCGCCTTCTTTAGAAGTTTCAATGTTGCGCCTTAATTTAAAATTTATAAAGCGCCGGAAGATAATCCCTTGAGGCCATAATTTTTCATCCATAAACAATGATAGTTTATGCTGTCCAACGAAGAATTTGTATGCGTTATAATCACACTGCCGCTTGATAGCTATTTTTTCTAACTTTACGGTCTCTCGAGTTTTATTATAAATATATCGACTTATATCAGATTCCGACGTATTTTTATGCACATTTGTGATAAACAACGGTATACTCCTTTCTGCTGCTCTAAACATTTCGTTAGTGTCAACTACAACCGTCCCCGATTTCCCTTCAACACGGTTTTTCAATTTATTTCCTTTTCGTTCAACAGTTGTCCACTCTGTATCCGACTGTACGACCTGTGCATAGGATTCATTATCAGTTGCGCTGACGCCGCCACCGCCGCCTTCGGTCAGCTGATCGCACGGCTGCCGGCTATCGCTCGGTGACTCACGCACGGCGGCTCCGCTTGTCGCTCCTGACACTGAATCAACCGTTTGTTTCGATGTTACGTTGCTGCATATACCCTCGCTATGTTTTTTATCAATTTTTATGTTTTGTAATTTTAAATCGCTCGTATGTATCGTCTCGCAATCGTAACAAGATGGATTTTCATTCACTTCATTACTATCATCTAAAAGAGATAATCCTATTGGGCCACTATTACGATAAGCGCCTCTTTTCATATTAACTTTGGCTGCCGAGAAAGGGGGCGAGCGATGGTGGGAAAACATCAACTCTTTCTTCATGTCTTCTAGCTGCTCAATAGATACGTATGAAGATTTAATCTCCTTAACCTCGGCTTGAACTCGCATCAAATCTTTTAGCAGCTTAGACACATCCAGATGATCCATTGTAATTGGAGGTAATTTCTCTAGTTCGCGAACAACAAAAATCGGCACCACATCGGGCTCCACCACTTTGAAAAAGTTTATAATATCGCATAGTAAACGATCTTCCTTGCCCTTTCCTTTCCGTGAAATTTTACGTAACTCAGAAGGCACTGATTCAAAAAGTAACGTATGTGATTTTTTGATTTGTTCACTCGCGTAAAAAGACGCACATATTCGCACCAGGGTATCTTCATCAGATATCGAAATTTTGTTCTGCACGTAGGACAGAAGCTCGTCAATAACAATATTACAGTTGTTGCACTTTATTGTACTCGACATTTTTACGAATTATAGTCGCCTCGCACTGTAACGCGCACGTCACGGGTGGATGCGCGCGCGCGACTTTAACGACTTTAACGTTTAAACCGATTTTTAAGATTAATTTAAAAAAATAATGTGTACTTTAAGCAGTTAGTTCTTGCCGATTTTTTTTATTTACTACACTTAAAAAGAATACAAAATTTATAACGTCATATATTTCTATCTTATACTCTGTCTTAGAAACTACATCTATTTTGAATAGCAACTTCTGATGAATACAGAATATGAAAGGATTCGTTGTGACGTAACCCTTACCTATTGTCCTTAGTCCCATTTTGTCCCGCTTCGCTTCTCATTTTGTCCCACTCCTCCCGCGAGGTCTACTGCATTATACTCTCCGGGATTGTTCCGGTAATATACGCTAAGCACGTACCCGCATCGACAAAGAAATCTTTCGACGCTTTTTCCCCACCTCTTCATACAGATTTAATTTTAAGAATTCATGTTCATCGCCTATAAAATCGTTTTACATCCTCTCAACTGTGTATAATGTATAGGTGAGAAAGAATTTTGTTATTATTTTTTATATTGTCTTAAATTAGTACTTTACAGTCACGGTTGAGAATACTTTATTTATACGTTATGTTTTTGAATGATGTTAATATTTTAAGAAGACTACGAAACCATGACTCGAATAAAACTTATGAAAAACATAACAGCTTAATACAAAAATATAACTGTCTAACGGTCGCCCGCGACTCCATCCACGTGGAACATTGCAACATAACTTTATTTTTTTTAAATAAAAAAAAATCTGAAATAAAAGTAATCTAAGTTACTCCTTATTACATCAGCTACCTGCCAAAAAAAGTCCCGTCTAAATGCGTCCAGCTATTTCAGAGATTAGCCGGAACAAACAGGCAGAAAGACAGACAAAAATTGTAAAAAATGTTATATTGGTTTATGAACCTACCGTATATTCATATGCATGTTGTAAAAAACTGTTATTTCAATATTACAAACAGACACTCCAATTTTATTTATATGTATAAGTAGATAAAGAAAAATATTAGGCAGCTTCATAATGTTCAAATGCTGTTAATTTAGTAGTACCTTAGACAACTGTGTTAACAATTTTCTAACAAAAATTAAACAAAACTATGATATCAAGGACGTTAACACAAAAAGCCTGAGGATGAATTCTTAAGTGTGTATTGTGGAATTATTCCTATTACTTTTAAGAGTTTAGCAATATTCTCACAGTATGCATATACCGCATTATATACAAAACTTTATTTACTAAAAGATAAATCAAATAAAACTTATGCCGCAACCAGACTCAGATGCTGAATTTATAGAAATAATAAACTCAGCATATTAAAATATTTTTATAAATAACAAAAGACGTTATCAGTTTAGAAATCAGAATTGTGAAAAAAGATAACATAATTATATTGTAATATTTTAAGTACGAAAACCTTATTGTGGAATGATCCTACTGAGGCGTAACTTAAAGAACATGGCTCACCTTTTTCCAAAAACAATCTATAAAAACCAATTTAGTTTTCTTTTTCACGCTGAAAGCTTATCTAATTGCATTTGGAGTATTATAAACGCAATGAATAAAAATAAAATTATTCTTTTTGGTTTTGATGATCCGACCGATGGCATGAGGACTATTAGTTTGACCTAGTCTGTATACTTAATCTTGATTTTCCATAATCCCCTTTGTACTACTTCTCCCGTTGGACAAGCGATGTTTAGACAAACGGTGGGTTGTTTGCGGAAGTCAGGGAGAGCCACTAGGCCCGCTTTGTGCGCACCATGTTTACTCGAGTCAGGCCTCGCATTGTAAATGCTTCTGACAATGCAATAAATGTGCAGACTAGCTCTTTTCTAAAAATAACGATCAAGTATAAGTCTTGCTTACTTTCATATGACACTTTAATACAAAAACTTTTTTTTATTTTGTATTTGCAATTGATAAGTGCCAGTCTGAATAAATATAGACATAAAACTTGAATCACAAAAATGGTTACAGTTTTTCAGTTTTAAGGTGTTGACCGGTTTTGCACATAATTTCAACGACCCAAAAACAAAGCAGTAATGTTAAAAGCTCTACTTTACAGGAGAGCAAAAAAACTGTAATATGTCTGTCATGTCTATAATATTAAGTCAATATTTATATAATGAACGTGGATCGATAGGAAAAAATGAGTCTGTTACGTGTATACAAATCCAATACCTTTGTTTTAAGGAAATGATTAAAAACTTCTTTACTCTTATATTCGTCAAACACTCTGCTAAAGTCTTTTTGTATAATTTTATACGACTTTTTTCGCCTGCAATCACCACAATTTTATTTTGCGTAAAACTTTTTCCATCGGGTTATCGACATTTTATAGTGATTTGATGTTAATGTATTCAAATATTACGTCTTTTTTTGACAATAGCTTTGAGATGTCATTAATTGCAACCAGATATTTTATCTTTTTTACCTCCAAACATCGCACAGTTTATAGAGCCATAAGAAACATCACACGATTTAAAGAGCCATAAGAAAGTTTGTAACTGTGATTAAAATAAGGCAAAATACAACAAAAGTAACAAATGAGTACTTAAAACTTGATTTAATTATTCAACTATAAGATAACAATATCATTCGATAAGCCCTAAGCAAATATTAAAAATATATTAATGATAAGTAACATTTAAATTAAATTTATGCAAAATTCAGTTGAAATAAAAATCAAACAATATTAAATTATTTTTAAATAACTTATTGAGTCTAGTTTCCCGTGAGATATTTGCAATCACTTTTAGTAAATAAATTTATTTATCTCATTGCTTTGTTTAATACTGATTCTTTGATGTACATGATATGTCTCTATTGGTGTCATTATCGGGTACTTCCAGCTTCCTGTATAACTCCTGGTATTTAACCGAAATTGCCTCCGAGTAACATTGAATGATTAAGTAGTGGTTTAAATGTTAATATGTCCAGGAATCAGTGTTATATATGCTGGCTACTGACATTGGTTTTCATTTCGAATATTTTATTCCTTTTTCGTTGAGAAACTGAACGATTGGTGGAAAACATTTTAAAATCATAATTCAGACTATAACTTTGATAAAGTTAATTTGGATCAGCTCTATCAACTTTTATTTCCCTTACTTTGGGTCAATGTATTCATTCACTTTTGTAATCTTGCAACTAAATTTTTTTATTACTGGACACAACATTTTCGAAATCATAAAAAAAAATATTTCTTTCAATTGAAATTGCTGTTTATTATCTTTTGCATTATTTATAATGCAACATATTTGATGAGGGATATCCATGTTCTCTCTCTTAATACAAGAGTGTATCATATTTCCTTTAGATTGACTTTGGCCTTTAACAAAAAAAATATCTATAGAAATCATTTTACCTCCCAACTGATATGATAGGTCAAAAAGTAGTAGTGCATAGTGCGAAATAGAAGGGAACAGCTGGCATCTCCTTCTTCTAAATATAATGAGAAAGAAAACTGGCAGTATCATTGGCCCCTCTCTTGGCATGCCGATGATGCTAAATAAATCAATATCTCTATTTTATGAGTAACTTATAAATTATAAAATTAATATAGGGATATTTTTTTTATTAATTGAAGCTTGAATAATGTATAAAAGAGGCTCTGTAATAAGAAGGACATTAAATTAATTCTTGGCTGCCCCGGGTGCATAAATAATTGATAATTGTAAATATTAAAAATAAAAAATCTAATTAATTTTATTAATTTAATTTGTAACTGTTCAGAACGCATTACTGGTAAGTTTTAATTTTGTTTTGTTTTACCTTTCGCGAATCGCGATGCGTGTTCTTTGTGCCGTTAAGCACTCACATAGGTATTTTCAAATTCCATGATCATTTGACCGTCGATAGGTACCTATACTATGTATGATAATAACAGTTGCTGCACATACCATTATGCGGGGAAGAGTTCCTGTTTATATTCTCGAAGTCCATGCATGAAAATTTAATGGGACCACCCTAACGGTAAACCGAATTAAATAAAACAAAATTTAAAAATAGGTCAAATTAATGGACATATCGCTTAGCATACATGCAATAAATAATACAATCTAGTTGAGAACCTCCTCCTTCTTCGAAATTGATCGTTTTAATATGTTTTACGAATATAAAATTGTAAAGTAATCATAATGAACGAATCAAGAAAATGACATTACAGCAAAAGAAACAACTATTTAAAAAAAAAGGCGTAACATATTTCAACACCGTTATTCTTCCAGTATGATCGAAAAACAAATAAAGTAACATTTCCTTATGGTTTTATTCAGAGTTATACAGATCGTACTTGTTCGGAATTTAAGACGTCTACACCCATGACATAAAAAGCATTGAATTTGTAAAAAAAATGACATAATGTTTTAACACCTTTAGATAGCGTTTCTGCGTTAAAATTAAAAGTCATGTAAAAATCTTTACGGCTTTATTCGATTTTTGATTATATTGAGATGTTTTTTTTTTTTTTAACATTTTATTTATCTACCTTTGTATAAGAAAACCCTGCTAGGCAATTTTCACCCGCTTCCATATATTTCGTCGAACTAAAATTTGGTATACGTACGTCGATCACATACCAGCATATGGTAGCTTTGACCTGAATTATAGCTGAGGTCATCTCGATATAAAGGAACTCCTGAATAATTTAAGTACACAGATACTGTAGGATCTGTAATTTAATTAAGTATAATTGTCGAGTCTATAAATTACATTACCCATGAAAAGCATCTAATTTTAAATTCATTAAGCCACGTGTCATTGAGTCAGTACGATTCGGATAGAGTGTTGGTGACGTTGACATTAAAACAATACGCTATAATTTCCCGCCCGACAGCACCGGAGTGACGTAGGCCGCCATTAAACGGTGACGATTCATATAAGTAGCTCTATTACACGACCATCTTTTCTGCCTCAATCGTCAATATCCACAGAATATCCTTTGTTGTCTGTGGTACAATTTTATTAACGTTGTCGCAGAGCAAAAATGATAATTTTGATAGGTGCTTTTTATTCTAATTATTGAAAAAGTGATTAATGGGAAACGGCTTTAGCTTTAAGGTCAGGTTAGGTTGAGTCTGTGTAATGTACTTAGCAACCAACTACGTTGTTATTGTAGTAATCGTGTGTATTTATTGATAGGAACGTACAGTAATAACATTTTAGACGTGATTTTATTGAAAAGAATAAATAAAATAAGAAACACAATCATTTATTCGTTCTTAATAAAAAAAGAAAGAAATAATTACTTTTGCCGCTGGATATAATCAGAGTATTGTCAGGGTGAATCACTTGAGCCCAAATTCAATAGTATTGCTTCGTTTTATTACAGAGCTTCTATAACCGCACCCGGCACGATCAGCAGATCATCCCCATTACATAATAATATTGCAATGTCATTTGATTTACATATGCATGCAGAGTTTCAGCTCAATGGGAAAAGATATGTAGTAAAAATTAAAGAAACTTTAGACGAAGGGTGTTGTCGTCTTTCGGCCAAATCGTCACTTAACAGCAGGTGAGAAATATGCCAAGCTCCTTCTCGTTGTGAATTAAAAAAAACTTCCGTTTTCTATATAAAAAAAAATATGTTTGATTAGGTACTTATTATTTAGAATAATTTAAATAGTACAACAATGGGCACAACATGTGCATTCCTTTTATCAAAAATGGCTGAATATTGTTTTGATAGGTGTTGCTGTTGATGAGAACTTTAGTATTTTTTTTTTCTTTTGTTTTAAACATACACTTTTATAAAACAAATGGTGTTGATGAAGTTCATTTCAAGCTAGATTTTCTGCGCGCGTCATCTGGAAATCAAGGGAAGTCGTAACAACTAGGCTAGTTAGTTAAAATAGTTACACTAGATTCTAACTTCGCGATTTAGCATTATTTGTGAAATAAAAAAAAGAGAAGAAAATTTCATGTATAGCAAATAAAAGAGACAAAGCGATTTCCATGCACACTTGGGCCCAGTGCATAATTGCATTGATGATTGCATAATTGCATTTTGAAAGTTATAAAAAAGAGATGTTATGTAATACACTGAATCAGCTTATTTTTTTTAACTGATCACCTAACAATATTTCATGCACTTAACTAGAGATCGTAGTAAATTACAAATTAATACACTGAAGATGCAAAATAGCACAAAATTGAGTGACATGTTTCTTCAAACTCATCTACGTTATCTAAGTATTATTATGAAATAATCGATTAATCGTTTTACGTTTGATGTTCAATCATATACATTCAAGTAGTTAGTTATATCTTTTAGTATTTCATCTTTATTAGTGATCAGTCAGTGTCATTAAAACTACAAATATAGCAGTGTAATTGGTAAGTAATCGGTAATATTTGGTAGTATTCGACTGTATTGGTTACAGGATAATCCGCAGGAAGCTTATAACAAACTATTTTTGCGTTTAAAAGGATATCTTTGTAGTGATAACTTTTCTGAAAAATAAAATCAACAATAAAATTGAAATTAACTGTAATGTAGATATTTATATTGAATGGTGCACAAATAACTTATCGTCTCTCTTTTATGATAATTTATTTAAATTTCAAACACTTTGACAGTAAAGCGTCTTAAGAAGGTAAGTAGGTCACTTTAGAAACAAAAGGCTTGTATTATTAAGGTATTCCACATAAAACATAATGGAACAGAGGATTCGTAACAACAAGTAAGGAGAGTAAATAGTCGTAAACAAAATGTTAATATAAGTATTATTATTAACTTAGTATAAAATTGAAAAATCTAAGATACAGCGCCATCTGCATCAAGCAAGTCGGCTCCTAAATATAAAAGGAAAGTTTAACTACATTCGGATTAAAAGTTTAACCCTACCTAAAACCCATTAGTGTCTAATGCTATTATTGTGACAGAGTCGTATCCGAATGCGTAATCAAATTTCGAACACAAATAAGCTATTCTATTTTTAGAAAGCGTACAGATAAAACTATAGCCTGTCTGCCACGAGTTGGCCGTGTTGTTTTTAGCGAATAATTTGCGTGCGAGAGCGAAATGTAAGGGAGAGGATGGGTGTTAGTGACGCACGCACCGGGCGGGGCGGGGGTGCGGCCGTTACGTCACAGTGACGTCACTTCGGACTACGGAGCTATGGCTACGGGGAGGCGAAGAGCTACGGTATAGCAGCGTAGCAACCATACTCGCTAATATGAAATTAATGTTGATCTTAAAATAATACTCGTGTGTACTAAAATACAAAGAAAAATATGTAGTAAATAAATTTATAAAATTAAAAAATTGTAACATCTATAGATTGCTTGCGAGTTTTCATAACAAGCCATATAGTAATGTGTTGATACTCTAGTATAAAGTTTATTGTGATTATTATTAAAGGTTAGAACATAAAGGACATTATTCGTATGAGAATTTTATAGTTATAACTTCGTTATGTTTTAACCGCTGCATTGAATTTGCATTGACAGGCAATAGGTGGAAAATTTCTTGTAGGAGCATATTTTTGTGGGATGACTATTAGCATTTGCTTCGGTTATTATTATTCTTGTTTATAACTTGTTGTTGTTGTGACATGGAGTCTTATTGTGTATTCCAGTAGTGTGCAAGGTACTGTAATAATGGAATGATCAGTGGCTAATTCATTTGACAATTTATTTGCTTGCACAGTCAAAAACACATCGATATACCTTAAACGGATCAAATATCTACAAAAAAATACATGCGAAATTCATCTCTAATTGATTTACAATTTACATAATAGCATTCAATAAATAGTATCGCAGATATAACCGCATCCGCACTAGTACTTAGCGAATTCTTGTTAGTGAATGTTGCTGACAGCTTTGCCAGCCTTATTGGAATAGTTTATTTTTTATAGTTTTGTTTAAAAATATTTTATATGTTGTATTTTTAATTTTTAATGTCAAACTACTTGTTTATCCTGCTTCTATCTGTGACATGATAATTAATTACATTTTATTTCACTGAGATCTCGAAAATCTTTTTAACGACCCAGCAATGAAATATATTTAAAAATTTTATAGTTTTAAAATTCGCATGTATTTTTAAAATATTTGCAGTGTTTTAACTTTACTTAATTTAGAGCTAAATAAATATTAAAAATATTATTTATTATTTATTTATTTTTAATTCCGCGAAACTTTGCAACAGCTTCTCGTCCAAAATACCGCAATTTCTCATAACTAAAGTGATGTCGTACACAACGGAGACGTGGTCCGTGGTCCGACTCAAATGGAGCGTGCTATGCTCGAATAAGAAATGAGGAAATCCATAGGAGAACCAAAGTAACCAACATAGTCCGCAGTACGCGTACCAAACTTAAGTGGCAGTGGGCGGGGCACAAAGCTTGTAGAATTGATGGGGCACAAACTCCCACTCGGTGGACCGACGATCTGATGAAGGCCGCGGGAATCACCTGGATGCGGGTAGCGCAGGACCGGTCATTGTGGAGATCCTTGGGGAAAGCTTTTGTCCAATAGTGGGCGTCATTTGATTTACACGATTCATTATTATTTAGGTGACAGGGTTGCGTTAAAAATTTTAACATTTTCCTTTCTAAAGATTAGATTGGACATGTGTCTGTTTTATAAATATTGTTTAGGTTAATGCCTGGTTTTCGAAAAAAATCAAAAAACCTATAAAAAGTACTGGCAACCTTTAACTTTCACACAAAACTAAAACATCTACAGTAAACAAATCACTGGCCGTTGGTGATTCATATATATTGCTTTTTGCTACGATGAATGAGGAAAACCGAGTTTCAATCAACTTAAGAGGTTGTTTAAAGAGCCATCCTTGCGCGGCAATATCCATTACCTGAAATATGACTAGATTTCATGCATAACAATGACAGATTATCGAACGACACTTTTGTATGTAAAATGCAGAGCAGTGATGTTTTAGGTTTAAACGTTTTAGTAGTACCGTGTTATTCACGCATTTCACTTTTATTGTTTAGCGAAACAATATTTATCATGCAATATTTAATAGAGTTATTATTACAATAAATTTTCAAAGGAGTTCATCTCGCAAGGTAAAGAAAGAAATAACATCGATTAATAAGATTATTTCACCATCAAACACCTAAGGGAAAACTAATATATTTTTATAGAGGTTGCAAATAATATGAGAAATTATATATAACCCTTTACACCCGACAATATACGTACGTGAGAGTATAACACTCACTATCGTTAGACTTGCAAGTTATACCGATTATATAGTGGATATTTTTATACGTTATGGTGTACTGAAATAAGTATTAACATATTAAAACATTAATAAATCCAGAAAATGTGTAGTATTATATACTCTCCAGGTTTTATGCTAGAAGTGGGTAACCTAGTAAAATATTTTCTATGAGTACGAAAACGTTAAAACGCGATTTATCGCGCGGTTTAGGTGATTGCCCTTGTCATCCTTGTCTTGGGCCGCTTTTCCACCATAACTGACAATACCTGCTCGATGTTAAAAAACATTGGGTTATATATTCTATCTTTGACTGCTTAGCTAGGTCGCACATATTTGGTGGAAAAGAAATCTTACGCCGCTTCTGCTTTCATTACCTGCTTGCACTATTAAACCGACATGTTTGCTATATAATCGTTGCAAAACTAAGATCTTTGGCCTCATGAAAGCACATACGTTGAGGTTTATGGCGCAGTGCCGTGAAACTATGTACAAGTTTCAGGTGTACTTATGTTGAACAGGCTATAACTGAGGTGGAAGTGTCGGTAGAACTTTTGGGTTTCAGAAGTTTATTATTAGTAGCTGTGGTTAGCAGCGGGTGTGACCGATGGGACTTAGTATTGCAACTGTTCTGCGGTATGTGATAATGTGTATTTTATATGGCGTAATAGATAACTAAAGCAATTTTTTTCATTCAAAATTTAACAGAAATTGGGAAAGTAAATATATATACTTGTTGTTAAATACACAAATGCCTTGTAAGGTCATGTAGTAAAAAAAGTTTGTAACCCTCCACATATTGTATCAAGCACTTGTAAACTTATTCATAATAAGAATAAACAATACTTATGATTATAAAAGTTTATAGCTTGTGTATTCATAAATCAGATACAATACTTTCGTTTAATGTTAATATCAAATGATAGAAATACCTGTACATACGTATTGATGTTAAACGTCTAAAAATCAGAGAAAAGGATGCAATAATGGCTTAATGTAAGTTTCTTCTTGAAGCACCACGAAAAGTTTGTAACCTCAAAAGAGTAAACCGTTTTGCGAAACGAAATTAAAGACTCAACCTCTTTGAACATATTTCACTTCCATAATTTTCTTCTCTAAAAAGTTCTTAAGTCTATATATTTTTCCAACTTCTGAAATCCTCGACACATCTTTAAGTAAGTATTTGCCGAGTAAAAGACTCTAATAAAAAGAAATATGTTAAAATGTTTTATGGGGAACTTGGCAGAATAAAAATCTATTAGCCTTTTTGCGCGAGCCCTTTCGTGCTTCGTTAACGGTGAATTGTTTACCCAATTAAAACTTTGTAAAACAAACACGACCTTCCAAAACAAGCAAAAGTTTAGGCGTGAGCTATGTATATATTTAAGCTTTGCTCTTTCAAGGTGCAGTTCGGTGTTCTTATTTTTAAGGATTTTCACAATATGCATCACATCGCATTATATGTTTGTGCTCTAATAAAAAAGTATTCACCGTATGAATTCTTAGTTGCTTTTTTATCAAAATACAACCAAACGATTCATACCGCCGGAAGTAATTTTTTATCTTAGATCTTTCTGAATGCTTTACTTCTATAAATCTAAATTTACGATTTTTTACAATTTTTTTGTCCGTAATTTATAACGCGCTTGGCAGTAACTTTTTAATATTGTATAATTTATTTTCCGTATTATAAATATAAACAGCAAGTTCCATTGGTCATTTAATTAATACATAGGAGCTTGATGTCAGATTCTGTAACTTCAGAGAGCTTTCTTATTATTCTTCCTTATATTATTGATACACTTATAAAATCAAGCTTTTGTCTTCTTACGTAAGACTCGCCTAGCAACAGTTTTTCAACAAATTAGTTACTACATAGACTAGTTGCAGTCGTCAAGTTTTCTTCAAATATTTAATTTCCCCCCGCCGTGTTCAATAAAAAATATATAGTTAAATTTTGCAAATATGATTTATTTACGTCCAAAGTTTAAGCAGTGATACATAACTGCAATTTGCTGTCCATTGTTGAACAGTGTTAAACTGATTGATCTCATGGGTTCAATTGTAACGTTTTAAATTGGTTAAATCCTTGAGGGATTCCATTAAAACTGTTGTGGCGGATTAAAACAATGTAAATAAAATTTACTTTTGAACTTAATTGCTACCTGTTTATACTAAAACCACGGAAAAGTGGCCGGTTAAGAGTAAAGTAGTGATTAAACTATTATTATCCAAAGGTCAGTCATTGAAGTAATTATTACAAAAAGAATTGATTATGCTAATGTTAATGTGTTCACTCAGTGCCTTGGTGAAAGGGATGCAACCATTTGTATAAATATATTAAAGAGGATTTGAAATAATCCCCATAGGTTATCGAATTATCTAATAATATAAAAAGAGCAAAAAATTTAGTGCAATTTGTAAATAATAATAATCTGACCTAATTTATTATAACAAAATGCATTAACAGTAATTTTGCAGAGCAAATAGTGGATAATAGTGAAGATAATAACATAAGGTACGTCCAAACATCGTCAAGCAGCATGTTGGTGATGGAATATGCCTGCACGGCTTTGAAGTCGGAAATCCACTATGCAAGTAATCAAGTGTACCAATTTGGAAATATTCCTCCAACGAATATTTGCTAGAATAAACTTGCTTGCCTGCCTACCTGCTTCCTATGGAAAGATTTAGGTTGTATGACCCACAGCGCCCAATATCAGTCACATCCATTAACCATTTATTCATAACATAAACCAAAAAGTCGTTCGGAATCTAGAGAGAGTTTACAATAATCAATCAATGTCCGGTACTCGTAGATGTGAATAACACATTCAGCGAAGTGTGTTCAAATGTGGAAAACTCATGATATTATAATGACTTCAGCCGAATTCTTGAATCAGTTACGAACTCGTATAAGGAGATTTCGTACGAAGTGTCGGCCCCTTTTAGACCTTTCCCTTGGGGTAGCATATTTTCTGAAACAATGAAGCCTATGTTCTTATATTTTTTTGAGGAGCATATGTATTGAATTTCACGCTGCTTACTTTGAATAGGTATAACAGCTCTAAGAGTAGAAACACACTATCTAAATCTTAAGTCTCTATGTTCAGCGGTTTAGATTGTAAGCAGTCTATCAGTCTCAGTCAGATTGACTAACTAACTCAGTCACTAAGGAAAGCCTTTTATATATTCAAATAAAAAAAACATCCTTTTACTTTGACTGATTTACTGTTTAACACTTTTACAAAAAAAACTTTTACTTTTAACTCAAGTTTATAAGTAAGCTATTATTACTTTGGTACTTAAAATTGGTTCCTGTCGTCTGTTAATTATCAATAATACTATTATTGTTGAAACACCGTCAAAATAAATTTAATCAGACACAATCACGATAGAGCTAAGCGCCACATTCATAGCAAATGAAGTTTGAGGGGCACGCAAAACTACCATTTTCTTGATAAGCACAATATCGGCAACATTTTCGTGCGATTCGATTACTTTATTTATGCCGCGTTGCAAATTACAAACGAACTGCGTGAAACTATTTCATTTCAATTCTGAAATTTAAAGGGGCTCAAAGGCTGGGTTATCATTAATTACCAAAGCGACAAGTCAAAATATTATGTTAAAGGTGAGAAAATATCTCATACACAAAGGTAGATAAATCACAAGAAATGGTATATTCCTTTCGAAAATTGTCTGAAATTTTATGTAGTAATTATGTAGACACTGTCTTATTCATACATGTTTATTAATTTAATTAGTTCATTGTTTAAGGTTAAGTACTTAATACAACGGTTAATGAAGTCGCCTTCTCTAAGGACAAGATCCTTGGCGTATCAATGTAGAAAATAAACTATCTATATTATCTTGGGTCTGGGCGGTTGCGGCAACGTCTTTGTTCACGATGTCTTTAGTTTTAAGTTTTTAGCTATTTATCTCCAGAACTGTGTAACGTCTTGAAAAAAAAATTCAAGCATTTTATACACAACCATCTTGATAGAAATTAAATATTTCGAAATAAAATGATTTTATGAGTACTACAGATTGCTCTTTTTTTCAAAAAAGTTTATACAAACAGAATATGCATTTACTGCTAAATAAATAAAAAATGTTCATTATTATATTTAAAAAAGTTTAATACGCTCAAAAATACAGGCAGAAAAGGACTCTTTTTATTTACAAATTCGAATTCAATTCGTAATCTATACATATAAATAAAATTGGAGTGTCAGTTTGTAATATTGAAATAACCGGTTTTTACTACATGCATATGAATATACTAGCGGCCCGTCCCGGCTTCGCACGGGTGGACAAAATTCTTTAAATTTTTTCTAGCATTCAATATAGCCTATGACACTCAGCAATAATGTGCCTTTCTAATGGTGAAAGAATTTTTAAAATCGGTTCAGTAGATCCCGAGATTACCCCTTACAATTTAACAAATATACAAACACACAAACTTTACTTCTTTATAATATTAGTATAGATATACGGTACATACACCAAACTAACATTTTTTACAATTTTTGTCTGTCTGTTTGTTCTTCCTTATCTCTGAAATGGTTGGACCGATTTTGACGAGACTTTTATTGGCAGGTAGCTGATGTAATAAGGAGTAACTTAGGCTACTTTTATTTTAGAAAAAATTTTATATTTTAGAAAAATAAAATTACTGTGTCACAGCAACGCGTGGCTGGGTCAGCTAGTAAAAACTAAAACCATACAGTTATTTTAAAGACCTTATGTAGAAAATGTATAGTGTTTATTTAACGTATTTTTCCTTTATTGACACAAATACAGAAAAACTTCTTTTTTCTTTATTTTTCTATATAATATCTTATGACATACTCTACCAGTCAACTGGTAAGGAAGTATATGTAAACGAGCGATGCAATAAAATTAAAAAAAATATGATATAAATTCACTTAAAATATGTAAACGTACGTACTAAATCGTAGCTTGTGCTCAATGATTATATGAAAATTTAACAATATCGGTTTAAAACTTACACAATATGTAAGTCCTCCTCCAGTAGATTTCCATTTTTTCTATACTGCGCTAGAATAATTCAATTGTTCATCTCTGAAACGCTACGCCTCATATGCGCTTACCGGCGAAGTCAGGCGAAGTTGTGATTGTCTTAGTCCAGCTTTGTTTATGAATGCAATATATGGCCCGCCCATTTCCATTTTCATTTCAGGCATTGTGATAGAACATCTCTCTGTCCTTTGTTTTGCAGTTATTGAAATTTATAAGGCCAAAATTTTATTAATGTTTTTCATGAAAACACATATGAAATGTCGTTATTGCACATTTCATTAAATAATCACATGTGCGTTTTATTGTTTGTCATGGTGACTAATAACTTTTAATATACATAGAAATTATGGTTGCTTCCCATCCATTAATCTTAGTTAATTTCATTGTACAGTAATGCATATGACGCAGCTACATTAATGGTCTAATGCTGGACAGTAGACAAAAACTCCATACCGTGTAATGTCCGGCAGCATAGAATGGCATCAAAAACTCACATTCACGTGTCATAAAAGACGACTAATGGTACTCGAGGTAACCCAAGTACGGGTAGCACACACCTCCCTTATGCCACAAAATGGGAAAGCGTTTTCGAATAATGGTATTTTACTGCAACGTGCAACACGTGGAGATTGTCGAACGTGGAAATTATGGCAAACCCTTTCATTTATAGGGAAGGCATCCGTATAATAGTGGACGTCTTTCTTCTGAGATGATAATACAAAAAATCAGCTTGCCTTTCGCAAACTTCAAAGTTTATTATAGATTGGCTTGGAATTTTTGCTTTTCATTTTTATATGAGTATAGATACAGTATAAAGAACAAAGTTCCTACGGAAACTTTTCTTATTTTTAATAGCAGGTAGCAAAACGTGGACAAGTTTATTTGTATAAAAACAGTGCTACTTGGTTTTGAACTCATGCCGCAAGCACGGCTTAAAAGCACTTGTGTTGTTTTGAACATTGAAATGATTTCGCATTGCTGTAGAGAGCGAGTACTGAGCTGGAGGCGGTGGTTGGATTTTATCAGAGTGGTATGGTAGATCTTTTCGTATAAAAAATATCGCAGAATTTCATATCCTTATGCGCTGATTTTGTTATCCATCCCTGATCCAATTTTTTTAGCTTATATAGCGGTGTGATCGATCGTGTCTCCCATATGTCAGTGCAAATTAAAAAAATTTGGAAGCACAAATAATTTAGAAGGGTCGTTGTGTTTTTATATACATCCGTGCCCGCACCTGATACTGGCTACGGAACCCGTGGAATTAATGTTGACGTAGCGGTAATTAATTACCTGTAGCTATGAGCTAACCTTTCATCATGATATCCGTACCTAAGGTTACATTTCTTTATATTCAACCCAGATGGTTTCGATGCCAGATGATATCTAGTAACCTTTTTAAGTAAGTAACTTTTTTTAAGAAATATGAGTTTGTAAAGGAGTTGTAATACAGTCTTTCTGGAAATCTTTTTTTACCGACTTAACGAAATTATACCAAAGAATTAACGAGGCACATTATTATTTATACACGAAATTAGTTGACGTCATGCATAAATCTAAAAAGTAGTTTTGTGTCTTTTAATTTAATTTTTATGGAATGCTTTATACTTTGACTGTTTTCTTTAAAACTTCGTATCTGCAACAAAATCACAATTAATCTTTTACTTATTTATTGAGACTATTTCATCCAATTAGCCACTGTTTGATGTAACAACTGCTGTAAGTCAGTAAGGAGTTGGGTATCCTACAGATGGACTAGACTTGTGGAAGTTGCTCATATTCCGACATCAACTACAAGGGATGATGATCTTCAAACTGTTCAGACTTTTATGAGTTAAAGCTAATATGCCCAGTGTTGTCCCAGTATGAAATGTCTTTTTTTCAAAGATTTTATATTATAATAAGTATAACAAAAGCCCACAGTTTTAATTATAATAATCTTAAATATTATTATTTTGTATATAAAATTACATATATTTTAGAGTGACACATTTAAAACCTGGGTTCTTCTTTTTAATTTGACAAATCTACCACAACATAATTAACAACTTAGGACAATACAACGAATAATTAGATTATTTTTCAATTGCATGCCCAGCTGGGTCAATGTGTTTTGCATTTGCACATTGTATTATAGTACTATCGTTTATCATCTTTAAACGTACCACATTTTTATTGAATAAATTCTATTCTATTATTAAACTTTCTTCAGAAACTTCATCATACTTATCTTTATTCATTTCGGAAAAGTAATCTCTGGATCATTCATATACCATTACCATAATACCATAATTTCGTTTTCATATATTTACAAAGAGTGATGCGCTTAGGATCACACTTTCCCAATCTAGAATATCCCAATTATTGTATATTGCACTTGCAGTTGGTTTATTGGCTGTATTTTGAGGTAAGAGTTGTGGGACATAAGAATAAAATGTTTATATTTTTAAAATTTTTCTTCAGATTGTTTTAAAATAGTTTGTCCATATTTTTCCCTTTGGTAATTTCTTAATTTATTACTTTATTCTTGTCTTAAAAAAGTTGAATTATCGGAATCTTCTGATCTTGGACTCCGACTTGCTGTGTTAGGCAGCGGTCATTGTATGATACTTACGTCAGATTAATTTAGTGATGAACAATTCTCATATACTAGTGTACTGGTATCATTCATGTAAAAAGCCAATTTCGAAAGTGCGTCGTCATCAAAGACCCCTTCTGCTGGACGTTGGACTGAGGAATCTTTCACATTATTTCTGGAATATGTTTTTAGGACCGTAACATTCATTAACTATGCACCTGCTGACTCTCAGGCTGTTTCTGAGAGGTACGTTGCAAAGGAATAGCCGAAAAAGGCAACATTAGATTAATCTTTTTATGGGTCATTGTTCTTGCTTGTTCTATGTTATTTTTGGAAATTATCATTCTTGTGTATTTGGTTTTTTTTGTTCGAGTCGACGCATACGACTTTTACTAAGAGTCTAGATTTTTCCAAGAGCTTTTTATTATGGTATCTTTTTCTTTATCTTTTTCGCATTTCCTCTAATTTTATAAGATCGTTCCGAATTTTCTCCCTCTTGTTACTCTCTGCAAGCTTGAATATTAGCTTCAGCCTGTAGGCACCCTTCTAATGGGTAAATTTTCTTAATGACTAATTAAATAAAATACGTATATCCTATGTTGCTTAGAGAGAGTGTAGATTTCTATTAATGGTTTTAATTGTTGGAACATTAGGACATTGTATATTGTTTAGTGGGTATTACAAAGAAATTAATTATATTTGACTATTAGGCATGAAAATTAAAATTTTGGTGTAATTAGACATTTTCAGTGGGAAGCAATATGCCACCAAAACCACCAAAATTGCAACACGAAAATTAGAAATGATTTAAAAGAGAAAATGAAAAAGAATTTATTATGTTTACATTAAAAACTCGTTGGGATACATAAAGATATTCCAAACTATCACGCCATAAATATGTTAATATAATAAGTTCTTAAATAATATATATTTAGAACAGAAACACCGAAATTGTAATTTTTTGCCACAATACCAGAATTTTGAATACTCATATTTTTTTTAAAATAACGCGACAGGCTGACATACTTGTTCTTTGTTTAACGTCGAGCAGCTAACTAGGGGATGCATTAAATGTATTTGTTAAATTTATGGGTTCGTTATTTACGACATAGGATTGCGTTATATTTTGTTCACCAAAATTTACTATTTTGCACGGACAGATCTATTTATTCCCTAATGTGTTGTATTACTTGTAGCACTAACTACAAAAGTAAAACCATTATCATGTAGCTCAATAGCTACAGATTACGAATATAATATTTAATTTTACATAAGCTACTTATGTATTTTTTGAGTCATGAAAACACCCGGTAAGTCATTTTGTGGACACCAACTAAACTATGAAATCACAGGTGTAGTATTTTTTATAAACATTAGGAAAGTATTTTGTCAGTATTATTGTTCTAGATTTTTAAATAGTCATATCTAGTTTGAAGAAAAAATAAATCATTTTATGTAATTTTATTTATAACCTTGATTTTCAACATTGCCGCTTAAAATTTACGTTTGAGAAAATGACCCTAAACTTTCGTGAACTAGCTAATATCGCTACCATGGCACAACCCTACCGTCAAATGAAATAGCCAAACTTAAAATAATGTTTTAATCAAATATGTAATAATTTAGTTACGAATATTAAAGATTTAATAACGTAACATGACATCGAAAGAATGCTTAACAGCCATAAGCTACTAATCTCAGTGAATAAATATATAACATAGCCGTTTTAAACGCAAAGGTTTTGTTAGTCTTTAACGAACAGCTTTTTATGAACTCGTGTAACAAAACAATGAGCTTGCAAGTCGGAAACGGGCGTTTTTTGTACACTCCGTATGCGAAGCTCATTCCGAAGCTGGCAGGTCCATTATCGTAATAAAACCACTATGTTTGCAGTCCCTACGTGGAGTTATATTGGATAATGTTTTGTGCTTACTTTTTGAATTATGGGAAATAATATTAAAGCAACAACAATGATTAAAACCAACGTGGTTTTAAGATACAATAATTTTTAAACGCGATTTATTAACCAGATGATATATAACATATTTATAGACAAAATATTTTAGAAGTTTTAAAGTTTATAACTTTAACTTAAGCGGTCGTATCCCACCAGTTAGATAT
Source organism: Calamotropha paludella (assembly GCA_927399485.1). Taxonomy (NCBI): domain Eukaryota; kingdom Metazoa; phylum Arthropoda; class Insecta; order Lepidoptera; family Crambidae; genus Calamotropha; species Calamotropha paludella. The sequence continues at coordinate 19,957,241 of OV656807.1, read as the reverse complement.
CAGCTTTAACTCAAGTGGACTTAATTTCCTACGAATGTAGACCCCTCGTAACACAAGGCTTTAGCTTACTACAAGGGGCTAACAGGAATACCAATAATTTGATTACCGTGTTGTTAATATGCCAAAAAGTAAGTAGAAAAAGTTGGATGATGAAGTCCAGTAAAACTACCTATAGTCACTTGACTGTCCAAATGAACATACGGCGAAACTAACTATTCTATTATGACCTGTCTGTTTTTAAAACCAGGGTGAATAGGCACCTTCTGGGTTAGCTCGTTCCATCGTGGATTCGGTATTTGCTCGATTGATTGGGATCAAGAGCGAACACAGTCTTAATTAAAAAAAAATATATAACAAAATAGTACCTACACGAAAAAAACTTAGTATGTTCTTATAAATTATTTATTATATTTTTTGTTTTTTTTTTCCATTTTACTGGTAGACTTTATATCTTAAGAAATAATAACTACAAAAATCTCGGCTTGTCTCAGATTTCAGGTGGGATCTCCTTGCTATCCGGGCGAAAACTCTTCTGATTGAGTTAACGAGACCTTGACAAATCCGTCGAATCTTTCCAAGTATTATCTTTAAGCTGACGCCAACGTCTATGTCATGTTCTAGATACTATCTAGAACATTGTACTAAATACTTTTACAAGTATCCAACAATCTATAAAGAAGATACAGAGGGCCTTCAATGATCTCTTAGCGCGATGCAAGTGCGATTGTCAAAGTGAGACACCGCTATACGCGGTCTATAGTGGCGTCTTTCTTCAACAGCTAAACTTGAATCGCAGTAAGAGGTGGTGGTAGGGCCTCAGGTATGTAATTGTTCCTTATTTGTTATTTTAGCCCTTCACTACTAGATTTTTATATATTAAGATATTATTATTATGTTTGAAAAAAAAACTAATCATTAATATTTTGCCTGTATTTAATGAAAAATAGGTTCAGTACATTTATTGACAAGCTAAATTTTATTTAATTTGATAAATATTAACTAACAAGTGATTAAACCAGTATGAACGTTTATATTACCAACTTATAAATGCAAGCTGCTGAAACTTTCCATGCAGCTGGGAAAATTTCTCTTGAGAAAATTCAACTTTCCGATATCTTAGTTAAGTATGCCCTGACAGGCGGAATATCGCATCCACCGGGCTCAGTATAAAAAGCAACACGTGGTTTCGTTGCGAAGTTAAAATTTAACCCGTTTAATTTCCACCTCTTAAAAATATTCAAGTAGACTGAGATTAAATTTACCGCTCGACCTTTCGGTGAAAGTTTTATCTGGCGTCGTGTCTTCACGTTCATATGCGAATAGGTACTAGAAAGCGCGTGTGGTAATTTTAATTAAGTATATTTACCGGTAGGGGTGCCGGTGGCACATTGGGGAGAGGTAATAAATGTTGGCCGTAAAGGTAACAAATGATCGCGGGAGGCACAGACCTGAGCGCCTCGCTCTGTTGCCTTGCCTCGCGACGGCAGCGCCTCGCCTCGCCTCTCCGCCTCGCTGCCTCATTGCCGTTGCCGTTCTTGCTCTACAGTTACGCAACTGCCTCCGTGACACGGTATACCCAACTGTGCCACTCTTTCCTTCCTGTGTTTAGTAATGAAGATTTTCGTCGACCTTCCTCTCCTTTACTGCACGTGAACAATATAAAGCAAATCTTTATACATTTACATTATTAATTTACGAAATAATTTTTTACTGCAACATAATAAACAGGAAATAAAAATTATTGTAAAATTCAAATTGTTAGCCCAAAACAAATAAAGAACAATACGAGATGCTATAATAGCTGGTTTTATAACTGAGAACGATCTCTATCAGACAACCTTTGGATGGAAAGAAAAATAACAGGGTGTGATACAATAAAAAATATAGTTTAAAAAACTGAAAAACACGCTTTAATGATGAAAGAAACTAAAAAGTGGAAATACCCATATCACAGGGGTGCATTTCAAATAGCCTGACCGCCATTTTAGACGTCCGCCATGTTGGATTTAAGTCACGTGACTATCTTTTTCGTATTCCTGACAGCAAACCCTTTCATTTGATACCCATATCATGGAAGTGCATTTCAAACAGCCAGTTCACCATCTTGGGGAGGCCGCCATATTTGATTTGTAATGACGTTTCTTAGCTAGTCATGTATTGTCATCAGAACTCAGAGCGTGTGCAAAATTTCATCTTAATCAAAGACCGGAAAGTGGGTCGAATTAAGATTCTCTTACATAGTTACAAGTGAAGCTAATAAAAGCGTGTTAAAAAGAAGTATGTTTTAATAATAAAACCTATAACCATTGTACTTTATGTTGTAGTAATAACTTAATTACTTTTTTATGAATGTCTCATACATAGTTTAAAAATTAGATCAGAAATCTGGAAACAAATATGTTTAGATTTTATTATTATCATTTAAGATATTAAATTTCATCACTATTTGGGCACAGTTCTTCGCTGTAACTAAATATAATATTGAAAGAATGGGCGACAACCCTCCACACGGACTCAGTACGGATTGATGGCTTCTAACATCTACAAATTTTGCAGGGACCATAGGCTTAACATGACTTCCGAAGCACAGATAGTTCGAAATAACATTTTTTTGGTAATCCATTCAATATAAGGCTTTGGTTGCTTAAGATCCTCAATCATAGGCCGAAAATGCGAACCACAGAGCTATCGAGCTCCCCATTAAATTCAGATCTCTTTGAAAATATTATTTCTTATATTTATTTCTCATTAAGGAATAGTTAAATGTTATCAATTAGTTCCTTAAACCATAGATTGATAATTTAACTGGTTATGACAACTCAAAAATCTCTAGATCTTTTTACATAAGGTAGGTAGGTACTATTGCTAATACAGAAAAAAATTAGTTGAAAAGATAAGCAGTTAAAAATTAAGTTGGATGCAAAATGTAGCAATTATATGCTCAAATTACAGAAAATATAAAAACTTAATTTTACTAACGATAACAAAATGAAAACCGTCAATAGAAGATTTTTCGAGAACAAATTCTAACACACTGCGGCAAAGATATCAAACTACTATAATTGAAGTAAATACGACAAAAACCCAACAACGATTTAGGTCAATCTCCCCAAGTCAGCGGAGATTCTTCAAATTCTAAGTTGGAATCGCGAGCTGGTTCTGCGTATTTTCTCGCTCCGTATTCGGGCCGGGTATCTTTTGGTCGAATTCGGGGAGCTTCCGAAAGTCTGGGAAAATTGAACGCAAATCCGATTTGTCCGGATGCCGACTAGAATCTTTCTAAAAATTGGAATGGCACCTATGCACCACAGGTCGTTTATATAACAACTTTTATTGGGTCCTGTATATCTTGTGAAGACTTACTTTTACTGCAGTAACTGGTTAACGTATTTCAAATAGAATTGATTTCATCGAATGAAAAGGGAGTTAAAGAATTTTATATTTAAATAGAGAAGATACTCATATATGTTAAATCAATCTGTTCTTATAAAATATTGGACACGTTAGACATTTTACATAACAATACCAGCTAAACGGCACTTTTGTTTTTGTTTTTATATTAAATTCTCACGTCTCGATACCTTTACAGGAGCTATGATCACATGATCCTGTTATCACGGCATTTTAATGTGCCATAGGTGCGGATATGTAATAACTAAATAAGAGGTAAAATATTTTATGATTTGATACAACAGTTGGTAGTAACTGCCTAACAATTTTATCTTAGATTTGTAGTTGGCGTTGTCATCCAGTACAACTTGGGATGTCGAAATCTTTTAATTAATCTAAAAATGGTTAATGGTTAAGATTGCAATAGCCATCTGATGGCATCTTTCCTAAGGGAACCTCAAATCCTTCTTAGACATTGCTCTAGTCAGTCTTGCTTTAAGAATAATTCACAAGAAACATGAGAAAATGTTTATCAATATTTAGACCGCACTAAAAAAAATAAGATTTCAAAAATTTTAAACATATAAAAATATCATATTCGGCAATAAAACCAAGAGAGGTCGCATAAATATGCCAAATACAAGCAAAACTTGCAAAATTTTGCAATTCATAGTAGTATAAGCAAAATACCGGGCACGAACGCAACATGTATTACAGTCGTTCAAATATTCCGCCGCGACTTAACACAATAAATTTGTAACTTTGGCTTCACGATGCCAGTAAGCCCGCGTCTGCACAATTTCCCAAATTACAAATTTCTAGAAGCGTATCAAGAGTGGTGATGAAACGAAAATTAGCTTACCCATATTTTCTTAATATGAGTAAGCTTATTGATTCCGTGTTTTTTTCATCGTCGACTTAATAACTACACATGGTAACTGTATCCACAATGTTATAATCTATACAGTATGGAAACGCCCTTGTTTTGAGGCGATAGCGACACACAAGTGCTCACAAAGTCAAATGTATAATTAGTAATGATTGTCAGTAATACAAAAATAAAATAAATGTCATAATTTGAAGATTTATATTACTTTTACCTTAAAAGTTTCATAGTTTTGCTTGATTTCAAGTAAGTGTTTTTCAAGCAACATTGATTGCATTGTATCTAGAGCCTTAAAAAACGTTAAGGTTTGTTTTGTGTGTTTTCCAGAGACACAGCTCTCACATAATTCACACCGTTGCCTGAATACATGCGAGAATGGGACCCCGACGCGACAAAAATCTTTTGAACGCGGCCATTAATTCGGACTGGCTCAAATGACCCCCAACTCGAATGAGGCTATCCCTCAAAAAGGGTTTCAAATGTTGAAAAGCGCGACTACACGGCTTATTCAACTGTAAATCTCTAATTTCAGTTGAAAAATAAAATCGCTGAAGTTCACGCAGCATTTAAAATTAATTATAATTCAGCCTCGTGTAAATCAGAGGCAGTAATATGCTCGCGACGAGGAAGGATTTTTAAAAATCGACAAATATAAACAACCCTAGATAGAAGAATCAACCACGACGAAACACGGCTAGCTAATGCTAAGATAGTCGATCTTTCGGCGGGAGGGGCGGTGGCAACTAAAGAGGTTTTCTTTTACTCAGGCGGAGTATACACAGTTGCGAGGTTGAAAGGACAAACAGCGAATGAACGAAAGTTAATTATTATTCACCAATTATTGAATTCCATTATTTCAAGTTAACTTTGGATTATTGGATTATTATTTGGATTGGAACTAGTTTTGGCGTTGCCATTTAAAATAACGCGCAATTTTGTGGTAAGTTTATCCTCACGGATAACTCCATGGTGAGGTATAATACACGAAAGAGCATGCTTCGTCTCTTCAGATTCGGGAGGCACGGGTGAGATAAAGCCTTTAACCAAATATTCTACTATAACATTTTCATAAGCCTGTTTGAATTTTGGAGATTCCTGCATTTTTAAACAAAAGAAGCGTTTTCTGCTGGCTGAACCAAATCTCCAAGCGAATTAACAGGACCCTTAAGTAGTAGTCGTGTGACTATAAAACTCTTCACAGAGTTTATCATCAGGGCTAACAATAGAAGGCACGTTCATCTGTTCTATCCCCCAAAATTTACGGACGGTGGCGTTCAGCGGCTCAGCGGCGCAACAATAATAATAAATCCAAGAACCGTCTCTAAGGCGAGCGGCGCGGGGTGCGACGAGTGACCTTGAACCTTACGCTGCAACAGGAGATGAGGGAAAATCGAAGCGCCTACTAACAAATCAATATATCCTGGAACGGCATAAGTATCATCGGCCAAAGCTAAGTTACTAAAATAAGTAGGTATTGACTGCAACAGTCGGTAAAAGTTCGGTAACTTTATCGACTACTAGAACTACTTTCGAATCCATAGAAAAACTAATACAAGAATCAAAACGCGAGTAGAATTTAATCCCTACAAAACCTTGAATGGCTTTAGTAGAGCCCCCAATACCTTTCACAACATTACAGGCCGGGCGGTTATTTATACGCAACCAAGACAACTACAACAATTTTTACTAATAAAATTACTTTAAGCACTATCTTAAAGTGCACGAACACCATGTCCTCTACCATGCGAATCATAAATAGTAACTCGAGCTGTTGCAAGAAGTACCGTAGTATGTCTTGTGCGTAAACTCGATTGCGAGTACAAAGCAATATCGTTCGACTGGAGGCACGCGAGAGCGCTCCGAGTCGCCACTCGATACGTTTACATACTCTTTGGATGGCGCAGGCAACAGCGACATCATCGCGACCGGTTTCAGTCTTTGCATGGTGGGCGCGCTGACGAAGACGGCGGGTGCATTACCGGATACGGCGGGCGGGCGCATAATTACTAACTACAAGCGAATTATTACCAACGTGCGGAGTCACATTGGCTGCGGCACTATTATTTTCGAAGTGGAATAACGAACGTTTACAATTACACTTAAGACAATAATGATTCGAACTACAAAATGAAATACGAATTTTATCACTGAGACAGTTAATATACAAATTATTGGTACGAACAAATCTATTGCGCTCACTAGGAATGAGTTTAATGATTTCGGAACATTTGTGAAGTTGGTCTTGGTGACCTTGACACAAAGAACAATTTTTCGAATGCGACACTTCAAATTTGTATTAACAAATGAATACGTAGACTTCGTGGGCTTACTCCGAACGACGAACAAAAGTTTCGAAATCGTCGAACTTAAGTATTTTGTAGCCACGTCTTACTTCACTTAATCCGATATACAAAAACAGAAAATCACAGAGATCATCGACCTTAAAATTCTTAATGGCGCGAACAGCTAATGCAATAGTATCTAAGAATTTTTCTAAGTCATTATTTGATCTTAATAAGCGGTTGTTACCAAACGTTTATCTTCATATTTGACCTTCAAAGTATTCAAAATCAAACTATAATTTTCGGCGCAAAGCGTCCGTTTTTGCTTCACCGGGGAAGTTTACTAACTTAATAATGTAATTCGTGATCCGATAACGAATGATTTTTATGAATCGTATTTTTAAAAATAGCAAACAACAAAGGCCTATTTTCTATATCGCCATCAAATTCTGGTATTTGTATGGGTGGTAATTTAGGATCATTTCGTTTCAACAAATCGAAACTGGGTTTTGTATCGGTAACTACTACGGGCGCTTGAAATGTCTTAGCGACACGTTTAAGATGACAAACTAAATCTTCAAACGACGACATGGCGTCATCATAACTTAACAAGAACTCAGGATTTAATTATAATTCAATTGAGTTAATTTTATCGTGAACGCTTTCGAATTCTAAGCGCAAAGTAGGTATTTACTGTTTTGAATATAAAATCAAACCTTTTATTGATGATGAATCAATGAGGTGACCTGCGATGAATAATCACTAATTAATTGCATACCCTTAAAAAGGCTATCATTTGAGCAAGTCTCCGGATTCATTTTCAGAGGCGTTGCAATACAACAAACTAACTAAATTGCAAACTAACGAACGATCGGATTGAAAGCGGTGGTGAGAAACAACGACGCTAGCGAGTGTACTATTATTTATTCTGCGCTTATTCGAACCTACCCGCGCACAAAATATATTTCTATGCAGTATGGTCGGTACAACGAATTATTATTCGAAAAATAACTAAATATTGATAAGTTAAGTTTTGCCTTTTTAAACGACAAACGACAAATTGATTACTAATGCATATACAATGATTATTATTGTTATAGATGCTATAAATATCAGCGAAAATTGTAGGAACAGCAACAGCAAGTATTTCGAGCAAAACTGACAAAAATAAGACAAAATGCGAAGTACATGTTAACAAACGAACACGATAGTTCGATTGACTAACCGAGCTTTAGATATCTACTTATACACGCGGTAGGATACCTAAGTCTAATCTAAAAAACCTCAAACCTAGCGTGCGGCCGATACTAATAAAAACAGGTAGGTATGGTAACTATGGAGTAAAATTATTGCGATTTTACCACAAGCTACTGAAAATAGATAAACAAGGGGATGGTATGGATCAGGAAATGGTTGTGCAGGCGATTCAAAATTAGTGAACTGTATTGCGGTATGAGAACTTTAATGTCGACAATACCTTGTCGCACGGGCTGTCGTCTCGGGGCACGATACCTTGACCGCCACGTGGTGTGAGATGCTGGAGGGTGCCGGGGTCCCTGGGCTTTGCTGTTCCTTATTGTTACTCACACGAGGATACCTTCACATAACAGAACTATAGTTTGTTGTATGGTTTTTGGGGATAGGCTACTAGTTCAATATAAATTGTGAAATCGGTGCATGCGCGCGAGCGGCCATCAGTAATATTTTTTCTTTTTCTTTTGCCCGCATGTTGGCCACATTGCGGTATGATTTGCCACCAATAGATGGCGCGGTCATCTCGCTCTTCAATATGCGAGACAAGGTAAGTGCGACAGGGAAAATGTCGACCAAACTAATCACAATTACAAAACATACAAATAAATAACGCGGCACATTTGAACTTAATACTGGCGCTACCAAGTACCAGAAATCTTCATTTATAAATGAGCGTTCGCATAATTACGCTTAGTTTGCAAAAGCATGTGCTTTCCGACGTCCCTTTTGAGTGCATAGCGCAGGCAAAGCTTGCGTGTGGTAAGCGATCTATCGCCTCCGACACCCCATAAGAGCCAAATCGTTACTCTGCGCAAGTACATTCGTTTCCATACTGATATACATATTGTAATACTAAGCTGTAGTAAAGAGTAAACGTATGAAAATTCAATTTTAAGTCATTAAATAGAGAAATTGTGAACCTCTTTATAAATCTGGCGCTAGATGATTTTTACGGAAATATATTTTTCATAACATGTACAGAAATAAGATTTATTACTGAATTAAAACCGTGCGTAATATTTCCATCAGTTTAATTTTACTGAAATACCAACTGCCTCTGTCGTGTATTCTGTAACGAGCAATAACGGAATGTTAATGGGTTGCACGGCTTCGATAAATAGATTGGGATAGCAGAACTCCACATTAATGTCTTAATTACCTCGCCGCTGGCCAATAATGGCAACTCTATTACCAGCGACTGTGACTTGTTGATTCAAATTAATAATGCTCTTGTTGACCATCGATGAAATATTCAATAACTTTTTTTATATTTCGGATCTTAATAAAATTACCGTTTATTTCATGCTGTAATAAAAGGTCATCTGTCTTAATATGCATATACTCTTCTACATTCATTTGAGTAATAAAAATCAATACTATTTAAAATGCGATGCGATGAATTCGGATGCTGATTAGGTCGTCTGGTTATACACAAGAGTTCCTCAAAACAAGTCAAAACGCCAGAACTAAATTTATATAAATAAAAAACTAAAAAAAAATCAGGTATTCGTAAAAAATACCAGTTTCACTTAATTTCTTTTAACAGAATTCTGATATTACTCCTTAAGAAACAAAATATTTTACAGCATTATACATTCATAACAATTCTTTAATCTAATATTATGATTGTTGTTTATACAAAGTCATATAAAACTCCTCACTGTGTCTGCCTTTTAGTTTGAAGTTTCAGCAAACGACTTCCTACACGAGAACCGTTTTGTAACTCTTATAAGCTTTAAGTACTGTTAGCAGTGAGAAGTATTAACAAAGTTTTTCATACCTAGGGAAAAAACTGATGTCATATCTTACTATTTGTAAGTAATAAATTCCTTTTCCTCATAAAATTCTTATATGATAATTTATTAAACAACAATTTTATTAAATATAGTTCAATCGTAAATTACCCACGGTCTTATTACATTGAATCTGTAATATTAATTTATTATTGTACTTATGTTTCAGGTACGATATTTTAACACACTCGCAGTGGCAATATAAGGTAAAGTAAGCTTAAAGCTGTGTGAATTGGGGTTAAAGCAGCAAGACGACTGTGAAAAAATGCTCATCACACAAACATATGCCCTCTAGGATTCGAATCAAAAACCATTCGAAACAAAGCAAAAAGCTCTTACAGTATATATGGGGGTTGGTTAAGTTTGAGATCCCTTAGCCTATAGATATAAGGATACATGCGATGTGAGAGTTAATCCTCGTCGACGCTACGTGCCACAATTTAATAGAACGCAGGCTTAGTGGTGAGATCACTTCTGTGTTGAGCAAATATAGAGACAAGTTTGTCGTACAAGTAAGCAACAGTTCACCACAACATAGAAAACAGATCCATGTAATCCATAGCATGCCACATGCAAAATGCAAGTGGAACTTTGTAATAATATACACCCAAGGCATAGCTATATTTAATGCATCTAAATAAACAATTATTATAACTTTAGCTGTTCATGTTACAGTACAATATAATTTATTAATCATCAATACAAATATTAATTTAAAGTGACTACATTTAAGTACATTTTTTGTGGTAAGTGGGTCATAGAACATTTTTTTTTAAGTTTGAACGTTACTTATGTTCTTGTGTCAAAAATGAGAGATCGCATCTAAATAGCTGAGCGAACATGAAGCCTCACTGGACACGCTAGGTCAAAACGGTGCAATATTTGAATTATTGTGACCTATATACAACACGCCACGTGTATTAACGTATTTCTGTAGGTAAGTACTCAACTAATATGATGGTCTGCGTTTATATTTGATTTTGGCGAGAACTTTTTTCTGCATCAGAGCTTTGATGTCCTTTGTGAGCCAAGGTGCAGGTAGGTGTTTCAGCTTTATGGGACGAAAATGGGCATGCCTGTCATAAAGCCCAATAATCAGGTTATTAAATGAAGTAACCTGATCATCCACAGACACGGCATTGGTCACCAGTGTCCAATCAATGCTGTGAGCGTCGAGTAGAAACGCTTCTTGGTCTATACCACCAAAATTGCGCTGAAGAATAACTTTGGGTTTAGCTCTAGGGGTACGAATTTTATAGGATAGGAAAATTAAATCATGATATGAAAAGGCTTCAGCCGGACATTAGCCATGTTTCACAGCATGCTGGGGGGCAGAGACTATTAGTAAGTCAAGTAATGAAGGAGTAGCATTTGGAAAATGATGGGTGGCATTGAGCGGGAGAATGTGCAAATTACACGATCCGACGACGGATTGAAGAGAGGAGCTACGGATATCGTTTTTCAAAAGACAAGTATTGAAATCGCCCATTATTATGGAATGACTGTAAGACGGGACAAGATCTTCTAAGAGAGTTTCAAAAGAACTGAAGAACTTTAATACAAATTTTAATTTTAATAGGGTGTCTAATGACAAGCTTAATATTATTTGTCATAATATAAAAGGCATAACTTAAAAAGGCATTATTCGATATAGCTTTCTCTCTGGTACTGTATAAAAAATATGTCATATTACTAAACCTGTAATGTATATCAATTTATACTTAGTATGTAAGGAAGTTTATGGCAATTGAAATTTAGCGTTGCCTTTGAAATACTTACTAGTCACAAACATTCCCTTAACAGTATTCGAACCTGAAATCTTTAGGGAGTTGGCAGGCTCGCTACCATTGCACTCATAGTCAGTCTAAAATAATTACTTAAATAATATAATATATTTGGCTATATAATAATTGGGTTAGGGTACGTTCAGTCGGCGTTTATGCTATTCGATTTTTATTCGAGATAGTCCATTCAGTTTTAAGGCTACGTCACAAGCACAACTGCGTGCACGTGCACAAGTCTCTAATAAGACAGACAAGTTTATTTGTATGAACCATGCAACATAAACATAACCACCACTGCGTGTCGTATTGGATAAAATCGTTTCGAGACGCGGCCCCGCGATGACAACTTCGGACGGTATACGGAATAAAATATGTATTTCTCAAACACGGGTCTTTCCGATATAGATTTCATGTGAACAACGTATAAATATGTTTTAATATGTATTCAGCTGTCATTGCTCTATTCGATAAAATCTTTTAAACGGTTTATGGGAAAAATATTGTCTACTGGACATAATCTTAGACAATTGAACTAACCAATTGTCTTGTAGATTTGTGAAATCTATTTAGACAAGAATTTTTATATTTTTATTTAATAGTTTTTTTTACCGTTAGATAACTCTCTTCAAACTGATTCGTTTGACAGAAGGAGACGTAGAATCGAAAAGGTGACGAGATTTTTGCAATACATTTCCTTCGATTGATTATAACTTCTATAATCATCATCACAGTCATTAGCCTTTTAATGCAGGTGCACAGGCAGCCGCTATGGGTAAAATACTGTTTGGCCAATCAGGATGCAGCCGGGTACAACGTCTTAAAGTACTTTTCGAAGCACGGAGGAGAAGGTTACATAACTTCCGAAAACATGTTAACAACTGCAGTGTAGAGCTCCTCGTAACTTCTATACCTTTCAATATTATTATAACGTTATTAATGATAAAAAGAAAATTCTAACTAAAAGCATCTTCTATACCTACATAATATTGAGTCATGTGTAAGTTATATTGTTCAATTCATTGATCTGTTTCATTTCACTAATGACGTATTTTCATTGACAAAACCTTTGTCAGAAGTAAAAAACCCATCTTTTGCATTTTATTTTGGATTTTTAAACTGGGATAATAAACTTTTGTTGTAAGCCGGGTGCCAGCTAATCTGTTATCTGCATGGGGAACGCCCTGCAGTTTTAAGCGTGCTCAAATTAGCATCAACCTTGCTGGTACGCTATCTGTACTTTACATTTTAAAAAGGCGATGTACCTACTGTGTTGCAAAGCCACTTAGTATAATTGCCTTCTTATTAAAGATACCATCTGGGAATAAATACTACTTGTTCATTAGTAAAAAGCACTTAGCTTAAGTACCAAATTATATTAAAATAAGTAAAAGAATGTTTTCTTTACTTAGAATAAGAGTCATTATAAAGTCGTAGTTCATCAACGTACGATTATTACAAAATGTAAAGTATCGTAAGTAATAATTAATATGTAATTTGTTTATTAAAAAGATTGTTAACTAAGTAAAAAACTTTATTTTTAACTTACAAGGATAATAATAGTATCACCGTTTAGTAGCGGAGTTAGTCGTTTACATGAGTAAATATTCAACGACAAAGCCTGTGTAAAATAAATGTACATCAAACGTGTCCTTTGAGCATTGCACTATTAGCTAGGCTCCAACACGTTAACCGTGATATAATTCTAGTTAAATCATAGAGAATTTTGAGTTGGTTCGAATTTTATTTAAGTTAAAGTTATTGTGACTATAATACGAAGATAGGTTTTGTTTAAATAAAAAATTGGTTATGGAAATTTGAAATGTTTTTGCAAATAGATTTGTCGTTGACTGTGCAAAACTAATCTGATTTTTGTCTGCAATTCTAACCTGATTTAGGGAAACTTATCTCTTTTTGTTTTATAAATAAAATTCTGTGGTATATATTGTTTCTCCTTAAAACAAAAAAGGGGTTATATATGAAAATTTATTTAGTTAAATTCAGTTCAACTTGGCGAGAAATTTCCATTTAATTTCTAGCTTTAATATTAATATATCGGAAAAAGAAACATTTAAAGAATTCAACATGTCGGGCACTCATTCCTAAACCTTTAGATCAACGGTGCTAACTCATTTAAAGTGTTACTCTTATAAATATTGTTACAATCAGCTAACTGTATTATTATTTTATTTTTATGGCATAATTTTTATTATTTATAATAATTTGATTTTTTATATTTGTTATATACTAAGGTATTTTTCCACTACCTATACGATTAGCAACGTAACATATAATTTTAATATAACTTTTTAATACTGTACTTAAGTTTTGCATGAAATAGACAAAAGCTGTTTGTTCGGCTCCGTTCAGCTTCACTTCAGATCACTCCTCTCTACAAGTTCAGCTTTATAGAGGGCACTGATCTATATTAATTTTTTAGTAAGCACTTTCAAGAAGGCCCAAAAAAGATCTTTCTCTAAAAGAACATTAATTAACAGTTGTATCCGAAACTTTTGTCTCTTGTTTTCGTATTTTTAATTAACAAAAAATAATGTATGCACGTTGTTAGATTTCATACTAGTTCGCGTTTTTGTATGTTAGGTGTTGACCTAGGGCTATCTGCTAAAAAAATATCTGTCTGGCTCGGGGCTATTCTCTGAACAAAAAAGTTGTATCAAATTCCACAATTATATTTGGTTTCTTTAAAGGGCTCAAATATTAGTTTATTGACGTGGTAGTTAACTAAAACGTCATGATTACATAGAGATATGTTTAATACGGCTTCACATACCTAATAAATCGTGAATTAAATGTACAGTTACTTAGTCATCACATTGAAGATATCGACAAACCGACTACGTTGTGAATGAACTTTAAGATGAAGTTGCCTGTTCAAGAAAGTCTAACCGCTTTCGACCCAAAAACTTTCTTGCATCGTGAAATTGGTGACGACACTGGCGGCTTAATTGTGTAACTCCTCAGCGTTATATGGTTCCAGCTAATTAGCAGAATTTACATAACTTTAAAATATGTGCAATAAAAAAATGTCTGGGTTAAATTTGGATGGATAAAAACAGATATCTTTCCAGTGCGTTGAAAATAAAAGGATATTGAGATAAATTAAAATTATACTTCAATATTGATCGACTTTTTGTACTTTATTATTGCTGGATGTAAAAGCAATGTATAATTTATTATAAATCTAATAGAATTCAGCGGTATTACATTCCCACATACCCAAAATAGCAATATAGCCAATCAAGTAAGCAATTAAACATGTTGCAGCAATAAGGAGTTAAACGTGTTGTTAGGAACTGGCTGGCAAGCTGACCTTTTTTGTAAATAACATACATTTATTGATTTTGAATGTATCTATCAAGCTTACGTTATGTGTCAATCTAGTTTTCGGTAAAATTTGGTTTCTGTCTGCTTGTTATATTTGTCGTATTCCTGTGTTTCTACCAAATTATAATTATTTTACCCTAATAATCATTTCATTGTAGTCTACTAGCTCACCCGTCGCTATCACGTGTATATCGATTGCGGCAAAGATTGTACTTCTCATCTCATTACCATCGCCCTCACCATAGAATAAATAACTCACTCACACCGGGAGCTAGGAAAATTATTCCAGGAGTGAGGTTAACGGAGTGCCTACCGCCGATAGTTAACACGAATACTTTCCGTTTTGTGATTTCCTGCTCATTTCAATGTGTACGAATGTTTCTTTTAGTTTCGTGGTCCAATGGGAAAAGTTTTGTTTCTTTTTTAGCTTAAAAGCCAGCTCTTAGCTTTACGACGCGTCGTACAACAAGTTTATCTACTCGGTATTCCAGCAACTTTTTAATGCACCAAACTGTCGTTACAGGCTCCATACTTTTACGCTATATTAAATATCAGCTTCTGTTGGTGACTTTGTTCGCCTGCACTATGGATTTGATTCACCGGGAGCCCTTTAAACGTGAAAACAAAACCGACTTTTGTGTAAATCTAAGATTTATGACACGTTCATACTCAATTTCATAAAAATTCCCGTTAAAGTTAAATAAAAACCAGCAAACTTAGTCCACTGCAGAATCGGCCTTCTAAATGTCTCGCCATAAATCTCGAGCTTAAGCTTCCAGCTCCTGTATTTCTAAGGTCATCAGTCCATCGGGTCTCATGACGTCCTACGCTGCGCTTACTCAATCGCGGTTTCCACTTGAGGACTCGATGGACTCGCTCTAACGGGATAAGTAACGAGTTTGAGATCGCATTAAAAGATCATAATTCGTAAAACACTGCTGCCCATTTTGTATTCTAAGATAGGTGTATGGCGATTATCTCCAGTATTATTAGTTACCTTTTATAATCACTTGTCAGTCCGCTACCGCGCGCCCCACCCAAACAGACCCAATGCTGCACGAATTCTGTAAAAAAAATATCGGACTCTTAGATAAAATGCCATTTTCTCGCTAAATAATGAAGCTAGGACCAAACGACAAATACTACCGTAAAGCTGATTAAATAAAGAACACAGAATATAGAATATTTATTTAGAACACAGAATATAGAATATTTATTAAGAACACAGAATATTTAGATCTCTATAAATCAAAAATTAAATTTAAAAAACAGCAGGCCACGCGGAAATATGAATATGGTAGCAATTGCTACCAGGGACTGGCAACGGTATTGGCTATCAGTAGCAATTGCTACCGTGGACTGACAAGTGGATAACAGCCTAAAATATGAAGGGTTGGTGTTATTCTGTTCTATTCTGTTCTGTAAGACACGGCTTGAAGTTGTTGTCAAATATAAGTTTACCGAGATGGTTGTGAGCCTGAGGGTTGGAGGTTACGAAATATATCTTAGTTTGCTAGAAGACGCGACTTAAACATATAGTTTGTGATATATTAATTCAATACATTTGTTTCATATTTAGAAATCACTACATAGTATAAAACAAAGTCGCTTTCTATGTCCCTATGTCCTTATGTATGCTTAAATCTTTAAAACTACGCAACGGATTTTGATGCGGTTTTTTTAATAGATAGAGTAATTCAAGAGGAAGGTTTATATGTATAATACATGCATAATATATATTAGTAGAGCATTGCATCCGTGCAAAGCCGGGGCGGGTCGCTAGTAGTTAATTAATTAATGCTACAAAAATAGTAAACATCTATTCCGCTTAACTATTTTAGTAGGTACCTACAGAATACGTAGGAGGGGATTCACACTTATTCTTAGAACTTAACTTGTGAAATATAGTAAATTATTAATGTAGAAAAATTTCACCGAAACTTTTAAAATGCTGGGCGTAGTACGTTCAGTAGTCTAATACGTTCAACTTCTTATTTACTCATGTCGATTTTGATTTCAACCTTACGTAAATTTTATAATACATTTTTTGTCATTTTAAAAATATCCCATAATAATCATGCACTTTAGAGAACTTATGGTTAGACTTTGTTCACTTATAACCTTTTTACAATAATCGTAGTGTAGTGCAATAATAACTCCACTGCAGCTTTAAATAAACAACGAACGTATTTACACTAGTATGAATATCAACTACTCGTAATTCATTCACAAAAAAAAATTAATAAGGTGTGTGCAGAGAAATACTAAAACGTGCAGAATAAAAGCTATATTTTATAACGTCACGCACTTAAAAAATATGTTGAGCAAATTTGTGGCGTGATACACATTGCGTCACACGCAACACGCGTCGTAAAAGAACCCTACAAGGTTTGATTATAAGTTGAGATGACGTTTATAAGGCTGCGATCGGAGTGAGATTAGACACGCGAGGCGTGCTCTTATGCCACCGGGACTACCCATTCACTCAAGTAACATTAAATAAATATCATTTTGGATTTGCTCTTCGAGGTCGGCAAGGGGTTTCGGTCATATAGCCAATAGAGTAGGAAACATTTTCCATTGGTGATTCATACTGGTGTAACTGGTGTAATTCTATATGGTTTGAGTGGTAATTTCACATTTAATGGCAGCTTGCAACTGTGATCTGATTTGAGTGGTATTGGCAGTTGGATTACAGACAGACCAATGAGATCTATTAAGATGACTCTAAGTGGTCTATTAGCCAAGTTTCCTGTGCTCTGATGCCTGTGCGACATCGTTGAGACGCAGGTTTGAAAATGCGCTATTGCTCTTTTAGAGTAAATTTATTCAAGCTTATCTAATTCTTGCTCGCAAAACCTTCAAAATGGCACAAAGATTTCAGTTTCAGAAAAAAATATATCTTATTGGTAGCAATAAGAATAAACTTTAAAAAGCTTTAACTATATGTTTATATTATGAAACAAGTTTTCTATGTTTCTATTAACGATGTATTTGTTTGTAATGTTTAATATCTTCAATAATAATTTCTCTTCACAATTTTACTGCGGACTTTTGTTAAATGCATGTTTAACAAATCAATAGAATTGATATTTTTATTTGTGGAAATCATTCTTCGTTCTCATCGGGTTTATTCATATTGGATTTTCACATTTACTTAGGAGAATGGTAGATAAATTAAAATGGGATAATTTATTTTGTGTTTTATTGCCTTCTATCTGTAGCCTATTTAGTTAAGTATTCATATTTGCAAAGTCAAATACTTAAAAAATCTTAAACTAGGAATTTTTAGTAACGTCTAGATGAAGGAACGAGAAGTGGTTATTTCCGACCTTAAATGAGGTCAAGTAACGTAGATAACAATGTTATACATAATAGCATAATGGGAAATAGGACAACCATGGTAAGTTACTATTACTATTGAACCAGTTTTGAATCTATTCACAAATTAAAAGCGCGCTTGTTTAGATGAAATGGGTACAATAATGTAGTAATGTCTTACAATTAATATACTAAAGGAAAATTAATAAATTCGAAATAAGAGTATCTCGAGTAATAACAGAAGGTACATATTACACGTAAAAAATATGCTTTATCATTTATGATCATGAAACTATTGAAATGTTAGGAACTAATTCCGAATAACTTACGACTTGAAATTTTTTGATATTTTTATTTATAATTTTTATATATTTTATGCATTTTCAATGCGATCTTATAAGATAAATTATCATAATAGAAAAATACTAGAAAAAATCGACTCGGGTCACAAGTGAACCGAGTCGATTTTCGCCTGAGATTCACTTGTGACCCGAGTCGATTTTTTCTAGTATTTTTCTATTATGATATTTTTATTGTTTTCTTTGCAACATGCTTTCCGCCAAGCTGCTGGAAAGAAGTTTATTTTGAAATATTTCATGCCCTTTTAAGATATATCTATACAACGCGTACAAATTAAGAAGATATGCGTTTGGCGTCTACTTCTTTTCTTTTCATTCAATTTTTTAATTTGGTTCATATTTTGATGTTTATATGATGACACTCTTAGATACTGGGTTAAGGCATAAGATGCAGCAAATATTAGAGACCGTAAAGTAGAATTAAATAAACATGAGTTATATATCTATGAATCTTATATATTATTAATAGCTCTGCGCAGTTTTTATAAATTACAAGCTGATCCGACCACGCGTCGCTGTGGCTCAGTTTTTATAATTGCATCAAAAATAAAATGAAACCATCTCATGTGTTAAGTCGGAACAAATCCAGCAAAAATAAAAAAATAAATCATCAAAATCAGTTGATTAGTTTCGGAGTTGCTGTTAAACACTGTTACAGCGAATTTTTTATACTTAAATATAGATATAATTTCTGTGACTTGTCTGGGATTTATAACCAATAATGCTATATTGTCATATTCTTAATTTATTGTGTAGTAGGTCGCAATTAAAACTATATTAATATTAGTAAATAAAAACAATACACAAGTAATATTGTCATTGTTAACTAAAAAAAAATCATTTAACGCGAGTTTCTATGAACCAGACTGATAATAAAGTTATTAAACGAATCATGTTAGAAGTCAGAGAGCCTCTTGATCACATACCTATTTCACCAGCGGTTGCTTCCTACGTTTACCCTTGTCTATTTAAATTGCAAAAGATTGCCCCGCATGTTTCCTTTTTCGATTTTTTCCTTAGACTAAGGAGCAGCGCATACACACGAACGTTTTCTAAACATGGTACCAAATGACTGAAATGAAACTAAAGAAAATGTTAGACCATGGATTAAAAAAATTACATGAATTTGTTTGAAAGTTATGACAATTAGTTCCGTTAATGAATTCTTAGAATGTTGATACGCTTCAAAAAGGCAAGTCGGAATAATATGAGAGAGATCAATGCGGGAAAAAATGCTATCAAACACTATTTACCAAGTATTCTGGTCTAAATTGCGCATTATGTTATTTTTCTTCTGACTAATTTATAATTATTCAAGGCAATAAAACGTTCAAATGCAAGTACGACTGATTGCAAACCGTTGACTCCGCGGCGTCGCAGCGCTTGCACCACAGGTTAAGAAAACATATCTCTAATACATCACCAAACTATGATGTTAACTTTAAAATATTAGGCTTATAAATAATGTTTGAATTCATAAATGCAAGCTTAGCGTGTCGAAAATAGTGAGCGTGTGGCTTTCTCCGTGCGTTTTACAAAGTAAAATTACTTAATCTCGTTATATTTTACATCTTGCAATAAGAGTCTTATTCCTTCCTTGATATTTCATTTCGATTCCATTGGCAGCATTACCAAATTTAAACATTATAAACATGGAATCAAATTATTTTCGTAATTATTATATGTTTTTAAATTCAGATTTTTATGTTCGCACTGCAGTTTAAATCCTAATTTCATCATACGAAAACTCTTTGTAATCTTGTTAATATTTTATTACAGGTTATCTTTACATGTTACATAATCTGTATCATAAAATAATATATATCGGTGATAGATATGCTAGATAACTTGATTTTTATACCAAATTTCCCAAGAAAATCATACATCACCGATTAAGTTTCGTTATGACTTATTCTTATAAATAATAGAATTAAAATGTGTATGTGGCTTTTCTGTACAAACGAAAATAATAATAAGTCTATGGTATTTGTACAATTTTGGCAGACCTTACGCTCCAAAGAGTATTTGAATAGGAATGACTCCATAGAGAGATTCCGACGCAACCTAACGGCCCTGCCACGTCATGTTTTATCGTAACTATATAACGTTTGTTCACTGCTTCCTGAAATTACTTTCATATAATTATATGTTCATCGTATTATTAAAAACAAGTGTTGTGTAGATTTCTTGTAATTTGAATTCTGACGCTCTCGCTAAAGAGAAGAAAATTAACACTTAATTGTTGGTTTTAAATTGTTCTACGCGCACTCCAAAATAAATTATTAAATGATAGAATGAATTCTCTTTACCTTTCCCTATGTTGCGTACTTACAAAATATGCTATACTATATATTGTGAAAAGTGTTAGAAATATGCTTTATTCAAAGATTAAAGATGCGGGAAAACCATATATATTACTGCTATGTCTTAGTGGTAAACTAAATGCTTCTTTTACAAGTGGGTTCACGTTCGAGTCGATTGGCAAGGCTCGATCTTGGTCTGCCAAACACAATGCTGATATCTCAGTTAATCTTATCCTTTAATCCCTACTGCCGCGTTCATAATGATAACTTTACAACAAATTCAAAACTAAACAAAATTGTTGATTATATAGTATGTAAGCATTATTTACGCATAGCGCGCATTAATTAATTAAATTTGACTGTTCAATTTTAAGGGAATCTACAATTACCAAACTAAACATGAAAGTCAAAATTAGTTTGGAGCTTGGAGTTTAGTAGCTAGATCTATCTGCAAGCGGAGATTGCAACGCTGCCCTGAAAGCCCTCGCAGAATTACCACTGTACACTGAAACTCCATTAGGTTTTATGGGTTCCACCCAGGAGGACGAATAGCCCGCTGGAGCGCTGAAATTAATTAAATTCAGACTTAAATTCGCAACCGAAAGGGACTCGAGAATAGAAGACTTATTAAGAGACGCTTTCGCGCCGATGATGTAATATTTCAGTCCGCTACAACTGGGCTGACTTCATTTCGAAAAATGATGACTTCGCAGATTTTTTTCTTAATTAATGGCGGAAGAAATTTGAACAGTAATATTCATATCTCAGTAAGCTTTCTGTAAAGATCTCAAAACAAGTTAATTTTATAGAAAACTTTAATATTTAGTTCTAACACTATTGCGTAATTACACATTTAAATAAAACCACTTCAACCGGAACCGCAATACGTTATATAAACTCGTGTATAGTTTTCAAGCAATGCTGTTTAATTTAAAATGTGATACCAATTATGAAACGTCTTACCACTCACATCATCACAATATTGAATCCGTTCATCAGGATCGATTTTAGGTATCATATAGATAACTTGTATTTGGCGTGGATGACGCCAGATATGGCGTTTTAACTATTAGGCCAACGATCTTAACCAAAATGATATGATATAAATCTGTAATATTTATTTCAACTTTTCAACTATGGCTAAATTACATATTTTTACCTATTCCGTATTAAATACCTCTGCAAACAAACGAAAAAACATAATTTGAATAAAACACTTTTTTACGGATTTTGCGCATATTTTATTGGAGCGGAGCGAACGCAGTGAGCGAAGCTCCCATGGATCAGCTTCAATGGCGCAATGTCTGTTACGCCATAACTTCCCGAGTTCTGAACCGATTTTAATATTTTTTGTGTGGAATCGAATCAATAGATTTAGGACCATATTGTGACGGAGCCCTTCGCAGAAATTCGCAAAAGTTCCCATCGAAACAAAAAATAATAATTCTTTTTTTAGGTATTACGCTCCGCTCCAATATATGGTGCTAGCGTAGCTTTCTGCTTAGCGACTGCATCGCCTAGTTTTATATTTTTAATCCTGACGTGACTGTGATCACGACTCCTGTAAAGGAGTCGAAACGTCAGGATTAAATATAAAATAAAATATGCGCAAATTCCGTAAAAAAGTGTTTTATTCAAATGTGTAATGTGCACGGAAGTGTGAGAACTAAATGAAAATCATAATTTTAAATATCGACGAGTGTATGAACTAGAAAATCAATTTTAGACGTTAGTAAAAATCTTGCTATAACGAGAAAGCAAGCATCATCTTGTGTCGACACCTCAGCAGCCATCAGCAATCAGCCGCTTTCTTCTGATAGCCGCTCACAAAGGAATTCTGCGTGAACTTCTTTCTTTGTAGCTGAATTTCAACTATGCAGCTATTCCACTGAAAATAATTTCCATTAGAAAACGGTGCTTTTTACAAAAGAGGTTCAATTTAAATTTTAAGAAGACTATTCATTCTAAAATATTAAAGGATATGCTTTTCCTGTTTTTACTTTACAAGTTGACGTGAAAGAGCAGAGTAAGTTGCAAACTTTCCAAGAAAATGAGTTTTCAAAATTTTATTATAAAATCGATCAATCAATAAATCAAAAATAGTTCACATTTTGCCTAAATTGTTTAATTAACTATTAATTTATGAACAAATTAAAGGGAAATCGTCATAAATAAAAATAAAAATATCAAGAGAAAGTTTTTATTAAAGTACTTAAATATAAAAAGTTACTGAACTCTTATTTATGCATATGCTATGACTCAAGTTTAATCACTCCGAAATCCGTAGCGCTCGGATATTTTATAAGAAAAGTTTTCTCTTAAAATTTTTGGGGGTGAGTAAGCCAGTTGCTTTGCGGCCTCCGAATGTCTCTTGGTGTCGAAGTTCCGAAGTTACGGCTCGAATTTTAATAAACGAACCACGTCAGTATACAAATGAGTTGCGACGGAAAAAGTTAAAAAATATTACAATGTAACCACCTGGAGCGTTTAATTAATATTTCAGAGGACTGCATATTGAAAATTTAATTTCATCGATGCTTGATATATAAGTAACAAAAAAAGAAATCATTTATTTTCATAGCACATGGAACATGGTTATATTAAAGTGGCTATAAGTTTTCACTTATTTTTTTTATTGGAAAGAGTTAATGCATAATTGAACGTGAAATGAATTCAATAACAATTACTTAATAAAATATTGTCAATTGACATTAATGAATATTTAGTTCTTACACTTCCGCGCACATTACACATTAGAATAAAACACTTTTTTACGGATTTTTGCGCATGTTTTATTTTATTTTTAATCCTGACGTTTCGACTCCTTTACAGGAGCCGTGATCACAGGATGACTAAGATGATGGTTGTCATGTATTTTCTACTACCTTCACAATATTTTAATCGGGCACGTTCCTAATTATTAAATTATTTTATATAAATCAAATTGTTTTATTTTTACATATTATTTAGTTATTTAATTAATTCTCAAATAATTATAAATAATTATAAAATAAAAATATACAATAAATATAAAATAAAACATGCGCAAAAATCCGTAAAAGAGTGTTTTATTCTAATTAATGAATATTGCTATAAAATTATTTTATAGCAATATTCATTCATTAGGAAAAGATAATCTTTTAATCAAATAATCTTGTAATAAGCCTGTAAGCTTGTAAGATTGTGTTATAAAAAAGAATCCGCCATTTAAATATCTTTTCGCATAAAGTTGTTCTAATAATTCTACTCTATAATAATTCTACTTAAAACGATTTTTACATGTAAAGGATTTACATTCATTTGTGCCAGTCCCAATATATTGACGATCCAAACTCCAGCTTAATTCGTTTGCAAACCGCAGACCAGTTACTATAAATCACAACTCTTAGCCAAACAATTTCGATAAATTATTGCACAGGGGAGAAATAATATCGATACAGAAAAAAACAGAAATAATATTGTTGGGAATCGTGAGAAGAATTTATAAATTACGAGACTTCTCTGCGGTTTCTCCTGTAACGTAATTGCTGACTTGGGATAACTTTTCAGTGTGAAAGGCTCTTAAATAAGGTTAACTAATTGAATACAGCAACTGAAAGATAATTTATTTCGAATATTTAAAGTTTTAATGGTTTGAACCAGTTTCTTAGTAATACCATAGGGTTTTGATGCTAAATAACTTAAAAAATTTGTTGTTTTTTAAAACAGGATTTTGTTAAAAAGCGTCTTTTTGTACTCCGCCATTGGTGGGTTATAAAAAAAAGGTTTTAACAACATCTTTTTTTAACGAAACAACAAATGTTTAGCATTGTGTAATAACAACAATTTTTAAGTTATTTAGCATTAAAACCTTAAATGTTTCATTTCTTAGTGAAAAAAACCATATCTGCCACCCATTTTTTTTCCTTTAAAAAAATGCTTAAACCCTGAGAACGTTTCACGTTGTCTTGTATCTTAAAAAGTAAAAACCATTAACCTTGTAAACCAAGAAAATGTTGATTTTTTGTGTGCAACTTGGTAGGTTCTAACAATTATAACGCAAGCGACAATGTACAAGTATTGGCACGAAACTGTAGCGCTCACCGTTATTGTGCAGAAGTAAAAAACAGGATGTCGTGGTGGGATACAGGGGTGAAGGGCTTTCGTGCGTTGCGTCGATTGGCTCTCCAGTCGTACTCCGTCCCCCGTACTGACATATGCTGACGTCACATATGCCCAGAGTGACCATGTCGTGGATTTAGTTACAGAAGAATTCGTCATTCGTCTGATGTCCACACCCTGGCGAACTTACAGTTTTCCTGATCCTGAGAGAAGACTTTAGTAGACTCGTATTTAATGGTCAAGACTATATTTGGTATCTAAAATAAAAATTGACAAATGTATTTATTTTTCTACTCCCCATAAACTTGTTAAAAATGATAATAAAGGGTAACATGAAATTATTGTTTTTCCATTAGCCGTCACTGTAACAGTTCCCCACCGGCGCTGGTGCCGTGCTGTCGTCGTGCCGGCAAGTCGAAAACCAACAGATTTAGGTAGTGCCTAGTGTAGACTCCAGTCTCTAAAAGCACAATAACTGTCTGATCTTATGTTTTTATTTTTATATTACATATCAACCTACCTATTGTTGAGAACATAAATAAATTTTAATTTGATAACAGAACTCTGGCACACTTGAACATTAACTAACTAACCACAAATAGTACACAAATAGTAGCTAACCTCCACATGTTGTTCACTGCTAGACTTACTATAAGACATTACATTAAAATAATGTAATTAACATTATTTTGCTATTATTAATTTGTATCCGATTAAACTACTAATTTGTATTGCGTGCGCGACAGTACCCATGCGCAGCCTCCACTTCCGTTCAGCGCTAGAGTTACGTGCGCTGTAAGTCATTTAATCGGTTTAACTTAGTACGTTGGTAAGTGTCTTAAATTGTCGCTTGCTGTTCTAATCATTTGCTACGGCTATAAACGTCGTTTATGATTTAACTTCACCGATTTTAAAACTTGTGCTAACCGAAAAAGACTTGAATTAACCGGTTTTACTAAGTAGCGTGTTTAGATTTTAGACCTTGTTCGGTAACACGATTTTTAAAATTACTGTATTAACCGATATAATTATTATTTGGATAAATATGATTTCTAAATTAACATAGGTTATAGGTAATATAGAAAATTAATAGCTATTTCAGAACAAGTACCGAGCCCTAGTTTTTACTTTTACGACGTACTGGAACACAAACTCGTACCAATGAACGTGAAACCAATAATCTTAGCAATAACAATATCCGAATCGGCTAATCCTCGTAAATCGTCACTGTACTACCAAATGGGCCATCCATTACGAGCAATATTGGTCAACTGCCTTCATAGTAATTAACGTAGATTGTCAATTATCATTGTATAACAACTCATATCCAGTTTCGTCCCACCTGTTAGAATAATAAATAAGGTAACAGTAATGCAATTTTCATTAAATTACTACTACAACAATAAAATAACACATTTACTGTAAAAAACTTAGAAAAAATGAAATTTGTAATAAACAAAAAAATCGTAAACACCTCGCAAATATGTGAGATTTTATTAGTATTGTGATGAGATTTTATTACTTTTATTAGCGTCTAAATTGTTTTTTTTATGTTACAAATTCATCAATGTGTAGGAAAACACGATTAATGTCATTAATCTTTTTTTATAGATGTTTGAAATGCCGAATGTCAGCCAATTATGCAAGTCATTTTGGTAGTAGAGATTTAATAATTAATAAAAAAAAAAATAACCGTTATCATTGCTTTTCAAGAGCCCTTCTGTTCATAAAATCTTAACTTTTAATCTCAGTTTATTGTATATCACAGTCAAGATATCTATTAGTTGGTACAGCGAAATAACTACGCTTTGAAATGTCAGAAACCGCTTGCACTGCGGTTTGAATATATGCACAATATGTCGTTGATTAATTTGTATTCTAACTTTTGTGTCGGTAGAGCTTAAGCGATTGAGAGAATGTATATTCAGAAAAAAGTCGAATAAGACTCATTTTAGAGATTAAAATAAGTTTGTTCTAAGTCAGAAATAATCCAGCAAAATGAAAAATAAAACTAAAATTATAAACAAAAACTTTCGTAGAAAGCGGGACATAGTAAAAAAGATGTATAAAATCAGATGTTTTTAAATATTTATCTTTTTATTTGAGTTTTTACTTTGTTTTACATAATAGCCATCTTCGTCTTTTAAATAAAAAAATATAGAAGAGAAAAATAAAAGTAAAAAAATGTGGTGTTTTAATCTGATGTTTTAGTCTGAAAGTTATCCTCCGGCCGAGTTATTCCCGAAAAGCGGGACTGAGCCCGTCCCGCGCGGGACATTTAATTTTGATTTAAAAATTGGGACGTCTCGCCGAAATCGGGACGTCTGGCAACGCTGAAAACAATCAACATCAGTTAACTAGTTTCGGAGTGAACTCCAACACTACGAAACTCTCTCGGTCAAACACTGTGACCGGGATTTTTAACATATATAGTTATAAATAATTATATACACGCCCATGACTCGGAAACAAATGCTTGCATTCATCACACAAATATAAGCCCTACCGGGATCCGAACTGGATCATTACTGTTGCGCCAAGCAGCCCCCAAATGAATATCTATGATACAACACATTCACCTATATAAAATTATCTATATTAAATTTTTAACCTATTTTCACTAGAATTTCTACAAAGATATAAATTTCAATAACATTGGAATGAATTCGACAGTTTCTTGTAGTTGACATGCTGTTGTCCATACATACAAAGTATGTTCATTAATCTAACAGTAATTAATTAGTACGAAAGTAATCAACTGATTCTTATATTATTATTTACTATTCACAGCTCTGCACATTGTCTTTTATTGGATGAATAAAGGGATCTTTATGTACTCCATAAGGAAAGTGAGGAGACATAAAAAGGGCTGGGTGTTAAGGAAATAAGCCAAGGCAGTTGATATGAACCTCATCCTGGCGCCAGCGGCAGTATTAAGATCTGATGAGCCGGGTAACTTTTGCACCGTACGTGAATATTTTAGTTTCTGTTT
Organism: Calamotropha paludella; assembly: GCA_927399485.1. NCBI lineage: Eukaryota > Metazoa > Arthropoda > Insecta > Lepidoptera > Crambidae > Calamotropha > Calamotropha paludella. Next base: position 19,929,434 of record OV656807.1, on the reverse strand, counting down.
GAAATATCGGTGTTTATTCCGCAACGATAATACGATAAAATTGTTCGTTGCTTATGTCATACGTAAGTGTCATGTTTATTTGTGATTTATACGAAAGTAGCGTTTACATTTAGTTTTATTTCTTAGCAGGAATAGGAAACAGTTGACTTGGTGCTATGAAGCACTCTCTTTCCTACAACTAGAATGAATGTGTGTGTAAAGTCATCAATTATGCATTACTATTAATCTTATGATATCGAGAATTAGGACTAGCAAGTTATGACAACATAAATTAGGAATTAAATAACCATGTAGGTAAATCAAGAGATCACATTTTTTTATTGTTGTGAATTATTTTGTGATCCACAAAGGTATTTTCTTTTGGGTTGGTTTAAAAAAAATGTAATATTTTATATCACAAAAGAAATAAATAAGACTGTTTTTATTATTAATATTTTGCACTTAATGTTGAAATATATTTCAATATACACTATGAAAAAGAAAAATTTCGATGTCGATTTATTAGTATTTAATAACATTGATTGCTAAATAGTCGTTGTGTTATGATTTCCTGGGCTTTTAAATTTAATAACATCAAGTAAATACATGTTACTTTTTACTTTATTCAATATTAATAAATACTGAATAAATAATATATTTAAAATGTAAATATTACCAATCATTTTAGTACCTTGATTTTTAATCATTAAAATATTTATAATAGTTTTAACATAAAGTGTTTTTTTGTTTGCCACGAATAGATCTTTTATAAATACAAGCACGGTATACTTTTGACTTCTATATAGGTATCCTTAAAATACCTATTCCTCGATACCTTGAATTAGGCACGTATCAGTAACAAAATATGTCTTATTCATGTATCTAATCCCATATTTATACCTCACCTCTAATCTTTAATGTTTGTAAAAATAGATAGGAAATGATAATTGTAGAAACACTAAGAACACCACGATAGCATTCTTCTGTCTTATTAGAAGATACAAAAAAAGGAAAAGTATAACAAATGTACTATAAAGGGAAATATGTCTCAAATACTGTTGCCGTGCGCTTATCAACCGTTAAGTCGTTGGTGTCCTGACGCCGCAATACGTCAACTCATCCCCTCTTATTTACGGAACAGATGCATTTACGGAATGAGATTACTCACTGGGTTCTCTTGATTTCGTCGCGGAATTAATTTAGTATTTGAGAACAAGTTGGGAGCGATGTTGTTAGGATAATTTCTTAATTACAAAAGCTTTCAGTGCTAGGCTGCCTAACATGGTCTGACGTAGAATTGTTGTTATCCAAAATTGTGATTTGAATACCATTTTATTATTTTAACTTCATCACCTCTATTTAAAGATATTTGTTTGTTTAGTGGTGGCTATTTTTGCTTCTTATCACAATTCCATCCAAATATAAATTTAGTAGCCATTACGGCCCGAAAATTATGGAAAGTAAAAAAATCTTAACATTAGCAACGTACAGAAAAGAATTAATCTATTTAAAACGTATTTGAAAGTTATTTTCTGTTAATATAAAATTTATGAAATACTGGAAGCACATGTCGAAAGTACGTTTCTTTATGAGTAAAATGACATTAATTACTTTACTAGTTCAAGAGCTGCGATAAAAATAAGTAACCTATTATGTAATGTCCTCTCAATATCATTTCTTTGATATATTTTGATATCTGTAGTATTTAGATATTTATCTCCTGCGCACACTTAACGTTGTCTTTATAATTTAAAATGTTGTTTAACCCTTAGCTGGTTTCGCTAAAATTAGTAACGTTATTGGTATCGGGGGTGAAACATGACCCCACTAAAAAAATATAAAAAAATAAAATGAAAAAACATTTTTTTTATAATTTTTTGTTTTATTTATAGAAATACAACTTTGAATCTAGAGATCAATCAGTTTTTAAGGTATATTACAATCATAAATCACATTTTTTTTTACTTATTTAAAATATTTTAATTTTTTTGTACTTAGTTAGGCACTTGTTACTTTAGGAACTATTTATTATATAAAAACGTAAACATAACTTAAATTTCTTTTTTCTCATAGTTTTCTTATATAATCTTAATAACAAAAATTAGGAACTTCTTTTAAAATAAAAAAAAAATAAAAAACTGACAACGCAAATCAAAAGTCTAAAATCTACTCCTAAAATTCTAACATTTGGTACAAGTGATTGCTTTGGCAGTATGCTCTTTACATATAAAGAGTAAGCACTTGCTACACTTTTTGGTACACTTTACGTCTTTTTTGCGATCACATAAGTAGCACCTACCTCTCTTGCGAATATTGATTTGAGGTTCAGCAATAGGTATATCTGGTTCGGGTTCCACATTTTCCTCTTGGTGTTCTTTCATAAAATTTTCTATACGCCTTTTTAGGTCGGCCCCAAAATTTGAAGATTCTTTCTGTCTTTCTTTTACAAAAGGTGTAACTAAGTTAATTCCAATGTTTTTTATGTAGTTTTTCCTTTTTAGGCGCTTATTTGGGTTTGCAGCTTTCCATAAAATGAAACCATTTACCATCGAAATATTCAATATAGCCGAAAATATAACGCATGGCCACCGTTGAGTTCTTCTGGCCACTGAATAATTTGCACATTTTTGATCAAGTGTGTCTACACCTCCTTTGGTGCTGTTATAAAATATTATGATTTCCGGCTTACCGCTATTTGTATCAGTAGATTGATTGTGGTGCATGGTGGAAATCATAACAACACTTTTATTTTTTTGAGGAACGTACGACACCAATGTTTTGTCGTTGGTAAATCCGAATAAAGTAGAGCCTATAGGACGGGTTTTATGTGGTAAGAATTCAGGCGGTACCTCTCTTTTATTTTTTCGCACAGTTCCAACATAAGTCAATCCATTTTCTTTCAATTTGTCAACAAGCTCAATTGATGAAAACCAGTTATCACCTGTAATATTTCTATGAGTCCCCTTCACAGGATCCGTTAACGTCAAAACAGTTTGTGTAGGTATAGAAAGCCCATCTCTTCTGTTTGTTTCAGTCTTTCCTGTATAAATAAACGCATTATACAAATAATGTGTTTTAGCGTCGCATAAACACAACACTTTTAGGCCGTATCTTGCTGGCTTAGATTTCATGTACACTCTGAAAAGACATCTACCTCTAAATGGGCACAACATTTCATCTACAGTCATGTATTCCGAGCAGCTATAATTTTTTTGACAATTTTCAATGAATTTGTTGAATATTTCAGAAATAAGGGCAGCCCTGTCGGTTTCTTTTCTTGCTGCTCTTGTATCGATCTCATCAAATCGTAATGCTGATAAAAGAAATAAAAACCTCTTTAGAGACATAGTTACCCGAAATACGTCGCGACCTGTACCATCTGTGGCCCACAAACTCTCAACATCTTCATGGCCAGATTTGAAAACACCGGCAAGTAGCATAAGTCCAAAAAATGCTTTCATTTCTAATAAACTGACATGATCAGTATGCGCTCCCTGGCTTGAATACTTTTCAGTGAATTCAGTAATCTTTTTGTTTGTGTGCAAACATACAATTTCAATGAGATTATCAGGAATCAATAATTGCCAGGATTCAGTCTCTTTCATATTCATTTTCTCACGCGCTTCTCCAGCGAGGCCTGCACGATGTGTGATGATATTGTGTTGTCTAACACGCGACGAGCTAGGCGGATTTTTAGACCACTTGAATCTATTCTTACCCCTATAGTATCCAGGAGTTCGTACCGTTTCTTCATCTTCCTCACTGCTGGAACTTGAAGATTCCGAATCTGTGCCCAAAACACTTTCTTCGGAACAGCTGACGGTCTCTGCGACCTCACAGTCGCTAATCGGCTCATCATCACAGACTGCTGTTGTGGTCGCCCGGGCCGAATCTAAATCAGATTCTTCATCCTCATCTTCCAGAAGTTGTGAAATTTGGTTTTCATTCAGAAACCCCGTCATTGCAACGATATTTTCCTAAAATAACAAAAAAAACCGTTACATGCGCGCGCAAAAAAAAACAGCACTTTTGGTGTCGGGGGTAATTTTTGACCCCTGTAGTGTACGTACCTCCGCTTCCAGCAATGGTAGAGCGACGTGCGTCCGTCACCCGCCGCACCCAGCGACGTAGTGAGATTACACCGACGCGCAAGAGTATACGTTTTTAAACAGGAAAGATATCTTTGAAAATGTGTGCGCCTGGGGTAATTATTGACCCCCGAAACCAGCTAAGGGTTAAGATCGGCATTATATAAATACATTAATATTACATTATGCAGGTTTTCTTTAGTTTGCTCTAGTGGACATTATATATAACCTACATACAAGAAAACTGTCTTAGAAATATATATATAAATAGATACCGTAGAAGTTGCATTAATTTAATTTGAAAAATGTGCAATCAATAAATTATAATAATAGTAAGCAATAAACTGTTTTATTTTCTAGTCAATCGTCCTATACGAATTTCAAATGTGAAACAATTTGCTTCATGGGCAGATCTAGTTACGATTCATTTAATATGTGAGAAAACGTTTCATAATAATTCGATGTATTTCTGATGCAATAAAAGCGTTTTTAAAAAAGAACAAAATACCGGTTTTCTTAGTAAATCCTGGATTTGATCCCCAGCCGGATCAATTGAAAAGGAACTTTTATATAAAAAAACGCCAACGTGTCTGAGTGTTATGGTACCGACACTGTTTCTGAATTCCGTAACATAAATCCTTTATTTAGGTTTAAAACAAGGTATGTGTTATCGTCTAATATTTATTTATATATTTAAAGTTCTATTGTTTATCTATTTTAGACTTACCTGATTTCAGTAGTGGTTACAATGCATTTCCTAGTAAATTTCGTAAAATTCTACTTTAATTGTGCAGATTTTTGAGGAATTAAATAAGGGATTACAATACCAAGTTGAGCACCGTGCGCAGGCATTCGCATAATAGGGCGGAAGGTGCGTGACGGCGATGTTTGCCCCACTCAAACTTGCCCCATTATTAGCTAATTTGCCATTCGAGACCACGGAAATAGCGCTCGAACAGTTGTGAGGATTCAATGAAATACATGTGTAAATAACCTACTTCGATTTTTATTGATTATGATCAAAAACAGAAAGTTTTGGATAGAATAAAAAATTATATAACTCTTTTATAATTTAAAGAATCATAAATGTTCAAACGAAAGCGAAGTCGCCTCAAGGGTGCGCTGGAGCTTAAAGGCGTAGTGGCAACAATTAGGCCACTTGAGGATGGTCGTCGTTTACCTACCTATGCTTTATCACAAAATTGAAATTTGTAGTTTATAAGTATTGCTAAAACAATAATTAAGCGTTTTTAAACAGTATTATAAATCAATTCGTGATCAAGGCAGTCGATATTTGCAAGAAAAAGTTTAGATTGGGACGAATGACAAGATAAGGTAATAGACTACGTTGAAAATTAAAAATCGAACAGAGAACATCAGTTAAATTGGCTAGGTTCTCCAGCCTGCAAATTTTAGCCCACTTCTCTTAATCCCTTTTTCAATATTAATTAAATTAGTAAAGAATGAGTTCCAAGCAATTAGTTCGCTGTAATTAAAACCAGTCGCAAAATAGATGTCGTAATAAGAACCGACAAGTAGACCAGTCACGGTGATTTCAAACTCATCTTGACTTATTTGATTTGAGTTCAGTCTCTATCACTTTTTAATTAATTCGCGATACAGATGGGAATCGGTTAAAACGTTACCAGAATTTTTTGATGTTAAATTCTTATCTATAACACATTTAGTTTCCATTCGAATGAAGTTTACATATTTAGTTTCCATTCGAATAAAGTTTACATTCAAAAAGGTTTACACATCGAGTACGTATACATACTTTCTTTATTTTTTTCTTTTAAAAAAGTAATGTCTAAAATGGTAAAACAAAAATGATAATATGAAAATTAATGCTAGCTGTTTCATTTGAATCATTCTATCTTATTTGCTAAAGTATAACAGATAAAATTTAATAAATAAACTTTCAACATATAATTACATTATAGATGAGTATGTTTTATGTCCAGAGTAAAAAAAAAACTTTGTATGTCCACTGCTACATGGAGGTCGCAGCATCATGCATTGGTAGGTGAATAGGTACGGCATACATACTTTAGTGGAAATATTGATTTATCTAATTGGTTAACAGATAATATATGAAGAGATGAGGTTGTTTTAACAATAAGACATGGTCTGTATTGAAGTGTATAAGCCATTTATGCAATATAGTAGGTTTAAATTATGTATTTATAACATCATACTTGAGATAATTTATTCTCCCTATCCTCGTGTATTTTCTACCGACATCAGCAGAAACCTTTTGAGAGCTGGCTGGGGGCTGCAGTGCTTGGGTTATGCCACCCAACAATCACCAATGGATAGCAACCTCCACCTTCACCCTACCGTCTCAATTCCACAACTCAACACCAGATAATGCAAATCCTTCAGGAACACGTTAGTTGAGGACAAATATTCAGCAAATTATGTAAACAGATGTAAAAGAAGTAATGAAAATCTGACATAGCACTACTGCCAGCCGTAAGAGGTCAAGTTTGCGTAATGAACCTTGACGATTATGAAACAATTTTATTTTTCACCCGTTTAATCGCCTTATTTTACCGACTGAAAAGTGGTATAAGGTTATTTAATATGTTATTAGTACCGTGCAAATAAAAAAAAGATGATCTACACAATTTCAAATCGTTCTGGCGCAGTGTCAGCTAAAAAGGCGTCAGCGTTCTGAATAGATAATAAAATAACAGAGTTATAATAATTATAATGTATAACCTTTAATCCTACATGATTCTAACAGAGTTTATGCGTTAGTGATGTTATGATTGTTTTATACTAGCTGAACCGGTAACGCGTTGCTATAGTAACGTTAAAAGAGCAGGAAAAAATCGGACAGACAAACACACAAACAACAAATTTGTGTTCTTAGATTATAGATTAATTAACTTTTAGCTCATCAATGTAGTAATGATACACAAATGTAATATCCAGTGATAACAAAACTAATAACTAGGCAATGGCAGGCTTATTTTTAAGAGAAATCTGTAAATAGTTGTGGGTAGATCAAATAGTGTGCAAATACATGGAGAAGCCATTGCAAAGAATCGTTAAAATTTTTAATATTGACTTTAGAAGCATGTTTAAGAATACTCATCAGCCAGATTTACGGTCGTATAAATTTTAATACTTAGGTGAATACTTAGGTCATAAAATGAGAGTGAGCTATAGTCTATTTGAAGTGTTTGTGTCTCGGTTTATACATCACAGTAGCGATGATCAATTGTCAGCTTCACTTTTTCACTCACCTTTTTGTTCAGCTTTTTGTTGAAATCGTTTTAACCAGGCTTTGTTGATTGATTATTTTCTGAAGTTTATTGTCAAGTGTCATTCAAAGTTTATGATAGGAAGTAATACTAGCTGTATTATTTCAACGATGGAACTGAGCTTTTTAAGAACATATAACGTAAGGATTATGAAAACACACGCAAACTAACTACAAATTTAACGAAAACAATGGTATTTAACGTATGATTCTAAACTAAAATTTAATTCTAAATGGATCTAAAAAAAATCTAAAATTCTTAAGTAATTGTAATCTAATCTTATCTATAATCTAAGATCACAAATTTGTTGTTTGTGTGTTTGTCTGCCTGCTCTTTTTCCCGCTCTTTTTCCATTGTATCAATTAACGTTACCATAGCAACGCAATACCATAGCAACGCGTTACCGGGTCAGCTAGTTCAGGGCAAAAATTCAAAAAAAAAATTGAATAACCTAATCGATTTTGTCATTCACAAAAACATTAATTAAGTAAAAAAAAAAATCGTGTAAACTACTTGAATTGTAATAATTTTGCAGGGAAAAAAAAATAATATTCGCATATGTCTCGCACAGACATCTGCCCTCATGTATCTGACCGACGCGGCGGCGCAGCGCTTATTGTGAATGGCGCGCGGCGCTTGGTAAATTTCTTACTTGCATTAATTTCAGTTTCACATTTTGTAATGACTCCATAATCTCTGCATTTCTCCTTAATTTTTATTTTCTGGGCCGTAAGCTTTTTAGCTGACGTCATCACACGAAAACCTTCATCCCCTACTTTCATCCCCTACTTTTACCCCCTTAAGGGGAAAACGTTTACAAACTTTTGATTTTCGTTTTTTAAATATATCTAACCAAAAGCCTAAAAAATAAGTTTCAAGCTTCTAGCTTTAATTTAATTTCATATCCTATTTTAACGCTGTAAGGGCAGCCCTTTTTTCGCAGTAAAAAGTAGCCTATATACTTTCTCAGGCTCTAGACTATCTCTGCTGCTCTGCACTTGCTACACTAGCAAACCTACTTCTGACCGTCAATGCTCTACTAATGTCTTGAACATCTTTTTAGACCTTCTGTTAAAATCTAGCCTAGGTTGCCTGACGTTAAAAATAACGCTATTCTGAAAAGTTTGGAAGGAGGCACATCTTGTGGTGAGATATTTCCAGCGGCAATACCATACATTCACTTTTCATTTTCATTTTGTTGTATTTTAACCCATGAACTACTACACAGGTATCATACACGTGCAACCGCCTCCGGAAAGCGCTGATGGACAGCCTAAAGAACACCTTATCATCCGCGTATTTGATGTTATTGTCATTGACGTCATTAAACATCCCGTACGCATGCTACTGAGCTCTTGGATCAGCCGGTCAACGTACAAGTTGAAATGTCTAGCAGAAGACAAAGCACTCATCCCGCCATCTCATACAATTTACCTACGAGTAGTTCTCATACTAGAGGCCAAAGATTCTCGTGAGTCAAAAACACCAAGAAAGTTTGACAAGTGGAGTTCCAAATATTTTGTTACAATACAGAAGAGCGTCCATCTATTGCGCTAAACCTATTTGTTTGTCAAGTAGCCTTTAGGAAGTAGTTACCAAAGTTAAAGCGCTTTGAGTGTTCCTGATAGAGGTAAGATATACATGACGTTATCCAGCCTCTATACGCATCCAAAACAGGCTCATAAGTCAGCGAGTTCTTAACCGCCCGTAGGGATGAATTAATATGAGGAAGAACTTCGTGCCTTCTTAAGCACGTTGAGTTATTGATTCTCACAGGTTCTTACCTTCTCCGCATAGCGTTTTTATAGCTCAGCAGTGAATAAATAATGATTAAGTTGTAATGAAAATCCCCTAGGGTAATGATGTTATTTACCCCAATGAAAGCTAGTCGGTAGAGCAGAGGGGTTGTGGTTGTGTGAGTGTGGATTCGCGTGACCCAGTCATCCATGGAGCAACAATGATTTTGGGCGCCGTTAATAATAATTAAAGTTGACAATAAAAAATAATAAAGTGTCCATGGATCGGAACAAAGTGAGTTTAATAAATCAAACTAAAATTGTTATTTAAACCATCATTTATTTAAATCTCTACTGATATCAAATGGTAATTTAAAAGAACAAATTACTTAGCAACACATATAAGTAAATGTTATAAGATTAAGGGGCTGGCTGCCTAGGGCCTAACCCATAAGTACACATAATACTTAAGCTAAGACAAATATCGCTTATCATCTTAATATAAAAAAACCATGAATACCTAACTTACAGATTATTCATAATAAAGTAATATTCATAAATATTCTAAACAGTACACAGACTTTATTCCGAAACTAATTAATTTAATATACAGCTAAAACATTTAGACTGTAGACCGGCTAAGGCTGAGGTTGAACATGTCACCAAGGAACCATTACAGATTTATTGATACACCAAAGATAAAAAGATTTTTATGAACAAAAATCTACTTCTCGGATACACAATATAGAACAGAGCTGCTACGGTAATAAAAGGAAACTGCGGAATACCTTGGTTAAATTGATATACACATGGCAGAAATACCGTAGACAGGTGCTGCGTCACGCCGACATCAATGAGGCATCATCACTTGGGACTCCCGCTAGGCCCTCATCCTTACAGCATAACATTGAAATAGACCATGAGGTGAACTTTGAACAATCTCCAAAAGCCTTGCCTTAAAGCATCATTGAAGTAGCCTTAAAGTAGCCTTAAAGCCTTGCCATTAAAATATCATTGAAGTGGCCCCAAAAGCCTTGCCTTGAAGCCCTGCAATACAAAAATAAAATTATAAACCGGTCGCCATTTCGCACATCGCTTCCCTACAACAAACATTATAATCAAGTTAAGAAACTTACCAAAATTGGGCTTCAATTATTATATGTTTTATCCCGAAGGAAACAACAAATTTATAACATGATGAAAGATAATATGAGCCTCGAGCCCTGGAAACAAGACATCGAATTACCATGTGGACACCACATGTAAAAGTGGATCACTAGTTAAATTCACATTATCAAAACACTCACCAAACAAATCAATGCATCATGCATTATGAAATGAAATCAGACTTCCATGAGGAAGTAACAAAATCTGCGGCTTTACATTTAATAAAATTTCTGCATCCTTACGACACAGTCGAAATGAAAAAGAAAATGGGGGAAGACTTCCGTCTTGGTGGGAATAAACTCGAGTACCATCGACAACGACTAAACCAGAGACTACTTGTGGTCTTCGAACATACATTATTTATTATATGAATATGATTATTAAATCCTAAATAGCATGCCAGACATTAACATTCATTCTAATTACCTAAAATAACAAATGCGACATATTTATTTAATTTTTACCAACAAAGTATAAATTTATTTGGTCCGAAACACCTATCGAAGAACAACACAAATAAGTGAATAAGTAGTTAGTAACTAGGTAGCACAAATCGGAACTACAAACGTCGCATCTGACAGTACTCACCTGTCAATCTGAAAGCCAGCTGTGATGTATGTAAACAAGAAAGCTAATGTTATTTTAACTATTGAAAAGTAAATAAATTCTTAGTGAATGCTGTGTCAAAATGAATTCAAACGGATGCTGTGTTGCAAAAGGGTGTGGTACGATCGCCGACACTCGCTATGCCGCTGGAAATTGACTCAAACAAGGTAGAAATATTCATGCATTATTCTAATACTAACTATCTCAAAACCAGACAACATACACATCTTCCTATCTAGAAAACCTACATAAACTTAATACCTAATGTTCCTGCCCGTGTCGTGAAACTATGGCGAGAATATCACCATAAACAGTACTTTAAAATCCAGTGCTTGCTATCTTATAGATAGGTTGAAAAAAAAGTGTTACAGTACCGTCTCAGTTGGGAAAGAAAAATTTTATCCAAAATGAAAATTTTGAATAAAATTTTTCGTCAAAAGGAACGACGAAATCTTAAATTACAACCTAAGCCAAACAAAACAAGCCCTAAACTTACTTTGCTTAAAGATAAACCATCTTAAGACTCAAAACTAGATAAGAAAAGTTTTAGTCATTCAAAGGGAAAACTAATAACTCACCAGAGTTAAAGTGAAAAAGGTAGAACCGTTTCATAGACTCCCATAACACAAAAGAAAGCTAATCATGATTCTAGCCATAACCAGTGCTAAACACAGGTTGGTTAAACAAAACCAGAACATAATTTACCCAACCACAAACATGGGTAAATCATCCGAAGTATTGAAGTATGCAAAGCAGTGACTCCCAAAGTTAAAGTGTGAGGAGTGGAACATCCAACTTCCCTTAAACACCAAAATAACTGAAAAAGCAAATCATCACACCAGACGACATGCCACTATGACAAAGCTAAGTGGGGTGTTACCATCCTTGGTATCACTCGTGGGTTACACGAATGCAACAAGACCTACGGATGTAACACGGATAAAATATCCTAAAAAGCATTGGGCACAAGGTATCACAGCATCAGACTTGAAACCACATAACCATCTGAAGGGACTTCAACCGCCTTCACCGTGACCCCGCACTACAATGTCCTTAATATGAAAAGAACCAAGGGGTTTCCCGTCCATACTTTTCAGAGAATAAACCACGTTACCCAGTTTTTTATCTACTACACACTTTTCAAATTTGGGAGATAGTTTGGCAGAGAAAAATTTAGAGGCGTTGGATAGAGGAAAGCACCTTTTATAAATTATCTGACCTTCACGAAGCTCTAGCGGGCGTTTCCTCATGTTATAATACTTTACATTATGTCGGTACGCCTTTTGCAAATGACATTCTACGTCCCTAAATATTTTCTGCAATTTGGGTAAACCCGAAGTGTGATTATCAGAGTGGACAGTAACAGCCTGGCCATCAAAAGGTTGATCTGAGTTATAAGTTGCTCCATCGAGTACCATTTCCCTACCATGATTAAGGTAATAAGCAGTGAACTTAGTCCCTGCGTGAACGGAGGTATTGATAGCACATTGGATTTCCTGAATGTTTTGATCCCATTTGCGGTGATCGCAACGCACAAAAGAAGCAATGGCTCGAACAATATCCCGATTAACCCTTTCGGTTTGGTTACATTGAGGGTGGTAACGAGGATTATAGAAAACATGTGGAACTCCCACTGATTTCAACAAATCTCTAAATTCTTTAGAGGTGAATTGGGAACCGTTATCCGTATACAGAATGCGACAAACTCCATGCACCAAGAACACGCCCTTTTCAAGGCATTTGCACACAGCCTTGGCCGTAGCACTTCGTAAAGGAAAGAGAAGGACATATTTGCTGAAATAATCGGAAACAACAAATAAATACTGATTTCTCGAGTAAGAAGGCGGAAATGGTCCCAGAAGGTCGCAAGAAATCGCTTCCCAAGGTTTGGTAACTTGTCGGGGATCACCCATCAAACCCGGACGAGCAGTATTAACTGGCTTATAAGTGTTACAAATCTCACAATCGTTAACATACCTTTTTACGTCGTAAAATAATGACGGCCAATAGTACATGTTCGAGATTTTCTTGTGAGTCTTAGCCACGCCAAAATGACCAGAAGCTGGCTCGTCGTGATACTTCTGAATGATCTCCGCACGTTTTTCCACAGGAACTACAATTTTCCACTCGTGTTGCGATGTAAGGTTATATTTATTCTTAGTCAACCGATACAGTTTCCCCTCAGCGATAGAAAAATTTGGGAACAGTTTAGGATTACGTGAACATCCTTCAAAGAGTTTAATATACCAACGATCTGTAATCTGGTGAGGATCAATTTCAATGGAGTCGACTTTGATACGAGATAACGCATCAGGTATGACATGCTCTTTCCCCTTTCTATGGATAATATCAAAAATGAACTGACTCAGGCGGCACGCCCATCTACTAAGACGACCAGTTGGGTTTTTAAGTTTGTAAAACCACTGTAAAGAAGCATGGTCAGTCACGATAAAACATTTGGTCCCTTCAACATAAGCTCGATACTGTTCCAACGCATAAATAACAGCAAGTAATTCGCGCTCAGTTGCGGTATAATTGATCTCTTGGTCGGTAAGAGTCCGACTGCAATAAGCAATAGGGTGATCAACACCCTCGAACTTCTGAGTTAAAACACCACCAATAGCATAAGAAGAAGCATCAGTGTGAATGTAAAATGGTAAACTAAAATCAGGACATTTTAAAATTGGTGCCGAAATGAAAGCGGTTTTAAGAGTAGAAAAAGATTCTTCAGCTTCAGGAGTCCATTTAAAGAGAACTCTTTTACTAGTTAGCCGCGATAAAGGCCTAGCTATCTTAGAAAAATCCTTTATGAAACGTCGGTACCATCCAGCCATGCCAAGAAAACGCTTGACCTGCTTAGCATCAGTAGGAACGGGAAAGTTAGCTATAACATCTACTTTGGACGGATCCGTCCTCAAACCGTAGCAGTCAACCACGTAACCAAGATACTTTAGTTCGGATCGACAAAAGAGGGATTTTTCCATATTGATAGTAAGGTTGGCACTTTTAAGTTTTTCATAAACAGCCTTTAAAATAGAGATATGTTGAGCGTAGGTATCAGTGCAAATGATAATATCGTCAATGTAACAGAATACCTTATTGTCAAACTGGGCTGCAAACAAGCTATCCATGAGTCTTTGCATAGTAGCAGATGCTCCCACCAAACCGAAGCACATGACGTTATAATGGAAAAGACCACGACCAGGAACAGTGAATGCTGTCTTTTCTTTGGAACTGGCCGATAGAGGAATTTGGTGATATGCAGCGCTCAGGTCCAGAGAGGTTAAGAATTTAGCATCCCGAAGATTATCCAGAATATAATTTATATACGGGAGAGGATAGGCATCAGTTTTAGACACCGCGTTAATCATCCTGCTATCCAAGCAAACACGAACTTTCCCATCGGATTTAGGAACCTGTGTAGTAGGAGAATTCCAAGGTGAGTTCGAAGGTTCAACTATCCCTAGGTCTAACATACGATCAAGTTCTTGTTCCAAAAGTTTAAGTTTTTCTGGACTCATACGATAATATCTTTGTTTCACGGGTTTAGCATCCCCGGTATCAATGTGGTGTTCAGCAAGATGAGTACGACCAAGACCAACTCTTTCAGAGTCTATATTGTCAAACAAAGACTTAATATTTTCCAAATCTGACCTTTGTTTATCAGTCAAAGAATCAAAAGGTTGTAAACCAATCTCCGAGATGCTATCAATTTCACACGCCCTATCAGAATTAACAGAGGGAATGCAAGCCAAAACATCCGGAGCAAGATTAAAAGATTTCCAGAAATTAATTCCAAAATGAACCGGAAGTGTAATCTTGGGTTGTACATAAAACTTTATTATTCTAATTACATTTTTATATTCAATAGGAACGTCCATATAATATTGACAATAATAATCTGAACCGTTAGCAACTCTAATATAACAAGGTTTATTAAGCGTTCTCAACGGAATACCTAATTTAATGAAAAGTTTGTGTGCATTGTTACCAAGTATTGAACAACTAGCACCACAATCAAGTAAACCACTGACAGGGACACCATATGCCTTAACAGTCAAATATGGTCTATTGTCCCCCAAATTGGGTTGAAAATAGGTCTCTCGGTCAAAATTACCCGGAGAGACTAAGTTACCTAGTTTTTTGGCCGTTTACAATCCGGACACTCAGTAGACTTAACATTAGGTTTGCCACATTTAAAACATAAGATTGGGCGTGGTGCCTTACAACGAGACGTAGGGTGCTCATTATTTCGGCATATAAAACAATAAACAGAACCCTTCCTAGAATTGGCGTTCTGAACAGATGCAATAGAAAGCTTTTTATTAAAATTAGCAGCATTTTTCAATTCGGAACTATCAAGCTTAGTCTTCGGTCTATAACAAAAATCTGGTGCAACACTGAGTTTGGTAAAAGAAGGTTCGGAAAACTCTTCAATCCTAAGTTTACAAGCTTCGATCCGCTTCCCCAGTTCTTTCAAATGATCAATCGACCGGACGTCAACCAGCATCAATTCGCGATTATATTCAGGACGTATGTTACGCATCACAATCTTTAGTTTTTCCGCGTCGGACAACTCAGTACTCAAACGAGACATCATTCCCAAAATAACGGATAAAAACACAACTAAAGACTCGTGCTTAGCCTGTGTACGCGATTGTATCTCCTGCATAAGCCGATCATCAAAACCAGGAAGATCAAAATCAGATTTTAAAGCTGAAACCAACTCATCATAGTTTTGGAACTTAGACTTACTCGCTCGATACCAATAAAGAGCAGGACCCTCAATCAAATCAGGAAACCCGGTGAACACATACTCTTTGGGTATCTTCCTAGCAGCGCAAAGCTCCTCCAGCCTAGACAAGAAAGCACGGACACAAGTGTCACCATTGAATTTCAAATTAAGAGAACACAAGTTGTATGATTTCTCCGGTTTATAAATGACTGTCTGACTATGTGGGCGGGGAGAACTATCTTCTGTTTCGGATTCAGAAGAATCATCATTTTCTGTTAAACAACTAACCAGCTTCCCCTGCAGCATTAAAAGATCTTCCGGAGGATTAGCAATTCTGGAAATCCTAGAAAGAATATAATTAGCACGACCAACAAGGCGTGAACGTGCGGTTTCTGGAATGCTTGCTTCACTAAAAGAATCAACCAGTAAACCAGCCTTGACTTGGAGAACCGAGAGTTCTGTGTCCTCGTTACTAGTAGAAACAGCCGAAGAAGGAATTTTCAAGCTACCCCTACGAGCTAGTTTCAAGGTTTTCCTTAAAAGTTTCCGTAATTGGTCAACACTGCTGTGCTCATCAAAAGAGACTTTAAGAATAGATAACTCATGTTCAAGTTCTTCCTTGAGCAAGAAATTAATATTACAATTAAGTTCCTCCATATTGGGAAAAAATAATTTACATTAAATAATGCACTAAATGTTGAATTATTAATCTCACTTTTCTGGGCCTCACGTTGTGCGCGCCACTGTAATGAAAATCCCCTAGGGTAATGATGTTATTTACCCCAATGAAAGCTAGTCGGTAGAGCAGAGGGGTTGTGGTTGTGTGAGTGTGGATTCGCGTGACCCAGTCATCCATGGAGCAACAATGATTTTGGGCGCCGTTAATAATAATTAAAGTTGACAATAAAAAATAATAAAGTGTCCATGGATCGGAACAAAGTGAGTTTAATAAATCAAACTAAAATTGTTATTTAAACCATCATTTATTTAAATCTCTACTGATATCAAATGGTAATTTAAAAGAACAAATTACTTAGCAACACATATAAGTAAATGTTATAAGATTAAGGGGCTGGCTGCCTAGGGCCTAACCCATAAGTACACATAATACTTAAGCTAAGACAAATATCGCTTATCATCTTAATATAAAAAAACCATGAATACCTAACTTACAGATTATTCATAATAAAGTAATATTCATAAATATTCTAAACAGTACACAGACTTTATTCCGAAACTAATTAATTTAATATACAGCTAAAACATTTAGACTGTAGACCGGCTAAGGCTGAGGTTGAACATGTCACCAAGGAACCATTACAGATTTATTGATACACCAAAGATAAAAAGATTTTTATGAACAAAAATCTACTTCTCGGATACACAATATAGAACAGAGCTGCTACGGTAATAAAAGGAAACTGCGGAATACCTTGGTTAAATTGATATACACATGGCAGAAATACCGTAGACAGGTGCTGCGTCACGCCGACATCAATGAGGCATCATCACTTGGGACTCCCGCTAGGCCCTCATCCTTACAGCATAACATTGAAATAGACCATGAGGTGAACTTTGAACAATCTCCAAAAGCCTTGCCTTAAAGCATCATTGAAGTAGCCTTAAAGTAGCCTTAAAGCCTTGCCATTAAAATATCATTGAAGTGGCCCCAAAAGCCTTGCCTTGAAGCCCTGCAATACAAAAATAAAATTATAAACCGGTCGCCATTTCGCACATCGCTTCCCTACAACAAACATTATAATCAAGTTAAGAAACTTACCAAAATTGGGCTTCAATTATTATATGTTTTATCCCGAAGGAAACAACAAATTTATAACATGATGAAAGATAATATGAGCCTCGAGCCCTGGAAACAAGACATCGAATTACCATGTGGACACCACATGTAAAAGTGGATCACTAGTTAAATTCACATTATCAAAACACTCACCAAACAAATCAATGCATCATGCATTATGAAATGAAATCAGACTTCCATGAGGAAGTAACAAAATCTGCGGCTTTACATTTAATAAAATTTCTGCATCCTTACGACACAGTCGAAATGAAAAAGAAAATGGGGGAAGACTTCCGTCTTGGTGGGAATAAACTCGAGTACCATCGACAACGACTAAACCAGAGACTACTTGTGGTCTTCGAACATACATTATTTATTATATGAATATGATTATTAAATCCTAAATAGCATGCCAGACATTAACATTCATTCTAATTACCTAAAATAACAAATGCGACATATTTATTTAATTTTTACCAACAAAGTATAAATTTATTTGGTCCGAAACACCTATCGAAGAACAACACAAATAAGTGAATAAGTAGTTAGTAACTAGGTAGCACAAATCGGAACTACAAACGTCGCATCTGACAGTACTCACCTGTCAATCTGAAAGCCAGCTGTGATGTATGTAAACAAGAAAGCTAATGTTATTTTAACTATTGAAAAGTAAATAAATTCTTAGTGAATGCTGTGTCAAAATGAATTCAAACGGATGCTGTGTTGCAAAAGGGTGTGGTACGATCGCCGACACTCGCTATGCCGCTGGAAATTGACTCAAACAAGGTAGAAATATTCATGCATTATTCTAATACTAACTATCTCAAAACCAGACAACATACACATCTTCCTATCTAGAAAACCTACATAAACTTAATACCTAATGTTCCTGCCCGTGTCGTGAAACTATGGCGAGAATATCACCATAAACAGTACTTTAAAATCCAGTGCTTGCTATCTTATAGATAGGTTGAAAAAAAAGTGTTACAAAGTATATTAAAAAATTATTAGGTCCAAAATTAAAATTAGAATTTAAATAACCATTTAATTTCCCTACAAAACTACAGGTATTATACACTTTTAGGTATTAACTTAGCACTGCATGTAATTTCAAAATGTAAGTTTTTGTTTTACAGTTAAAGATATTTCTATGATGCAACATTAGAAAAATTACTCCATCTATTTATATAGTATAATTTCCTATGTCCGTATATAAATGATTCATTTTTTTTCATTAAGCCTTTTGTCAGTGAATGTGAACAACCGCTGCGTATTTTACAAACTCCCTTATATAACTTTAAGTTCACACTGAAGTGGTGTTATGTCACATAGTAGCTAACATTATGCGTAGTTGCTGACTCTGCTACTTCACGATCACATATTGGTTAACAGCACAGTCGAAGTCTGCACGAGAAATCGTGCACCAACTTGCTACTTTATGTATATTGATAACGAACTAATGTAAAGATACAATAAGCATCCTGTTAGGACACGTAGCCCTTCCAAATGCTAATCAGATCTGGCCGATCGCGACCCTGAACCATTGTGCGTCGCCGATGAATGTACTCAGACCTCAAGTTTACTCAATAATTATATTTTTATATTTAAATAGAAACACCGTGTTGTTTACATAATTTTTTGTCATCTAAATAATGCTCTTACTTACGCCAGTGTAGAACCAACGTAGTCCGCAGCAGGAATTTGTCAGTTGCTTCTCTGCTTGTTATAAAAGCTCCAACACGTTTGAAAAAATACTTTGAAAAGATGTGGAATATTCAGTTAATATAACGTAACCAAAATTTTCATACTGCATGTTGAACAATTTATTAATAACATTTTTTTAGCGAAGCGAAGTCGATTAATAGTTCTTTAAAAGTCTTTAAGTGTTCACGTTATTCTTACGTGTTATAACAGATGGCGTTACTTTTAGCCTGTATGAAGACTTATGAAAAAAGTTCAGGTGGAATTCTTCCACTTTTAGAAATCCTTATTAAATTTATTCTTGAAGTTATTAAAGACATATTGGGCATCCGCTATATCTCTGTTTACATTATAAATAAAGCAAGGACTCAATAGGATGACAAAATTCTGGTCTAATATGCGAACTTTGGTAAGAAAAACTGCACATCAGCAGGTCAAGATTTCCAAACGCACTTCAAACTTGATAATGAAGATTTAATGTCCTCGAAGACGTGGAAAAAATTACGTTGCCCTTGCGATCTTTAACACATTACATAAACTTTTAATATTGTAACGTTCTCTTCTCCTTGTTACGCATATTATTTTGTAACAGATCATAACTGAGAAATAGATGATTATGAAGTAATTGTAGATCAAGATCAAATCTATCGTCTGAATTTCTTTTGTTCCTTTTTACGAAATCATTTTTTTTAAATTTTAGTACTGAATATCATGATTAATAAATCTACGACAGACTGTTGCTACTTGCTCTATATGGGTGAACATACAGAATACTATTTTAAATACATAAGAATATAAGTAATATTACATATTTTTAGTAATATTGTACTCAATCCAAAAGTTATAGATTAGTTAAGATTCTTTTTACACCTTATAAACAACTATAGTATAATATATAGTTTCACAAACGACCCATATTAATGGATAGTTAAACCTTAAATTTAACAAAAGTCATATACTTCGCCTTTAAAACTTTCGAAATAAAATTTAAGTAATGTTTTGCCACTAACCCCACAAAATGCGTACACATACTGGTGAAACGGTAAAATTTTAAGGTATTTAATTCCTTAACCGTTAACTATTTTGGGGAATGATATAAATTCAAGTCACGTTCAAATATAATTACTTTTACAAATGCGACTATGGAATTGCCACGTTGGGGCGATAGTATCACGAGTAAAGATAAGAAAAGTATTTCTGTCTGGCTGACAGAAATGGAAAGATTAGGAATATGGACAGATTAGAAATAATTATTTTTTGTTAGAATATTTTGCAAGATGAAATGAGAAGAAAAGAAAATGGAATCCTTAAAGTATATTGTAAAGGATAAAAAATACACTAACGGATCTAATATATGTTGGCAAATAATATTACTAAGTATTTGTAGCTTTAGTTACAGCATAAATACACGAATGTTAATAATTAAAAAAATAAACCGAATCTTTGTCGAGTTACATAATATAGTTATATGTCTAGACGTACGTTACTTTTTAAAGTGACACAGTATCATAAACAGCCTATTTATGTCTTAACATTCGAAACATAAATCAAACAACCTATTTATTCGAAATATATAAAACAGTTACATATTTGTCTTATTTTGTATGTTATATTTTTATTTTATGAATCTCCACATTACCGAAAACTACTGAATCTCTCACCAATTCGGGAATTGGTGGCCCTTTCGAGAAGACATGATGAAAGAAACTTGAACGGGGGACCAACCTCCAAGTTACATTTATTTCTCACAAAGAGAACAATAACAGCAGATAATTTTGTAGAATTTGGTGGTATCAATTGGGGAAATAATGAAAGAAACCTCTGAAGATGTTTTATAAAGTTTAGCTAAGAAACATCATGATCACATCAGTTTTCAAGAAATAAGCTACTTTCTAATCGATTCAGGATGCTAAGATGACATAGACTGAAATACAGATACAAAAAAACAGAAGATATATAAAGTATTATACACGTTTCTTTTATAAAACTCTTATTTTTGTGTTGTTGGCAAAGGAGGGTGACAATCATACATAGGTACATGCTGAATATTGAAAACCTTTTGTCATTTATAACACTGGTAAATCCAAAGTATTCAAGTGCAACTATACCAGTTAAATCGCCATTAATAGAGCCTCTGTTAAATCCATGGTAGAGTGATTATTTTTGACAATTGCATCTTCCATGCCAAAAAGGAGTATTACTATTTGATTTCTTCTTTTCAGGCCCTGCAGGATCTTTCCGGTCCTTTCCAGTTCGAGTGTCCAGTTCAAATAAAAGAAATAACTGCATAAAAGTTTACAGTGCTACTTTGATATAAAATTTAAATTAGAACCATGCGATAGTAAATAAACAAACTTTATAGTGTGATTAAAACTTCGTGTGACACGATAAAGTAAAGTTTTTAAACTATAAATGACATTTCTACTATAAACGTGTTGAAAAATACTGGTTGGATATTAAAATGGCGAACCCCGATCTAACGCTTCTACGCCATTTCCGGGTTAGGCGGCGTTTCCATCAGAATAGTGCGGGGCTTGAGAAAAAATTATAAATATTTTTAAAGTTTTCCAATCTCACTCAAAATAGATTTAGAAAAAAGGGTAAGCAAAGAAAGAGGTTGATATACGGTGTTAAGGACTAAGGTGTAAGAGACTTGGTAAAAATAAGTGCTATCCGAGCGGTATTTCAAAGAGAACTAGCTACCAGTCGTTATACAATGTTTGTTATATAGAGAATAATGTCCACAGCAAAAACCTCCTGACTGGTTTTCAAAAATTTCTCTTTAATTATGTGATAAAAATGTTTACGAAAACAAATCATACGAAACGTATAATACTGGACACTATATCTAAACGCCTTGTTAGGAAAACTGTTTACTTAGTTACATCGCGACATATTCTCATTATTGTTAAGTGTGAGAGAGCGTGTATTGATAATTATTAGTAGTGATAATGAGGAAGACATTTCTACGTCCAATCTGGATCGAAACGCGAGTATCTCACTCCGTTCGATTAGAGTGAAAAATGTTCCCCAATGCCCTATAATCGTCTGCTATACTTTGTCTAATGAAGGATGATATTTTTTGACAGGTGTAACTTCCTTATTGCTACGAACTAAGGTTGCGTTTGTTTCCTTATGTTTGGCTTGACATTGCAATAGCAACTTTATATCCTCTACATAGGTGTCAACTGTCAAAAGTATCATCCTTCCTACATTGGACAAAGTATAACACACCTTATTTTTACACAGGTAAATTAAGAGTATTCAAAACACATCCTCGCATCGCTCAGCTACTCGCACATCTCCGGTTATACATAAAGTCTTTAGGTCGAGGCACGCAAGTCGCCTACGAATGCTAATAAGGCAATTCAATTCATACTCTTTGTGACTTTGTTTTTACGGTCGGTTGGCTGACAAGCGGAAGAGGTTCCGTTTTAGCGATGAAGGTTTGATTTAGCGCTATGCGACAAAAGCATACGGGAATGATCCCGTGAATCATTGCATAATGAATGCTATATCGCATAGCATATGGTTATGTTAATTGCTTCTTGTCAATTTTGATTAAGTCCACAATCCGCAAAGCAGTTAATCAATATATTATTGTAATTTGATTAAAACAGTTGAATATAATATTTTATCTATATAATAAATTGAAGACTAATTGATTAATTAACGACCAAGGATCGTGTGATATCCGGTAGAGCACAGTAGAGATGGTAGAGTACAGATGTGCGGCTGAGTCGATGATAATAAATTTGTTTCTTTGACAAAAGCCTAAGTTCAGGGGCAATTACTAACCCAATGTACTAATCGTTGCGCCATCAAACATCGAAAATATCAAGTACCAAAGGCACGTAGGTTAGATAAGCTTAATTTAAAACAATATATTACCCGCTGTGGCAGTAAAAATGTGAACTAGCCCTAAAGATTAAACAGAGCACGCGAGCCACAAAGAGTGTTAATTTCGTAGCGACGAAGCTTTTTATTGCGATAATGCTTTAACGGCTTTGTTTTCCGAATACTAGAAACTGGGCTACTTTTAAATTCCGTTTGCAAAATAGTGCATAGTGTTATTAGTTACTGGGCAAAAAGGATAAGTATATAATAGGCAAATTGTTGCTTTTCAAACCGTATTGACAGTTTACATTAACACAAAACCATCAAGACAAGTGAATTCGTGAACGTAATGGCAATCTGGGTCATCTGCTCGTCCTCCCGGCCGCGGCAGCACCGGCGATCTTGGGCTTGACAACAGCTGCGTAGATTCTGATACGAGATCAGAAGACTCACTGCACGCGGCGACGCCCCTCATGCAGATTGCGATAATTAAGCATTAATTGCTATTTCAAGACAATTTCATAATATTTATCAACTCTCGACGAACAGATTTATTACTTATTAAGGAGCTCGGCGTGGCATTGATTAGCGCGTTTCCAGTTAAACAGCATTAGCAGGTCATCGGGAGGTTGACCACGAAATTATAATCTCCAGCTTCTTTTTTCTTAAGAGATGTCAAACCAACAATTCGCTCTGAGCCAGCGTTGGTGGATTATGGCCCATTCTCTCAACGAGGTTTTTCTTAAGGGAAAACAGTGGGGACTGCACTAATTTCCTTACTACATACATCATCGTATATCACTTCTAGTCCGTATCATCTCAATCATTACTATCAATCCTATGGTTCCTTCTCTTAATCGAAAGGCGTCTTATGATGGACGGAAAAATCCCCCACAAACGGAAAATACTAAAATAATCTCCACGTTCGGCAATACATTTTACTTGTAAAAAAATATTTTTCGTTACATAATCATAATCGGCCAGTTCCTCATACCTACATAAAACTTTTTGGTGGCCTTTCTTTATTAAATGATCAATCATATAAGTGTATTTTTTTTATTTAGTCAGCAACATCAATAAATAATCTCAATGTGATCTATCTTTGATTTTTCAAAAACTGATGATCACCGATACACATGATGTCGATTTAATACCTTAGTTAATCCATATATTCATAGTTATAAGATCGCCTTGTGTCGGCCATGTATCATCTACGGCGGGAGGCATATATCAACCGCCGACGCCCATCAATCACTCCTATCGTTCTCGCAACATCAATTCTGACAATCATTGGGTGGTATACATCGCCACCTTAGACTTTTACCTTAAGCAGCAATTAAGTGAATTTTAAGTTAAGTGATAATTTGAAAAAGCCTTGAACATAAAAATTATAATGTTAAAGTTGTTAAAAAATAAAGCGACGGTAATTATACCAATAATTTTAATGTTAATTACGGTCAAATTTTTTTTATGTGATCTTTCGACCTTTTGAAATGACCGCCATATTCAGCGTAGACTTGAAAGAATCCTAAATAACCTGATTTTATCTGAACTAGGTATTTAATAAATGTCTTGAAATGATATATCACTACTTTGGCCTTTGGACTAAATATAGTAGTCCTTACAGCTAGTTACGTCATGGAATAGGTAAAGCTGATTTCATGCTATTTGAAACACACTTTGACGTAGAACAAAACGCATTAATCGTTGAAACAACACATTTTTTATTTCGCAATCATTTCACTGTATAACAAACGTTGATGTAAAACTTCATTAAAACTGTGCCAATAGTACACTTAACACGCCCCATAAAATTGTGTATAAACATGATCCCCAGAATTTTACAAGGACGTAAAAAAGTCATAAATTGAAAACATGGTGTAAAAACATTAAATCTATTACGCGCCATCTATAATAATGAATGCTTTGAAAACTTTAAATAAACCTCTCTATCCGGAGCGAACGAGAAGTGGCGCCTTTCCTCTCATTTTAGTTGCAACAGAATCAAAAGTTTTCTGTTCAGATTACACCTATCGGCGGGCAGAGAGGGCTAACTTTAATTGTCGAGCAAATACAGGCGACACAAGTTGACGGCCAATTTCAACTCCCAACTTCTTGTTGCGGAAAACTAACGTGTAACAATGCGTCTCATCAACGTGAATTGGATTGGGAAAACAAAGAACGCATCGTAACTAAAGACAAAACGCCGGAGAATAATAGAAAGACTAAAGAAATTTGACATGTCCGCTGTAATCTAAACTAAATGCTATAAAACAAAGCTGCCGGCGCTCCGGTGAACTTCGTCGAAAATTGGAAGCGTAGGTACCTACGTAAGATACGTTAGTAGCCTCTTTTAGAAGTTATTGTTTGAAATCTGTGGACTGAGGTAATATTAGATCTTCGCGGTGCTTATTTTGCACCTACTAGCAGAAGTTGCAAAGTTAGGAGAACTTTGTGTATTTGCTGAAATAGCTCCTTGTATTATTGTCTCCTATGGTTTATACTGTAAGATTAACATTTCATGTGGTCAACTTAATACAGTGTTAAGCTATTTTATATTTTAATTTAGAAAAAAATTACATTTTTAACATGTTTTGATATCATTTTTAATACATTAAATAAATAAAATGTAAAATAAATGTTTCTTACATTCACACCAATTAGCCTTGCCACAAGTAAGGACAGTAATGCTTGTGTTATGGATACTAGGGTAACGGATAGACATACACATATGATACATAGATATGTAATATTTATAGAAATATATATAAACACCCATGACTCAGGTACAAATGCTCGTATTCATCATACAAATATCTGCCCATACCGGGATTTGAACCCAGGACCATCGGTGCGTGAGGCAGGATCGCTACCGTTGCAACAAACGGTCAACATTTTAATAAAGAAATAAAACGTTTAAGGCGGAATAATGAATGAAAAATAATGGTACAATAATTTCGATCCCTTTTTTCATTGCGATTTAAAACAGAATTGTGAAAAAAGGAACTAGAATTTTCTTTTTTCAGTTTCTTTTAACTCTCTATATTACCGAATGCAATATTGAGACAAGTAGTTCGTTTGCGAGCCTTTGCTGAAGTGAACCTCAAGCGCTGTAGACCAACAATACTATTGGATATGAATACAAAGCGGCAGATGTTCCATCAGTACCATTTACAACATGTCAAGTATCTTTCGATATCGATGAAATATATCGAGTCACATTCCCTCGTATCGATATTGATACCAATAAACCCAGAGTATAACAATAATTGTGAACAAGAACGTAAGATGTCTTGAAAAACGAGGATGCTGTCGTTTCTTTTCATTTCTTATAATTGTTTTAATTATATTTACATATTTTGACGACCGCATTATGCAACATCCTGCTTTTCACACAAACGACATTCAAGCTCCCGTAGGGTCAGATATTTATGAGATGATAACGAGCATTTGTACCCGAGTCTTCGATATTAATATATATTTCCATGAATATTATATACTATATCTATCTATTACTTAGGAATGGATATTCGTTACGTTAGTATAGTTTTTGCCAGGCAGATAATATTTGGTAAAACCCTTATTTTAATAATTAATTATTATTACGGCATAAAGTTTTTAATAATCTTCAAATACCAAATCATACAAACCGTTTCTATTTCCATTTGTATTTATTTCGGTTGATTTTTAATGGCGATGCCACAAGCCTGCCAACTGTTCATTGTGATGACATGATACTGATATGAGTGAAATATTTACACAAAAAAAAGAATCTGCCTGATATTCTGTTTTTAATAACATATAATATACATACCAAGTTATAATTTTGTCATTTAAGGTAACTTCACGGCCAAAACACATCAGCTAGGTTCAAAATTGGTCCGCTTATTTCGAAACTAATATTTCAATGGGCTACAGCCGCCTTGCAGTGTTTGTTTATACTAACATTTATTTAGATTATTTACTTAATACTATTTGTGTAATGTGCGCGGAAGTGTAAGAACTAAATACTAATTTTTTATTTTTATTTTGTATGGATTTGCTCTTGGTCCCAATCAAGGGCCAAGACAGTATCCACGATGGAACCAGCAAACCCAGAAGATGCCTATTCAACCTGGCGTTAAAAACAGACGGGTTATCAGTACTCGGAAATACAGACGCAGGGAGGGAGTTCCTCACCTTTGCTGTGCGCATTATAAATGTTGTTGAGAACGGCTTGGCGCGGCAGGTAGGAATAGCAGCCAAGAAAGGGTGGTAGCCCGTGGTGCATCTGGATGTCTGATGAAAGAAAGGAGATGGCGGTATGAGCATATGGAGCTCCTGAGCACACTCTCAAAAATACAGACTGTAGAAGACCGACAGACAGGCAACTTTGCAGAGGTGAGCTAAGGTGTGAAGTTTGCCTCCACCAATTTTCTGTCACCAATAAGTCTCTCAGCTCTGCACTGAATCGTGTCCAGTACAGCAAAGTGGTATTTTGCTGAGCCGTCCCAGAGGTGGCTGCAATATTTCATGCAAAATCGGATAGAGAGAGATATAGAACAAGATAGAGTTAAAAGCTGTCTCGGCGTGTAATATCGTTTGACCTTATTATCTTTATTATAAACCCGAATTGAATTTCAAACTGACCCAATATGTTTACAAATCTTACAGTATTTAAGGCAGTATATCGTAGGATAAAGAACACTACTACACCGTGTTCAGCAAATGAATTTATTTTATTTCATTGAGATAGATCAATAAAAACAATGTTTTAAGCATAGGTATTTATGACTGTATTTGATTTCATTAATTTAAATCGGTATAGAGCTGACACAAATGAGCAGAAATAAACTCTTATAATAGTTGATCACACGCTAAGTGGTGGAAAATGCGAGGCTAATTGATGATAAATAGAATACGCCACATGTCAAAGTAAAATACGTCCTGAAGTCGACGTGTGCTGAGTAAATGCTGCTGTTTATAGAAACAAATACATTTTTATAATAGAAATTGACTTCACGATAGATTGGTACAACGGTAGCGATCCTGCCTTTCGCACCGACGGTTCTGGGTTCAAGTCCCAGAAGGGGTAGATGTTTGTGTAATATTTCTATTAATATAAGTTATTTATGTATGATATATATTTTTCTATTCCTTACCCTACTATTCATAACACAAGCCTTACAGCCCTAACTTTGGGCTAGGCTAATTGGTATGATTTTAAGAAATCTTAATATATATAAATTACGTGTCACGTTGTTTGTCCGCGATGGACTCCTAAACTACTTAACCGATTTTGATCAAACTTCGTAACTATCTGTTATTTGATGTACCTTAAAAGATAGGAAAGGTTTTATTATAGGGTAAAAGCCGGATAGTTGCCTCAGACGGATACATGCCTCAGTTTTGAATACGCTATGTTAGGTATGTTGGTGGCATCAGCGGTTGATTATGATTGGAAGTGTCCTCCCTGCTGACCTAGGTTTCATATAAGCCGTTAAAGTAGGCGCACGTGTTTTGTCCGTGTAAGCAAAAATCTTCCGCGGTGAAACTTTGACAGGCGTCGAAATTATATTGGTAAGTCCTTACTATTTAATATGTTTGTTATTAATGGTAGTATCAGTCAACTTTTTGGTTTTTTTACATGCATTAGAGTTTAAATAACTTGTGTTCAGTAAGTAACAGTGCTCATTAGGTTTTTTTGTTAAATAGATTTTATTTATTTCGTAAATAGAAAGGGCAAGTATCCGTATCAAAAAGGATAGTTGCCCTGTCTACTTTTGCGGATTAGGAGTTGCCCTAGAGGCAACTATCCGTAACTATAAATTTTAACGAGCAGAAACATTTTTTTTTCTTTTGGTGCTCTTTTTAACTTATAGTGACTTTTTTTTAATAAAATAAGAACCGAACAAAAACCAATCAAAGGAAAAAAGGCAAATAATCGATCAGAGTCGCTGAAAAGATATTAAAAGTGAAAAACGCTAATTCAGAAATATTGCGCAGAATGTTTTTATTTACAATTTTACTAAATCGAAATCAGATTGGATTTAATTTAAGTTGTGTCAAATGTGGTTGCATGAAACTTGTTCCACATTTAAAAACCATTGCATGAGATGTGGAAAGTTAAAAACCCTGGCTTCTGATGATAATTAATGCTAATGCCAAAGTTGAATACCATATTTTTCTATCTTTAAATTAAATAATAATATTTCATTATTACCTATTCCAATTTAAAATATCGAGACAATTTTTTTTGTAATTTTATAGTTTAATACTTTAGGACAGAGCACTGTTTTACAATGTTATTAATATTATGGTAAATACTTAATAAAGAATCGCAGTAAATATTATAGGCTTACTGTAACTTAAATACTTAAAATAACTTGAAACTTATCTAAAAGAAACATAGAAAGACGTCTATCCTTACGCGAGGCAAGTATCCCCCGAAGCATTTTTAACGTTAGGCTACTATCCGCTATAGTAGGCAACTATCCCCTTTTTGAGAGGTCAAATCAAATAGGATTTACTCGAAACATATATTAACTATGTTTACAAAAATAGGCTGTTATGAAAGATTAAAGACCTATGTGTTAATTTAATATGTGTTAGTTTTTTAATTATGGAGCTTTTTTGAAAAGTAGGGCAACTATCCGGCTTTTACCCTAATTTATAACACAGCAACGCGTGTCTTGGTCAGCTAGTATTATATAATTCATTGTATTTTTTATTACGGCAATTAAACCTACAATCCGCAGCAGCGTTTACAAGACGATATTCGTTTTTATTTGGAAATATTAGTTTCTCTAGATACGACAAAGTGATATTTTTGATGAATTAACAAACAATTGTATGCGCCTAATGTAAAAACCAAACTTTTTAATTCATTCCATGTTTCCATTCTTTTCTCCGTCATTCTCGCTCATTTCCGTGTAGAAATGGGCAAGCTTACAAAATATAGACACTACATCCGTTCTTTCCTGTCAGCTAAAAATGAAAGCTCCAGGGCTAAATTTCCCGACTCATATCCTTCGGCATTTTCACTGTATCCACACCATGTACGCGAGTTTTTATTCCCTTTTTCTTCGTAACGAGTACCTACATAGTTCTGTGAACACTAATGAACATGCCTTTGTGATAGACCAACTTTCGATGTCAGTTACGATAGTAAAGATTATTGGATTCTGAGCCTTCGTACATTGCATTAGAGCTTAATTGTACTTTCACGTCTAACCAGTTGGTTGGATTGCCTCGGATAAGGTTGTACTAGGGAAGACATAGTTCAAAGGATTGAGTAGGTTTCTACGTGAATTGTGATAAAGTACCTAGTAGAAGAATATTGAACTTTTTTGCTTCTTATTATTTTCTGAACAATTTAATTCTTAAAACATTGTATTCTTGTCAAAATCAATAAAATTTATATTTTTAATGTAAAAGAGACATTACTTACTACATACACAATTTTCATACGAAATTTTGACAGGACTTTGCAAATTTGATTCCTTCTTAAAAATCTTATCTTATCTAAAGTTTTTGGATAATTAGATGGATAATTTGATAAGCCTACGAAAGTCGAAGCTGGAAATATAAAAAAATGATTTTAATTAAATTTTTTAATTATCTTGTGTTTTCTATTTATAACGTTTTCGTTGTTCACACACTTTTTAAATTAGCTTCACTAAAATTAGCTAAAATTAAAAATTTTTGCACAAAGGCATGTTTATTAGGTTCACAGAACTATGTAGGTACTCGTAGGTAAACTGGAGTAAAAACTCGCGTAAGTGGCATAAATACAGCGAAAATTTCAAAAGATATGTGTCGGTAAATTTAGAACAGATGTAGTATCTGAAATTTTTGGGTTTGGCCATTTGTCTACATTAAAGATATTCAAATAAATAATCATTTAAATATCTTTCAATCAATACTGTTAATTAATCCTTACTGTTAATACAGCTCAATAACTTTTTATAGAAAAAGAATACCACTATACATTAACATTTTAAGAGTGGATGACAATGGTGGAATTAAGGTAATTCGAAAAAGTAAAACTTCATTTGATCCAAACATTCATTAGCCAACTAATTTTTTAACAACAGAACAACTGAAGTATAATAAAATATTAACTCATTTATATATAACAGAAGCGATCATGCCTTTCGCATCGAACGGTCCTGGGGTTGAGTCCGGAATAGGTAGAAAGGACAATGCTGATTTGCGACCGGAAATGTACAAGAATGAAATTACTACTAATACAATTTAAAAATAAAAATACAATTTTTAACGTATAGAACTTATCTAAAAGCAGATTACGAATCTTAAAACCAATAAAAAGTTGTTTTTTCCAAGCACTTCCTTGTAATATTGCTTTACTGCGCCATAGCTTTGGATATCAGCATTTTGGCCGTCCTTTATTTTTGATCAATATATTTACATACTTAAATAAACATTAAAATAAATATATGTGAAATATATACATATATTAATATATATTAATAGCCTAAATATGTTACTTTTCCCTTTTATAAAGAAATAATATATTATCATTTCACCGTTTGAGACCAAAAGCGCTATGAGCCAAACGTCATTGTTTAGTAAAAAAGAAGTGACGTATGGTTGGCGTCATTGAAAGTATTTTATACTATTGTATAATTGTACTATTTTTTGTCTATTTGTAGCTAGTATAGCTCACTAACAGTGTGTTTAGACTTACAGTATGTGGAAATATCATATCAAAAATATCTCAATAACATGAATTCTCTTCTGGCCGAATGGTTAACATTTCAGGTAAATTATCAACGGTTTAGTTACAGATGTTTGCATACACACACGCACACTATTTAGATATAAATATTAAATATATTTCTGTATGTCCTCAAAAATAAAATGTTTTGTATACTTTGTAAACAGATATAGGATTTGGTTTGTGGTGCCTATCATGATTCCATTGAAAAATTCATTGCAACCAACTCAAGAGAAAGGACAATATGGGCATGCCAGTGTTTTGTTTGGTTGTGGAAGGTCTGTTGGTTGTGCTAGAAGACATTAGAAAGCAGTCCACGAACATCAGTTGCTTCATACTGGCATCATCGCAGAAATGTAAGTGCCTATAAGTGCCACTATAATTTTTACTTAATCTGCTAATATTATTGTCATAGTTTCTCAAACAGTTGCCATGTGTAAAGTGTTGCATCTGGCCAGAAATCCCCAAATGTTATTGACCTGTTTCCTATTTAGTTGTTTATTGACATCTTTCTATGAATATTCACATATGTATAATTGACATGTAATTAATCATATATGGAATGTGATTATTAAAAGTAAACAAAATATTGCCACAACTTTAAATAAAGCACTTTCATTATTTTACAAGTGTGACCGGCCAACTTTCTTTGTCATGCTTGCTTTGTGAGAGCTAATAGAGAAATAGCATGAATATAACTGATTTAAATATTGTGATGGTAGTGGAACATATATCACAACCATTGCCTTAATCATCCTGTCTCATGGCTCCTCTAAAGAAGTATAAACATCACGGCTCCTGATAAGAAGTCAAAACGTCTTGATTAAATATAAATTATGCGCTAAAAACTAAAAAGTTGTTTTATTTACCGCAGGTGTTTTATTTTAATAACTGCCTTATTTGATTATATCCAGTGTGTTGAACCATTTATTCCTAATTGAATATTGGAAACTTAACAACATATAAGAGTACTATATACATACACACACTAATAACATGCACTGTTTTATTAAAAACAATGAATAATATTAATTTGATCTTTCCTTTTGCAATTCAAAGCTAAGTTTATAAAAATCTACATAGGTATGTAGTACACACATCTAACTTTTATAAACTTAGTTGAATGTAAAAACAAGTATGTTTTTGCATTGATAAAAATACTCCAGTCTCTGCCTACCCCACCTACAGGACGGGCGTGAGCTGTATGTATGCATGTAACAAGATTCAAGTATGTATCTACGGGAAACCATTACATTGCACGATGAATAATTATTAGTTTAATAATGGATAAAAAACCAGGATAGGTATCTTAATAAATAGAAATCTCAAAACCAGTCATGAGTCATGAAAAGAATACGTTTATAGTCACAATATTATTTTATTCGATTCCTTTACATGATTAGCATGAGAAAAGAGCGAAATAATAGGAAAAATACTAATTCAAATACTATTAAATAGGTATTAAAATGTTATGTTATGTTTACAGAAAAAATAGTTTTTCTAAGTAACAACCAATTCTTAATCTAGAAGACTCTGCTACGTATATTTGTTTGTATCGTCTTTGTACATTTCCGGTCACAAGTCCATACAAAAATCGGCATTTTTCTTTTCTCTATTATTAAATATTTTTCCGTTAGCGCCATCTAGCGTCCGTTAGACGAATTACTTGCGGTTAATATGGTATGGTATGTTAATATGGTATGGTACAAACACAAAGTATTGTCATAATATAATTAGGATAGGATTGAATACTGGTAACTTAACAACATATAAGAGTACTATATATAGAAGGAAATATGAGAAGTAATAACATGCAATGTTTTATTAAAAACAATAAATACTAGTAATTTCCTCTTTCCTTTTGCAATTTAAAGCTAAGTATATAAAAATCATATGTGTACTGCATACCTATGTTTGGATGGGACGTGCGTGAGCTTTATGTATGTACCTATGTAACAAGACATTAAAGTTACCTATGGTAACCTATTATATTGCACCAAGAATAATTATTAGTTTTATAATGCATGAAAAATATCTTAGTCGGATAGGTTACTTCATATATATAAATCTCTAAATAAGTCATAAAAAGAATACGTTAATGGTCACAATATTATTTTATTCGATTCCTTTACATGATTAGTATGAGAAAAAAGCGAAAAAAAGGCAAAATACTAATTCAATGTAAGGTTATGTTTTCAGAAAAGTTCGTTTTTCTCCAATACAAATCTGAAAATCAAAGTGAACCCAACGAATTCATAATCTGGAAGGCTTTAGCTGCTTATACTTGTTTGTTTCATCTGTGTACATTTTCGGTCACACGTCCATACAAAAATCGGCATTGTCCTTTGTGTGATGAAGACGAGCATTGTGTCCCTGGTATTAATAACAAATGAAATTATATCTATGAGTACATCTATTTATCATATATTTAAGTCTATCCGTTACCCTTGTATCTATAACACAAGCCTTACAGCGATTACTTAATGCTAGGCTTATTGGTGTGAATTAAAAAAACAACTGTCTAATCGGGATTCAAATAATCATGTAAAATATTTTTAGTAAGCCTGTATGAGTCTTCAATTATTTAGAATTAATTTAAAGGTAAGAGAAATGCAAATGACTCTACGGCATTTTTATTTAGTACATATAACTTTTCCGAACAAATAAATTTACATACGGGTAGTCATGAACTATGCAAAAAGAGAGATTATGTCTTTATTCGCACGAAGCCACGACGTGTCTGAGTGGTCAGTGTAATTGTCATACTAATTTCTTCCAGCCTTACCAAGTGCACTAAGAATGTGCATATTCTAAGCGTAAATATATTTTGCACTGCATATCAGTTATAATACATTTCTGAAGTTATACTTAATTGGCGCGTATGGGAAAAATGATAAGAGTAAATATTGCAATGCGCATGCAAACCGATACCTTAAAGCGCAAGGATGAAGTTGTAAGTTAAAATATATACATCTTTAAATAAACATGTGCGTGTGTGTGTGATTTTAAATTATATATGGTGATCAACAATAAGCTATATAATATTTAAATAACAGTTTTATATTATGTATTAATTCTAGCTGACCCAACCGCGCGTTGCTGTGGTTTAAATTAAAATTAAACCTATCTTATGTCCCTAGACACAGGATCCTAAATACAGAGTTCATCACGATCAAACAGAGTGACAGGGTATATATATATATATATGTACAGATTATAAAATACATATATAATCGTGATAAAAGTGGTTTTATATAAAACTTTTTTTAATTTACACCGACAGTTAATTCAGTAGTAGCTTTTAAAAGATGATTAATTCAATTTTCCAAATAGCTGACGAATAAGGAAAAGGGACACAACCACTGTTTTCACATTACAATTGGTGAATCGTGTGCTGGGGAAGTAGGTAAGGGAAGTGGTAGTAAATGTTATTACTCATACCGCGTATAAAATAGCAGTAAATTTTAGAAATCTTACTTGAACAGAAAGAACAAAAGGGTTGAGAAACAATCGATGGACTATCCCACATTAGGACCTTGTCTAAGAAATAACAATATATAATAAATATTTCCTACATTCACACCAATTAGCCTAGCCCAAAGTAAGCACAGTAAGGCTTGTGTTATGGATACTAGGGTAACGAATAGGCATACATATATGATACAAAGATATATAATATTTATAGAAATATATATGACTCAGGTACAAATGCTCGTATTCATCATACAAATATCTGCCCCTACCGAGATTGGAACCCATGACCATCGGTGCGAAAGGCAGGATCGCTACCGTTGCACCAAACGATCGTCGAAATAAAACTTACAATAATTTAAAAAAATGCACACACACAAATCATACTAGGATTAGATAGTAAGGTCATGACTAATAATATTTTAAAATACTCTAAAATTTTAAAAAGTTTCGCCTAGAAAAATTGCCGATTTAAAATCTCTCAATGTGCTCAATTAGTATCCAATTTTTTTAAGATATGTTTAATCAGCGCTAGGAGTGTCTTATCTACTCATATAGATAAGACACTCCTAGATGCGATTTAGGTCCTAGGTCCTATTTTAGCGGTCTATTGTTATTTACTTTAAAATCAACAAACTACATCAAGTTTATTTTTGAATATCTAAAATACTCATCTTTAAAATTCTACAAGTGGATAAAACCTGCGTAATGGTGAATTTGTATGAATATTTTGTATCCTGTGAATTAATTGGTTTTATGTAAATGAAAAGCTTTTAGTTATGAGCTACAGCTAGACAAACCGACAGAATAACGTATTTAATACATCCTGTTGTGATTTTAACTCCCCAGTTTATTTGAACAGTTACATAAAGATTTTTCACTGAATAAGGCATAGCCTTTAGATTTATCTACAATATCGGATGTTTTCAAAAA
The DNA here is from genome assembly GCA_927399485.1 of Calamotropha paludella. Classification (NCBI taxonomy): domain Eukaryota; kingdom Metazoa; phylum Arthropoda; class Insecta; order Lepidoptera; family Crambidae; genus Calamotropha; species Calamotropha paludella. Next base: position 19,893,392 of record OV656807.1, on the reverse strand, counting down.
AATATTCACTAAATGCAAAGTCAATTATTTATTTTTCTTAGATTTAGTACGTACGCTTTTAAAGACATAACCACAGAGTTCGTTTATTGTACTTCTCAACTGTTGAGACTAATTTACTGTGCAAAGGAAGTCAATAAACCATAATCCGGAAGATAAATTTTATGCTTCGTTGTTAAATATCTCATAAAATACGCTTACAGAAGAACACCGACCGTTAAAATATTAAAGCTATATACATTACCTATTGGTGTGGAAAACTTGTGTAATTTATATGCCTAACTTACTAACGATTAACTTTCTTTCTACGGAGGAAAGGACGGAAATTTTTTGTGTAATGTAAACACGTACTTAATGCATGTAAAGATTGAATGAATCATTCGTATTGGTTCATTACTAGATTCTACTTTATTTAGGTATGTGGTTTCATAATTAATTAAAATGCATAACGAAAGGGGTTAATAAAGATGTTTAATGGGTGGATATTTTGGTTATTTTTAGTAAAACGTTAGCCATGTTATTTTATAAAACCCAACCAAAACTTCCTTATAATTCACAGCTACGGAACAAAGACGCGGAATCAGTCATTCACAAAATACAAAAAATTACACTAACACTCCCAAGACGACATTGCGGCGAGAGTTAGAACTAAGAAAACTTTCGGTTGGTTTTTGTTAGCGTCCAGGGCTTGCTTCACACGGTCTGTCATCGTCTCTATCGACACGCCTACTATCCACATCTTATAAGTTCGTTTAATCAACGGCATCCACTTTATATAAATTTAAATCTTCGTAAAGGTATGAGGGAAGCCGACATCGATGGATTGTCAGACCGTAATCTATTCCTTACACAACCATGAAAAAGCTTGCTGTAAATAGCTCTTTAATACTATTAGCAACATTTTAGGTACCACAGTATTCTACTTGCTACTCAGAATGGTAGGTACACAAAAGAAAATATTTGCGTACATACCGCACCACAAGGGACAGTTTTAACTAACGCAAATAGGATTTCGCCGGCCGCCAATTTCACGGTCCAATATACAAGGTAACTCGGCCCCGCTGGATACAACTGAAATTTTGGAGGTATGCATGAATATAAATTTAAATCACACATTAGCATAAGCGGCATGGTCCGAATGCGGTACTTTTCGACAGGGTTGCCACTTTTAAGCTAACTACCAGGAAAAATTTCATGAATTCAGAATACAAGTTAAAGCCGCATCTACGATCTACTTCTGCTGTTATCAAAAGCAGGTAGATAAGTCAAAGAATTTCATAAAAAGTTTTTTCTTGGTTTTTGCTTAAATCTATCATTATCTTATCTATAATCGCTACAAGAACAACTTCCGAGTATTTTTTTCTTCTGGGAATTATAAGTAGAATATTTACTCAGCTGTTAAGAAAGGATTTCAGCGTTTAGTTTTGGTAACATCATCTTTCATTTATGGCAAATATTGTATCGTCGAGGAATATTAAAAGTGCCGATTTTAAATGACTCCTGAGTAATGAAATCATTGTCATATAACTGTTAGTAGAAAGTGTATTATTAACGTGAATTTATCAAATTTTAATCATATTTGTTGTTTGAGTTCTTACTTATAATGAATTTTTAATATAATGAAATTTAGCTTATAAATTATTTATTAAATAATGTAAATAAAGTGTTGTGAACAAAAGTTATTCACGCTTTTTAACTATTTCTTATTTGAATATTTCCCTTCATAGCATTAGAAATGCAATAATCGTTAGGCTGCAGATACTTTTACATATATTCACACTCCTAGCTAAGCATTAAAAAAGTTATTACTTTTTACAGGTATAAGATTGAATTAACCGATTCGTTCAATAAAGTGATCCGTGTTTTTTATTTATGTCTATATATTTTGTATTATTAATATAAATAAAAACATCTTTTGCCAAAATCACTCAAACACCATCGCCATGTCGAAGTGATTTTCCTATGATAAAGCAAAGGTTAATGTGATTCTGCCTAAAGATCCTCAAATAAAAATAAATAAATAAAATAATTAATAAAAACAAGGAGTGAAATATTATTTATTATTGATGAGAAATAATATCATGCAAAAATTACAATTAATGTATTAACTTAATACATAAATAGCAGCAACCCTACCTCTGAACGCGTCCGAATTGCGCAGTTTGTTCAGTACGAGCCCGCTGATTGTTTCCACGATGCATCGCCGAACTCCGGATTTAATTCAATACTACAATCATTAACGTACTTAACGACACGGTTTTATCTCAACTCGACCGCGTTCCACATTAATATATTGGAATGTGTGAAGCATTTATGTACATTTTATATTGATATGTTTTATATTAAATATATTAAAAAATATAAAGATACAGTTTGACAATCAAACCAAATGCTGCTTATTTATGCCACCACAATTTACATGTAGGAAAATGATACGCTTATGATATTTTAATATATATGCAACCCTAAACCGCCAAACACACAGGTGCATGATTATTATAGGAAACAACTTATCGAGGGCCAAAAGGAAGATCTTCTACCGATCTAAGTGATCTATGCCCGAAGACCGCGGTCCAACCGATAGGGGTTAAAGTTTTTATATATTGTAATTGTGCCCAAGAAACGGTATTGCGCGATGATACATATCAATGCACTTTCTTGCAGCTAGCGCCAGTTATGATACGAAGTGATAATTATGTATCAATGTTATGTTATACAAACGCAATACAAAGAGCTAAAGCCGGGCATGTCCAACTAATTGTACATAGTACCTACCTACAATCTTCAACCGATACATCGTGACTTATTGACCGACATCCGTTGAAAAGAAAAATTATGTACTTGCTAAAAATTAATCCTTAACGTTGTTTGCATATATCTTGTAACCTGTATTGTTTGCCGTGGTAACTTGTAATAGAAACACCGCTATAGCTCGATGCATATATTCAGAAACTATATCATTTTCTTCCTTGTAAATTTTTTATAAGTTTCCTAACTTATCTTCATCTTAGAAATGACTTATAAATAAATAAATATATAAAAAAATCATACTTTGTACCAGTGTACACAGGTCTTCCCTAAGAATGAAAACACCGTAGAGAATATGGGACATAAAAAGGGTATGTGGTGAGTTCAGCACACGGGTGAACTACCAACCTAATGAAGATAGATGGCTGTTACTCCTGCAACGTAGCCGGCATTAACATCCTAACAGTATATCTTTAAGGTAGAACTTAAGTTTAAGTTCAACAACGTGTTAGAATCTTTCCAAGATAGTCGTTATCGTAAAACTGGCTCCAATGAAACTGGCCTTTAGGGAGGAATTGCGAAGCGAGTGGTATATAGATATGCATTATCTAAACAAACGCGCAAACAAGCGCCGCTGGTATTTCATACAAGGCGCGAAGTAAGACCATGTAACAAGTAACTTGGTAAAACATAAAACAGTTGTTACGTTCATTTCAACGCTAGCTACCTTCGTATAAAAAGTTGACTTCTGTATTATCAACTAGTGAAGTAGGAAATTTGCCAACAAAAAAGAAAAAGTTTTATAAATAATTAATAAATTAAAGTTAAAATAACACTAGTCCGCAAATATGACACGGATAATTTATTGCTTTACCTACTCAACCAATTCTAAAATCCATCACCTTCCGCTACGTTAGGTTACGAAAAAGTCAACTTAAATGATTTTTTTTTCTTATTTTTGCATTATATTTCTTAAAAATATAAAATACCCCTATAAATAACAACCACATCACTTGAACCTTTAGAACCCTCTCCGAGACATAAGTATTGTAAACCCACAAATTCAACATTTCTTTGCTCGCTTTGAAAGTAACGAACATTGACTTACACTACAATGCTTCTGAAATAAAGATTTATGTCCATGTGGTGTCAACTTGTTTTTAATATGCGCATCACGATCACCCGCACTAATAAATAACTATTAGATACTATTACGTATTTTGTTTTGAACCCAAATTAAGGAGCTAAAACACCTTTCGATTTCTACATATACCCGGCCGAGGATAGAACCTTGGACCTCAGAATGGAGTTACTATGAGAGCCACATATAGTAGAGAAAGAAAGGAATTAAGGAAGAAAATATTATTCATAATCAACTTTTTTTAAATCGGATATTTAGTATGTAATTTTGTAATCAGAGTTTTCCTTTTCAATTGGCCTGGAAAATAGGTAAGAAATAAATTGTGTTGCTAAATAATTGCTTACTAAACGCTTTTGGTACATAAAACCCGCTAAATGTAAGCACAATAGCAGTTATAAAATTTAAATAAAGTCTCTCAAACTTACTCAATAAGTACATTAAATGGGAAGACCGTGTAACGTTAGTTTCTCCAGCAAGTTTCAAACTAATATGTGATACTTTACACCTACGAACAACATAGCAAACTATCAAAGTGAGTCCAGCTTTTAGTTGAGTTGCGAGATTGATAACATTATTATCACCAACTGCAACGCTGAGTTAACAAACCAACAATATCATACTGATATTGCTCTTCTGCAAATTATTCATAGCCACACATTATTTCGTGATACCAGCAACAATACTTATTACATTAAACCACACAAAATCCATTTTTTTTAATTATTCCAAAATTTATAATAATAATAATGAAGAAATCATGGTGTCGCATTTACGTCTATGTGTCACCAAATAAAATTATAAAAACATCCATTAATGTTTTATTTATTTTTTAATGTGAAAAATAATCGAAGTGTTCTGTGTAACGTAACGTGTAATATACATATGTTTATAAAATTGATTGTCTATTTAAGAAAATTGAAACGTATTTTCTTTAAAAATTCATTAGGTCATGTGGTCAGTGAATTCTTTACTTGGAGGAAGTCACAGTACACGAAGCACCATCAGGTGCTGTTTAACTGTGCTATATCGAGCACAGTTGCTTTTTTGCTGCTTCCGCGCTACATATTTTGTTTTTTTTTTTATTCTTTAATAAGTTCATAACTGTGACACATGCCCGTGCTTTGATTTGAAACAGGGTCTTCGTGGATGGCACTGCTATAATGCGAAAGTGTTCATTTCTAGATTATAAAGAATGTAGATGTGTATATGACCACACCCTCAAACCGATTTTCATGAACTCAACAAAAATCAATTCTATCCATCGACTACGACACTATTGGCAATATTTCAAATCCTATTCGTTGCTATGTTTCTGTGCATTTTCATTCTTTACTATTTTATTTAAAATGGAATTTATCATATCCATAATAAAATATTAAATATTTCCGAATATATTCAACTATGTAAAACGGGTTCGAATCTATAAGCGTTTGTTTCCGAGTCACTGCTGTATATATCCGCATTTATTTATTCCGTCTATTATTTAGCATCCATAAAATAGTTCTATTTAGTTTTGAATTAAAGTTCTTTTGATGTGCTTTAAATTAAGGTAACATGATTGACTTCTAGAGGATCTTTAGATTTCTGGCTACAGTCAATTAATATTATAACTAAACAAACTCGGTAAATATCAGTCTTTATACTTCTACTATCAATTTCTAGACCAATAAAACTATTTCGTATCCTATGGCCTTATAAAGGTTATAAATATGTACAGCAAAATGAATAATCTTTAAAGGAAGGTGTCAGAACGTCTTAAAAATAAACGTTAAAAAATCTTATGTCAAATGTAAAGTATTGTGGTTATGACTGATGGACTTTGATGTGCAGATGGCCTTAAAGGTTGTCATTTTAGTTTAATTTTTATTGGGCTAGATTTGCTATTAACTTAAATAAAAGCTCAGTCCCACTTCATTAACCTACCTACCACTTTCCTATGATAGATGGCTAGATGAGAGGTAGTTGAAAAAAACGATAAATAAATAAATAAATATCAGAGAACAACACATACATGAGTCCAAGTTAAGTAGAGCACTTGTTTTATGAAAATATCATATAACAGTGGTTCTGGATGTTCTGAGATGTTGACAATGATCTGGGATGATGAGAGATGTTTTGGAATGATGTGGAATGCTTTCGATTACCAAATATTTTTGACTATTCTAGAACTACTAGAGGGAGAAACTTTTATTTCTTATATCTTAAAATCACGCCCTTCAGGTATAAACGGAAACGTCTACATGGATGTAGAATAATGGACTACCACATCATATGGTAGTCCATTATTCTACATCCATACCACCCATTTGGTCATACCAAGAATGAGTTTCTGAGTTTTAGCTGTACTCACATTGTATACTTATTTCTTTAACATATTAATTAAATATAAGCAGTATAGCTATCACTACAGTACTGTAATCTACGTTTATGTGGATGTTGATATGAAGTTCTATTGCTGATATAGCGTAATGTCAAAAATGGTATAAAGTCGTATGTTGACAAACTCAATGTAAATCAACACATTTGTCAACGACACAGAATTTGGGATCTGCCACCAAAATCCAGCATTCTTGTTATCTTGAACGAAGCGTCGAGAATGTACTCTGTGTTACAATCATAAGTCATGCAAAAGGACAGTATAACACAGAATGTAGTATTCTAGACATGACATGAAAATCACAATAGCGCAGAAGTTTTTGCATCTGGCCTGGATTACGAAGGTTATTCAACATTCGTATAGAGTCGATCATCGAATTGATGAGAAAAATTTATTAAAATATTTCGAACTCTATGTTTCATGCATGGAATTTGTAGTCGTCACTGCCAACAAATCTAGACTATTTCCGCATGGTGGATAATGGCCCAACCCACGTATCACAAATTAATTTTATTATCGTAAAATTCAATTGGCGTGAGTGCCACAGTAAGAATACAGAATAAGCAACAAAATGCTCAAACATTTAATAGATGCATAAATGTTATGTAACTACAATTTGCATTTTATTTGGGTCTAGCTTTGTAATAAATGCATACGTTACAAAGTATATGCAGATTCAACAGAAACAAATTTCACATGAAATGGAGTGACGCCAATCCGTTTAAGCTATATCGCCCCGAAACTCACAAATCTATAATCTAAGATCACAAATTTGTTGTTTGTCTGTCCGCTCTTTTCCCCGCTCTTTTTCCATTGTATATGCGTTACCATAGCAACGCGTTAACCGCAAGTAGTTCGTCTACCGGACGCTAGATGGCGCTAACGGAAAATATTTAATAATAGAAAAAAAATCGAGAATTTTGTCCACCCGTGCGAAGCCGGGACGGGCCGCTAGTATATACCCTAAGAATACAAATTTGTTGTTTGCTCTTTTTCCATTGTATACGCGTTACCATAGCAACACGTTACCGGGTCAGCTAGTAATAATAATAATATTAAGTATTTAGTTCTTACACTTCCACGCCTATCGCACATCTAAATAAAACCAAATACTTTAGGAGTGACTCTAAGAAGTGTATCAAAGATGGCCTTAAGGCCGTACTTGGCGAAGCACGTACATACGTAATGAATCTGTGTTATTACGTATGTAAGTGACTTCATGTACTCTTGTTATCGCTGGAATAATTTATTCGCATGATTGATTAACGGTTGACGTACAAAACGTGAGTTCACAATAACGGAACTCCTCAAAATGAATTATTTACTATAGCGGAACCGTCTGTTTTGATTGCATTGTCATACATTGATTTTGAACAAATCATGGTACACAGTTATAAATTCATTATGGTATTTCAATACTTGTTTTATTCAGTTATATCACTAAGTATTGTGGGATAACATAACGTCACACCCATCTCATGATATGTATGTGTATTAGAGACTTATTTGCATTCGCAACCAAAATCTATCGTAAGTAATTAAGTACACATAAACTTTCGACCTTTAACGCAAGCTATGGGTACTTGTAAAGTGGTTCTCCAGGAACCCAATTTACTGATAAGATTATCGCAAACGAAAACAATAATCAACGTTTCTTTAAATCGCTGATAAGCTACTGTAATGCGATTTTAACACGCAACACCCACTTTTTGTTTGCATTTGAAGGAAACTAGATATCTGCTCCTTAGCGTGTTCAGTTTTTATCGTCGTGACTTATAGCTCTTATCTTAGTCCGCGACTTACTGAGTGATACCGTCTCAACAAAATGCTTCGATTTAATCAATTACTTAGTCACGAGGGTCCGATTTGTCGCTTAAACTGTCCTACACAGTAAGTTGTCTGGAATATCTATTTCAAATAGTGAAGATATAAATTATTGGACGTTACGTAACATTAAATTTTAGTCTACATTGCTGTCAAAAGCTATTCTGATCTTTTTACTGAATTTTGACTTTAGTAATAGACAAGAATTTCTATTCGTTAAAATTATTATACACTAGCTGATGCCCGCGACTTAATCCGCATGAAATCCGGTGTTATTACGCAGTCATTGTTTAACAAATCAATAAACTAATTCAGCTTAGGTTAGAGTTGCGATTCATTCCAATACGATACATTACTCACAGAATATATTAATATACGACATTAATCATTTTTGGTTTGTGTTATTTTTTGTATCGCCGACGCCCATTTTTGCGATAAATTCATTCAACGAACAAACACACAGATATAAGTAACCAGTTTATACTTCTTACTTAAATGGGAAGGTTGAAAATTGCATAGCAAATTCAACGTACTCATAAGAATTTCTGTAAAAGTTTATAATCTTTCCAATTACCTTATTACATTTTTTATTATAAAAGTAATGGCCTTACTTCCTTTGCTAGTACAGAAGCCACGATAACCATCTAAGCTCGTACATCAAGCTGTAGCTAGATTCTTTAAGTAAATAAATACAGATAAACTCGTAAACGTGTTTCAACAGTTAGTCTGCTTCAGTCGACTTTTAGTCCAGTCTATTGTCTTTCCTTTGTATATTGACCTTCCCTTTGTATAAGAGATTATATAATTCCCATATATACTTTGCTAGTATAATAACATCCATTAGAGCTTTATTACATATTAATGTAGTCATAATGAAAAACGAAGTCTGGCGCAATTTCAATATATAAGACTGAAAGTACGGTTTGCCAACGACGAATATCCTCTAGCAGTGAACACCTCTATGTAATGAGCTTTAAGTACCAGACATTATCGCTTTCGGCCCGCACCCGGCGCGTATCACAATAGCGTTATAATGGAATTTGTTGGAGGGCGAGTGTCCACCGCGCCGTCGCTCATTGGCTCTAATGCAGCTGAATTACGCATTTCCTGACGATACCTACCATTAAAAACTTTATGAAACCAACATCACCTGCAACATTTTCAGGAAAATGTAGCTATGTTCTTTATTTGCAGTAACTATATTAATTTACATCTTTTTTTATTTTATATATATACTAGGCGATGCAGTCGCTAAGCATAAAGCTACGCTAGCACCATATATTGGAGCGGAGCGTAGTACCTAAAAAAAGAAAAAAATTGCGAATTTCAAAATTCGGACTCCGTCACAATCTGGTCCTAAACCTGTTGATTCGATTTCACATAAAAAATATTAAAATCGGTTAAGAACTCGGGAAGTTATGGCGTAACAGACATTGCGCCATTGAAGCTGATCCATAGGAGCTTCGCTTCGCTCCGCTCCAAAAAAATAAAAGAAATTTAAAATTTTCAAACAACTCACGCCAATTTTTCAAGCAGAGTTTGTAATAACAGATAGAGTACATAAATAAGTACATAACAATCAAGACTTGAGAACAACTGTTTATGTTTATTACATAAACGTATGCTCCTACAAGGATGCGAAGGATGGAGTGTTGATGCAGAAGGCAGAATCGCTACCAATACCATAAAATGTCGCCAAAGAGGTCAACCGGTCAATCAAATGTGTTTTAGCACTTCACTTAGGCTAAGTGATTACAATTACAAGACAACTTAGTTGTGTCACACTAATGGTCTAAGTGGCAAGATTATATTACCCCATTTTATTAAATTGGCCCATATATTTTCCAGTGACTTGCTAAGTGTAACCTTGAGTTACTTTAAGCAAGGCTGACCTAACCGATTATCAAGGTAACTTTCATTTATATGTTATTTGTATGTTCTAACCTTTCTCAGAGTCAGACAACGGATAACTTAGTCGCAGACCGATATTTCATTTTATAGGTGCGGTTTGCATACTACAAATAAAGAAGAAATTATATCAATTCGATGTGAGATACTTCTCTTTATTTTTATACATGATGTAATTTATTATTTATTTAGTTAAATACAAAAATTAGGTAGGTAATGAAGTAGATACTAAATAGTCGCATAATATGTAAGGTGACATTTCCTGACATTAAAGCACGTGTCAGAACGCTATTTAATGTCACGGTTCTATACTAATAAACCTTTTGTACCTTCGTCAAATAAGGTTAAAAAAGGTTCACCGTGCGAAGTTTCCATAAGTGCTGGTATAAAAACATGAGTTGCGTACATTTAAAAAGCGTCTCTGTTGGGTTGCATCGCTGCGTTAAACGACCCTCGCATTCTGCAGTGCAATGTGAGCCTTGTTAAAGCCTTGTGGGACACCCCCACACTTACAACAACAGCGTTTAATAGAATTTGCGAGCATTCGGGCCACGTCCGCGCTTCCAATTGCCGCCTAATTAAATTACGGCCGTTGCAGTAACCCTGGCGAAGAGAATTCATTCAGACCTCTTTGGGGCACTTTTTAAGGGCAGAACGCGGTATTTTGCTATTTCAGCGGGATTTAAAGCATTTACGAAAATAATTCTCGCTCTCGAATCGAGTGAAATAATTGGCCATAAACTAAAGTATGGTCAGTCGTAAAAGTCACAATAGACATAAAACAAATTCTGATTTTTCTGCAGTAAAATGTGAGTCGGTAGAAAATTATATGTTGAATTTCAATTTTTATCATTTTAAACTTGAAGAATTCAGTTGTACTAAAACTGGATTTGACAAAATTATGAATCGTTATTATACCTAACAATTCACCAGTCTTCAAACCCACCAGTCTTCGTAAGTTTAACTTTATAAATTGTAGGTCATGATATTGTATTAGTTACTCTAAAATAATGTATGAATATTTCTTTTCTAACAAACCTTTGGACAACAACATGTAAACATTATCGCAGTACACTGAAGTTGCTAAAATCCTATCTGAAGTGCCCCGGCTCTCGGTACCCCTCCTCTGTCTCAGTAAACGGAGCGGAGATAAGCTCCCTCGTAATCCCAGCCGTTGCAGAAAACAGTGCAGAACACCATTGTTTGCTTGAACAAGGAAGGCATCACCGATGTTATAATTGCAACAAAGTAGAATCCACTACATCCACAAATAGATCTAACATTCCATTTCCTCAACAAAAAGTTACTATTAGTACTATAAATTATGAGAGATAATTGTTATTGTAGCTTATTATTATTGTATTTCAAGGCAAGAGGCGCTGCATACTGAAATACAGGTTATGTATTACCTAGTTCGGTAACAGATGCTACATTTGTTAATGTATTATATTTATAAGCTAGAAGTAAGTTAAGTAAGAAATGTAATCTTTTATGGTCAAATAAAATATTATTATTATTATAGAGTTAAGCATTGTACCTAGTAACCTTATTATTTGATTAATTATTGAATTAGTTACTATTGAAAAACCATTGCGCCAATTGTAAAAAGGGGTAGTTTAAATGAAAGAAACGTACTTTAGTTTCTCCGTAAAATATAAACGGCAGCTATGTTGCTTAATAAAAGTTTTACGTAACCGGTAGGAGTGTTTGACATTTTTTTTATTTTATAATGATTGAAATGAGTAACAATTATAATAATGATTTATAATAACAAATCCATATACTGATTTAACAATACAGCAGAATAAAGTAAAATATACCATTACACACGGTAGTTGTAACAATATCTAATAAGTACAATTCATAATTTATTATCAATCCTTACATTTCGGCATTTACCTATAGTAAATGCAAAAATGTAAGAAATAAAGAAATTGATACTACAATAATAATAAATAAATATTTCCTACCAATTAACCTAGCCCAAAGTAAGGCACTTTAAGGCTTGTGTTATGAATACTAGGGTAACGGATAGACATACATAAATAAGTAATATTAATAGAAATATATACAAACATCTATGACTCGGGTACAAATGCTCGCATTCATCATACAAACATCTGTCCCTAACGTATGGACTTGTGACCAATATGTATACGAAAGCAGTTGTTTTTTAATTCTTCAGTTTATTCTGAAAAATCATCATTTTTTATTTCCTCCTAGTTTTAAGAGAGACGCAGCATAAAATGGAATGAACGAATACGTCGGACCTGGGAATTCAATTCAACATTCAAGAAATTGTTATGTTCCTGGTAATTATGAAGGAAAAACCGCTAGTTTCAAGAATAATTGTAATGAAAATTATTGTAATTGTTAAACTATTAACTGAAAACTATTTTCAATTAAAACTAATATAAAGCAAGAAATGTGTAGTGATATTTCCACCAATAAATTTTCATTAAACAGCGATGCTTCGAAGAGCTCTTCTCAAAAAGCTGTTTATTGCGCTGGCAATATAAATTTGCATTATGAAATACGACTATGAGAGCTTTTGCTTCACTACTTTCGATTACTTTCGACGAAATAATACCTCTTTAGCATATTTAAATGGAATTTTTTTTAGTTATTACCAATAAAAAAACGAGCGAGCCTTACAGTAGTCGCAAATGATGTGTAACATTTGACATCTCACCTTAGTAATAAGCAATTTTAAAATTTTATTCTGAAAAAAAAGACTGATTTCATAAAAGATTTTGTTTAAGCAGTGACAGATATAAACCTAAAAATTTAAAAAAGCTAAATACTGAAATACTTTATTCGAATAATTATTTATTATTACTTTCTTGTTTTTCTTCTAATGATCTGCACTTTATTGAGATTTATTATCAACAGCTAATGTTTATTTATGTACCGTATTAACACTTACAACACTGTAACTTAAGTGCACAGCTGATGGCTGAAAGTACCGACCTCTCGGAAAATTGGTTGGTACTATCTAACGGTCAACTCTAAAACCGCGCGCTCATTCGTCAAATCGAATAGCGCGCGCTTTCACGACTTCCTGTTACACACTTCCGTCCCATTTCACGAAATCACTCCCACAAATTGCAGGAAAGCGAGAGGAAAGATGTTACACATCAAAAAAAATTAAAGATATAAGTAACACTGCGTCTTCCGCTAACTGCGCAGCTCCCTTGCCGGGTATTGGTTATTCAGACGCGATAATAGCCCAAACAAATAATTGTGAAATATAATATAAAGTTACTGTATAAATGCTTGTTATTTAGTTATTTTATTTCGAAACTACGTATCAAAGCAAGCATGTGTATGCTTATTTATGTCTGTTTTTTAGATTCTGTTTTCAGAGTATAGTTGTTTTAAGTTTGTAAGGATGTGTAAAGGCGTCACGAGAGCATTTGCTTTTTGCAATACAGTATTTCATTTAGTTTAAGATTGGCACAATGCGCAACTGAACATCAACGGTTGTTCCACAGCGAAGGTCTTTGTTCTGTACTTCAATCTTTGCATTTAACATTAAAATAAACTAACATTTAATTTTGTTTTTATATTACTGTTAGAATAATGAATTAATACACGTTTATTAATGAGTACTTGAGAGTGTTGGAACATACATAGAAGTTATGCAATATACTTATTGAGTATAATATTTCTATGCATTCAATATATATGGTTAAAATTTTATAAACGTCTTTGATAACACCAGTTGAAGCTTTTTAACACTTCGAAATTCTATTTACGCAGTAATAATACTTTTTATGTGGAAAAGGAGATCTTATGTAAATTCTACTGTCATATTGGCAGTTGATAACATTCCCTTCGGGGGTTTACCTTTTTCAACAGAATATTGACTGCAAGTTGCCAATGTGTACGAATACTCATATCGAGGTGAATAAGAATTATAATCGTAATAGACATTAAGTATAGTCACTAACTAGGAATTCTTCCAGCAGATTTGACTAAATATTGTTGCGTGCTAGGGTTCGCTGGATTTGGAGAGAAAGACCTGCTGACTCTTTTGAAGACTTTATTCGCGAAGCACTAGGTCCAACACAAAGCACTAGGTCCAAACACTAAGCACTAACAATGTCCTAGGTCGTAGCCAAGTCGTAGGTTTCACTAGTATCACTCTTGATCACTGGTTTTCACTTCGAAGTCGCCTCGAAGGTAGCTCAAACTGAACTGACTGGCTCGCCTCTCTGCGGTTATTTATATGGGCCGAGACGAGCCCCAGACCATTCCAGTACGTTCCTTTCTGGAACGTACCCGACTCGCGCGAACGTGATCGGCCGCGTCTGGAAAGTTCGCGCATGTACCCGGTTTTCGAGACTATACTTCTATGTAGTTCCGCGCTCGTTTGTTTGCGCTTTGTGTGTTCGTAACACTACTCCCCTCTTAGAGATGCTCGTCCCGAGCATCGTTGTTACTGCCATGGTAGCGCGCCAGACGATCTATGTGTACCACTTTGAATGTCCCTCTTGGTTGTTTTTTAATCCTATAAGTCACATCATTCAGTCGGGTAACCACTTTGTATGGACCGTCCCACTTGGTCTGCAACTTTGGAGATTTCCCTTTCCGGCGAGTTGGGTTATGTAGCCACACCAGTGACCCTTCCTCGAAGCCGCTCGTGTTCGATTTCCGGTTGTATCTGGTTTTCATTTTCTCGCTTGACTGTAACCCATTTTCCCGGACCAAGGCGTGTATATAGCGCATTTTTTCCCTTAAATCGCAGACATAATTTTGTACAGTGTTTGGTTCCTCCGGTGACCCTCCTGTCAATAGATCGACTGGTATTCGTAGTTCTCTACCGTAATTGACATACGCCGGGGTAGCTTTTATGCTCTCATGCTCGGCGGTGCGGTACGACAGAAGGAAGAGTGGTATATACTTGTCCCAATCCTTTTGTTTGTCGTCTACCAATTTCGCCAAATGCCTCTCAAGGGTCTGGTTAAATCTCTCAACCATTCCATCAGACTGTGGGTGGTACGCGGTGGTCCTCGTCTTATGCATGTCCAAAATTCTGCACACTTCCTGGAATACTTGTGATTCGAAGTTCCTGCCCTGATCCGAATGGATTTCTAGAGGCACACCAAAGCGACATATCACTTCTTCGACTAACTTAGAAGCAACTGTTGTAGCTTCTTGGTTTGGTATTGCGAACACTTCGGGCCATTTGGTGAAGTAGTCAATGACGACCATAAAATACTTGTTTCCCGATTCCGTTACAGGAAATGGCCCAGCTACGTCAACTGCAATTCGTTCCCACGGTGCACCGACGTTATACAACCGCAGGTTCCCACGGATCCTGGTCTGTGGTCCTTTTACAGCAGCGCAAGTAGTACATTTGCGGCACCAATCCTGTACATCATCTCGACAATGCAACCAGTAAAATCGTTCTCGTACTTTTGTTAACGTCCTCTTAACACCTAGATGACCTCCTGATACTCCATCATGTATTTCACGGAGCACATCTGGTACTCTCGTTCTTGGGACAATTATCTGAAGATGAAACTCTTTGCCGTTAGTCCTTTCCCATTTCCGGTAGAGTATTCCGTTTTGAAGTATCAGACTGTCCTATTGCGCCCAGTACGCCTTAGTGACAGCGCCAGTGGGTGCAACCTCACTCCAGATTGGTTTTACGTCACCTCGTTTCTTCCATGTGATGATGTGCCGAAGGTCGTCATCTCTCTCTTGAGCCTCCCTCATAGCATCATTCTCCCAGAGACCCAAAGGACTTGTTCTCGTTAGCTTTAATGTCGCTTCATTAGATTCCTGCTTAACACAATGTTTGCAGTCTTCCGAACACGGCCTTCGTGAGAGTGCGTCGGCAATTCCATGCGTTTTTCCGCTGCGGTGTTCCGTCTTGAAGTCATACTCCTGGAGCAGTTCAATCCATCGAGCTACTTGACCTTCTGGGTTCTTGAATTGCAGTAGCCACTTCAAGGCTGCGTGATCAGTTCGCAGTAAAAACTGTCTGCCGATGAGATATTTGTTGAAATGTTGTAGCGTCTTTACAAAAGCCAAGAGTTCTCTTCTTGTCTCACAGTAGTTTCTCTCTGGCTTGGATAAAGATTTGCTGAAATATGCAATAACAACTTCTCTTTCACCCTGTTTTTGAGATAACACCCCTCCAATGGCCGTGTTGCTTGCATCCGTGTCGACTATAAACTGGCCTTCAGTTTGTGGATACCCCAGGATTGGTGTTTCACACAGATGTTTCTTCAGTTTCTGAAAAGACTCTTCACATGTCCCATCCCAGCTAAATTGTCGTTTATCTTCTGACAGCCGATGTAATGGCTTGGCTATCTCTGAGAAGCCCTTAACAAAACGCCGGTAGTATGAGCATAGGCCGAGGAATGCCCGCACTTCGGTTTTGTTCTTAGGAGTAGGCCATTTTTGAACTGCTTCCAGTTTCTCCGGGTCTGTCTGGATGCCATCACTGGAGATAACATGGCCGAGATAATTGGCCTTATTCCTGAATAAACGACATTTTTTCGGGTTCAACTTTAAATTGGCTCCCTCTATTTTGGTGAAAACTCGCTCCAAGTTCCGCAAATGGTCCTCGAAGTCACGGCCGACAATGATGACGTCATCTAAGTAGACTAAGCAAGCCTCTCCAACTAAGCCTGCCAGTACACACTCCATGAGTCGCTCAAATGTGGCAGGTGCGTTGCACAATCCAAAGGGCATGACGTTAAATTGCCATAAACCTTTACCGGTTGAGAAAGCTGTCTTCTCCTTGTCTTTTGGATGAATTTCCACCTGCCAGTATCCAGATTTCAGGTCTAGGGTCGAGAACCATTTCATGCCACTTAAGGTATCCAAGGTGTCGTTGATTCGAGGTAACGGGTAACTGTCCTTCTTAGTGACGTCATTGAGACGCCTATAGTCCACACAAAATCTCGTGCTACCATCTTTCTTCTTCACCAATACAACAGGTGAGCACCACGGACTTGCAGACGGTTCAATAATCTTATTCCTTCTCATGTCCTCCAAAAGGCCTTCAACTTCTTTTTCCTTTGCAATTGGTATCCGTCTTGCTCGTTGACGAATTGGTCTCTCGCTTCCGGTATCTATCCTGTGCTGAACCATCGATGTTCTTCCTAGGTCCCCTTCTTGACTGGAGAAGATATTCGCATAACGCTGTAAAAACTTCTTAGCTTTCATGCGCTGCGAATAAGTCAGATTACTCTTGCAGTCATCGAGTAGCTCAGCCACTAATTCGTAGTTGTTACTGTTTGCTGGGTCTGCGCCGGTCGTCGAACTACACCTTTTCATCCAGACAACTTCCTCGCACTTTCCAATGACGTTACCTTTGTTCAAGCAAATCTCGCGATCATCAAGATTCAAAACCTTGACCACAGCGTTACTGCTTCCACTAACAAGGGTTCTAGCCGTCATCAGTTTCTGCGCCGATGTCTTGGTAGGTGCGTCTTCGATCAATACGCATCTGTTTGACTTTTGATGTGAAACATCTATAGCCGCACGTAAAACCGATTTCTGGCATGGCGACGCGTCGCCACGGCATGCGTCGCCACGCTATATGATGGTATATATACACAGTCCATATGACGTAGTGTGTATGGAGTGGGGACGCGTCGCCACGCTACATGATGGTATATATATACAGTCTATATGACGTAGTGTGTATGGAGTGGGGACGCGTCGCCACGTTATATGATGGTATATATATACAGTTTATATGACGTAGTGTGTACGGAATGACGACGCGTCGCCATGCGCAACCGACTGCCATCCCCTTCGTGTGGCGTTGAGCTATCTCACTCGCCACACTGAGCTTGGATACCGTAGTATATACTCCATAGTGTGTACAGTGTTGTTTACTACGACACACATTACCTGTGTTTTACTTGAAAACAAATTCTTTTTCTCATAAAATAATAAGATATGTCTGACAGTGATAATTTAGAGAGTGACAGTGATCAGCCTCCTGCAAAGAAAGCAAAATTACACTATTTTTTTTTTTTAATTTATTTAGGATAACCAACAACTGATCAAAGAGATTACATACAAACAATAACATCACATTCTTTTAGTAGTTGAACAGTCAACATCGTTATCCACAAACATTTACATGAAGTTAACCTTTAACATACAATTTTAAAAACATTGACGAAGCTCCATGCTTCTTCAGCTCCTCTATTTGTTCCTCGATCCTTTTCATCCTTGCCATTTGGGTCTCCTTCTGCGGGCAGTTGAGTTGAAGATGGCCCCTCTCGCCGCACTTGTAGCACATGGCTCCAGAAGTTTTCTTCGTAGGAGCCTTAACCTCCTTGACTTCCTCAGAAACCTCGCGGATCTTATGGGTCTGCCGTATGTCATGGCGAACAGCCTCGACCTCCAAAGCATGCGCCAATGCTTCTTTTAGCGAGGTATGGTGACGAAGCCTCACTGCAGCTCTGACCTCCAGGTCTTTGATTCCGTCGACAAATGCTTGAACAATGTTCGTGTCTACCATCTTGGTGTCGGCTCCTGGATGTGCCTTCCTGACGAGTTTTTCAATTTCCAACGCCCATTGTTGCAGTCCTTCTCCTGAGCGTTGGACTCTGTCACGCAGTTTGGCACGGAACACGTGCTCCAGGTGTCGCTCCCCGTATCTGGATTCAAGTGCCTCCATCAGGTCTTGGAACCCATTTCGTGTATGTGGCAGTGCTTCCAGGACCGACAAAGCTTGCCCTCTGAGCGCAACAGTGAGAGCAGTCAGGCATTGTTCTTCCGTCCATCCGTTGGCAGTAGCAACAGTCTGAAATTGCTGACGATAAGCGTTCCAAGAAGTAGTAACGTCGTATGGCGGGACTTTCACTCTTGGTCCTTGCGCCACTCCAGTAGTTCCACTTGACATTGCAACTCTCGTGGTTTCAAGGCGCACTACTTTCTTTTGTAGTTCAGCGAGGCCGGTTTTCACATTTTCAACATCCAGTCCTAACCCGGTAACTCGTTCTTCCACTACGTCGACATCTCTACGAAGCTTAATCACCGTGTCACTAACATCATTTATAGCTTGAAGCGCTTTTTCTTGTTGCTCTTGAATCGTAGTCAGCTTGCGTTCTTGTGACTGTTGTAACTCTTGCAAAGCGCCGAGCTTGCGTTCTTGTGACTCTTGCAAAGCGGCGAGCTTGCGTTCTTGTGACTCTTGCAGAGCGCCGAGCTTGCGTTCTTGTGACTCTTGCAAAGCGGCGAGCTTGCGTTCTTGTGACTCTTGCAGAGCGCCGAGCTTGCGTTCTTGTGATTCCTTTATTGCCCGAATTTCAGCCGTTTGCAGTTCCAATAATTCAATTAAACTTCCTAATTGAAGAGCTGGGGCTGTAGAAGCTTCGGTGCCGCTGGTAGGCGTGGCTTGTCTGGCGGGCGTGGTCTGTCTGGTGGGCGTGGCAAGGTGGGTGGAGTCAGTGGGCGGGGCTTGAGCCAAAGTGGGCGGAGCCTGGGGGCGTGGTCAGTGGGCGGGGCCTGGTGGGCGGGGCCAGTGGGCGGGGCTTGTCTTACAGTGGGCGGAGCTTGGTCCTCAGTGGGCGTGGCCTCCGCAGCTCGTTGTGCCCTTGTCCTGACGCCCTTCTTGAAGTCCTCCTTGAAGTCCTCTCTCGGAGTCAATGGCATCTCACTTCTGACACCAGTTGTTGCGTGCTAGGGTTCGCTGGATTTGGAGAGAAAGACCTGCTGACTCTTTTGAAGACTTTATTCGCGAAGCACTAGGTCCAACACAAAGCACTAGGTCCAAACACTAAGCACTAACAATGTCCTAGGTCGTAGCCAAGTCGTAGGTTTCACTAGTATCACTCTTGATCACTGGTTTTCACTTCGAAGTCGCCTCGAAGGTAGTTCAAACTGAACTGACTGGCTCGCCTCTCTGCGGTTATTTATATGGGCCGAGACGAGCCCCAGACCATTCCAGTACGTTCCTTTCTGGAACGTACCCGACTCGCGCGAACGTGATCGGCCGCGTCTGGAAAGTTCGCGCATGTACCCGGTTTTCGAGACTATACTTCTATGTAGTTCCGCGCTCGTTTGTTTGCGCTTTGTGTGTTCGTAACAATATATAAGTCACTCTGTTCTAAATGCGATGCAAGAAATGCAAGGATGTAATATGATAAAAATAATTTAATAAAACGACCGTACCGTATTTCAAAAATACTAAATTATTACATTAGTTTGTTTATATATTTTTTAAGAAACTACAGTTTTTATTAAAAGTAATCCGAATTTGTTTAATCTTGGCACTTGTTCTCGTAAGCAAAATGATTGGCGTCGAATTCCGTGCAAAACTGCACTGACGAGTAAGAGTTTATTTTGCGTCGTCTCACGAATTTTCAATAGAATCCCTGTATCGATACGCTGCATTGATCAAACCAATATTTAAAAAAAAGAGACTTCGCGAAGTCTCTTTTTTGCGAATGCTTGTACAAAAATGCTATTACTGTGTATCCGAATTTTTAAAAACAAAATCCTATATTTTTTACAGCATTAAAAGTTTTTAATTATTATAACTTGTTTCTTTAGTGTTCGTTTTGATTACTTTTAGTACTAGTATAGCATAACTAAATAGTGTAAAATACATTGTTAAGACATTTCCATCGTGAAATAAATTTAAGGTTATCTTCAGCGTACTGAACGTACTCATTAAATAAAATATTATACTAATGAATAAATAAATTGTGACTTGTATAATAATATAGTTTAGTTGAATACCTTAATTATAAAAGATGGCGCTGCACGCTTAGAAACACGCTATCGTATTGTTTTTGCGGGAGTACGTAAGGGCAAGTTTAGTTTTGCAATGTTAGGATAGCGAGACAATATGGTATCAAACACACACACACACACACACAAAAAGTATTGTCATAATATAATTAAGATATACATATATAAGCTAAAGTTTAGCAGATTAAATGAACCTGTCGCATAAAGTACCTGTTCCGCGCAACTTCAGACAAGGAATGCTCACCACAATTTCGATTAATTTCGGATTCAGACATCGGGATGAAAATTTATATGGCGGCCCATCGCGCCCGTTCGGCCGATCGGCTTGTACCCCGAATTTTAACAAACGACTCCATTGGATCGTGACAGGAGACTTATTGCCTTAATTCGTCCGATGTTGTTGTTTTGCTTTATAACAGAATAACTTTTACACTGGGCTTCGCCTGGAGCAAAAAATCATTAGGTATGTTTTACGGATTTTTCTGGATTCCAATTCCGTTTGTAATTTGCAGATTCATGTTTTATGTATCTACTTGAACCCTGAAGTTACATTTACTATAATTATTATTGTTTATTAATACTAACCTTTAAGAGCTATGACTAATATTGTAAGAATATTGTAAACTACAACAAACAGTTTTAAGGCAAATTAGAAATAAAATCAAAGAGGTTTCACGAAATAGATCAATCATGTCACGCATTATTAAAAGCTTTATGTTATCAAATTTTGTCGCCAAACTGCAAATCAACGAACACAAATAACAATTAACGATTTTCAAATTTGATTTATTTTAATTGAAATTATTTGTATAAGAAGTTTAGAATATGAACACTTGCAGTTATAAAGAGATCAAAGTTGCAGAGGAAACAGCATACCTCGAGTTATAGAATTTCATAGTGTGGTATTTAGATTCTGAAGTCTTTTTTGTGAAAGTTGTAACTGCTATATTTTGAAACAGGCTTAATCAATTAAATCTCAATCGTGGAGATATAATATTATAATATGTCTCAAAGAAGAAAAATACTCAAAAGTTAATATCTCCCATCTTTAAAGATTCTCAAATACAAAATAAATGGGGTTGACATCTTGACTTGTACTCGTGCTACGAAAATCAATAACGCAAATAAACGACACATGAATTATGGTACAGTTTTTCTCACCGAAGGTACCATTACGCCTTATAACAATAGCATATAGCGGTGTCTCACGTTGACAATCGAACTTGCATCACGCTGAGAGATCATGGTAAGCCCTCAGATTCTTAGTGCTATTTACAAATTTTATAGAGCTGACCCAAACGACAAACTGAGCATTTCTCGCATCTGTGAGAGGAGTGACACCTGTGCTGTATATTCACAACCAACAAATATCTGTGAATAATTTTACTAATGTACTTGTAGATTTTACACGAGTAAATAAATGAACATAATGGAATAATATTACGAATAAATTTGGGACGTATTTTGGACATAGTAATGTTAGTATGTAACTCAACCTCGTGTGTTTCTAACGGATTTTGCTCGTTGAATACTGATCCTATCAATTATAGGCCCACCTCGGTCACGTCCATTCTCTGCAAGATAATGGAACGTGTACAGAACCACAGGCTCCTGTCGTATCTAGAAGAAAATGACCTCCTTAGTGACCGGCAATATGGGTTTCGCCGGAACCGGACTGCCGAAGATCTTCTAGCATACGCCACTTACAAATGGAGCGAAGCCATCGAGAGGCATGGTGAGGCGCTTGCCGTCTCTCTTGATACCTCGAAGGCTTATTAGCAAGCTTCCGTCATATGGTCTTCCCATTGGTTTGTGTGTCTGGATATCGGACTTCCTGAGAGATCGGTCAACACGAGTTGTCATTGACGGTAGCTCGTTGGACCATTTGGCTATCAATGACGGCGTCCCTCAGGGTTCCGTTTTCTCTGCAACACTTTTTCTGCTGCATATAAATGACCTGCTTTTGCCCGGTATTTTGGGGTACGCAGATGACAGCACTGTTGTAGAGACCTATATGTCTGATGCACGAGCCAGTGCTGAACAGATCCAGCGTCATAGAGAGGCGATGGTTAGCCGCATGAACCTATCTCTGCAGGCTGTCTCCGAATGAGGCGATGCCAATCTAGTAAGGTTCAATCCATCAAAGACCCAGGCGTGTCTTTTCTCTGCTAAAACGAGTCCTTTCAACTTGACTCCTACTTTCCGATGTGTAGCCGTGCCGATCACTAACCATCTTGAGATTCTCGGTATGTCTTTGTCACTAACTCTCAATTTTTGGCTCTTTCATTGAGAGCAAGGCTCAAGTGGCTTCAAAAAAACTTGGCATTCTGGCGAAGGTGAGAAAATACTTCACACCGGAACAGTTGCTCACCCTTTACCAAGCACAAGTTCGATCGTGTATGGAGTATTGTTCTCATCTTTGGGACGGTTCCGCCCGATACCAGCTCCAGACGCTTGAGTCCATCGAGAGGAGGGCCAAGAGGCTCATCGGCAATGAAGATCTTTTCTGTAAAAAGCTCAAAAGCCTTGAGCATAGACGGAAGGTAGCAAGCCAATCCGTATTTTATAGGATACATTTCGGAGAGTATGCAGCTGAATTGCATAACCTTGTTCCGCCGTCCCCATTTTTTCATCGGACAACCAGACTTACAAATTGGCGACACCGTTATATGGTGGATATACCAAAGAGTCGCACTAAGCGTTTTGGTTTCAATTTTATGATACGTACCGCTAAGGAGTGGAACTCTTTGCCTGAGTCTGTGTTTCCTGACATATACAATTTAGGGGTCTTCAAGTCACGAGTGAATAGGTAGCTTCTAGGCAAGCGCGTCACATCCTAGATCGCATCGACGCTTACCATCAGGTGAGATAGTGGTCAAGCGCATGCCTATTTCCTATAAAAAAAGAGTGGAGCCACCCACTTCTGGATACCTTGATGACCACTTCTAAAAATCAAACATCATATTAAATTTTGAAATCCAATAGCCAAATTTTAATAAAATTGACAATGACTCTATGTATACGAAAACATTGACTGAAAATTAATACTTTGTAAAAACCAACACTGTCAATAAGCTGGTTACTGAACTTTTTCTGTGATCAAAAACTCATTCAATTGTGGGTTCCTATAACTATATAAAAAGCAGTTTTTTCACCATGGTTTTCCAGAAACTTGATCAGATCTCTAAAAGATAAACATTACCTCCAATTACGTTATAAAAATATAAATAAATATCCAATGAATAGTGTCAAACTTGATGTTCTCGGCAAACAATGAAATAGATTAGTTGCCTAGTCTAGCTTTATATATTATTAGGTTCCTGAACGGTTTTCGGTCCTACAAGCGATGCATAATCTCTCTTGTTTAATTATTTATCAATGACTCCGAAGTTCTTTGCAGTTTTGTGACCATTTTTGTTAGGGAACAACCAAAGTACAGTGGACTCATTAGTGGAAAGTTTTCCTAGAAAATGTTTACTAACATTTTTTTTATTTCCACAACTTATACCTAAGTTTATTTAAACTTCGCACTTTTTTCCTTGTACCGTGAACCCCAATTACACCATTTTGTTCGCATTCTAGGAAAGCTGTTTTGGGATCAAGCGCTACTGTAACCATGTTGTAGAAATTCCTAAATGGCATTAGTGACATCGTTGATCTACATATATAGCAAAGTTAACTAGAGACATCTTTCTGACCCTAACGAAAGGAATATTTAAAATTTGTTATATTGTTATTTTCTTATTACGTCATTGTATTAGGTTGTTAATGTTTCTGATTTTGGTTTTTCTACTCTAAATTGAATTTTGTATTGTAATTTAACGTATTTACATAAAAGCATGTAGTGTTTACCTTTCAGTTATCACATTAAACAGTAACCCTTTGCTTATGTATATTTTTAATGTCATAATCTCATAATTTTTTGAACAGATTCATTACTAATAATCTTAAGTAACTCATGAGATAAATCTATAATCTAAGACCACAAATTTGTTGTTTGTCTGTCCGCTCTTTTTCCCTTTGTATCAATAACGTTACAATAGCAACACGTTAACCGCAAGTAGCTCGCCTACCGGACGATAGATGGCGCTAAAAATATTAAAAGATTTTGTCCACCCGTGTACCCGTTAGTAAAAAAATAAAAAACAAAGGAGTTTTCAAAGAAATAAATTGTTTTGTTGCCATACAAACATATATAAACATCAATATGTATTGTGTTTTATCTTTAATATTGGTTATTTGACATCGGAGGCTTATTTCCATATCGAGTCAACGCCGATAAATTGACGATATTCAATTGCTGTCGGCATCCGACGTTGTAGTGCGAGGCCAATCAAATATCAACCTCTCATTTTATTTATTTTAACATTGCATTTACTTTACAATCCAATTTTAAAGTAATATTTTTACCTTCAAAAGTATCGACGCAATGTATAAAAATTTTGCTTTTATTTTGTTAGTGCATGGAATAAAACCTGAGATAAAAAGACAAAAAATTAGCTTCGTCTTTTCATTGTTTAACGATAATATAACGATTGGTAAGAATAACAAAGATTCGCAATTATTGTTTTTTTCAACAGAATATTATTTGATGAATTCAATCAATCGTGATTTGAGTAACTCAAAGAATATCATCAATTAAGTAAATTGAAATTATTATACCATTTCAGTAAAATTAGTAGAACATTATGTCTACTACGGCTACTACTACTAGCGCGCGGCGCGTCGTTCTATAATTGATCAACTAATTAATCAATGAATTAACTAATTGAAACATCAATTAAGTACCAATTGATATACTGATATCGATAAAGCAAAAAACAAGGAAAATGTTACATAAATTAGAGATTAATTTCTGTTAAGTGTTCACGTAACAAATTTATGTTAAGATATGATACTAGTCACAATTATACACAAAGGCCATAGCAGGATAAGAACAGGTAAAGTGCCCCCGCGTTTTTTCTAGTGAAGTGTCTAGATAAAATCTGAAACGTGTTTAAATTTCAATCAAATCGGTTCACTCGTTCGAGTTATAAGTTTATATCATATTTTTTTAATTCTCCTCTGGAAAGGGTTGGTTTTTGGGGGTGAAAATTTTTGGAATTACTCCTGAAGTGGGTAGCAATTATAGAAAAAAATACGGAGATAATTCGAGCGGAGGCACCGTTCTTATCCTGCTATGGCCCTTGACCTTATTCAAAGCATTTGTTTAAATATCTCATTATATGAATGCAATATGGACCTATACAAATATTTTACCGCTCATAAAAACATCACGCGCTTCACTAAACAAAAGCAGAAATGGATAGCCGTTACGAATACGGGCATTACGGACTAATCGTCGTTGTTGCGGAGTGGCCTGCTTGATAATTGTTATTTTTCGGGCATCACTAATGTCCTCATTAGCTAAGTGCGCCCCATCTTCACCCCTTTAAGATATTGCTCTTTAAGCTTTTAAGGAAGATTACTGGCAAAATGAATATGTATTTATACTTTTTCAATAGTTCACTTTCAGCTCCTGTTTCGTTTCCCAAGTGATCGCTATGATTTCATGCTAAATTTTTACACCTCTGCCATGCGTTTCACATAACAAAAAAATAACTAAAATTTTAAATAAAAATATTTGTTTTTGGAAACTAATCTGCTCATAGTCTCCCGACTATTGACTGATTGCATTATCCATGTAGAGTATTGGAGATATAAGCTAATTATATTTAAAAAAATGAAGAATAGATTTTCATTTCGTTGTATACAAAAAAAAACGCGTTTTTTTATATTCCACCTTGACTTTCAACTCCCTTAGAAGATTCATTTTTACAAGATGACTACGGTAATGGTCATCACAAGTGTGCTTCTAATCAGTGTATATTTCACTGAAAAATTATACTTTGCCTTGCTCTTTCTTTCAAATCGAGAATGCAACATTACTATCTTACAAATTAAGCGAAGTAACAAATTCGCAACTTTACAGCTGTTTTACGACTGACACTAAAAAATGCATCACAACTTGCTACCTAAGTAGTGACAATAAGGTTATTTTCACTGGAGTTAACTTGTTATATAAATAAAGATACTCAATTTCACAACACGACAAGTTTGAACGAAGTATGGAAGAAACGATGTATCAAAAATGGAGAACCGAAAAAAATAAAAAATGATTTCATTCAATTGTTTTATGCGTTTTAAAACCGGGCCCTGTCGCCATGCGGGCGAGTATTCTCAAAGATAGATATGGTCGAAAACATAAAGCAAAACACTCTAAAAATAAAATGAACGTCAAAGCCTAGAGATATATGCTTTCGAATATAAATATATTAATAATAATAATATTTGTCACATTCACAACAATTAGCCTAGCCCAAAGTAAGCACTATTAAGCTTGTGTTATGGATACTAGGATAACGGATAGACATACATTTATCATACATACATAAGTAATATTAATAGAAATATATATAAATACCCATGACTCAGGTACAAATGCTCGTATTCATCACACAAACATCTGCCCCTTCCGGGATTCGAACCCAGGACCGTCGGTGCGAAAGGCAGGATCGCTACCGTTGCACCAAACGGTCGTCAAAATATAGGTCGTCAAATAAAGCGATATTAAACAACATAAAATAATATTAATATCATTTAAAAGCTTTGGCGTAATCCTTATTGATGAATAGTTAAAATATTTCATACATAGTGTAAATATACTTCTATTACTATCTTCAATTTATAACTTTAAGAAAACCATGTAGTGAGCTGGAACAAAAAAGCATATCATCTTAAATCCGATTTTCTTTTATTTCAGGTTCGTTCGACCGGAAAATTAAAGAATGGAAAGAAATGAAACTGCACTAATTTGAGCACTGGTATGGTACGTGCGCATCCCGGTAATGTTACGACAGTTAAGAATTGTTTTTAACAGCGTATATTAAGGTATAATAGTAGTGACAATGTAACAGTATAAACAAATAAGTTTAATATAATAATAAGCGTTTCCGCCTACCATCGTCTTTTTGACCGATTTTGTGATGGTTGCTCCATCACAAAATCGGTGGCAACGCACACCTCCGAATGTCATGCACTTCCCTCAAAAGCTACCGAAGATATTTCGGACGTGTGCATTGAGTAATTTATCAAATAGGATAAATCGATGAGAAAGTCAAGCTATAACTGACGTAAACGATACAGTTTCGTTTCAATATATTTAAAGCTTTTATTTAACGGACTAGTGACTGTAAAAAGTACTACGCGGTGAAACCGCGACTAAACGTCACGGCACTTGATAAATCTATCGTGGCGCATATTTATGCTGAAACATATGAATATTGTAGCGAAACAAAGTTAACTGGCACAGCTTTACAGTCAGAAAATTTCTGTTTATATACTTAAATGGAATAATAGATCTTTTTTATAATAAATAAATAATACACATCACATGGGGACTTTTTGGCGGGAGCAGGAAGCGTCACGTTGGTAGTTTTGTTTCTCTATTATGGATTATTAAGTGTTTGTGAATATACAATAATGTTGGCAAGTGTAAACGGAAGTTGTCTTTTCTGCTCTCTCAAGAGGTCCACGGGGAGGTTTCAGTAAAACCCCACACATTTACTGAAACCTAGCAAAAAATATATAAATATATAACTGACAATTATACTTACTTGACAGGGGATAAATGCATAAATCATGCAAGCTATAAATAAAGAAATAAATAGACATCACATACATTGCTCTGAAGGCAAGATAAGTAGCTAAATAACTTGTGTTACTAAATTTAGACACAACGGTGGTATCCAGACCGGTGGCAATATAGAAAATTTTGTTTTCTACTTTGAAGACCCCGGAGTGGCCTTACCATGAAAACCATTATTTAAACCTGTCGTCCACGGAGCTTATCAAAGCAAATCAAAATTCCTTGTGTACATAAGTATATACCTATTCAATGAGCTAACACTAAAAACTTTTTTTTTTTTTTTACCTTTTTCGTTTTGTATTTTACTCTAAAATGAAAAGAAAAAGTTTGTATAACGATTACAGAAACGGAAACCCGCGCCTACCACGTCCCCGTGAGAGTGAAATAAATAATAACAATGTTTTTCTTTACTTTTGTTCTAAAATAAAAACCTTTTGAGATCTTGGTAAAAATTGAATACTTTACTTGACAATTAAATAAATTCAAAGGAAATATTAAAACGAAATAATTCGATAAAAATCTGAACCAATTTTTCAAACATAGTGTTTATTTATTCTTATATATTTACATAGGTTCTATATACACATATTATATTATTCAGAAGTATTTTACCGTTGCTATTTTATTTTGCCTCATCGAGTTGCCAACGGAATTGCAGAATATTGTAGTGCACGATAAAAATGTATTCTGAATGAAAAACCGATCGAGCTAGATGAAGTTAGAGAGCGCATTCAGCTCTATACCCACAACTTTTTCCGTTTTAACTATAGTAAGGTTTTTGTTCATTATAGAGTAGAATAACTGTGATTTGACATTCAGTCTTCTTATCAATTCTGCAAAAAATAAGGGTGGTTTTGCGTATGAAATTAAGCTATATACAAACACAATTATAATAATTTAAAAAGAATATAATTTGAAATATCCAGTATATTTTTACTTAACACTCATTCAGTATGTGCTTTTACTGACAGAAATAACAAAAATACTTCTCATCAGCTAACAAAAGTGATGATAATAAGAAATACAATATAATTATAACCAGAATCTAAAATACGAGTACAGCAAAGAAAATCTGACATAACAATCGGGAGCAACTAGAATCACAAAGTAAATTAAATATATTAATGTTATATACACATATAATATTATGTAGATTCTAGAATATAAAAAAATGCTGTCCTTTATATTAAATAATGACAGAAATATCATTTGCCAGTGTTTATTTCGTAGGTATGTTTAAGAATTCATAAAATCCACAATTGCATTATCAGGTTTTGACACTCCTGCTAATGTATGGAGTATGTATATAATATAACTTTAGCGTACTATAAGTATCAAAGTAAAATTGTTATTTAACAAAATATTCACGTTACATTTGTGCAATTCATAACTGGTAATAATTCTGCTGACGCACCGCTTATATCAAAAATATGTATCTGGCGTTTCATTCAGCTTTCGTCACGCGCAATTTGTGAGATGACAAAGTGCCGTGCAACCGCTACTCTGCAATAAAATGGACCTCTATACTATGGTAAATATAGTGGTGCTTAAAAATATAGTGAAGGGGCGGAAAAACTACTGCTTCTTATATTTACTCGCATTTACTCTTTTTATTATAGCTACTGATTAATCTCGACCAACCTTCGTATGACATTAAAAATAAGGAAAGTGCCGTTACATAAAGTACATGAAAAGACTCACTAACGTCTTTAAACAATAGATGTCGGTAAAAACACTCCTACGTAAAATTTCAACATCGTGACAAAATTTGTAATCACGAGATTTGTGGAGACAAACGTATAAGGGCTAGTTTTATATATACGAGTTTATAAAACATAATGTAAAAAAAAATTGAATCTTAATATGAATATATTAAAATTAAATAATGTGCGTTAGTAAGCACATAACTTGTTGGCCGTTTTTTAAAGGAAACAAAAAATAGCAAAACTATGCCGAAATGTTTAATAAAACTAAAAGCTCTTTTCTGAAGAAACTTTCGTGTAACCTTTTCCAGTTGACCAGACGCTTCTTCGATTGTTTCGATTTGAATTCCAACTTAGATTTGAGCTGACCATTTTTGATCGAGCATAAAACTTATGCATGTTTCAAAGAACATTTTAGTTTACCATAAAAAAACAATATAGGCAGTGTACGACTGTACGTTGACTAACAAGATTGATTCTTACGCCGCTCCTGAACCGAACCACAAAATTTTTGTCAATTTTGACATGTAATTTATCAATTTAACCATGTCATTTTTGTCAATTTCCACATGTACATTTTGACAATTTTGACATGTAAGTTGTTGAACGATTCGATCGTCTTTATTCACTAGCAGTTATTGGAATACGATAGCCAAGGTGGTGCTGATAAGCCCAGAAAACAAATGTATAGACTGTACATACCTATATCTTTATACTTTCTAGAAGTTCCATTAGACTCAGGTCAATAAGCTCTTATACTAGATAGGAATGTACGAGTATACTGCAGGTCGGAAATTCTATTCAACAAAACTCCGGCAGTCCGGTAATCTCTTTATCGGAACCGCACACCGGATCCTTGTCGTATTAATTAAAATACCGGATATCAATAAATTCGTTCCGTCTATATTTCAATTTTTTGCCGTGATGTCCTCCCGTATTTTTGTTTTCGCTCAGTCCGGCCGTAAATTCTGCAACGAGAGTATTTTAATATTGGAGTTAATACTTTTTGGATTTGAAAAAATATAATTTGAATAATAACAATTGACTTAAATAAAACGCTTTTTATTAAATACTAGATGCGGGTCTCACGCATTGCTGTGTTATAAATTAAAATGAAACCTATATATATCTTTATATATATAATTCTTCTGTGAGTGTGTATGTCACTGAACTCCTCCTAAACGGCTGGACCGATTTGAATGATTTTTTTTGTGTGTGTTCAAGGGGATCTGAGAATGGTTTAGATTCACAAATCAGTCCGGCAGATGGCACTGCAGTCGGCACAGCAACGCGTGGCCGGGACAGCTAGTAGGTATATAAATTCCTCGTCACATTGTTTGATCGCGATGAATTCCGAAAGTACTCAACCGATTTTAATGATATTTCTTTTCATTTTTTTTTGTGGATTAATCCCGACTTAGGCCATAGAACAGGTTTTATTTTAACTTATATTACAGCAACGCGTGGCCGGGTCAGCTAGTTTATATATATATATATATATATAGATGAATACAATTAAGTCTTCAAATCCTATCTCAGGAAATCTTACCAATCAGAAGCCGCTGTTATTTTTTCGCCATATGATAACGTCTTAGATGATTTTACAATATTTAGTATAAGTTAAAAATTTTAGACGCTAGGTGTCTTTTTCTGCCGGAAGTGTATTTTTTGTATTTATAAGATTCTTAATTATGTGTTTTATCATGCGTTCTTTGACGTCAACCTCTATGCCATGACTCCAATAGCCTTACAACGGGAGTAATTGTTAGTAGTCATGTGTCATTAAATTACACAAAAAATATTGGTATTTATTTCGAGTTTCACCGACTGGAACAGCGCATGTCCAGTTTCTCGGAAACGACCCTTTATATCTTTAGAGAGTTTCAAAGTTTAAGTAACTAACGTTACTGAATATAATATTTTATAGTTATAGGGGAGAGTCGGTGTAGTTTTCAGTTTTTATGAATTATCTCTTTCCTATCTAAAGTTACAAAATTACAGAATTACAAGTAGGTGAGTAGGTATGTCCTTTATTATAACCAGTGGCATTTAATTCCTGATATTGATTATTTTGCTAAAAATTTGCGATTTTCTACAGGCAGTCAAATGGTACGATTCAGAGAACTAGTTGGATATATTGTACCATAGGCATGATGAATTGGACCACTAACATATAGAATATGTTTAAGATCTCTAAAATAGGTGGAATTCAATAAATTATATTCGAAATATATAGTTTCAACAATAGGTTAATTTATTTATTAAAGTTTTTACAAAATTAAGCAATCATATATGGTAATAAGTAATTTGACTTTATCTCAAATCTAGTTTTTATTATGGCACATAATACCCATATTCATGAAACAACAAAAATTAGAATATATTTTTGTTGTTTCACGAATGTGGAATATGAATTATATAAAATTCAATAGTTGTTGTCGTATGTACCTGTAATAAGTAATATCACGTCTTTATATTAAGTACGATACAAAGAACTTTTAGTTGTACAATTCGACAAACTACCCATCAAATTAGAAATAGCGTTTTTGAAACATAACCTCAAAACCTTGCGACAGTATAAACACATAATTATATTTGT
Source organism: Calamotropha paludella (assembly GCA_927399485.1). Lineage (NCBI taxonomy): Eukaryota > Metazoa > Arthropoda > Insecta > Lepidoptera > Crambidae > Calamotropha > Calamotropha paludella. The sequence continues at coordinate 19,860,674 of OV656807.1, read as the reverse complement.
AGTAAATTAAAACCCTGGTACATATTAAATAAATGATAATTTTCACTCACTTTCTATGAAGGAGAGATCCTTACATATGCACTGCAAAATTTCGAAAGAAAACAACTAAAATACTATATTATCACTAGAGTAAGAATCAACTGGCGCACGCCATTATAAATTGACATGTGATAGGTGGCGTGAGTATCGCATGTTTTAACATTTCCAGTGTATAAAATACTAACGTTTCGTAGGAAATATGGAGATGGTACGATTCATCCTGCGGTACAATACTGCCGACTCTCCCCTTCATGTTGCCATCGCATTACGCTGCAAAATAAACATTCGCTATGAAAATTGGTATGCATAGATATGTATGAATGAAAAGACACAATTTTACAACTAAAATTTAAATTTTAATTAAAAAGATAGTCATTACTTTTGTCAAGGTGGAAACTATTTTGGCAAACGTGTCATTACGAGTATAGAATAAATTCAATATTCCTTTAACAAAAAAATATAATGTAATTAATAGCCTGATAAGAATGGATTTTAATATTTTTGAAAAAAAAAATGTATCTGTCGTAAAAGTGTGAAACATTTTTACGGTAACATATCATTTATCATTAAGCACTAATTAATAAAATTATGTAAAATTCTCCAATATATAATTCCATTCTAAAAATGTTAAGGGGTAAATAACTTGAGTCCACTCCTTAATAATTTAATGGCTTAATAGCCATTAAATCTCTTCTTCGAAAAGAAGGAAAATTTCATAATGAAAGCCTTGTAACAGATTTGAAGCGGTTTAATGAGTCAAAAAACTTCGATTCATTAAACAGCTTCCGAACTTCAATACAACTATTTAAAGTCCGGAATTGACGGACGACCACCGATTAAAAGCACGAAATAAATATATTTGAAGGATATAACATGTTATTCGATTATATTGCCATCGCATAATGTGATTTCGTCTCAGCCGAAAGATCATTTTTACCACAATCGCCACACATGGTAAGTGGTTTGGCAATCGAAATAAAAAACCATTCGAAAACACTGCTATCCATTTTGTGTGTGGTAATTATCTCCAGTTACGACACCCTTAAGTGTGAGCAATAAATGTGAGCGTGTTGGTGCTATTCTCCTCCGTACATACACCACACAGCACGACACAGTAAATATATCAGTATATATATAATAATCGTAATTAAACATTATAGAGTGAAGAAGCCAAGGTGAATTAAACTTGATTTTTAATCTAAAAGCAATTTGCTTACAGAACGAAAATCTCTACCTCGGAAAAAGAAAGAGTCTTTTGACCTCATACCATTAATATGTTCACGTAGATCAGAGTATGACCCTAATTCAATTTGATTAAATGAAACTAAACTAAAACATAATTTATCTTAAATTAACCTAAAACTAAATAAGATAATATAACAACTAAATCTTATCTTAATATATATAAATTACGTGTCACGTTGTTTGTCCGCGATGGACTCCGAGACTACTTAACCGATTTTGATCAAACTTCGTAACTATCTGTTATATGATCTGACTTAAAAGAAAGAATAGCTTTTATTTTAAATTATAAAACAGCAACGCGTGGCCGAGTCAGCTAGTATATTATAAAAAGGAGTTCCTTTAGTATTACATCTCATTTTTATTACGTGCACATAACGCCCATATCGTTTCTTTTTCTTTTCTCTTTATTTGTGCTCATCTTCTTCTTGTCATGTATTCAGTAGTACTTTACAGGACCGCTTTGTTCTTAATAATAACTGGTATAAGCAATTTCGCTTTGTTTTGATTATCAGCAACTTCCGATAATCCTGGTGGCATATTGAAAATACAAACAATAGCAACAGTTACACATGACTAAACCTTTGTAACTTAACTATTGGAAGAAACAAGAATAACGATAAGGCGGCTAGGGTACGGCTATCAAGGGGCTGGCGTATCCATACAGATAAAACGCCCCAAAATAAATAAAGAGGAAAAAAGAACAAGCATCAAAGTATTGACTTAATTTTTATTTGAAAAAAGAAAGAAAAGTGCTTATAATCTTAATATATATAAATTACGTGTCACGTTGTTTGTCTGCGATGGACTCCTAAACTACTTAACCGATTTTGATCAAACTCCGTAACTATCTGTTATTTGATCTAACTTAAAAGATAGGATAGATTTGATCTTAATTTATAACACAGCAATGCGTGGCCGGGGCAGCTAGTCTTAATATATATAAATTACGTGTCACGTCACGTTAATTTGAAATGTCAAAACAAACGTGTTTATATTTTCTTTTATTCTCTAAAGATAATAAAAATCGCATTTAGTATTCCTTTTACTATAAAGCATTTCAAAATAGCGCGCAAATAATTGTATATAAGTACATTTTGAGCCTTATGACTTTTAAATTAACAAAAAAAAGGTTCCATTCAAATCTTTGCGTAATAATTTCCATGAACCAATGCTAGTTGACTAATTAGATTGAAAAGTCTGTTTAAAATAATGTCTCTGTAACAAAGTAATTCAGCAACCCGGATGGCGAAAGGTGAGCGTATGGTTTCAGATTCAGATAAAATTTTGTTTTTAAACTTACAATTTCAAATATTTGAGACTTAAATGTTTTTATCTATACATTATGTAGTGGTCATGTTTTTGTAGTAAAAATGTGAACTTTCCTGAGAACCCGCTAATAATATCTCACCTACTATAAGCTTCTTAAAAGTTATTGTTTATGAGTATAAGCCTATGCATTATTCAGTTTTCAGGTTGCACCGCTAGTACACGTATCGGCTACGTGGGAATTATGTAGGAGACATCCATTTTCCAAAGGAGAGCCTAGCATGTAGAAGGCTTTCCGGGATTTGCTTCCCTGAATACGGGAGCGCTCTATTTACTTTATAACAAGTACAAGTAACAAGTCTTTTAAACTAAAATGGAAATCCGTAACGACATTGAAATGATATCGGTAAACGAATAATGGACAAGAATTGCTCTAGTATTATTCATAATAATTTTCGTCTAGTATTAACGTTGGAATACACTTTCTTACACTTCCGAGAACATTAAATATTTTAATAAAACAACTTTTTTACGGTTTTTTTGCGTAAAATTTATTTTTAATTCTGACGATTCGACACCTTTATAGGATGACTAAGTCAATGGTCGACATAAATGTTCTACTACCTTCACAATATTTTAATCAAGCACGTTCCTAACCGTTAAAAGTATATACATATATCAAAATTGTTTTATTTTGCATTTCATTTAGTTATTTAATTGTGTCTACGATTACTGTACACTACTGAGTCTACGGCCAGTACGGAAATCGGGAAGCCTTTCCGAAAAGAACTAACGAAAGAAACTCTGGCAGGGATCCGACCTCAATCTTACTTTTATTACTTGCAAAAATTGCTCTAACTACATCACTGTAATAATAGTAAGATGGTGGTCGTTTCCTATATTGTAAAAAAAGTCAAAATTTTGTAGTAAATGACGTGAAAAAATTAACCTTAAAAAAAGATTTCTGTTAAGCAAATCCTGGTTAATAGATATCTGGTTATTTGATGTAGTCGTATATTTTATAAATAAAGTAAAGTATGAATAATTCCAAAGTCACATAGTTATTGGAAGAATACAACTATTATTCAAATCAAATCGAGTGATAGTCCTCGGAGAGTTTTTGTATGGACGCAATATCCAATTGTAAAAAGATTCTAGTTAAAAAGCAAACACAAAAGAAGTGCTTCGTTCAAATTTCAATTTTCTTATTTGAGTCTGTTTTTGTTTACAGTTATTTGAATTATGCTAAAGTAGTTCTACGAGTTTCACTAAGCTAAGGTAATGCTACTGGATTATATTTATCTGGCATCATCTAAATCAACGCTGCGGAGTTCCTTACTGCTATTGTGTGTTATTTATGATACATTCCCTTTACTGTTTTGTGAAAATTGAGTTATAATTCATATTTACGACATTCGTTGTTACCAAACATTTTGAGTGATGTGATAATCACTATAGTATTAATTGTAAGTTAGATTTTTGGTATTCTACGTTACTTACTTACTTACGAAGTATTCAAATATTTAATATATCTGAATATAGTCCGTCTTAAAGCTGTCCTTAATTTATTTGCGGATTTCCGAACTTTTAACCGAGATTTCTACCTTAATAGTTGTGAACTAGATCCTTATTAAAGACACAAGATCACCCTGACCAATCTCAACGTACCAATGAACATCCTAAAAAACTCGAACCTCAGCTTAAACGATATCGTGAAAGATTGAAATGTCCAGGTAAATATCAGTATTTGGGTAAGGCGCGCATATGTAAATCAGGTCTTCCTACTGTAGACAAGGGTTTACAGAGCTACAAGCTTTCGGATCTACAGGTGTTACATGACATTCGGGTGGATTGACATAACAGAGTCTTACAGAGTTGCACATTTCACCGAGCTACAAGGTAGTACAAAAAGGTTAGCCTTGCTTTCCAAGCCAATTTATAATACTTGTATCTATCTTCAACTTGTGTCAGGAGTCAGGCGAGACTAGAATCCATGTCTTCGCGCTCCATAGCTTAGTTACGCTAGGGGTTTCACCTCGGAATAAGAAATAATAAATAACCAGCTTAAATTTGTATGGACCTCTGTTTTGGCATTCTAAATGATTTCCCGCCTCAGAATTCACTTGTGACCCGAGTCGATTTTTTCTAGTATTTTTCTATTATAATAATTTATCTTATAAGATAGCGTTGAATAGTGCATAAAAATATAAAAATTATTTTAAAAAATCTAAATGATGTGTCAAAAGTCTCATATAATCTCATGTCCGCGTTTTCGGATATTCAAGGTCAAAGGTCACAAAAACGTTTTTCGAAAATATCTTGCTCTTTATATGTTCTATCGTATTTGCACCTGTAAAGCATTAAATTCTCTTCAAATTTTGGTTTAAGAATTTTTTTTAATACGTTATTGAGAAAGAGCGTGGAAAGCGCGCAGCGCTCTTTCATATATAACGTATTTCACGGTCAACAGCGAATCCCTGTCAATAATACGTTGTATAAAGTTTATTATTCATAAACGTCTGTACTTTTCTTTTTTCTCTGTGCTATTTCATCGGCTGCATGGCCACAAAATAAAGTTTTTTGAAATCAAACACTTTGTTTCCTTTTAAAAAAACTTTCACTTGATGATGTTGACTGATTTTTGTGACCTTTGACCTTGAATATCTGAAGACGCGGATACAAGATTATATGAGACTTTTTACGCATCATTTAGAATGCTAAAACAAAGGACCATGCAAATTTCCTGCTTATTACCTCTCATTCGACTATTTGGTGCAACGGTAGCAATCCTGCCTTTCGCACCGATGGTCCTGGGTTCGAATCCCGGAAGGGGCAGATGTTTGTGTGATGAATACGAATATTTGTACCTGAGTCATGGATATTTATATATATTTCTATAAATATAACATATCTATGTATCATATATTTATGTCTATCCGTTACCCTAGTATCCATTACACGAGCCTTTATATAGTGCTTACTTTAGGCTAGGCTAATTAGTGTGAATGTAAGAAATATTAAATATTATTATTCCGAGGTTGACCCCTTTTTGGCCTTACCTATATGGCTGGACTACTAAGCGAATGTTCTAATTGAGCTACCGATACCCTGAAGTGTGTCTTAGCCGAATGCTACCGTCTTTTCTTTATGTTCTAGTTAAATACATACCTATAACACCGAATTTTATACTTTTACATGTATCAAACAAGAGATAAAGAAGAAACTGTAATGTTATATAATTTTTGTTGATGTCTGCTCAGTCGAGATGAATGGCTAAACGTGCTTTCCGAAGCACGGTGGAGTAAGCGATAGTATATTTATGGCCCATCCGATAACGGACAATCACCGAAGGCGCTGACCGCTTTGCTATCAAGTAGATTTAAAATATATTGACAGAAAACTTATCTTTCCCAGTTTTGAAAACCAGTACGTCCATATTAAAATTATAAAAATTAAAAACTTTATTTAGTTTTCTGTCCGTATTATTCATTAAAAAAACACAAACGCCTAATAAACATATTTTAGTTATAGAAAAATTTTTGTGTTTTCTTTGAAACTCAAATCATAATTCAATTAAAATTTACAAAACGCTTGCTGTCTAAAATATTTTTATTAAGCCTTTGATTTTTAAAAAAATAAAACGGACAGATTTTATATTTTAATTATTTTTAATATTGTTTATTTGTAAATAGAGCCCAAAAAGTTCTATTTCAAATTAAACCAATGAAACGATAACTACGTGGACAAAAAAACTAATTCGAATGGAAAGTAAACAAATCCCATACAACCATTTTTTAAAGGCTAGCGCTTAAGCACTATCTCTCCTGATAGTAAGCTGTGAACCGATCAATCATGTAACGCGCTTGCCTACAAAATACCTATTCACTCACTCACTCACTTCACTCACTTTACGTGACTTTAAGGTTCTCAGTAGTACCTATCTGGACCTATATTACCAATATTCCTCACCTACCTACCTATATTCCTCAGGGAAAAAGTTCCATTCCTTAGCGGTACCGATGATAAAATTTACCGCTGATTACGAGGCTTTGGAATAACTACCAAAAGGTGGTGGTAATGTGAATTTCCGCGTGAATATATGAAATTATAATAACTTAATTGCTGACATGGCATGTTTGCAGTTTCGTTCACGTTGCCACGCAAAACAAAAAATGCATTTGAAACATCGAAATAAACAGACACGCTACATTTGTGACTTGGCTGAAGGCGTGTGATCGATGCGAACTATTTCTTGGATGAAACACAGGAATTATTCTGCGCCACAAAATATTTGAAAATGCACGTGTAACCGGTTATTTAGTTCAGCATTTTTAAAAACTCATGGAATGCTTGTAATAGTTTCTCTACTAAAGCACAGGTATAATTTCATGTTTTTTTTATATATTTTTAGAATTTTCCAATAACATCTTATATGATAAATTAATTAATAAAAAAATACTTAAAAAAATCGACTACGGCTCAGATTCCCGCCTGAGAATAACTCGTGACGAGTCGATTTTTTATAATACTTTTCTAGTGAAATAATTTTAAAAACATTAAAATGTTTGCTTTTTAGCACTACATTAGGCAAAGTTCAATAGTTTTTTTACCGTTAACTAAGGAAGAAGAAAGAGAAAAGATCTCTTTGAAGTTAGTGGCTTGATCAACTAGAGGTAATTTACCCTAAACGGGTAAACTCTTTTAATTGTCAAAATAGTATAATTGCTTACTTCAGCAAAAGTATACATATAGCGATTTTCATTCTTTACCTGAGATTTGATTTAAGACAGTTAGTAGGCTTATCTTAATTTTAGGTAATTATTTATATGTAGAAAGAACTGAGTAATTGTATACTTTATAACGAAATATGTTTTTCTTTCTTTGTTTTATAATAATAATCAAAACAGTTAAATAATATTTACATGACTCAATAAAATTACTAGACCTCCAACTACATACATAAAAATGCAAAAAGTAGCCATTCTTAATACATGCAAAATAGTTAGAAAATTTATGGTCATCCCGGAAAATTCAATAGACCTCTGATTATGCTTAGCCTTTTTGTGTTGACCACAACAGACAATCATAAAAATATTCCAGGTAATAGAGAAAATAGAAATAATGCAATGCGATGCACAAAATGTAAAAAATTAACATCTTGTAAATAGCGTTATAGTAACAGCTTACTTATGACTGCCAAACTAGGATAGCAACATCTATTTGTATGAATACTGTCAGCTAAAAACACCGTCACGACCCGGCCGGTGACTTTACCTTGACCTGTACTAAAAGTATAATAAACTTTAAAAATTTTTTACATCTGGTAATCCAAAAGTATTGTCCCCGGCAAATAAGTTAAACATGATTTTGAAATCACGTGACATGCGCAGTAGTGAATAATGTACCTAAACTTGCTACTGCGCATATCACGTGATTTCAAAATGATGTTCAACTTATTTGCCGGAAGGTATATTTTATATCTAAATATAAGGTGTCATCAAATTACGTGCCGGGTATATTTGGCGCGTTTGGTTCAAGTTCATAGACTATTTCTAAAAGGGGACATTTAATTTTTAGTATTTGTGATAACAAATCTCCTTTTTCACATACTTTTTAAATAAAAAAAACACATGGTAGTAACTCCATTCTTAATAATACTAAAGTTACTGATCACAAAAGTTGAAAATAATATTGGATAACAATATGATTAAAGCGTTTCATGTTCGTTTGTAAAAAGTAATTTTCTATTTTAAATGCACTTATAAACGCGTTGAATGCAGTGCGAGCTCCTTCTATTTCCACATTTTAAAATAAAATAGATTTAGAGCCACTGAGGTGCTCATTTTAATTTCCACAACTACTAACCAGACAATGATAAAACAGATAGTAGAAAAGTATCATTCGAAAGCTTAGGCGAGTCCAATGACCTTTGTACAATATCTCCGAATCTCAAACATGAATAAACTATTTTACGGAAGTCTCAGCGAAATTAAATAATAAACATAAATTACATAACGTCTGTAGATTGTTAACATTCCCCGGTCCCGGTGAAGAATCTCTCCGTAGATAATTCACTGGCATAACATTACAATGTTACTTTTATCACACTTGACCGTCAGATCCTCATAAATCCATCTCTACGTAAAGAAAGTATCCATATTGGTTTGCATGAATAAAAAAATAACAATTTTAAAACGCATACTAACTAGAAGGCTTACTTTGATATACATTGCTGGTTAGCTAACCTGCGATATATTTCAAATAATGCCTTGTTATCATTTGGGCCAAGTGACTTTATGACATCTTACTGATTTTGTCATTCGAAGGTTCATGACCTTTGCCTATTTTATTTACTCTATCTTTCTAGGTATTACCAAATAAGCTAATTTTTTACCATCAACGAAGTTTGTATCATAGCTATATACAAAACAAATAACCACACGAAGAAATCAAGAAAAGATTCTCTTTACCTGTACAAACAATTCCTGTTTACGACAACGGTGTAGCTCATTTTTGGAGGCAGTGGCATTTATCAAAATCACTACTGCTGCACATGCACAGAGTGGGTGTGACGGTACAACAAATGAGGTACCACCGTTTGTTCTTTGTTTCGATTGAAGCAGATGAGCGGGAGCGAGAAAAAGCGCCAATACATCACAAACGCGTCATACTTGTCGCTCTACATAAAATTTTTGCAAAGTACATCTCAATCACCCGCATCTTTTTATTGTAACTTAATGAGAAAAGACTATAAAATTCTTAGCGATTATTTGTAAAATAGGTTATTTTCACAAACACCTAAAAATAATCCCTTTTTGGCATAATCCATTCACTTGACCCAACCACTTAAAAGTTTAGAAAAAAAACAGATTTTTGAATTATTTTTAAAAGTATCTGGGCATTTAAAAACCAATTTGTACCTTACGTTCATTACGAAAGGTCAGTATTTTATCGAAATAAAGGTAATCAAATTGTCATAAGAAGCCGTGTCTCCAGATTTATTGCTGTGCCACATATGAACAAGACATTTAGTATTACATTTGATGACTGGCTATTAACACATACTAAACCGTATATCTATAACAGTTTCAGTAATGGCGATACGACAAAAGAAATAAAAACGACAAGTTATAAACTTCAGTACTTTTTGAGACAAATTTTTAATGGAAGTTAATGACGTCATACAATTTCAAAAACTATGGTTGTAACACTTTTACTGCTAAATACACACTGAGAACATTCCTGGGATAGTAGATTATTAAAACTATTAATGGAATTGGTAATTTAAGCTCCTAACCATAGTTTCAAGCCCGCAAGATTTATCGGCGATTAGATCGGTATCGTGCACCTTGCTCTTACTATTCGATTGTTAAACGGTAATGGGGAATAGGATCAAACGATTCAATCCCTTAAACTTCCATTCTTCGGAATAAAATATCGATGATAAATCAAAATGCGCGGGAATTTGGAATAACAGCGGCAGTCGACGCTGGCTGACTTATGCAACCTCATTTTAAATTCTCACATGATACCCAGAATAGCTATGAATTTATGAAAACGCCGATAATTTTAATTAGGAGACAAACTTTAAATACTGTTCTTTTGCTTGAGCCATATGCCGTGTGGTGTCCAGCTGTTTGAAACAGGACAAACCCTTCACACTTAAGATTGTCGTAAAAGGCGACTAATGACACTGGAGATAATCCCTATATATCTCTCGTAAACCACAAAATGGGCAGCAGGGTTTCCCGAATTATGTTCTTTTAATGCGCCTGCCAAACGTGGAGATTATAACAAAATTTCGTAATTTTTGGAGTAGGCTTCCGTGCAGCAATGGACGGTTTTGACTGAGCCGATTGATTAACATCGGATTAATATAATTTTATTTAGAAACACATAATTTTCAACGAATGTTTTTTAACAGTAGAATCATGAATTTTAGTATGAAATTTCAAGGAAGGCGCAGTCACGATAAAGCAATTCCAGAAAATTTATATATTCTTATAAATAAATGGAGATTAATTATAGGATTTTAATTTTCCTATTTTATTATATTTCTTGTTTTGATAGTGAAGAAGCGCATCACGGTAAGAGACAATTAAGTTCATTCGAAAATACATATGTATTTCCAATGAGTCCTCTTTTGGTCTTTGTTGTATGTAGGGAGCACAGCACGTCAACCAACCATAAAATATCTAAATACTTTATTTGATACTGGACATTACATGGTGGACTGTTTGTAGACTGTACTTTTGTGATTTTATAAGGAATTTTTGCGGAATTCATAAAAAACTCTGACAAGCATTGGCAATTAAATTCGGGATTCTAATCTTAAGAATAAAGCAACTCTCTCAGTTGGCTATAATGACAGCACTCGCCATCATTATAGCCAATTGCAATGGTGCGATTACGTTACATTCAAATCGAACTTATAGAAATTGATTTTCCTAAAGGTGGATTTCTGAACAAGCGGCTCCAACCAGCGTTAATAACGCGCTACTGTGTTGTAATATTATCATGTATAAGGGTACTTCGGAGAGTAGCGTCACTGCTGTGGTGACTGTGGCGCCGCCTCAATGACAACGCTCCTGCTGCGCTCCGAAATTACTCCATATATTATTATAGTGCATGATTGAATACTACCAAAACCGGTGTCCGGTGTTCCAGCTAAATGCTTGAGAATAGAAACCCGAAATTTAATTGCCAATATCAGTTTTAGATTTTTTTTATAAATTCCGTATAGATTCTCCGCACTGCTTGGAATTCACCTTTCCAATATCTAAGCATTTCTAAAATCCCATTAATGCAACGACAAATTAGACGTTTCTTCGGGAACTCTGGCATGTTTCCCGGAGGTAAGCGATCACGTCTCTCACGTGCACTAAATCTAGAAGATCGTGGGCAGTGATAAAGACATTACCTACGACGACGCCCAGGGGTGTGCAACTTTATCTTAACGAGAAAACAATGTGTGTAAGCACCACAGAACTTTGGAAAGTCAACATCTATTTGAATATTGTCTTTACTAAGTTATCATTAGAAGAGCAGATATCAATACAACACAGATAACAGTATGTTATGGAACAATTTTAGTTGTAGTTATCATGTAGCCTGATGTTTATTTCTACACTTTTTTATGTAATAAAAACTAAAGATAAAAAAGAAACACACAAAAGAAGACAAAACGAGACAATCGTTGAAACAAAAAAATCAGTTGTCTGTAAAGTCAGTTTACGGACGATAATTTTACGTGATAGCGTCATAAGAAAACATTGATGAAAAATTGCATACTTTTATGAATTGAATTAAATTATTATCACTGAATTATCATTATTTTGTATAATACAAAGAAGAATAAAAACATTAAGTTGTTGTAATAAACAATGGAAACCGCATTAACTTTTCACTTCGTGAAGTGGAAGATGGACAGATGCGCCACAAGTCGAACGCTTAGGCCGATCGTCGCTTGTTCCGCGCTCTCGCTTACACTTTTTCGTGCGTGCAGCCGGCGTTCATCGATTTATAAGACGTTGTCACGTTAAAAACAACAAATAAAGTGACCATAATTTTGAACAGCTTGTGATTTGCCATCAGAACTGTTTGAATGATGCCTTCAATTAAAACAGGCAGAGTAAAAAAAACAAGTTAGACTTTTTGCGGTCGTTTAAATTATGTTTACTATCTGCCTGTCTTGGATTGCGTGATCTAAAATTCCCTATCTCGAGCTTTATTCTCTGATTCGGAAGGCAAGTTAAGTCATTGGACCCACCTATATCTTATTTTGTCTATGTTGTTTTTAGCCATAAATTAAAAAATCAGAGGTGCTTGGTGCTTATAAAAATGTAAATAACAATTCGTAGATATTATCTAAACTTTTCTTTCAAATGGTTATAAAATCAGTCATTAGAGACTTATTTATAGTATAAGTTGTGCAATAAAAAATTCTTCAAGAAAACATATTATCATAATAAACGCGAGACGAAAGTTGCCAGTTTCTTGAATAAAATTATCCTATTTACTGGTCTGGAGAATACAACCCACTGTCTTGTTAAGCAAAGTCGCCCCGGAATGAAGATTGAAATTTCTCCTCGTTACTATACGGAGGTCGGTCTGAATATTTATAAAATCTCCTCTCAGTTTAATGAGGCATTGAGCTAATTTGTGAAGGAGTAACTTAACACAGTCATAGTACTCAAAGCTTTAAAGTGTAAAGATACCACTCTTCAGGAAACAGCTTTATCACTATATTATAACAAAGTCCTCTGCCGCGTCTGCCTTTGTATTCGCAACGAACTCGAAAACTAGTAAACGAATTTTCATGCGGTTTTCACCAATACATAGTGATTCATGAGGAAGGTGTAGGTATATAATTTGACAAAGTTTTGTGTAAATAGATTGGAATATAACGATAATTGTTGTGAGTGCCGGAAAAAATAAAGCCGCCTGGGAGCTTTCATCGAAACCGCTGCCTTTTCTCTTTAAGATATAACAAAATAATAAAGGAAGGATATTCCACTTTTAAAGATCTACAAAAAAGTCCGCGATGGCATACTATCTAAAAAAAAGGTTACGTACAATACGGTAATTAGAAAGATATTTAAACGGATACAGGATTAATCCTTATCAAGTTATTTAATTTAGTTACCTTAAGCATAATTATTTAATCCTCCAAACCAAATAATTTAAATGAATATGTTGAGAGATTTCGAAAAGAGTTAACGCGCAAAAATAAATTTAAGCGCTCTTCTCATGCCGATGACGGGACACGTTTGATGCGATGACCCCCGCGCCGAGCGATTACGCGCGCGAACTCAAAGGCCAGAATCCCACCAAATCTGGTGGGGTATAGTGAGTCTGACAACCGCACAGTCGGCCGTAAGCTATCCATAAGGATTTTCCGTGGCCAAAAGAGAGGGATGGCAATGTTTAAAAACATTTCTTTAAAACAAGTGTTTAAAATACGGAAAAAATATATAATTTAAACACGTTTTAAAAAATGTTGTTTTAAACATGTTTAAAACATTTATATAAAAAACATTAAGATTAACTACATTATAATAAATTATAATTAATAATTTTTGAACATTTCAGAAGTTTTTATTAACGACATTATAATTTTGAGGAATCTTGTAAATTGTGATGGCAACTCTGGCTGGAGCTGGCAGGGATTACCCCAACAGACTACAATAAGTAAACGAATAAGGTATATTTTCTGTGGGTAAATAAATAAGAAAGGGATGAAGATAGTTCGCTCCGCTTGTACTGCGTTTATGTTTTTTTTTATTGTTATTGTTAGATTATTTAGTAGTAACAGTGAAAGCGACAGTGAGTGATATATAATTTGATCGAGTTTCGTTCGTTTAGTAAATTGTTTGATTTATAATCACTCTAGAATATACTGATACTACTATCTACATTCTACCTGCGCTACAAAAAGACAGAACGTCTACAGGACAAAAAAGAATTCGCTTTGGCAGTATTTGAACAGAGCCTGCATCTACAACAGGGGGTGGTGAAAAAACAACCATAAAAGTTTCAATTTTTACTTTCTCCTTACTTAACCCAATAACAAAAGAATTCAATTTTTATAATATAGAAAACAATGTTTTAAACCTTTCATTTAAAAGATTTTTAAAAAAAATATTTAAAACTTGTTTTTTTTTTTTGACGTGACAACGTCTTATAAATTGGTTTGCCGGGTGACACTTCAAGAAACTGCGTTACGCTCCGCTCACGTTATGCGCTTACAATGAGAGCGAGTGAGAGGCACGCGTCCCTTCCACTCGGGCATGGTTAGCCCGCCTAAGAGCGAGAGAGACAGACATAAAAAGTGGAAGGGACGCGTGCCTATAAATTAATGTTTTAAATATAATTCTTTGTATAAATAAATGTTTTAAATTGTTACTATTATTTCATCCTTCTTCCTACTATACGAATGAATATTCACATTAAAATTATTTTACCACTCAAAGTCGTTGTCACGTAAAACTTTCGCCCGTATACCGACTTTACAGGCAACCAACCAGTTTTTGTTTTAAGCATGATGTCTTATTCTTTAAAGAACAATTTTTGTTCTGCCAGACGGTGCCCAAGTTGTCTAGGGCGTAAATAAACAAAAAGAAAGCGGGCGTAGGTTATCTTGAATAAACAGACTTTTAGAGCAAATGGAAGGTATTCCTTTTGTTTTTGGATATTGTTAAAAGTTTGCATTTGATGGTTTTGATATTTTAGAGTAAAATTTTAAGGTCGAATTTATGTTTTCTGTTTGTTGTCTTTATAGATGATATATTTAAATTGAATGTCGCTTGAATACTGCACAAAAACTGTTTATGATATAATATTGTCATCCTTTAATAGTGAATTGAGGATTATTGTTTTTTTAAGATAGTCCTGGAGGTGCCTCCAGGGTAAAACATTTCTAATAAATTTACTATTAGCTGTCTTTTCTCTTGTCTTTTGTCTTTTCTCTGGCACAGCAGTCACACTTTTGGAAGGGAACCTATAGCGATGTGCCGAGTACGGCTTGACTCGAGTCAGACTCGATTCCTGCTTTGGACTCGCCTATTCGCATACCAATTTATTTTGATTAGAGTACGCCAGACTCGATTCCGGTACTCGAGTCAGGAAGAATCGATCTTGTACTCGATCTAACTGACGCGAGTCCAACTGACTCGAGTCTTGTTTCGTGTTATCTCGACTCGCTCATACTCGATTTCTGTTTACTTAAGCAATGAAGTGACACCTGAAATACTAGGTCTGCAATGCATGCTGCTGTTTGCAAATATTGAGCGAAGCACTACCTTACCTTACCTCACCACTAGATATGGGCGTTTTGGCTAATTTTTGAAAACCGTTACGTAAGGTTTTTAAAGTTTCCATAACGTTATTAAAAACCGTTTTCAGTTTTGTTTTCACTACCGCGGTTGACGAGATGGTTTGGCTACTGCGAAACGAATGAAACGAAAACGATGTTAGGTAACGTAACGCAAGTTTTTGTTTTAGTTTTACGTTATTATGGTTATGACGATATCCCTTTGAGTTTTTACTAGACAGGACTAGTTTGTTAAAATTAAAATATATGAACTAGTAATCTTTAATGGGAGCTAATTTTTTGAGCTGTTGTTTAAATATTCGAGATGTTATTATGATCAGTTGGAAAACATATTGAGCAGTTATTTAATTTAATGGCGGTTGATTAATCATTGCGACAGTAAAACATGGACAGGAATAAAAAATCAATTAGTCGGTTAATTTGTCATACAATGTCAATTCTAAAAATAATTGAGCAGTCTAATAACTGAATCAGCGGGACAAATGACGGAATGAGCGGTTCGATAAATAGTCGGCAGATCATAGCGAGCGGTGACACCCGAACTCAAATTCATTGAGATGAGAAGTGGCGAAAACGACTAATCACAGGGTTGGTTAGGTTAGGTTAGGTTATAATGAGAATTGCTTAGAATGAGATTTTTTACCGACAAATTCCGATTTATTACTAACCGCTCGTTCAATAATTTTTACCGTCCATTTAATTATTTTCCTGCTCAATTTTATATTCACTGATCCATTTCATTATTTTTTATTTCTCATTTTTGTTTACTTTACTGCTTATATAGTTTTTTACTGCTGAACTAGTTATTAAACGTGCCATTTATAATTTTTAACCTACCAAAACTGCTATTTACAACTGCCTCTTTAAATCAGTGCCATCTTTAATATAGCGTAAATAAATGAGATATATGAATAAAAATCGTCTTATTTACAATAATTTGCATTTCGATTTTTTTGATAATATTTCTGATAAAATTACAAAATTATTTGTTTTATTATTGCATTTACCACTCTTATGGCTCATTTACGCGATCGTGGCGGCCGGCGCGGCGCGGTGCGCGGTTTTTAGTTTTGGTTGCATTGCGTTGGTTATGAGAAAAACGGTTTTACGTTTTGCGGTAACGTGATGTTTCGGTATGAAATTCAAAACGGTTTTTAGTTACTTTTTGGTATAACGTTCCCATGCCTACTCACCACCTGACCTTATCTAACCTAACCTCACCTTAATCATTAACAATTGCCTGGAAAATATTGCGCACCAAACTGGTTGCCTCTCGCGGCTACCGCCGCTCGAAGCTAGAAGTTCTGTGATGCAGAGCTAATACAAGATGATCCGAAAAGGGCTTCGCTGGACTTTGCACATATGAAATTGAAAATTTTTATTTTGCACGTGAACTTTTTTTCAATGATTTTGAATTAGATTATTGAAGGGTGATTATTCCTCGATGGTATGTCCGATTTCAAAACTTTTTTTGCACATTAGTCACGACAACGATGTGAGTTTTGTCTCCAAATTTCATCAATGTAGTCTCAGCGGTTTGGCTGTGATCAGCTTTTGAATTTTTCTTTCGGTGATTATTCCTCCATGGTATGTCCGATTTTAAAACCATTTTTTGCACATTAGTCACGACCACGATGTGAGTTTTGGCGCTAAATTTCATCAATATAGTATCAGCGGTTTGGCTGTGATCGGCTTTTGAATTTTTCTTTCGGTGATTATTCCTCCATGGTATGTCCGATTTCAAAATTTTTTTTGCACATTAGTCACGACCACAATGTGAGTTTTGGCGCCAAATTTCATCAATGTAGTATCAGCGGTTTGGCTGTGATAAGCTTTTGAATTTTTCTTTCGGTGATTATTCCTCCATGGTAAAGTATATATTTTTTTTACATAGCCTATGTCCGTTAGGTTATAATTATGTATGTTCATGCCAAAATTTGTTCGAAAAGGTTGAACCGTTAAGTAGCAGGAGGGAGACAAGCGAAATTTGTGAGTTGTCTAAAAGAGAGTTTCACTCTTTCAGAGCTTCACTCAATAAGTACATTAATAAAACAAATAGAACTTGATGTCATTAACAGAAATTTTCTGGTTCCTAGATATCTCCTTAGTTTTCTATGTTTATTTGTTATGTTTAATGTTTAAAAATATTTTTCAATAAAATGTTCGTAGTGTTATTATGCTAAACCTAGAAACTGTTTGAAGTTTACTTGTTTCTAGTTTTTCCTTTTGTACTTAAATCGGTAACAGACTCGAGTTCTGGACTCGAGTTCCCAGACTAAGGTTCTAGACTCGAGTCCAGGACTCGAGTCAAGATTCGACTACCAAACATAGAACTCGAGTACTGGACTCGAATCGCGGAATCGAGTCATGATTCGAATACCGTACAAACTGACTCGAGTCGACTCGATCCTAAAAAACAACGACTCGGCACATCACTAGGAACCTAGCCTAACCACCCAGTTGCTGTTCAAACATCCACAGAAAAAAAAGCGACGACATCTCGTACAAACTTACGCCGGGAAATTGTAATATTGTAGTTCATTAAATATTTCGCAAGAAACTTCTATGTCTCATAAAACTTTAGTTAAGGCGTTAGACTGGACAATGCGAGATTGAAACGCAACAGTAACTGCCCAATAAGTAGCTGCACTGTTTTGTTTACTAGAGATTTCTAACAAATTTTGTCTATTTTAAATAGGGAGATGAGAGCAAATGAAGTCAATGCATCGCTTAAAAGATCGTATTTTTGGCCCCACATAAAACTATGCAACGCTACAAGTCTAAAAGTTATCAATTTAAATTTGTTTTGATTGAATGTATGAAACTGGCAACTAAACTGGTAAAACTTGTTTACCAAAAATTTCTATGATCCCCTCAGAATTGACTTTTTTTGTTTAACATGTTATTTGTAAATTCTAAACAAGTTATGTCTCTTTTTTACATGTAATCAGGCAGAAGTTATCAACGTTGTATATAAAAAAATATTTTAGATTGTTTTCATGTATATAATATCTACATAATAAAATACAATTAAATACATTTAAATATTTCAAGTAGATCTATTACACTTCAATCTTATCCACATTTTCGTCGTATCAAGCTGATGTGATCCTACCTACGTCTGATTAAATACGTAGGCATAATAATGTTCTACAGCTCGTCTACCCTAGTGTCGCTAGTCCATAATATGTAATAGAAAATGTTACAGGTTTACTTCTGAAAGTAAAATCAACAAAAGTGTGCTTACTAATTTATGAAGTAAAATACTTTTTCATTTTAATAAAATAATTAGTTTTTTAGCTGTCTATATACTGTCTGCTATATATAATTGGCAATAAGCAATCTAACTTAAAAAGATTAGCAGGTGTTCGGTAGCAGTAATCGCAAGAGTCTTGTAAGTCTTGATCTCTTGATTGTTTAATTACACAACATTTATAGAGAATATTTAATTTTAAAGTTGCAGACATCAGTAAATTAAAAAAGAAATCAATGAACAGGATTATGCTCGTATCATTTCATCACTTAAGCAGCATGCATCTTTATATTTTCTTTGGTTTTAATAAATTGCAACTTTGCCCGTAATTAAAAAGTTGAAATAACAATAAATTAACTAACCGCTATTCGTCTACCCGTACTTGGACTGCTACTGTCTCCATTTGTCGGGGAATAGCTTATTGGAACACCTGGGACTTAATTATCGTCGTAATGTTTGAGCATTGTCGCAATGCAGAGTAACCACGCTCGTAACGTTATTCACTTTTGATAAAAAATCATCACATTTTCTGAAATTCTTGGGAAATGGTGTGAAGTGAATGGTGTGAAGAAGTGTTCTTAACAAGTTTTCTATTAGTACTCCTAGTAGATACACTTTTTTAATTATGAATATTGTACAAAGTCACGCTTTTATTGTAAATTTTACAGTAGCGGCTGTTATAACTACTTTTTGCTGTGAAAGCATAAAAATATATGTATATATATACATATACGTGCTTGAAGTATACGCACTAAAGAAATTAATAAAACAGTAACACTCGTACTAGCAAAAATAGTCTTAAAATAATTAAAGATTTTTGGTCACCACCAGCTTGGCTAAGATACCAATTCCACTAACTACGATGACTTTAACTTAAATGGATTGTTGTCAACATTACCTTGCGTTTGTAGTCAGACTTGTTCACAAGTTAATACGTCCCATGGTCTCAACTTAGTTCCATCATGCTCTACCTGATTTAGAAACTGCACAAATGCACGCGCAAACAGCGAAATCTAATTGCCCTTGTGGTTTTAGGTACGCTTACGATGCAATCACCGTGTTTACTGAACAAAACATATGAAGTATAATCAGTGTTTACTTTAAAAATTATTTACGTAGGTATTTATTGCTGATTACTACAGATACATTTTTGACATAACCTCTAAACTTGCGTTACAATTAACAATAAACACACTACATTCTACTTAAGAAGGTTTGGGCAGTGCGTAGCATTCAACATGGTTTATTCCTCTTTCGACGGCTATGATGCCAGTGGCTTTATTGAAATTGTAGGAAAATTTCTCGATTATTTCCAAACTATGTTCAAAAATTTGCAAAGAAAGCAACAAAATAAACACAAAGAACTATACAACTCAATAATAAAGACAAAACTATACAACTCAAACATCAATCAGCAGAACTGGCAACATTTAATTTTGCTAGTGGTTAGAGGAGGTCAATTTAGACATATTGTAAAAATAAAGCGACCTGAAGATCTTTCAGACTAATATAAATAATAATAATAATAATAAATATATATTATTCTTTTATCAAATATTTTTCTTTTATTTTTTTTCTCAGCTGTGTCACTGATACTAACATAGGATAAGTAAAATTATAACAAACAAAATGAGCCTTGTTACTTGAATAAATAAATTAATAAATAAGGAACAAATAAAATAGAAACGTGGGCTACTTAATTTTTAAAACATTTTTAAAGGAATCATATAAAAAGTTACATAACTGAAATATTAGCAATCATGATAAGGAACTCTATAAAATAAACAACCATATATGTTGGTGTATACACCAGAAACTGTACAGGTAAATAAGATATCTCTCTTTTTCGGTGCTCAATCATCAGGTGCCCACAGAGGTCTAATGAGCCGGAATCAATTCACCCTGAGCAATCGACTGACACACCTTGAATGAAGGCCAGTGAAAGACTCTACCGAACCGTGTTCTCAAAATATCACATAATTACCGTGTATTTTGCTTATGTCTTGTCATGCATATTAACCACTGATCAATAGATATGAATAAGGTGTATTTCTAGAATTATATAGAGAAAAATAGTAAAATGATTTCTATTTCTAAATACGTGGTTAATTGTTACATTTTTATGTTTAAGTCATATTAGTTTCATACTAAAGAAACTATTTTTTTATCAGGAATTGGCTAATTGCTTATATTATTAAAATTACTTTATAAGATTAAAGGCCTTAATGTAAATTTTTAGACGACCACTTGGTTCAACGGTAGCGATTCTACCTTCGTGCCAAAATCTCAGATTCGAATTTTAATTGTATGTATTTGCAACATTTTTCCCGGCATCATGGTAGTTTAAATGTAATAACAGTTCTTACATTCACGCCAATTGACCCAGCCCAAAGTAAGCAATGTAAGTCTTGTATTATGGATACTGGGTTAACGGATAAACATACATACATATTAAATACAGAGATATGTAATATTAATTGAAATATATATAAATACCCATGACTCAGGTACAAATGCTCGTATTCATTTCACAAATATCTGCCCATTCCGAGACTCGAACTCAAAACCGTCGGTGCGTAAGGCACCGCTTAGTTTGGGATAAAAAATTGTTTTGAGTTGTTAGAAATTTATTTCTAACAACTAAGGTAGTAAATAAATAAAATAAACACTTCTAATCTAGTTCACTTAAATGAATATATTCATCTTATTTAAAATTTCCCATATTCTCATTTCCGACATATCTGATGACACGATATGTGTATGTTCGAGTCCCGGTTGGACTAGTGTACAGTCGCTTTACGGTGTCTGCGGTATGATGTGGGCGGTTATAGTGCATTAGTTGTTTCTATTCTCCATAATGTAAGTAGTTAAGCTTAGTCAGTGTGTGAAAGTGGTACATATAGAAATGTAGAAAGGTGCTTAGAAAGGTAGCGATGTGTAACATTTTCTTATATAAATAACATAAAAAAATAAATGTGATTAATAATTATAATGAAAGAGAGATTAATGTACATACAGCGGCCGTAGCCTACCGGTTGCGATGTCAACTACGAACGTGGACCACCCACCCGTGACACAAGCGTTAAGCGTTAAAAGGACTATTAACAATGTACTTAACGCATTAGTATTTTTTTTAATAATAATATGTTGAAATTAGTTTGATACATAACGTAAAAAAACCGTTGTGTGTACTTATGTACGCACGTAAGAAGTTATACTTCTTTATCGTTACTAAACAAAGGTAACTGATATTATAATTTTATATAAATTATTTTTAACTACCATACAGATTTCAAAATCACACACACACATTCATAATTAGCGGCCAACTTTATCCTGCTGGCTTATTCTGTGTCGCTTTTCCGGCCAACTTCAACATGATAATTTTTGTGTCACAGTGATGCGCGCGCATTTTAAAATTTCACTCTCATAATTTTTTCATAACGGGCCTAAAGAAGTATAACTTCAACTAAGATTTTGATATATAGTTTTTAAACAGCATTAGTATTGGAGTTATTGGCCGGTGTAAACCAAACGTTATTGCGGAAAAATGTATGAGAGTGATTCATTTTGCTTCACTATATTCAACTTACTCCCCTCCTCTATTCAATGCTTCAAATTCAGTGAAAAGGGAGCTACTTCCGTAAAACAAGATGCATGTCTATACTTGGAGCTCGCGGTCGAAAATTGTAAATGTACTCAGTGGGCGTAATAACTTTGTGGGCGTATTTCAGGTTTCCTTTGTTTCGCCTACACGTCACGCGTCGCTTCGCTTCTACGCGCCTTTGTTATTCACAACTAGTGTTAAAGCGCTATGACTCACAACTACGACAATACACATAGACTTATACGAGGGATAAACATTAAAGTATAAATAACAAAGTCGATATTTTATTCATGGTTTGGTAATACCAGAAACCTTTAGAGCTGTACATTTCTAGGCGAGTCGTTACAGGCTAAGTCTGCCAAGTATAGTGCTTGTAAAAGCAACGAGTAAGCTCGGCCCTCGACAACATCGTTAGCCCGCCTGCCTCCAGCTCCGCATTTCGCTTGTTGCACGTTGTTGAAATTGAGAAGCTCAGTAAATAAAATTTTTAGTAGACCTTTTTGTTCTACTACATCTTAAAAAGTCTCTCACGTATATCGAAAACTATTTACCTGCAAGTATTCAATAGAAAATAAGATAATACACAGTTTCAACTGTTATTTATTATATCTATATTTTATACATGATCGATTTGTGAGATTTCTTTATTTTATATACTAAATAGGCAGACGCTTGACTACTATCTCGCCTGATGGTAAGCGATGATGTGATCTTGGATTAACGCGCTTGCTTTTCTATATTATTTTACCTAAATAATGTACATTTGTACAAAAATATACGAAAACAAGCTTTGTTACTTAATTGTCTCAAGTATTAAAAGTCTCAAGTGTTGTTTTTTGACACCTTCCCCATTTTACCCAAGCCTACTTGAAAAAGAAAAAATAAAATCTTGTCTCTTGATTATTGGCGATAAATGGGCGAGGTCGACAAAAGATTATAATAATTTAAATTGGGACTTGAGAATCCATTTACTCAATTCAGTATCATATAATATTATACTCGTACACCAAATAGACAACATGTAAAAATACTGCACTTAGCTCAAAACTTTTTGGACAAGATTTCTTTGTTTTCTTAAGCATTAAATGAATATTTTTCCCTGATGTGGGTACTGAATTTGCATTGGCAAGTATTTACCCCATCATGAGTTCATCTACCCCAGCTGTCGGAGTCCGCGACTCAATCTTCGCCTAACAACCTCATTAGTCCCCCTTTGTCTTTATCCAAAATCCAACCAGTGCAAACAATTTCAACGATTCTCGGGTAAATGCACTCATCATACTAAACTGAGAAGGAATGCTAAACAAATAAACACTGTATGTATATATTTTATATATGTAAGTCTCAGATCAAAAACAAGCAGATATCCAATATTCGTAAAAACCTTCAAAATATTTTTAATATAGAAAATATTTTCATCAATGTAGATCTTTTCTTTAGATTCTGACACATGTTTTTATGGCGTACTGGGCCAGGACCGGGCAAACAGTATTCTCATTTTGTTCGGTGAAAATATATTAATAAATGTTTTTATCTTAAACTCCTACCTAATTCTAACTGGTCGTAAATTCAAAAATGTCCTTTTGAAATACGTTCTTTTACACTTAATGCCAGATACCTTTTTGTGCAGTGTCCGGCAGAGTAGAATAGCATCAACCTTTTACACTTAAGAGTGTCGTAAATAAGACCACATTAGACCACGAAATAGACAGCAATCTTTTTAGAATTGTGTCTTTATTGTGATGTCCAACCCTCTTGGCAAGTGTGGTGATTACAACAAAACCTCCTCCATTATTGGGTAAGACCTCAGGACAAAGCAATAGACGTCTTCCAACTAAGATGATCCTAAAATAATCTTCATTAAAGCACTCTTGTCAATTTTTATATCATGCAAAGAACCTTGGTACATGAAACACTCATCACAGTCAACTAGTTTAATCTGCTTGTACGTTAAATAAATACGTCTCACCGCGTCTAACATCGCTCAGATCAATTCTAGCTCATTAATCCATTCACTCTGAACTGTATTAATGGCCTCGCGCCATATACTTAGCTGGTAGTTCGACGCTCCATAAATTACCCTTAACTTCACTACGGATGCAGTGAGAAATTACGACAACAGGAAAAATAATACTTAAAAAAGATGTGCCAGGAAGCGGGATTGGTGGTTTGCAATCACATCACCTTTTTTATTTTATTTCTCCTGGTGAATATTTTGCAATTTTTTTAAATTTAAATTTGGGTTACGTTTACGTGGCTTTTGATTATTATGGCAGTGATAATTTGGGCCAGATTGTGAATCAGGCAAATGTCCTAAGGTCAATAAGTAAAAGTGGCTCATATACCACATTTTGGTAATGTATTTTAACTGTGTATAGGTATGTTGTATATTATTTTTTAAATCACTAATGTAAATTTTATAGCTATACTTTTGAAAGCAGTTGATTGAAAATATTCCGTATTTTAAATTTAAAACGGATAAACTTGAATGTAACATCACAACTCTTGATATTATACATTCAAGATCGCATTGCACCAGCCTAGATGCACCTAAGGTAATTGCTATTTCTAGTAGTCCAACTTCAGTTTCATTTATTCTGTTATTGTATGTTTTGGGGTTGGTGCTCCCACCTTTTAATGTATTATATAAATATACTATAACTATAATTATACTAAAGATTACGCACAAAGTTATATTAACAGTATGCAAAAATTACATAAATTTTAAAGTGGTATTAACCACATAATAGTTATTCATAATAAAATATACCCCGAAAATATGACTGAAAACTTATGCACATGAAACTAATTCCTTACAGTATATCATAGTAATAACGCAATTCTGTAAAAGGATTTGCAATAGGAAAGGTTAACTGCTCGTTAGGTAATCATTGACAAATTTTAACATATATTTGCTTCCTTCCAAACTACTAAGAAAAATAGTTTTCTAAATATATTGTAAAGGTAATGTACTTGACCAATGACCAATGACCAAAAATGGGGGATTCTACCATAATCTACACAAAAATCTATTTCACAAAAAATACTTTCAGTGATTAGAAACGTATCCGATAAAATAATTACCTTTGATAGTAACTACGTTAGCTTCTGAAAAGGAGTCAAAACATCAGAATTAAATATAAAAACATTTTTTTTAGTTTTGGATAGATTCGCTTTTGATCCCAATCAAGCCCGGGGGCCAAGACAGGATCCGCGATGGAACGAGCTAACCCAGAAGGTGCTTATTCACCCTGGCTTTGCAAACGGAAAAACAGATGCAGGGAGGGAGTTCCACGCATGAAAATAGACGTTTTTCTAAAGCCGGTAAAAACCGTAGCAGTTAAAAATCAATTATTTCACCTACTTATACTACATCTTTTACATTATATAGACTAGCAATACAGAGAAAATTTAATTCTCTACGTATATATCTTTTGATTTAATCAGTCTTAACTTATACAAAACTATCCTAGATTGAGAGGACTGCATCTTGATTAGCTTGCCGTGAAGTTGAACAAACTATATCGTTTAGTTGGGAGTACTTCTAGCTCGTAAATCTTCGAGGGCTTCAATACCAATAGCGGTGGCGCGATTAGTTTATTATTCATTGCTTATTAAAATGGGAAAGGGTAGCCTCCGAGAGATCGGACTGGATTATGTGACTTTTGATATTTAGATAACTCCTAAATCAATTAGTTATTGAGTTTCAATGAATAATGTTGGTTGGTAACATACATTATTCTACGCGTTCGTCAGCATATTTGTTATTTATTTTCTTATAAAAAAGATTAATTTAGAAAGCGATCGCCACCTACCGAAACCAAATAGTTAAACCCAATTTATGGGTTTTTAAGTTTTATTATTGTTGGAACATATGGTTCTGTTTTGTTATATATGTGTATGATTATATAGCGAGATTAAGGTTTTTGAATATAAAACTTTATTTCCATGAAACTACACTAAATAATTCCAATGATTTTTACAACCGTAAACAAAAGTTTAAGGTGTACTGCTGTAGAGTGATTAAAAAACATTGAGACACGTACTTATGATAGAAATGTTGGGGATAATCAAGACGACTTAATGTCGATAATTATTGTCTGCTTGAAAAATATAAAGTAATTAAGCATCTTTCTGTCCAATTTTTCTAAACAACTTTAAATAACTACTTGATATTGTGTATTAATTTTATGTCGTTGGCGACCATCTCAGCAAAAATGGTCAAACTATTAGTTAGACAGTATAGTTTCAAAATGTATCCATCAAACGATATTTGTGAAACAAAATTTACCAACAATGCATTGAGTTCAAAACGTTCATTATTTTCTCATTACATAAGATTGAGCGTTTTTATTGCTGTAAAAAATATGCTAGCTCATCCTGACTCGGATATTATGAAAATAAATAATAGTCTTAATTACGTGATTTTCTACTTCAATACAATTTGACCATCGTTTGAGTTAATTTTGTTAATTTAAGTTTTTTTCATAACAGTTGAAATATGAAATGTCAAGCGTATAATATAACTACGTATTTATTATCGAGATGTGTTTTTTTTATTTTTGTTCTCCTTCTTAATTACACATAAATTCACCACGGTCCCTTAGTAGTAAATAAGAATTGTAATATAATTAATCAGCAAATGCTGTAAATGTAAATACGTGAATTAGCAAAATTCCCATTTCAGAGCATTTAAGGACTATTCAAATGTAAATAGACTGCGTTACAAAAATATCTTCGTTGAATTCAGTGAATGATGCATGAAAATGTTTTATTTTTTAACGATAGTTTGAAAATATTTATACTTTATATGCTTCCTTATGTATTTTGAGCCAGAGAAGTTTGTTGAGTGGCCATATTTTTAAATAAACTACACTACATCGTAACCAAAACGAGATACTGATAACGGTAATAGAAAAAATACATAAACTTTCATTAAGTAGCAAAATAAAACGCTCAAATGATGACGTAGCAATATTTTACGATATTTTTGAGATGGTCTTTCAGGGAACCCTGAGTAGAATCGATCGTAAAGTAACATTTTATTTGTTATTGAGTGCCTACGTTATAGACAGGCTCGCTTTGAAAGATAATTAAAGTCGAGTATTAGTTCAAGGAAAATAAATTGCGACCGAGGAGTAAAATATTAAAGCAATTTTATTTTGCATTAGGATAAAGTATCTTCTATTAACTTTATTTAAAAAAAAGTAAGTAAACAGTTAATCCAACGAACAGCGCGACAAAGCTTTTGAGCTGGTATTGACTGGAATTGACAGAAGCTGTCAAACTACATAAAGCTTAATTGTTTTAAAGTACATAAGCTGTTGACGTTAACTTCCCCTAAAAATTTGACTAAATAAGAACATAGAAAAGTTATAAAAGAACCACCAATCAGATGTTTCGTTCCACATGTAAATGACAATTCATATTTTGATCTTTAAAAGTATTCTTACTTCATACTTATCAGTGCTATGGCATATTGAAGTTTATAGAAAATCATAGTCTATCCTTGTGATTGGCGGAAAAAAGCGCTTGCGAGTGCTTGTAAGCAAAATGGTGATCGCTGAGCGATAATAAGCAAAATGGCGGATTGTGTCAACGCAACTAAACTAAGCAAACGTATTCTGGCCGAAAACTGTAAAGTTTGTTTATCAGCGCTGGTAAGCGATCGCAAGCGCTTTTTTCTGCCAAACACAAAGAATGTTATCCTTCTTGCTTCATGGTTAGGTCACTGGCCATTTATTGAGTGTTTGGGTCAGTACTTACAGCTAGCACTTTTGAACTTAACCGAAAATTATACATACAATAATATTTTTAACTAGCAATTTTCTTTACTCGGATTGGAAAGGATTTTGTTATTTGTTTTAAAATATTTAAAATTTGTTCAATAAGGCATTATGGACTGCATTTTAGCTAGATGCCAATACTAATAAAATATAAACTTTTTATATTTTGTTAAAAATAAGTCTAAGTACTTACATCATGCTGTATAAGTACTACTGACGTAAATCAGTATTAGTTTAATATAGGAAAAGCACCGATCTGCCTCAAGTTGTTCACGCAATGATACATTATCTTTATTTAAATTCACTTCAGTTCAAAATTAAATAAAAAAGACGGATTTTGTCTGCATTTTTATTTATAATTAAAACGGAGGTAGTTAAAAAAAGTATCAGTAAAGAAGCATGATTTAACTAGTTTTTTGACTTCGTAAACATAAGATAAGATAAGATATATTTATTTGCTTGAATATGGTTACATAATGATCTTAATAACTATTTTCCAACATATTCTATCGTCATGCCGATGTGCAAATATTTAATTTTGAGTTTAATTATAAACAATAAGAAAAAAATTGTAAGCAATAATTTCATAATAAACAAGGCATATTTAAAAACATGTCAATAAATCCAAAGCAATGAGACAGATTACAATTACCCGACCTTAAATTAATAACAAGGAGAAAAATAATTTGGAAAATATTAAAAAAAAAAAATGTCAATTAATTAAAAAAAAAAAAAAAAATAAATACAACATTAAATAAAAACATATCAAAATCTATCATTGAAAAAGTCAGCTTTTTTATAATACATTTTGTCCATTAGTAAATTAAATAAGCTAGATTTCAACTTAAAAAATGTCAATATCTTTAAGTCATTAGGTAGCTTATTGAATATGCGAATCGCCATACAGTGAACATTTTTGGAGTAAAGCTGTAATCTTTGCACTGGTATACAAATATTTTCACCATTTCTTCCTCTGTATAAGTTGTTGCTACTTTTTACTTCGAACAGGTAATTATGCCTTTTTACAAAGAGCGCCATCTCAAATAAGTATAGACAGGGAAGCGGTAACAATTTTAGAGCTTTAAACAATGGCTTACAGCTATCTAATCTATCTGCACCACAGATGGACCGAACACATTTCTTTTGTAATCTAAATGCTTTCGGCATATCTACAGAGTTTCCCCATAAAATAAATCCATATCTTAATAATGACAATACATAGCCGTGGTATGCCATTAACGCTTCTTAGAGGCTACATTCGCAATTCTATTCAGTACATATACATACCTATCCAATTTATAGACCAACATATCTATGTGAGCTTTCCAATCTAACATTTCGTCAATCATTATACCTAAGAATTTAGTTTCCTTCACATTTTCAACTTTATTATTCTCATACTTAATATTAATATATGTGTTTGTCCTATTATGCGTTTTAAAATTAATACTTTTTGTTTTAGTCAAATTTACTTTTAAGTTATTTTTTTTAAGCCACTCCACAATTTTTATTAAGTTATTATTAGCGATAGATTCTATTTCTTCTTTATTTCTACCGTTTATCAGAATTGTTGTATCGTCTGCAAATAGAATACATTTTTGGTCTATCACATTTGGTAAATCGTTGATAAACAGCAAAAACAGTAACGGTCCCAGAACACTTCCTTGAGGAACACCACATCGATTGTACTCATATGTGGATTTATAAGATTTTTTGGTGTTTCCGAAAGTTTTCGATATTTCTACACACTGTTGCCTATCAAGCAGGTAGCTATCTATCCAAGACAGGGCTGTGCCTCTTATGCCATACTTTTCAAGCTTAGCCAATAGTAACCTATGAGGAACAAAATCAAATGCTTTACTCATATCCAGAAAGATAGCAGTGGTGAGTATCCTATTATTTAAGCTTTGAGTCACTTCCTTAATTAAATGGTAGCAGGCCAGAGTAGTAGAGCAATTTTTTCGAAAACCAAACTGTTCGCCTTTTAGAAGCTGTTGTGAGGATACAAATGAAAATATTTTATCATACACAACCTTTTCCAGAATTTTTGAGAATACAGATATAAGCGTGATAGGTCTATAGTTGGCCATATCTGAATGCGAACCGTTTTTATACATTGGTTTCACTATTGATAATTTAAGCATTGAGGGAAAATGTCCATTCGTTAACGAAAGATTTACTATATGTGTCAAGGGTAGAACTATAAATTTAGCAATTTTTTTAGTTATGTCAGTAGCCATATTGTCAAAACCAGTAGAGTTAGTATTTTTCAGTCCCTTAATTATTTTATAAATGTCGTTTTCATTTATAGGTGTTAGGTAAATACTATTTGTGTGTGATTTTATGCCAATTATTACATCCTTTATGTCCTTTTCATTATTTAAATTACAGTTGTTCGTCAAGTCAATAAAATAGTTGTTAAATGCATTACATATTTCATGAGGATTCGATATGATTTTACCATCTAAATTTATTTCTTTTAGGTCATTTTTTGTATCTCTATTTTGTACATGTCTTTTTACTATGTCCCAAGAAGTTTTACAGACATTTTTGGATCTAGATATGTAATGCGTGTTAGTTATTTTTTGGGCTTTTAATATACATTTTTTATAAATTCTGGTGTAAGTTTTGTATTTTTTTTTAATAAAAGATTTACCAGATGAAGCTAATCTATATTAAAGATAGAGCTTTCTCTTATGTATGGAACATTTTTTAATACCTTTACTTAGCCATTTATTTTTCATTGGCTTACTCGTTTTTTTTACTTTTATAATTGGGAAGCATAAGTTAAAAAATAAAATTATATGTTCGTGAAAACAGCTGAACGCTTTGTCTACATCTTGTTCTTCTAGTACATCTATAAAAGATAGACGTGACATACAGCCTAAGAACTTTTCCATGTTATCTTTACACATATCATGCTTATACTCTAACCAACAACTCAGTGTCTTTGAGTAGTTATGATGATTACACATTTCAAATGTTAGACTTTGAGCAGTTTCGTGGTCAGATAAACAAAGGCAATGTATTCCCGGTCTGGTAACGGTGTCTAAGTTACTTGCAATCAAATCAAGACACGCTTTTTTACGCGTAGGTTGTTTTATGTGATTTACAATGTTATAATTATTTAATATGCTGGTTAACTCGTCACTATTTTGATTTTTTTTAACCATGTCAATGTTCCAATCGCCGCAAAGCACAATTTTTTTGTTTTGTTTTCTTGTTATACTTCTTAGAAGCGATATCAATTGTTCAAAAAATAATTCTACTTTTGAGGATGGAGTTCTATATATGCAAATAATAATTAATTGAAACCGAGTAATTTCTACCGCGCAACACTCGAATACAAAAAGCACTGACTGTGGAATATCTATTGTTTTGTAATCTAAACAACGTTTTAGCAGAATACAGGTTCCGCCTCTACGCTCATTTCTACAATATGAGGCTCCCAAGTTGTAACCGTTAATTATAAGATTTTTTTCAGAACCTTTTTTAATAAAAGTTTCTGATAAACAAATAATATCGATTTCACCTAGTTCTCCATTCAGTTCGCTTAGAGTTATCTCAAGTAAATCTTGTTTACTGAGAGCGCTGGCTATATTTTGGTGAAATAAAACTAATCTAGAGCAATCCGTTGAGACGAAAAAGCGTATCGGTTGCATTTTGAGGCAATTGCGATGTGTTGCATGGACTTATTTTACTAAAATAATTTAAAATTGTGTTTTGTCTCAATGTCTTTGTTTTTACTATAGGGGTTTTATGTAAACTAATCGTGTTTTTATTCAGAAATGATTTGATCTTCTGTGGTTCCAGATATTCCGCTTTATAATTTAAATAATCTATCTCAATATTAATTCTAAAACATAGTTCCTTTAAATACATATCATAATTATGCAATTTTATGAATTTACAATTTTTATGATTTTTTATTAATGCCTGTATATTATTATTTAATAAATTAATTTCCAAATAAGAATTATTCATAACATTAACTATAAATACATTAAAGTCCCTTAATTTATATAAAGCAGTCCCAAGTTCGGAAAAGAAAAGAAAGGGATTTTTATCATTTTTACCGATTGCCAGTATAACTATGTCGCCCTTCTTTAAGTTTTTTTTTAAGTCATCACAACTGCTAAGTATCTGCGAACATGATGCGTTTTTCTTTACCATAGCTGTTATTTCATATGAATCGTCTGAGATGCTGTTGAGTGTGTTATAAAGTTTTTTTGATAGCCCGTTAATTTGTTCATCTCCCAGAATAAATATTTGGGATTTGGTAATCTTCGGGTTTGCAATAATAGGCTTCTCTGTCATTCCTTCGTCTGATGACAACAGGGCTGCCGATGTTGATATTGAACTGATACTCAAATCTGGTTTTTCAATTTGCATTATTTGTGAGTATGATTTTTTTTTAGAGGCTGAGTTAAACAGTACTGATTTCTCCAAATTCAGGGGTGATTGTTTTGATATACTATTATGTAATTTTGTCATATTACGTCTTAATGGTGTATTATAC
This sequence comes from Calamotropha paludella, assembly GCA_927399485.1. NCBI lineage: Eukaryota > Metazoa > Arthropoda > Insecta > Lepidoptera > Crambidae > Calamotropha > Calamotropha paludella. Next base: position 19,828,127 of record OV656807.1, on the reverse strand, counting down.
TTACTACTTTTTTGTCCAATGTCATTTGTAAATTTTTTTTAATAGATCTATTTGGTTTTTCTGATTATCAATAATCTTCTTCAATTCATTATTTTCTAGATTTAAATTATCTATTTCGAATTCCGCTTTATTTAAATTGTGTTTCAAGTTTGCGATTTCTTGTGTATAAATTTCTGTGTCATATGAATTCTCACCGCCTTGTATTTCACTGTGGAAGCTTAACATAGTAGAATCCATCATACTTGAGTCTTGTGATATTATAGATAAGTCAAGTTCTGATTTTGATTTTGGTAATATTTTTCTAATGGTTATATTTTCCATTTTTATTATCTAAAAATTGCTCTCTAGTCTAGCGTATAGTCTATATCGTTTTATCTCAATTTCGTCAAAATTCGTTAGTTTTTGTTATCTTGCTAAATAGTCAACTTATTTCGGTTCGGTGTCATAGATGTGCTGACGAAATAAATATTTAATAAATAAAAAAAAACTTTACCCTGCTCCACAGGATTGAACTTGTGTTTGCTGAGTAACACGCTTAAACTATTAATAATCGGCTACGGGTGGTTTAATTGAAGCGGCAAAAATATTCATCACATTAGTGTAACAAATTCAAGACTAATGGACGGTTAAGATATGAGTCATCTTATACGTTTTGCGTGCACAAGTTTTTTTAAAACACTGTTATAAAATGATTATTAAATTTCTTGCTGTACGCACTAATTATACCTATATTTCACTATTTATTTTCTATTAAATCACTTTTCATAGGTATTTGACTCTGGAGCACAATTTATAGTAGGTATTGTCTTTGTTATGATTTATTGGTATTATTTTGTGTTGCAACATGAATTTTGTTTGTAAAATAGTATCACATAGATTTTGGACAATTTGCACTGATTTTATAACACTTTGGTAATTCACTGCACTAGTATTATATTTTTAATTTACAAAAATACGTAGACACTGTTTTATCGTGACGGTGGCATGTTTATAATCAAGTTAACAGATTATTTGTTTATTTACCTATATTTAAAACAAGAATTAAAAATCATAATCTTTTTGAAGTCATAATTTGTACACAAATAATAAGTATGAGCAGGGGAACCAAAATTTGGTGAGATTGTATATTGATTCGCAATTTAACGCCGACGAAGTTGTGGGCACGGACTGATTAGTTAATTATACAATAAACCTAATTAGAATTGCATGCATACGTATACTTCATTAAGGATATCTGCATCAACGTATTTGAGAATTCAATGTAGACAACTGTATTGATTTACGGCTGTTTCAATTGCATTTGTTCAATATTTTAAGGTTCTGGTTTAATTTTTTGGTCTATTTTAGATAAATTTTATTCAAGTGATCAATTTCTTATGTAATTATCAGTGCTCATTGTAGTTTATCATTTATATCTTAGCATTACAAACGTGAACTACAAAAACATTAAGTCAGACTGAGCACTCGGTACTGGTATTTGGCTAAGAAAATGAAAAAAAATACTGACCTTGGTAGCTCTATTGGATGAGTACGTATGGGATCGTCTCTTGACTTATTTCTAAGATAAGAAGGGATTTTTCATATATTTTTTTAGATATGAAAATGTAGCAGTTAAATTCTTACATATAATTAAAAAAATATATAAAAAAATAGAATACGTTAAAAATATACGCTTTCCTTAAGCGGTCACAACATCTTTCTAGCTAATTGGGCCTGACGTCTCAGGCTATTTAACTTCTTTGGCTATTTCATCATCATCATCAGCTAAGCTGAAAGACATCCACAGCTGGACGGAAGCGTTTCCTAAAAAAAAGGATTTCTCGATTATCCCTTGGAGGTCTCAGTAAAAAACCCAGGATTTGGAAAAAGGCTGCTGCTCATTTTGTGGCTACGAAGTGTCTGATGATTACCTCTGGTATAATTTTTCGCCTTTTACGAAACCTTTAAGGGTAAAGGAATGGTGATATTCTCCTCTGCTAGACTATATATCTAAATAATATTTTTATTCCGTCAACATACTAAAGCTTTTATGTCTGCAAGCATTTTTTCGAATATCATCGCTTTTTGCCTTATATATTGATAAAATTAACGCCATGCCAGTCGATTTTAAGTTGAAGATTTTAAGTTGTTAAAGGTGTTTAAGATATATATATATTCTAAAATATATCGATAAACTATAATAAAAATGCACATCCAGCCTTATGTTACCCACGACGCCTAGATCGGTCCTAGGCTGCATCCTATAACTATTATATTATTATAGGATAGATCTTTTATACTTTTTTATTGACCTTTATGTCAAACAACATTACTACATTATATAAGTCTGTGTTTACGGCCAGGCCCACTATATCGTTTCAGAAAACCATAGTGTCCTAATAGTACCATTTATTTAAACCTATCTAAATGTTATTATTTTGCTGTGTGGTCTACCTACTTATTTTATTCTGTTCTGTAAAAAAGTCTGTTCACTAACGATAGTTGAACGTGACAACGTCATAAGAAAATACTGATGGAATGGTTGCATTTTTAAAAAGAAAATTTTTATTTTATTTGTTTGGTAGATATTTTGTATGGATATAGAGAAGGAGGTAAATGGAAATCACAATTGAATTGATCAAGTTATATTTATTTGTACGCATAAATACAATTATGTAAAGCCATTGATTTTTACTCATCGTGAAATAGTTCTGTTAACTTATTGTTATAGTTTTGTCAATTATAGCATAACCTACAATCGCTGCACTAGCGGACCGATGCTATTTATTTTAATGATGAAAGCACGAATATTCGACAATATATCACTGAACATATATTTGATATCGAAAGAATCATTACCTTTATTGCCGCAATTATCGTTGCTATAAACAATTGACGCCACATTCACTTTTCACTGTACTTCATACTTGACGAAAACATGTAAATGTGTTATTTATTGTATAGCAGTATAGCAGCTGTCCACGCGGACGCATCGCTCACTCAAGTAGGAGAGAGACAGATGTCGAACGCTGCCGAACGCGGAGGCCGATTATGCCTCTTTGTCGCTCGTTCCGCACTCTCGCTTGCACTTCAAGCCTTAAACGGAACGCCTCAGAGCGAGGTAACGCCGCATGAGTCATGTTTTTTGGTGCGTGCAGCCGGCTCCATCGAATCATAAGACGTTGTACGTCACGTCAAAATCACATAAAGTTTTATTTACATGAAATAAAATAAAGAAAAAAAAACTGTTTTATTTTTTATTGTATTTTTGTGATTATAAGAATCTATACATATAAATAAAATTGGAGTGTCTGTTTGTAATATTGAAATAACCGTTTTTTACTACATACATATGAATATATATACGGTACATACACCAAAATAACATTTTTTACAATTTTTGTCTGTCTGTCTGTCTGTTTGTTCCGGCTAATCTAAGAAATAGCTGGACTGATTTTGCTGAGACTTTTATTGGCAGATAGCTGATGTAATAAGGAGTAACTTAGGCTAATTTTATTTTAGAAAAAATCTTTTATTTTTGAAAAATAAAATTACTGTGCCCAAGCAACGCGTGGCTGGGTCAGCTAGTATAAAATAAGAATATAGAATAATTCTTTAGTGAGTATTTCATAAATCAGTTATCCCGTCAAAAATCTGTTTTACAATAGGGAGCTGTTATGTAAAATAACTAATTATGCAATCCATCTGCAACACATCTGCAAGGATAAAGTCAAGAGATAGTAAAGTTTGGATAATAAGTATAAGTAGGTATATGAATGTACAGATGACTGTACATACCAACAAATCAAATGATTCCTTTTAGAGAGATACACTTTTAGATACACTCTTTGTTTGATAGATTTGACTCAATAGAGCTCTCACAAACGATCGATTCGCTTCTGTTTTAGTATGCGGCGGCCGACGACATCAGAATATGCAACGAAGGCAATGTCGCTTATGATTGCTCACAGGGGTATGTACTTTGCGAGGAATGATTTGGCTCCAAGGAATGGTTGGCACAAAATCCAAATCATACCTCATTATATATGTATTCTTTTATCTTACAACGCTTAGTATATCATCCATCAGTCTATAAATGGTATTTAGTCGGCTAATTGAACAGAGCTATTTATTAAAAGGGCTAGACTGTTCATTTAAAGGCTAATTAAATCAGTTGGCTGCGACATAAATACTGGATTTATTTTTAGACACGTGAACCTGTTATTTCTGTAATGTAAAGTACATCGATCGATAGTGGGTAGAGACCTCCTAAAAGATATCAAATAAATGATAGCTGATGCTGAAAGTAATATAAGTGCTTAAGCCTTAAGCAACATGCCTATTCGAGTTGCCTTTTCAATTTTAATATTATTGTTGAAAATAAAATATATTAATACAGGCAGTGAACTCTATATACTGCGTTCATTGTATACTTATCAAAGCCGTTCCAAAAAGATAATGGAAATAAATACGATGTAGGATAATTTTAGAAACAAGCGAAAAATGAGTTTGAATATTAAATGAGCTAACGAGAAAGTTAAACTTGCTTAACCTTTCTTAACAAAGACATCAAATATCTTTACAGACGAGCATAGAAGAGACAAGCGAAATTTTGTGTAAGCAGTATCGAAATCTTTTAAAAATAAGCAGACTTTTTTATTACTTATTTTATTTTACATTTTAAATACATCTTAGTTCATAAATTTTCGCGTCCACTTTTTGTTATAAACTAATTTTTCGGATACCAGTAATGGATACATTTTCATTTTGTAAAGTTAATTTTTCTAATGCATTTTTGCAAGCGCTAGATAAGTTTCCTCAATTTAAATATCTATAACACATAAAAGGGAGAAAAAATAGCCCTTGCGGCGATTTTCTTGCGGCTTCATCGCGGTACAAGATCTTCTGTCGTAGGTCTGACGAAGTCATGTCATAGTTGACTTTCAATAAATGCATTCTAAATGCTCATATAGAATAAAAATCATTTTATCTTCATCGTTGTTTTTTATTTAATCCTCACGTTTCAACTTCTTTGCAGGAGTCGTATTCACAGGATGACTAGCAGCTACGCAACATTAATATCACGACTCCTAAAAAAAATGCGTTGAAAATATTATGAATGAAAAAAGTAAATATATTAATTGAATGAAGTGGAGAACACATATGATTGAAATTTCTTTAATATTAAATAAATATACTGTTCAATATTTGATATGTTTTTAACAATGCCTTTTCCCTATGATTTTATCTACGTGCTTCCCGCTACCGTGAGTATACCGGGATACTAGCTATCCTATTTCCAACCTTAAAGTTTTTTCTAAGAATGATGAAAGAGTAATTTAAATCGTAACAGTGATAGCGAAGATTACTTTTAGCTTAAGACCTTAAACTTTTATAGAATAAACGAGGTATTGTTTGTAAGTAAGAAGCATCCTTTTACATTCAAGTTAAAGGTTTAAATTCACACAAAGTTTGAAGATTGACCCTACAAACAAGATTGGCCGTGTAACGGGTGCGCTTAATGGCCGGTCCGGGATTCAAGCCCCGGAACGGGGACAAACAATCTCAGCTAGTTTCAATTTATTGCCCCGAAGGGGACACCTCGGACGGCAGTAAAAAAATTACACTAGCACCTTGCTGGAAGCGATTTACAACTGAACCAATGAATGTTATGTAACATTTTTGTTAAAATATGTAGCCAAGAAGTAATTTGAAAGATACATAAAGTTTCGAAATTTGTCTCGTAATATAAGCCCCATAACATGGTTATGGACAGTAGCTTATTCATTTATTTGTTCAGTAGGTACTGCCCCATTGTACACATATTTTTTTTAATTTAGAATGTGTTCGCTCTTGATCCTAATTAAGCCCGGGGGCCAAAACAGAATCCACGATGGATCCAGCTAACCCAAAAGGGCACATTCACCCTGACTTTAAAAACAGGGTTATAAGTATTCGGAAATACAGACGCAGGGAAAGAGTTCCACTCCTTTGATATTGATATATTTAGCTACGGTTTTAATATCTTATGTTTCGTTACATTTTTGAAACAAACCACAAAAACAGCATTCAACTATTTAATTGAAAATACAAGCCAGTTTTTGCGTCATTATTAAGAATTTAATTCATCAGTATCAATAATAAATTAATAACACATGGTACTAATCGTTACATGGTAGTAATTGATAAACTGTGCAAATTTTACGTGCACACGTGCCTAAAATGTAAGGTCACAGCATAATACTATTGTTAACATTTTAGCGTAAAACTAGCAACACCGACCGCTTCGCCGCTGGTCCGAACCGCTGCCTACAGCTTTCAAATAGTTAATCAGGTGACTAATAGTCTTCGCATGTGTGCACAGACAAGTAAAATCTGATATCCGAAAGAATGTAATAAACACTACGTTTTAAGATAAAAACTCAAATAAAAATATAGAAACACGTACAGTGATAGAACGTTACTAATTGTACATATTTTTATTGTTAACTGAGTTTAGCATCCCTAGTAGAAAGTAAGGAACTTCACTTCTATAGAGTTTTTATTCAGTCCTTTTAGGACAGGTCAGAGTGTTAAAAATTAAGTAACATTTCAAAAGTTTACGAAAATTTCAAGGTTTATTATATTTCAACTTTTGGTATAAAATACCAAGTATAACCTATTTTATTGCATGGATGAAGCAATAGAAAATGAATCCTGATATTGCAATATTGGCAACGGGCCAATGCAAAAAGTGTTGATGTTTTTATAGTACCGATGTACGAATAGCAAATCAACTTACCACAAATCTGACTTATAGCAGTGGGACTTAAAGTAATTGTGGAATTTCGGCACCTTTGGTTTTGGGTGTATCTTTGAACCTGCAAATAAGAATTTCTCTTATCGGAATCATTTATGAAGTAAAATACTTTGACTAAATTAACTTCTAATCACAAACGATTGAGCTCAATGGTAGTTAGAGCATACGGCCTATGATTGCAGATTTTCTCAAGGCTCGGTCATTAGATAGGTGGCCAAAAATATACAATCTCGATACCCTACGGCGTTTTCAATTGTATGGAGGCTCCGTGCTCCTGCAGTGAGAACTAATAAGCTTATGATGATGGACCTTACGTGGGTGTAATGTATTTACATAAAAAAATATTTTGATAATTCGTTTAACCTGACTACAGATGATAACAAAAAGCCTGGGTGTTTCTTTGTTTCGTTTGTATGCGACATATATTAATTTATGAGGAACGACTATTGTTTTATGTACCTTTAAAAATAGAGTATTATGTAAGAAATGGAATGTGCCAGGGTGAAAACGGCGAAGACACTACGTGCCTGTAGTAGTGTAACCATGTTGGTGTATTAATTATTTGGAACTTCCAGTAATTGATTATATAAATAATATCTAAAAAAATACAAATGACCGATTTGTTCTTTGATTACTTCGTAACGAATTTATTTTCCAATTTTTCCATTTTTTAATAAATAATAGGGGTTAAAGTATGAAATTGCCGTTTTATTGCAATAGGTTCTTTGAATTGACATAGAATCTTCATGGTTTGAGGTTTTCGAATGAAACTTTTTTTAAATGGTTTCTATGATGTTCTTTTTTTAAAAAATGTAAAACATTTGAATATCGACTTTCAATTGTTTTTGTTATTCAATTTAGACAAGAAAGATGGATACTGCGAAAATTCGAGTTATTTTTGAATACGAGTTCCGACGCGGAACTAACGCGGCAGAAACAGCCCGCAATATCAATGCTGCGTTTGGAGAGGGGTCTACTAATGAACGCACCGTGCGATTTTGGTTTAAACGCTTTCGTGATGGAAATTTCGACTTAAAGAACGAGCCACGAGGAAGACCGCCCACACAGGTAAATAACGATGAATTAAGAGAGATAGTGGAAGCCGATCCTAGTCAAAGTACCCAGGAATTAGCGGCATGGTTTAACGTTACCTTACCCACAATATTGACTCACTTGCGTCAAATCAATAAAATAAAAAAATACGAAAAATGGGTGCCTCATGATTTGACTGATCTGCAGAAAGAAACGCGTGTTGAAACTTGTGTTGCCTTGTTGAACCGGTACAGAAATGAAGGAATATTGGATCGAATTGTAACATGTGATGAAAAGTGGATTCTTTATGATAACCGGAAAAGAAAAATGCAATGGCTGACCCCAGGTCAAATGCCACAACAGTGTCCTAAAGCAAAACTTACCAATAAAAAGGTAATGGTAACTGTTTGGTGGTCTCAGCATGGTGTTATTCACTATAGTTTTCTCCGATCTGGTCAAGCAATAACGGCAGATGTCTATTGTGCCGAACTCCGAACCATGTTGACAAAACTAGCAGTAAAACAGCCCCGACTCATGAATCGATCTTCACCATTATTGCTCCACGACAACGCGAGACCTCACACAGCACGAGAAACCATTTTGACCCTTCAGGAACTGCAGTTAGAAACCATTCGTCATCCTCCGTATTCACCAGACCTTGCTCCAACGGACTACCATTTTTTTCGTGATTTGGACAATTATCTACGTGACAAGAAGTTTTCTTCCCAGGAGGCAGTACAAAATGCTTTCACACAGTTTGTGCAGTCTAGATCGTCGGAATTCTATCGCAAAGGCATTAATGACCTTCCCATTAGATGGCAGCAATGTATAGATAATAATGGCAACTATTTTGATTAAATAAATTTGTTAAAAATTTAAAAAATAAACAATATAGATTTTCAGTACAAATCGGCAATTTCATACTTTAACCCCTAATATAATAGTTGGTGAGTTAGTTTTTAGCGTAAGCCTTTTTAACGCTCTACATGATTACTAAAGATGTAATAGGCAATGCTTATTAAAGACTGTAACAAACTGAAGGTATACTTGGTAAAACATGTCGTCATCAACTGCCAATAGATTCATAAAAATAATTTTAAATTTCGTTTATGTTAATTTGTAGTAACCAAAATAAGATAAAATATTTTATATATAAATCTATAAGTAAAAGAAATAAACGGAAATCGTCTACATGCCACGCAACCACTAACAATGGCCTTACAAAAATTCCAACAGAATGACAACTTGGCACCGATCCCAAAAAAAGAGTTGTTATACAAACATTGGTAGAAAATTAAGTTACTGTTTATGAATTCCTTAGCCCTATGTGCATATTAACGGAGCAGTGTTAATAGTTTTTATGGACCCATAAAAAACGCGATTAACGCGAGTGTAAAATACTTCACGAGTTGGATCAACAAATTGAATGAAAATCTGGCTCTTGGCCAGTTTTATACTCGCCAATATATTGTCCATTTCCTACATTAATATGGATCAGGAAGTTAAAACGATGGGATTACTGAAATACAGTTTACAACACAGAAAAAAAATATCACGATTCCATTGTTAATCTAGATCAATAAATATAACCACAGTCAGCATCAAGTGAACCTTACCCTAACCGATTTTTCCAATAAAATCCAACACACTCCAATGGAGTTTATTTACTACTATTATATTCTGAGGTTACTCCAAAAGCTGAATCATAGAAATTATTTCATATTAATTTTAATTCTATATTTTCTTCCTTATTCGTTATTGTTTTGATTAAATATAATAAAATAAAATATTTAGAGACAGCTTACTAAATTTAACGATTTCTTATATCCCAGATCCCAAATATTTCATTCTGAAGATACGTTTTTAAACATACTACACATTACTTCATATTATTTTACCCTTACCCTTAATCAATACATAAATTATAAATTAATTCAAGATAATAGTAAGAATAAAAATAAACTAAGTTAACATTTAGAAGCATAACACAAGCTTTATATCATGACGACGAGATTAAGTGACCCATCTGCATTGCAGCACCGAAATCTTTATCCTCGAGCGGAGCCCAATAAAACTTGGGTGGAACATGTACTAGGGATAATTACAAGAAACGTCGAGACTACCGAAACTGTCAGGTTATTTAGCAGAGCCGAAACAAGGGTTACGTACTAGTAGGGTTTGACGAGTTTCGAGTAGTTTTCATTCCCGTATTGATGGTGAGGCTACTCCGGGGTTTATGGTTTAATTCCTATTTCCCAGTGACACGTGGAGGTATCAATTTCAAATTGATGTCATATAAACAGGTTTGAAATGCCTTCGCAAGAACTGTGAAAAGTCCAAACCGCTTAATCTATGCAATGAAAAGATACGCTTTTTTATGCCGCATATTTTAACACCCACAAGGAAATAATAACCTAAAGGGTATTTTTCGTTAACCTAAAATCATGAAATTTGTCAAGAATCAATGTCTTAAAGCATAAGTAAAAGCAAAATCTGGTAACCGTAAATTTGTAGTAGGATTATATTTAATTTATCAATTATACACTTATTTGCAGTTTTGTTTGAACAAATTTATTATTATTGAAAATTAATATATTCGTCTCCCTGGCTTAGCTATTTAGAATTGATATAAATCGATTTATCTTTGAAGTGCATCTATAAATGAAAGGCTCTCCTACATTTCCATTTGTCCCTAGCGCCGGCCCAGGTAGTTGTCGTTTTGCAAAGCACACAATTTATATGGACAAACTTTGTCTTTGAGTTTAGAAACACAGTGTAAGCTTTGTGATGTGGATGAGATGTTTTTTAGTTAAGAATAATATTTAAAACTTAATAGCGACTCGCAGTTTAAATAGACTCCATGAGGTATAAAAATTTTATGTACATTAAAAATATTTATCGTGTTTGAGTCAAGATTTTAAATTACTATTTTATTTTGATAGTGTTAAGGTCTATCGTAGACATAATAACATCAAATTCGGTAGTAACATATACATAACTGTATGAAGACCATTTATGTGGGAGTGGAACCTGAAATTGTTTTTTCAATGAAACCCGTATTACAGACCCATTAACTTATTATTAATAAACACATGATATTATAAATAATTCACAATAATTTTAATCCAAAAAAATCGAATAAGTCGACTAGAAAACACCTTTTCAACTCAAAGACGCTTTCGCTTAACTCTATCAGTGACATAGGTATTAGTGAAATTGATAAGAGAGTTCATTCGAAACTCTTGCCTTCAAGTTTTTCTGATATTCAAAAATATGCCAGCAAATAATTGTTATCCTATATTTTCCTTTTCATTTCAATTATCACACATATATTTCAATAGTATGTGATAAAGTTTACAAACAACTTGTAGTGTAATTCGTACGTTTATCACTTGTGATTGAAGAGCCGTAATTTTTTTCTTACGCTGTAATTGAAAATTAATACTGTAAATTGGCTACTATTCACGAATTTAAAGACTCATAGTTCTTCTTAGAAAACCATAAAATGCAGGCAATTGCTTAAATATTCATGTTGTTAATTTTTCCGCTTCACCATAGTTATTTTGCCGAGACTGTTTAACTAAAGCTTTAAACGTTGCTTTTAACGTTTCGGTCCAGTGAAAATCTGGAAACCTCTTACAGATTGCACAAGCTACTAGCTGCAATAACTAAACAACAAAAAGGTTTATAATTTTTTTTTTAGGTTAGCTGTTTGTTAGAATTGAAACGAATGAAAACACAACACTGACTATGACTAAATAAATAATAATTACTTACAAACTTTGAAAATGACAAAAATAAACAAACAATAGACAGTAAAGTTTGTGTGGTGCGAATTATTGTAAGAACTTGAGGAGTATTCCACAGTTTTCCATTGGTTTTCCCATTTCTCCAGGAGAGCCCAACTAACGAGAGTCCTATTATAAATTAATTTTGCATTAATTACTTAACCTACATAGCAAGTAATGCACTTATTTAAATATTCTTCCAATAAAAAGGCGTCAATCTAAAGAATCGTATCATAGCTGTTGCCATAAGTTTTACGGAGTCGTAAACTCGGCAACGAGAAATGTACACATGGCGCTTGGCATGGATTGATGTGAATGTGCACGAAGTTGGACGTTTGCCAAAAAAACTTCATCAAAATATTCATATAAAATTGGTATTTCTAACAATCGGCAATCTAACAAGCTCTAACACTATTGTTAGTTCCATAGATTGCAACGCAGCAAAAAAAAAGGTTGTAAATTCAATAGGTAATCATATTATGAATCAGACTAAAAATAAATAATATTTCAAAAATGAGTAAGCAAGTAAATTCGCATTATAGGTACTAGGATCGCGAGGTGGTCTAAATTCGATGGTGATGTATAAATTTTAAGTTTGAACGGTTTTTAAGGTTCTTTTGTTAAAGATTATACTCTCTATAGTCAATGCTATACAGTTAATTTGCTTGTCTACTTCAAACAAATTATATAAAATATTAATAAAAAAAATAACCTTTTTATACACTGTATTTATAAATGCTTTATCTTCGAACTATAGCAGCAAATGCTGAATAGTATATTTTCCAAATTATTTAGTGATTTATTGTATATTGAGGGTTCACTTGAAATAATTTCATATGATTTAAAATATTAATCTTAATTAGCATTACTTTACCCTTAAGACTCTATGAAACGAATGTAGCCTTGTCATAGACAATAAAACAGATACAGGTAATAAACTACGGTTATGTCATTAAACATGATTGTTTGCCATTCAGTAAGTGTTTATCCCTTATCAGTTTGACGACATACTTAAAAGAGTTTTTCATAAAAATAAAATGGTGTGTGTATATCAATTTAATGTATTTTTAATGCATATTATAGCATTCTGCATTCCTTTTCCATGTCAAGGTTTAACTGTGCCAAATTCCACACTCCTCCGTCCACGTAATATTTTTAAAAGGGGTACAAAGTTTTTGTTTTACGTATTATTATACTTATATATTCTCTCTTGGTACAGAGAAAAATAAAAGCACATATAATAAATGAGATCCAATGTAAGCAAAAGCGGTGGACAAAAATTATCTCTCAGACTGCTTTTGTTGTGAAAGCAAACTTACAAGGAGAGAGCGAGATAGTATACGAACGAACTTAAAAGGTTAAACAAATTGTACTTATTGTTTTACGTTATACATACAAGCTCCAAAAAAAAAAAAAGCTGTAGGAACACACCATCATTTTTGCTATGCTAATGCTGAATTGCGACCGAGCGTATAAAAATAGAAAGTCAGTTTTATTCCCAAAGATTACGTCTCAACGTAATAGCGTTTGAAACGTGTAAAACATTAAAGATGTTATGAGGTTTTTATTAGCGACACAAATGGTACGGACAGTAGTGTTAATACCCGTAACTACATTTTGGACAGTGTATCGAAATGTAGTTAACCAGCTGTGGTGCTAGCACGGCGGCCATTACGCGTGGTTATTGCATGTACGCGGTTTGGGTCCGTGCACCAGTATACAACTTCCGCGGCCTAATTCTGAACATGCTGTATTAAGCTCGGCAATTAAGCGTTTAAATTGAATATTTGACAGTTTAATACAGATTTTTTATATTCAAAGTAAAATTAACGCTCTTTTAATGAATTATTTAAATTTCATATTTTCTTATTCACTATAAATTCTCAAGTTTAAAAATTTTATGTATTGACAGATGATTTTTTCCAATCTCGTTTATTATTAGAAAAAAATATATATTAATTTCGAAAACATACCATGACTCGTTTGATTTATTCCCACGTTTTGCTCAGGTCGCTTTCTTGTTTGTCTGTCTGTCTGTGCAGTTGGATTCTTGCAACTCAATTTTGAGGCACTTCCCGGCCACCTAGCGAGCTGAAATTTTTGGAGCAAGTCAGAACCCGATGACAATGCATCCTAAAACAACTTTTAACTTTCTACGGCCACTTTCAGGTCAACTTTCGGCAACTTTCACTTTTGTATGGGGCTTGTCCGATTGTTGCGTAACACATGGTTACTTCGTTGAGTTAATAATTAAAAATAATAAAATAATAATACAAGATTTAAAAATCTAAAAATCCCACGTTTTTCAGTGACCGAAAAAGAATAAAATAACCCGGCGGGGCCAAGCGAGGGGCCACTCAAAACGTGGGGGCGCATCTTTACAAATACTCTCAACATCTATGCATATCATACATCTCATTACATCTACAAAAGTAACATGCGCCCCCACGTTTTGAGTGGACCCTCACTTGGCCCCGCCGGGTTATTTTATTCTTTTTTGGTCACTGAAAAACGTGGGATTTTTAGATTTTTAAATCTTGTATTATTATATACTTTACGCAAGTATAGTGTCGAACTTTTTACCATAAAAAATTAATATTCAAAGTAAAATTAACGAGACATTATAAGAAGAAACACAGAGAGACTTTAGATATCCAAAGAACTGAAACATTTTGTTTGATTAATTTGTTTATTAAATATATTGGAGATTGTAGTTAAACACAATTATATGAAAAAACGCTGCTAACCATTTTGTGGTATATGTAAGTCGTATAGAAGTGACCTTCAGACCAGCACCATTAGTTTATTAATAAATAAATTTTATAGCCTCTTTTAGAGTGATAGGGCGAAGTGTGTAGTTGAAGCGTTCAGGAGCGTGTGGCGGGACGGGGGCGCGGGTGCGTATCGCGGCGCTATTTGCCATCATTTATTTAAGAATAACTTTATAAGACTGTTTGCTATCTGAATAAATAAATAAATAAAAACAAATGTTCTCCATCGCTTGGCAGGCTGGTATTATTCGCAGTAAAAGACCATTATTCGGAAAAACGCCGCTACCCGTTTTGTGGTCTACGGGAGTCGTACCTCATATTACGAGGGTTTCCTTTTATATTTCGGGATTAGAGAACAAAAACAAATATTAATCATCGAAAATCGCTTTATTATTTTTCAAAATATTCCCCATGAAGATCTATAGGTTCACTTCTGCGTGCGTTTGAACCAATTGTTGAAGCACGTTTGCCACTCTGATTGAGGTATCTCCAAAACATGCATTCTGAAGCATCAAGCGCTTCATCAGGTGTCGAAAAAGTTGACCATTGAGTTAATTTTTTACGTACGGGAATAAAAACAAGTCATTTGGTATCAAGTCAGGACTATACTGCGGATGACTCATCACATCGACGTATTGAGTGCGCAAAAATGCAGTTGTTTGAGCCAATGTGTGAGAGCTCGTATTGACGTAGTGAAGAGCGGTTGGTTTTCCTCATTTCTTGGAAGACAACTGGCAAACAAATCATTGTGTACCACTCAACATTGACTGTTTTAGTGGTACGAATGCGAGATGTCCAGTTTTTCCCAAAAAAACAGGCGACTATTTGCTTGGAAGTGCTTCGTGCGCGAACAACTTTTATTGGATTTGGCTCATCTTGTAACACCCATACAGTTGACTGTTGTCTGCTGACTTTCGGGCTCATACGCCTAAATCCATGATTCGTCACCTGTCTTGATGTCATAGACTTGTTTTGAAGCACCGTGATCGTATTTTTTGAGCATTTCTTTCGATCAATCGACACGTGCCTTTTTTTAAACGCTTGACAATTGAAAACTCGAACCAACACGAACAAATATTTTTTGAAATTCAAATTTTCATGCAATATTGAAAGTATGCCATTAATGCCAAAGGTTGTCTCAATCTCACGATAGGTCACATGACAATAATTCAATATCAGTTCGCGCACAGCATTAATAGTTTCCGGAACAACAAATGATTTTGGACGACCTTCACGAAATTCGTCTTGGAGCGAACTATGACCTCGATTGAATTCACCATACCATTGTTAAGCACTGGTCCTTGATGGAGCTTTATCGCCAAAAATTGAATTAAGTTCATGGATGCACTTTCGCTGAGTTAATCCACGCCGAAAGTTGTAAAAAATAATCGCACGAATATGTTCACAATTTCATTTTTAACAGAGATGATTTTTTAAGTTTCTGTAAATAATACAAATAGCGCTCGTATGTCAAAACGTTCTGAGTAGGTAAGCATAACCGCAAAAATGTCAAACTTTACGATAGAGCTGCCAGTTGCCAGTTTGCAGCACTAGTTTAGTTTATTGTGTCATTGTCAGTGTCATTAGTTTATTCGTAAATAGATCTTAAGTTACGGCCTTTTTTACAGTGATGGGGCGAAGCGCGTGGTTGAAGCGCTCAGGAGCGTGTGGCGGGGTGGGGGCGAAAGGGGGAGCGGGCGCGTAGCGCGGCGCGGTGGCGGGTGCGCGCGCGGCGGCGGCGGCGTCGGCGGCGGCGGCGCATGCACGCCACCGGCCACACGGACCGCTCGGGCGGCGGCGGCGGCGGCGGCTCTTGGCGCCTCCCGCCCGACGAAACGCTGCAAGTCGCCGACCCCAAGTCTGCGAAGGAAGAGGTGCGTTATACAACAAACTCTTTTTTTTTCGCCCGAAGCAATGTAATGGGCACCCTCCGGACTAGGGGGAGGAAGGTGGTGAATCCTATATATCTAGGTATATAATCCTATATACCTTGTGGCTGGCCGCGCGGTTATATCTGACTCTTACTGACTGAACACCCACTTTGATTGTGCCATAGAAGAAACTCCTTATTGCATCTTATCTATTTATATAAAAGTCAAAGGTCACTCACTCACTCATCACGAAATCTCCTTCTTTTCCTTCCTTTTAGGGCGTAGCTGATTACTTAGACGGGATTTTGCGAAATTCAATCCGTAAGAGGTAAAACTGAGTGGCAAAGTTGTTATAAAATAAAACTCCTATAGGTTTAATAGTAAGATTCCAAAATAATTTAAAAATACTCATAATTTAAAATAATTAAAATTTAATTAATTATTAACCGACTTCAAAAAGAATGAGGGTGATATATAGACGGATTTGCATAATTCTTTTTTTGTTTGAAAGAGAGTTATGGTCCTATTTAAATTTCATTTAGATCTGATGATAAGTTTCGGAGACAGACAACGGAACTCTTCAAAAAATTACAGCAAATCAATCGCGATTGCTGGTATCGCATAAAAATGCATTGTTTATGCAATCACATAACATAACCTGTACATTCGAAAGAGATATAAAGATCCGATTTGAAGTCTATTTTTTGTTCAATATTTTAATACGAATTATTTTTATCCCACATTCATCATTTTTTTTCTGTAAAACTATAGATTGGATTTTCAAAAACCCCCATATGAAATCTTTATTATATATCATCATCAGAAATGCTATCTTTTTAAACAGGGTTGGAAAAAAGAAATTAATAACATTTTAGACTTAACAAAAGAAAAACGATGATAATTTGTTCCAAAGACGCAGCGCGGAATGGCCCGTTATTATCATTATGTATGGCTCCCCGAATGGCAGTCACTTGAGAGCAGTCGTCGTTGTCTCACGTATCGAATGTATGAACTTTTCTACGCTTTGTTCTCAGAGCATTTATTTTTCTGCATTTAAATATTCATTTGATGTTTTTATTAGAAATTATGACATGAAATAAATATTAAAGTACTTACTCACTTAGATACTTTTCAAATTTATTTCAAAATTTCATTTCAATGACTTAGTTTTATTTTTGGTTGTTAATTAAATTTACATTTGTTTGAAAAATGGACGGAAAATTTATAACAGTCGTTGTCGAAGGATCACAAAATCCGATGCAGATTGGTAGAAATAACTGGCGATGGAGCATGTGTATTTTCGTCTTTGTCTTATTTGCTTTATGGCTGCTCAAGTTCAAGCCAATATAGTAAGCCACGTGACTAACAATTGGCAAAAAATTTAATTATTTTGCAATGGACCGATCTGGGACCCCTTATGATACGAAACGCCTTTATCTAGCCAATATGGGTAGGTTGCATAGGTATTTATGGCACAATCTGCGCACCTAAAGCAGCTGGAGAAATATTTCCATTTGAATTTCAACTGTTTCTAGAGGGCAGATTTATTGCAAAATTTGGGGAGCCAATGCAAGAGACCAAAATAATGCGTTTGAAAGGACATAATGAAGGACATTTTAACGAGTTGATTTCTGTTGAGTCGCCCAATGTACAGAATGTTGATGCAATAGCGAGTGAGACAACTTCGACTCCTGCACGGCTGTGTTGCCACAACCTAATCCCGTATCAGTAGATTACGATTTAAATTTTTCGTTCTTTTTTTTTTCGAATATGTTCAATTTTAATGGGACTCAGCATATAAATAAATTATACTGATACAATGTACGATTGCCGTAAGATCGGGTGGCGATTTTATTTTCACGGGAACGAAGTTGCGGGTAATAGCTAGTATAGTATATAGACAAAAACATATACGATACGATATCGGTGCCACCTCCCAA
Source organism: Calamotropha paludella (assembly GCA_927399485.1). Classification (NCBI taxonomy): domain Eukaryota; kingdom Metazoa; phylum Arthropoda; class Insecta; order Lepidoptera; family Crambidae; genus Calamotropha; species Calamotropha paludella. Next base: position 19,809,947 of record OV656807.1, on the reverse strand, counting down.
CGGACTATACGTGTAAGATTTTTAGGATAACTATAGTCTTGGCGCAAGTTGTACGAAGTGACGCAACTTGAAAGCCCGAAGGCCTTTGTATCCATTCTTATTCTTATCAACCTCGGTCCGCCGCAATTAATTATTGTCATTTTCGTCATATCATTGCTTTGCCATCTGTTTCCAATTCTATCCCGCCACTCTCTTCCCAACATCATTCCTCTTTATCTAGGCCGTTTTTGTACTATAGTACATATTTTTTACAGGATGTTAAAAATGCTAATTTTAATAGTTAGAAAATCCTATTTTCAATCTCGATCTATATAGCACTTATTTTATGGAATTAATTTTCGCTTAATCCTTAATGTAAAGCTTAGCAACAGTTAAAATAGTAGTTTTCGCATGTGGTATTGGACTATGGATTTACTAACTTGTTACAATTACAATGTGTGTGTAATATTAATTATGAATTAAAATACAATCTAGATCTAAGATTCATTAAATGTGCAATTGAAACTGTTTAATTTATTTCTTACCAGCTTTCCGCCCGCGGCTTCGCCCGCGTGGAATTCGGTTATATTGCGGTATAAAGCACAACTATAAGAAGTCTTCTCATTCCCACGGAAAAATCTAAGAAGCGCGATGTAACGCTGGATACAATTAGTTGTTAAACCAAAACTGAATGGTACACTATATTATATGTTTTCCCTTGTGGAGCAAAAACATGCAGATTTTGGACACTGGAAACCCGGGAACACGCTACATAGAGCTGACCATGTGAAAAACAATGTTTTTCCAAGTGTACTCCAGCAACCCTTAGAGTTTGGCCTTGTGCTTCCACCCACAGCCAGCGCCATCTATCGCATACCTCAAGAACTAAATAATGTAACTAATACTTATACCAATTAGTAATTCGTTGACTTTAGTGATTTCAGGATAAGTAGATGTAAAAAAAACAATTTAGACGATAAAACAAATTGTACGTCATCCCTCGAGAATTCCTCATTTTCGAGGATTCATTTTCGTATCATTTAGCTTCAAAATTTACATGTTCATATTCGTTTGCAACATATAAGTAGATGTAAAAAAAAAACAGTTTAGACGATAAAACAAATTGTACGTCATTCCTCGGGAATTCCTCATTTTCGGGAATACATTATCGTATCATTTAACTTCTAAATTTACATGTTTATTATTCGTTTGCAATATTTTACGTTGTTTTAAACGACACACAGCGCCATCTACAATCCATCCATCAAGCAAACAATATTTTTGTTTTTCCTCGGGAATATCTGGGGGCACGGCAGTGCCCCCGCCAAGTCGAGCAAAAAAGAGGCACGGACGTACCATCCTTTTCTCGAAGCAATTCAGGCCATTTTCGACCCCCTGTAACTTCTTTGTGGATAAAACTAGAAGACTGAATTTTCAGTAACCATGCAGGCATTGTAAAGACACGGTATATTTCAAATTTCATTCAATTTGAACTAGTAGTTTAAGAATTATAACGGGTCAAATTTCTTAATTTTGTCACTCACTGACTCACCGATCATCAAAATTCTAAGACACTTCTAGCAGACCTAGAAGCTTCAAATTTGGAATATAAATAGTGTTTAGTGTATGAATCAAGGAAAAACTAAAAAAAATACAAAAAGCTATGAGATCCCATCAAAAACAATACTTGTCAAAAAAACCAAGTCTCGCAACTCAGTTGTTCTACGGTAAAAAGTTGTGAGATCCATGTAATACCAAGTCGGTTATTAATTTATTCAGTCCCTACTTAAGCGAATTTCTGTCTTAATACGTCCAGTCTGTCCAGTGGTCTTAAGGACTGGCCGTATTAAGACAGAAATTCGCTTAAGTAGGGCCTGAATAAATTAATAACCGACTTGGTATTACATGGATCTCACAACTTTTTACCGTAGAACAACTGAGTTGCGAGACTTGGTTTTTTTGACAAGTATTGTTTTTGATGGGATCAATTTTTCCAGGACAAAAAGTACCCTATTATTTAATCCGGACTTTTATCTTTACGTCTGCAAAATTTCAAAGCAATCGGTTCAGTAGTTACGGCGTGAAACCGGAACAAACAAACAAACTCACTTTTCGATTTATAATATTAGTAAGGACTAGTAAGGATAATTTATTTAACACTACCGGCCCGTCCCGTCTTCGCACGGGTGGACAAAATTCTATAATTTTGACGTGACAACGTCTTAAATTAGGTTGCGGCTGGGAGTCACTTATGAAAAAGTGTAACGCTCGGTAACGTTACGATGAGTCACCGAACGAGAGAGAGGCCCGCCGAATGCCTTGCGTCTCTCTCCCACTCAACTATGATCGGTCTGCCGCGCGCATTGTGCAATTTAATTATATTCATATCAATAAATATTCTACCGAGAAAAAGACGTTGTCACGTAAAATCTTCGCCCGTAAAACCGACTTTTTTTTCTAGCATTAAATATAACTTATCTTACTAAGCGTTAATGTAGCTTTCAAATGTTGTAAGAATTTTTGACGTGACAACGTCTTATAAATTGGTTTGCCGGGTGACACTTCAAGAAACTGCGTTACGCTCCGCTCACGTTATGCGCTTACAATGAGAGCGAGTGAGAGGCACGCGTCCCTTCCACTCGGGCATGGTTAGCCCGCCTAAGAGCGAGAGAGACAGACATAAAAAGTGGAAGGGACGCGTGCCTATAAATTAATGTTTTAAATATAATTCTTTGTATAAATAAATGTTTTAAATTGTTACTATTATTTCATCCTTCTTCCTACTATACGAATGAATATTCACATTAAAATTATTTTACCACTTAAAGTCGTTGTCACGTAAAACTTTCGCCCGTATACCGACTTTACAGGCAACCAACCAGTTTTTTGAAATCGGCTTAGTAGTTTTTGAGTTTATTCATTGCAAATATACAAAAAGACAAATCTTTCCTCTATGTCATATTAGTGAAGATGTAGATTTCTTGGGACTGACGCTACTAAACACTGCTTTCGACTATGCGCCGCCAATGCGCTATTCCTATCCTAAATACACTTTGTAACAAGCGTCACCGTCACAATCCTGCACTCAACGAGTTTCACTATAACTTTTTCGTGCATAAGTTTAATGTCTTGTACTCATTTGAAAAAGAAATCAATGTATAAAAATTAAAATATCTAGTTTACTTCCGCAGGCAAAAGCAAAGACCGCTCTGCCAGAAAATAAATGCAGATACCACAGATACCAACACAGCCACACAGGAGTCGTTAGAGCATTTTGTTTGTTTTATGAGGAAGTAAGCTTAACGTTTTTGTTTTTCTATAATATTTCATAGAATCAGTAACTTCTGATTCTATGAAATATTTAAATATTTTCAAGTTAATTATTTGCTACTTATTAATCCAAAAGGACTGATAATAACAAGCAAAACTTTTAGTTTTTAGATAGACTTCGCTTCACGAATCAACATTCCATCTATCAAGATCTAGCAAAGACTAAAAATACAGAAATTGGTAATTAACGTAACAACTTTCTACAGCTTTTAGAAAACTACAACCAACATCCTCAAAAACTTTTATCCCTAACGTCTCATTATAACTTTAGTAGAAATACAGAGTGACGTAACTTTTATATAGCGATGTGAATAAAATGAATAGTGGACGAGACGAACTGCGTAGATACTTGATCAGAGCACAATTTCTATTTACATAATATCATCCCTATGAATTTGCAATTGCTTTTGGTAGACCATATCCCACTTATTGCTATGTGAGAAATGTGGACTACTTTTGACTCAACACGATCACTGCCTGATCTTGATCTGCCCCATTTTTTGTTTGAGATATAAAAGTTTTGAATATAAGTTTCTAGCGTGGGAATAGTTTCAAATAATCCTAGCGCCTGTAGTAATCTGTAATAAATTTTTAACTCAAAATATAGCTACGAGGCTAGTTACTTTTTATGTTTACAGAACTATGTTATATTTCTTAAATTACTTTAGAAAAAAAACGATAAAATTCTGAATACCTATACAAAATTGTATTAAAATATAGCCTCGCCTTTCAAGCTAACTGGATTAGCAAGCGGTTACGACGGTTTCCCGAGTTAATCGGAGGACGTTATTTCGTTAAATATAATCAACTACATAAATAATTTTATTATAATATTTCTTACATAAACACAATTACCGTAGCCACAGCGTAAGCAAATGAGGCTTATGTTATGGATAGTAGGGAAACACCATACACATATCACATAAAGAGGCGAATCTTTTTGACACAATTTTTCTGTTACTTTATTTTGCATGTACGGGAATGCAGTTCATTAACCTGATCTTTTTTCATTCAGGAACTCTACCAAGGAGATGGCCACAACTGGAAGAGTATTATATTTTCGTTAATGGTCATCAGTTTTGTCATCGCCGGTATAGTTACAGCAATTTATTTATTAGGGTAAGTTGTCTACCTACTACTACTATCTACTGCCCAATACATCTCTATTTAAAAGGATAAATTACAGGGTCACAAAAAGAAATACAAACCTAATATTTTTTTTTTCAGTTACGTAGACGAGCTTCTTTATTGGTCGGGGCGTCGAATGCGACTGGACGAATTTCTCCGTGGGGACCTAACAGGAGAAAGACTCCCCACCACGTGGGTCAGCTCCCACCAGCTAGTGTACCAAGCAGACGACGGAGGTCTGCTCGCATTAGACACGTTCAACAACACACTTTCTGTCCTCGTCACGAATCACACACTAGTGAGTAACCTAAACTATCAATATGTTGAAATATTAAATGAGCACAATATTCAAGCCGCACAATCATGTTTATATTACGTAGTACCTGTAGTAGTATTCTGTTATTATATGTCCTGGTTGTGAACCTTTCATCAAAGTCAACATTCTAAAGTAATGACATGTTCATGTACACGCTATTAAACAAATCGAAACTAGATATTACTAACAGTCATAATTTATTTAGAGAAAAGTAGGACAAAAACCTTGAAATATTAAATTCAAAAACATCTGCAATTATTTACAAAAGTAGATTATTGAAGACAGTAATAGTGTCCGGGCTAGATGAACATAGGCCTATCGTTATTCATAGAAAAATAAATTATTTTCCTACTATATTCTACAAACCCTTCCTTCCGCTGATTGCTGTGGTATTGTTTTTAAAATTGACCCAAAATAAGCAGGGCTTGTGTTATGGATACGGAATATCGGAGCCAGGCACCTTTGACACATACGCAGGGTCGCTACCTTTGCACCAACCGGTGGTCACTCCTAAATTTAATTTACATCAAAGTGAGTATAATTGCATTTTGTAAAAAGGCATCTAACTCCAGTAGCAGTAAATAACTGCAGGTAAACTAGGTTTGCTAATATTAATGACCCTATAGCAATGACTTTAAGATCTAAAATGCCACTGAATGAAAAAGGTTATTTAATTAAGATCGCTTAATAAAGGTAGATGTCGCCGAGATAGGCAAACTGCAAGACCAAGTTAAGCGCGGCTTCATCTAAAAGTCCAACTTGTTAACTGAAATGAATACTATTTTATCACAGCGGCAGCTGAATGTCCGAGGATACCAGTGCTCGCCAAACTTGCGTTACGTTCTCTTCCAACACAATATCAAGGAGGTACGTACTGATCGAACGGTTAAACTTTTAATTGGCTTTTTTCTAAAATAAACAAGCCGGTCGTTACCAAGTTTCTATTGTTTGACGGTGCTATTTGAGTTTTATTATTTTACAGGTTTATCGGCGGACGTTTACAGCGCACTATACAGTTTATGACGTCACAAACGAGTGAGTGGCTTTTGATATTTGATACCCCACGCAGTAAAGGTTGCCGTTAAAGACCCCTCTAGCGCTTATAATCATATTTTCACTTGCAAATTGAATTATTTCGCATTCCCGAATCACTTTTCACTTACTGCACCTTCGGTGTCAGTCATTCGGTAACAATATCGAAACGCTGACAACTTCGCTTCGTATTCGCCTTTATGGAGTAATGAAAAATACTTCGATTTAGCATTTAAAACGTTCCGAAGTCTATTTTCCGCGAGTCTACATCTGTCGCGCTGTATAATAGATGTCGATGCGTTCGGCTTGGACAGGCGTGATTCCCGCTTTCTTCCAAAGTAGCTTATATAAAATATCGTCACAATCTGGAACCGCTTCCTACATTTTATTTCGCTTGGTGAGTGTTTCCTAGACATAACGTAAAATATGAGTTATATTGAGAAAGTAATTTATAGTGACGCTATCAATGTCAGAAATAAAGCATTTGAAAAGCAAATACTTATTAAAGAAAATATATGATAAAATAATGAGTTACTCTATTAATAGAAATGTTGTTTAAACTTCTGTACCTAAATTAATTTACTCACAAATTTCTACTCGTTACTAGTAGTTAGCACTTTTATTGTCCTCTTATTAACTTTTGCCTTAACATAGCAGACAATTCAAGTTGCCCTATCGTACTCGGTACCGGCTTAAAGGGTAACCCATTTCCTCGTTTCATTGCACGACTTTGCATAAAGAGTTTTAAAAAGTATCTCCTTAAAGCAAATAGCTTTAAAAGGGCAATTTTAAAAGAAGGCCGGTTCTTTGGTTGGTTTTCTCTTCCGAATCATATCTTATTTTACGAATTTCTTTTCTCCTTCAGTTGGTGGAGAAATCGATTTGGCGATAGATACTACGTGAATACGTTTCTCAATTTATTTCGAAATTTGCGAGTGGAATTTTAATGCGATCCGAGACGCGCCAAGCGGACCAAAGCAATACTTTACGTTCTTTAGTGACCGACGTACCTAAACTAAAAGTTACAACACTACGGAGGATTCAAGACACAAACTTTAAATAGTTGCGCCTTACAAAATAGAAAATGTTTCCAGATTTATTTGAACTTTATCCTTTGTTTGACGAAACAATTTTTAAACTTTTGTCCTTTCAGAAATGCAGAAACTTAATTAACACTACTTACTTTGCTAAATTTATAAGATTAACTAGTGCATTTAACTGACTTTTTAATTAGTATTTATAATAATCCAAAAACTACTGTAACTGCAAACTTTATCTCCAGTTTCGCTATTTCTTTTTTAATAAGTTATACAGTACCTATTAATATTTTATAATTAACATTTTAAAAGGAAAGATGTTCTGAACATTTTTTTTTTCAATATTAATAAATCATCCACAATATAAATTGCATCTAATTAACTTGAGAACTCTGGAATATTCCAGCCACCACATCCCCCTGTTCGGTGAGGGCCAACGAAGCTGGGAGTGGCAGCATGCTGCATGGCTCGGCGGAGATGGGTCCTTGCTGCTTGCTGCAGACAACGAGGTGATGGCGCAGCCGGGCCCGCCGGCGAGACGAGCTCCTCTGCTACGGCTTACCAACGATGCAATGCCGGGCCGGGTCTACAATGGGGTGTCGGATTGGTTGTACCAAGGTTAATACGTTTTGAGCTCTCAAATTTCACAATTTAGATATGCTATTGGAAGTAGGATACGAATCAAATAATGACTTGTGCTAATTTTCGGCGGACCGTATAAACAAAAGGCAATAAGTAAGTTAATCCTTCAAGTTAATTCGTTCAACAACTGTTGTTGTTTCGTGACATATAACAGAACTATCTATCACGCGTGGGTCTATCATTTCAGGAAAAAATATTGTAATAGCTTTTTAGTTAATATTCATGCACCAATATATCCTAATTCAATTAGGCATCACCGTAATTAATCCTTACACGTTCGCATCAACGGATTGAAATAAAAATACTTTTAGGGTAACAAAACTCGGTTATCACGTGATAATTAATAGTGATATAGTGCTTCGATAACTTGCCGTAAAGAGTCGAAAGAACTAATTCAAATATGGTATCGTCGTTTTTGTAAATACCATAACACAAGTACTTTAGCTATTTAACTTGGATTAGGAGCGATGTCTGATATTTATTATATTTTTTTATTATATAAAATTTGTAATAACCACGTTTCGGGCTTCTGTAAAAATGTTTCATTTTAAAATTTACAGCTTGATAACATAAAAAATAACTATTGTATGTTAATAACATTACAGAGGAGATGACAAAAACATCATCAGCAATGTGGGGCTCGCACGATGGCACTCTAGTGCTATACATCCAGTACGATGACAGTTCAGTTTCGGAGCTCAAGTTTCCCCGAATATCAGATGGGATTGGTGGCATTGGAGCTGCCAGGTCAGGATTTCTGCTCCCCACGCTAAATAACACCACACCTACAGTCTTTCCGGACCATATTACTATCAGATATCCCACGGTAAACCAGCTTTCACTATTCCTACCTGAGCTTAAGCTCAAATCCGTTTTGCACTAACATTTGCTGATATGTTTCAGCCTGGTAGTTCGATACCGATAGCAAGGTTATGGATAGTAGGGGTTCAAAATGTAACGTCGCCGCCAAGATGGGAAGTCAGGCCTCCGAGCACATTAGATGGAATGTATGCTGTCAGATTACAATAATACAGCACGTCATAAAATATTTTATTTTTCTCATTCACTATGCTTTATATTTTTTGTTATTTTTTCAGGGAATATTACCTCATATCAGCCCAGTGGGTGGGCAAAGATAATGCACATGTGGGGGTAGTGTGGATGAACCGTGCACAGAATCTCACCGTATATAGCAGCTGTTATGCACCTAACTGGACTTGCACTGAGGTATTTATTTTTATCACGCCTATTCTAATACTTTCAATTAAGATAATCTATTTGAATGCCTTCAGAATCGTGGCTTATAATTGTTGTAGCTCTACCATTTTTTATTATTTTAGACGCATTCTGAAAAGGCTACAGATGAACCATGGTTAGAAGTTCATCAACATCCAGTCTACTCTGAAGATGGTAGCGCTTTTCTTCTCTTGGCAGCTGTGCAAGAAGGTGGAGGACAATATTACACGCACATAAAGCACGTGGATGTTTTAAGGCAGCGTATTGCAGTGCTGTCGCACGGGAAGGTAGAAGTGGCAGAAATCCTGGCATGGGACCAGGAAAATCATTTAGTTTATTATTTAGGTAAATATCTTTACTAAAAAAAGTATTACTCTAACATGTTGCTTTTTTCTTCTTAATATATATTTTCTTTTATTGAAGGTTTAGACAAAGAAAAATTATACGTACCTAAGCTCCATCCCGATATGGTGAAGCAAGCAAATCAAATTAAGTATTTAAATTGAGTGCAGTTGAGTGGTTTAATTTGAACTATGTAATTTTTACTAACTCATCACCGTTGACTAATAGTTTTTCATATACGTACCCTATACCTACCCCGTTCAGAAATGTAGTGTCGTTTGTTGTTGCAAAGGAAGTTTGTGTTTTTGTGATAAACATTATTATATTAAATCTGGTAAAGAAGTATGACTATTAACTTTTGTTCCAGGTAGTGCAGAGCGGCCGGGACAGCGGCAAGTATATGTGGTACGGGATCCTAGTTACGGGGGCGGGAGTAACTCCGTCAAAGCGCGAGCGGAACGTGAAGAACCTCGGTGCCTTACGTGCGAGTTGGCCGTATGGCCTGCTCGTTTGCACTACGCTAACTGCTCTTTTTGGAGAGCGACCTTTTCTCCTGCTAAACCAAGAATTGGCATAACGCATTATGTTTTGGAGTGCGGCGGCCCAGGCCCTCCTCTTGCTGGTCTTCATGATGCTAGAACTCATAAGCTAGAAAGAATATTATATGACACGAGGCCTTATAGGTGAGCAAATTATTATCCATACAATGTAAGGATATCTATCGCAAGATCTGAAGAAATTTGAAAACTCATCAATTGCGTCAATGGTGTTTTGCAGATCAATACGACTTCGCGAGTTGGCACTCCCGACTCGGCGGTCGTTCGACGTCCAGTTGAGTAGTGGTTCTAGAGCGCGTGTCCAGTTAATGCTACCACCTTCATGGCGAGAAGAGTTGCGTGATGCAGCCTTCCCAGTGTTGGTCTATGTGTAAGCTAATCTTTTAAAACATTCTGAATTGAGCTTGGAATAAGCGCCTATGAAGTTAAAACTGTAACTAAAATATTTCATATAAATGAGAACTTTTCTAAAGTCAACAGTAATCATAATAAATAACCACAGAACTCTCAATATAGAGGTATATTAGGAGCTCTGTGTAAATAACACATTTAAACAAATGCTAAATCGGGGGGCACGGCAGTGCCCCCGCCAAGTCGAGCGCGAAGCAAACACTGCCGTACCATCCTTTACTCGAACCATTTCGCTGCATTTTCAGGCCCCTATTTGAGAACCTCTAGATAAGACTAGAACGCAGAAATTTTCGTCATCTAGTAAGCTGTAATCACACACTTAAAATCCAAAATTTCAAGTCTGTAGGTCACTTAGTTCCGAAGTTAAGCGAAAGCAAAGTTTCGCATTTACGACACTCACTTATGATCATCAAAATAGAACTAGTACTTCCCATAAACTCAGGAGAGCTGAAATTTGGTACAGAGTAAGGGTTTAATGGCCACATAAAGGGAAAACTATAAAAACTAGGATAATCGAAGATCTGGAGTACCTGGTGACCCTGATCAGAAAACACAAGAGCCCATCCAAACTATTAGAGTTCGACATGCCGCCTTTACAAAAAGTATTCAACTTGGTGGGCCGCTTCATTTGATGTCAAAAATCGAAGGTCTAAAGTATCCGATGAAGAACCCTCAGCTGGTCTCAGCTGTATTAGAGATATGGTAATGCCCCCTTCTACTATTGGTACAAACAAAAATCGACTGTCATTGCAAAAATCCAGCGTAGTGGGACACATCTTCTAATTTTCAATCTATCCTAAAGCGTCCCACTGCTGGGCGAATGCCTCCCCTTCTACTTTTAATACGCATATAAATAAAATTAAAGGAAAACTCTGGATAATAAGACTAGATGGGCTTTTATGCTTATACTTACAAGTTTACGAGAAGAAATAGTCGAAGTCGTAAATACCGCGCCGATCTTTCAGAAATTAAACCATCTAAACTGTCTAAATGAATAAATAATGAACGCGAATGGGCAATACGAAAAACTGTTGCTACTGTACAAGAATCAGAACCGGAAATAAAGAAAAGAAAGATTTGTAATAATTAAAAAACTACTAAATAAAATGTGTCAAATAAGAAAATCTAATAAAATAAACCAATATGCCCACGTTACTACAAAAAGAAGTGAAATCCCACCAAAAACATTCTGTAAAAACTAGCCAAGTCTCGATGGAGCTGCTTGTTTATCTCTAAAAAGTAATGAAATCTAGACAAAGCCGTGCCAAGCCCAAGGTGCCTTACTGCGATTTCTTGTTGTGTGACTTGGCCGTTGAACATTCTTTATACGTTAGTGGGTACAAGTCAATTTTGTTTACACGTAATGTTATATCTGTTGTAACTACCTATGTTTGTTAAGAGAGACAATAGCCCATACTGGTATTGATAATTGGTCGCTAGTGTCTCATTTTAGGCTGTTGTTGATTGTGCAACACATGCATTCAGCATTGACAATCCTGACTTCTGCTTTCTTCTTTTTGAAGCGTCAAATCGACCACTGATCTAACATAAAATAGACGTATATGATTCTATAAGTTTGTTGAGAGAGCGCGAAAAGACACCTTCCATTGTTTTGTTTCACACGATATGATTCTATAAGTCTAGCGTCCAATTACCAATACCAGTATGGGCTATTATCTCGCTGAACAAACATAGGTAGTTACAACAGATATAACATTACGTGTAAACAAAATTGACTTGTACCCACTAACGTATAAAGAATGTTCAACGGCCAAGTCACACAACAAGAAATCGCAGTAAGGCACCTTGGGCTTGGCACGGCTTTGTCTAGATTTCATTACTTTTTAGAGATAAACAAGCAGCTCCATCGAGACTTGGCTAGTTTTTACAGAATGTTTTTGGTGGGATTTATTATCTACTGATTGTGCTTCATATAAGATGTATTATTGTATCCTTCTCCTATTTCTGTAGAGACGGCCGGCCGGGCAGCCAGCAGGTGACGGAGAAATTCTTAGTAGATTGGGGTTCTTACATGTCGTCTCGCAATGACGTCGTGTACGTAAAGCTAGATGTGGCTGGCGCGAAGGGCCTTCCCAGGGCTCTGCTACGCGGTCGTTTAGGGGGCGTCGAAGTTGCGGACCAGTTGGCTGTTATTAGGTGATAACATTTACATCTTTTAAACGAGGGTATAAAATATTTACTATAATAAACTACTCTACTGCATCCGAAATTTAATACTTCTCATCTTCATCATCGTTACCCACCGTACTATGTGCAGCTGTAGCATTAATTTCTGAATGTTTATTAAATCTTTTAGATTATGACATATCCGTTTTTAAAAAACAAAAGAACTTAGACTTCTTTATTGTTACATTGTATACCAAGACAGATACAGATAACGACTGATATGTTTCTATTAGGTATTATAAGCGGTAAAACTATTAATCCAAGAGCAAAAAATTAACTATATCACCAATATGTCACGTTTCTATTTGCTCTTTAAATTCAGTTACAGAGATATAAGAAAATTCCCTAATCAATTATTTGTAATCTTTGATCTTACACTAACTGCAATCTCTGCAATAATGTAATTAAAAATATTCTTTGTTGCCGTTCCAGGTATTTGTTAGAGACATTCAAGTTTCTTGATGTAACGCGCGTGGCAGTATGGGGATGGGGTTATGGCGGCTACGTCACGGCTATGCTGCTGGGCTCGCAACAATCTACCCTCAAGTGTGGGATCGCTGTCTCGCCAATAACTGATTGGTTGTATTATAGTAAGTTGAAAACAATTTTTAATGACCTATAGGCTAACCGATCAAGTGAAATTCATCAAGCCTTTTATATCCGACGAATTCTTATATCTTAGCTTTACCAGTTCCTAAAATCATCACTAGAAATGACCTCAAACGACGAGGATATCCTTGGTAACTGCGAGACTAAGACACTTGAAACTTGAGTAGCTACTTCCGAGGCTTTGTGTCGAACACGGAAGAAAGACGAGTTCTGGCCTAGTTTAAATAGAAAAACAATATATGTATTTCTTTGTTGTTGTAGTTGTGTAGAATCTATTTGATTGTGATATGTACTTAACTGCTTTGATCCAAATTTAAGATTAAACATAGATTAGAAAAGTATGAGATCAATATTGACCTGTTTTTTTTTAATAATAGTGATTCGACTAGGTAGACATTAACTGTTATAGAATATGATACGAGGTCTTCAGTCATTATTCTTCGGTATTCAGATGCTGCTTTCACGGAGCGAGTACTAGGAACGCCTTCGGTCAATTATAAGGGTTATGTGGAGGCAGACGCTTCGCAGCGAGCTCATCATGTGCCTCCTCACGCACTGTATCTCATACATGGGATGGCGGACATGAGCGCGCCCTACCCACATGCACTGCAGCTTGCGAGGGCATTGACCGATGCCGGTGTCCTGTTTAGATATCAGGTAAATACTTACATTTGAAATCGTTCCATCATTGGGCTATAACTGCTATAGCTGTATGTAGTTGTAAGCCAACAACACAAATGACGTTATCAACATGAATTGATGTTCAAATATAATTTTTCAGGCGTATGCTGATGAAGGCCATGACCTAAAAGGCGTGATTGAACACGTATACCGGTCTATGGAGGACTATCTTCGGGAGTGCCTCTCGCTCGACCCTGAAGACACCAAATTGCCTCCGCCGGATAGATAAGACTGGCGAATCACATCTCCTAATCAGAGCAATAACTTGTATCCGAACACCTCTATAAGGGGTCGATTCTGTAACACTTCAATAAAATTTTAACTGAATGTAATATTCAAAACGATTGCTACCGTTTAACTTCCACAAGGTGGCCACGGATAGCAACTTTTGAGAGTTGTCATATCAGAGAAATTTTACAGAATTGTCACCATTATTTATTTATCGTTATATTATAAAATATTGCTGTCTGTAAATATGTACATGATATAGTGCTTTAATGAAATGTGTTCCCCTCGTTTAACTCATCGAAGTCTTCACGCGTAATCGTTGAAGACTTGATGCAAGCACGAGGTCTATGTGACTAGTATAGGAAATCATAACTTATGATAATAATAAATCCGTTCTATGGTGATGATGCAAAATATGATTGATAAATTACTTAGCCATAGTTACATAAGATTGATTTTGTAACAAGAACAAGAAAGAGCGGACAGCCATTGGAGCATGGTGCTTTAATTCAGACACATGTGAATCACAACAAGACCAATGTTAATAAGTAGGATTCTTCGAATAGTTTACACACAATTTGTTGAAAAAATATTTGCTCTTGTTTTAAGCAGGCCGCTGAATTAAAGCACTAAAGCCACATATAGATTAGTAAACCTTTAAATTGAATATTTCCTCATTCGATCCATAAAACTATGCTTCAGCACCCTTCGGCTAAAACTATCATACTGTGTCTTCTACGTGTAAGTGAAGCCTAGATAGGGAATTAATACTAATCGTGAATGAATCTGAAGTAAATTTTTATAACCAACTATCGTCATCAAGTTGTGTGTCTCGCGCAGTTGTAGTGTGAATGAGTAACGGGTAACGTAAAATGTGATCATACTTATTACTCATAGAATTTCGAGCTTGATCACTTAGGCTATTACTAATATTTTCTACTGCCACCTTTACTATACCAAGCTTTTTTACCTTCTCTATTCCTGTAGAGGTATGCACTACCGGAAAACTTCGTGAATTCCACGGAATTATAGAATACAGTATAGGATTTAATACTTTATTCTCAACTCGTTAACGTATTCTTGTAATAATACCATAAGAATTATGTTTAACCCAATTAATAAATTTACTAAATGACATGAATGAGGAGCTTATCATTTAGAGAAGTTTACTAGGCCTTTAAAAGTGTAGACGACGTTTCGTTTAATAAACAAACATTTGGAAATGTTAAGTTTTGTAAAATTATAGTGCTGTTGAAAATACCTCATATGACATTGTACATAAATATCATAATTATGTAAATTGATCGAAGGAAACGCATTTTATAGTGACTTATAATATTTAGAAATGAAGTGACCTTGATCATCCCTAACCTTAGCTGCTTTTGCTCCATCACATCACCATTACTTACTCTTCCTAGTCGTAAGTATGTTACATATTTGACATCCCTATACAATATAACGTTATACATTCATATCGATCTTATGATACGATTGATTACTCCAATTAAAAATCCAAGATCCGACCCTTGGGTGAAATCAATGCTAAGAGTATGAATTTCAAATCTAATGAAACAAATAATTATCTCGATATTCGTAGCAAGTGAATATCTTTCACCGTAGACACTCAAAACCGATATATTTTGAGTATTAAGCTTGTACAAAATAGGTTCTAAAGAGTAGGCAGTCACCGAATTAGTTTTAATCGATACTGAAACATCATGTAATCTTACCATCTATTGGAACATCGATTTATCAGAAAAAAATATATTGACTTGTATCAAGTCAGGAGATGGAAAAGCGTCGATATGCATTTTATGAGAAGGACTCAATTTACCGAGGATTATGAGGTTTTCACGTAACAGGAGTTAAGAAGGAACAATGCAGTAATACAGGTTTAATGATTATGATGATGATTTACCTTTGTTGTTGATTTCACCGAACTGTGACATAACTAGATAATTCATTGTTGTTGTATAGAGATAAAATTTTGCCGATATTTGTTAAGTGTTATCGGATACCTGCATAGACGCATATCGCACATTCCATGTTTGTGAAGACTGCCAATTTGGTCTAAATTTTACAATCATTGTACTAATTAAATACCTACGATACGTCGATGAGATTAATTTCAATTGCCGTTATGGTCTTAAGGATGCTGTGATTCTTCTATTGCATAATTTTAAAGATATTGAATTAAAATTATATTAAATAATTAATAATATATCCATCTGAAACTACGTAGGGCCTAGTGAAATCGAATTCGTTGTAATTATTAAAGTTAAATACCGTAAGATTACTGTTAATTTAGATATTTTGAAATTCTTCCATTGTAAATTAAACAATATTGCTTTGTTTTTCCAGGAGTATAAACAAACATAGACAATATTATACGGGCTACGTGTACATCACTACATATGAGATTTTATAGTTAGATAAATTACGAGAGAGTTCGGAAACCGGGTGCTTTAAATTTTACATCATGTTGTATGTATTGATTTCTTTAGCGATTGTTCTCTAGTTATACATAAATATCAATACGATTTGCTAGTAAACGGAGCAAGGTGCAAGCATATATAGATCAACCAACTTAACGATAGTGGGAGAAATGCAATGGTGCTCAAAGAGCCGAAGCACAGCATAGGTAGGTCTATTATGCAGCACGCTTAATAAAGGAACGTGCAAGGCGAAGCTAGTCTTAAATATAAGAATTCTTTTAAATTAAGTGGGATTTCTCAGTGTGAATTTTTGCAGCGAATAACACCAATTTAAATTCATGTATAGTGTTTTTATAGAACGAAATGATAGAATACCGGGATGTTATTAAATTAGCACGACGATTGATCTATACGATTATTTGCACGCAGCTTATCTCTTATCTTCCTTCCATAAATGATAGTCCTTTAGTCTTCCAGTATAGCGAAAGCTTTCATACGTCGTCTTATTCTTGAAGCAGGAAAGTAGAAACTATTTGTGATGAACTATGTCAATTATTTCATATTCCTCTCCTAATCAGCTGCGTGAATGTTTATTTAAATCTCTATCTTCTCCCGAAACTATTATAATATATTTAGATTCTCGTTCTAGTTTGTCCAGATTCAATGGATTGGATGTGGTATAAATGTGAATCAGTAATGCTGTGTTCTTAGGATTCCCTGTCATATAAGCTGGACTGCACTCGACATATTTGCGGTAACAAAGAGGAAGATCTGGACCAAAAGTCTACTGATAATCCCACCTGAATCCTTAGACAGGTTACATTTTTTCTATTAAAAACTTCTTTGGATATTTATCATGAAGCAGTTAAATTTTTAAATAATCTATTAAATTATTTAAAAATTTTAAAGTATCATGTTCTCAAGCTGCACGTAATCATATTAATACGAATCATGAGAGTAGCGTAATAATTTTAATGTTTACCCCCAAAATGACCTATTGTTATCGCAATTTTGTGAACCAAACAATAAATTGTTGCCTTATTTAAATAGAAAATATCTATGATATAGCAAATATACTCTACACAACGCTTAGCTGTCCTAAACAACTGTATTATAAGTATAATTTATTTCATATCAATTGTACGTCGAGTGCAGTCTTAGTGCAGAGTAGTGTCCGCATTCGTAAATTAGAGCGCCGCGGATGGCTCCCTTAGCGGTTAGATTGAGATTGTTCGACAAATGAGTGCAATAATGTTGCTTAAAAAGTGGTAGTTATGCAAATCAGATGCAAACTCCCAAATAAGGAAAAATATCACAACAAGAAATAAATTTACTATAATAACCTATGCTGAGTTTTGAAAATTTCCGATAGTGACTGTTATTTGCGAGTAGCATATACATATGATATTTGCAAAATGTTGGTTTTACGAAGTTAATATCAATAGTATCATTATTGCACTCTAATGTATTCCATTCGATGGCCCTAGAAAAAGCATCTTAATTCTACGTTACCTATTGTTAATCAGTGTTATCTTATCGTCTCGTTTAAGAGTTACAGTGTTGTATAGATTGGTACGTTTCATTTGTAAATTCTGAGATTATTCTGTTATTATTGTAAAGTTTCTTTGAATAAATAAAATTTTGAAATTTACATAATCGTTCATCAGGTAGTTTTATTAAAATCATAATTACATAAAATACTTCACTTTTCAGGTATCTCGAGGTGCAGCTTGCTAGGTTCGCTCATCTTGTAACCCCTCCTCCACATCTCGATGCTACGAAAATACTTTTCCAAATGTTCATCTTTCATTGAAAGATCAGCTGGACTTGTACACCGTTCTCCAGTGGTTCCGCTAAATGCACCATCAGAATTGCAATTCGATTCGGATAAGTTGCGCATTAATTCATAATGGGAGAAATTCATAGACATCAGAGATGCGTTGTCAATACCCTGATTAAAAGCAAAACTTGGATGAGCGTCCATAAACATCATGGCGCCAGGTCTGGTATCTGCCATAGTTTGCGAATTCGAACCATATTCTCCACTGACCAACTTACTTTTTTTTAATCTACCCAGCGCTAAATCTAGTGATCTTACAGCTTCGTTGACATAAAATGATTTGCGCTTAATAGCTTCATTTTTCAACCTCAATCCAGCAGACGGGCCACTGTTGCAAGATTTTGCTTTATTCACGTATTTTCTTTCATTGTTGGCGTCATCATTACTTTCCATGTCGCGAGGTCAACTTGATAATTTAGATGTATACTTACATACTTGACAATCCACTTTAGATAGAAGAAATATTTATATACATTTTGACTTTATTGACGGCGAACCGATCCATCAGATGGTAACGAATGACAATGACATGCGTAGCTATGAAACTCTCTAACTGTCACGTTTTTTCAGTGTCAAATTAAACGTAAAAAACTGCAAGTAAACATTGTTGGAGAAAATTCGAATGCATTTTGCATATTTTTTATGAGACTCCTTGTGACTACTTTGTGGTACTTAATATTTATTTAAATTATTATTTATTTCTGAATACCTATAATAATAATTTATTTCATTATCATTGTTCATAAATTAAAATTCACAGTACAATATAACTGATTTTAAATGACGGTAGGCCAACGCCATCTTGTACAGTGATTACAAAACTCCCCGTAAGTAGTATGTTTAAACATCAGAGGGGTGCTCGCAGTCAAAGCACAATGCGATAGCGGCCCCACATAGAGCGCTGTCTATGTGTGATTATATCCGCTAGATGTCACTAAGATAGTTGTTCATTCTTAAATGTTTGAAAAATAAAAATAGATATAATTTTTTATTACTTTTTAATAAAACCAAAAAAAAATAACTAAGACTATTATCCCAAATATTCCGCCTGTATTAATTTTGATGGCAAATACGCATCACAAAGAGCTGCAACGGTTGGTGCCACAGCTTCAATCTCTGCTTTCACACCACTTTGCAGCATTAACTCAAGTTCTTGTTTAATCTGAACACCTATTTGGGAATAAAAAACAAACCGCTATAGCAAAAAATAAAGTTGAGCAGCAAAACCATACGAAAAAAGATCAAAATTCTTCGTTCTGCGATTACAACCGCAATAGTAGTAAAAATAAGTAGTATCATCCTAATATAGTATATTATACTATTATGATATAACTAAGTAGCCTAAATAAACAGTGCTTTATCAGAAATAGCACATATATCATAAAATAGGCTTATTGCCATAAAAGTAACATTATAACCATTCTCACTTAATGTAACTACCCTTTTTAGGGCAAATAAAATATCTATACACTTGCTTCTTTATGATACTAATATGTTCTAGGACATATATTTTTACATAAACATAAGTACATACACATAAAAATGTATGTCTGTGGTATTTTTATATTTCTGATGATATGTTCAATATAGTAACATAAACGTTATATTGACAGCGGCTTTTATTAATACTGCAGAGATGGAAGTGAAATTATATTCTTATAGAATTAGCTATAAGAATATAATTTCACTTCGACCGTGTAAAAGTTTACTCGTAATTCAACACAGTTTATTCCACTTTTGCCTAAACAATGAGGGTCCAGTGTTTTGAATCAGTTTTGCAATCCCAGAACACTTCAATAGTTATGCAAATTTCTTGCAGGATGTTTAGACTGTCCCTTTACTCACCATGACAAGTACTCACCTATAGCTGTTCCTAAGTATGGTCTTTTTATTAATGACTTTAGCTTTCGTCTATCCAAATCCGAGAGTCTTAGCCTAGCTTCATTCGGTGCTAGAGTCATGATGTCTTGATTTCTGGCACCCAGTAACGACAATCCACTACAAGCCAGGGACTCTGAAAGATGGGACTGAGCCTACCAAAAGTCATGTTGTTATTAATATTCAGACTTATAAAATAATATAAAATCCTTATATGATTCACTGAAGCTATTTGCAAAGATCGGCAGCATATATATGTTTATAAATATTAATGCCATATTGCAAAACAATACTAGATTCGAATTGGAGTATATAACATTGAATGAGGAACACTGGATGTTGAAACTAATCGCACTGTAAAAAGTTGTTTTGATTATATAAAACGTAACGATCTTACTAATGATAGTAATTTACGTAAAAAATCAAAACAGTTACACGTTCAGTAATTACCATGCGAGACGGTAATGTTAAGAATGATTCGCTTTGATGTTCCAGGTTGTTTTATAAGCATTGTGCTTTATGGTCTGATCTCCTAGCCTGCCTAATGATGTTACTCACTTACTCACTGATCTAATGCTAAAATCCGAATTGGTACATTACATATTGATGTCATCGTGTGACCGCCTAAAAGGGTTTACGACAAAACAGCTAAAATTGCGATGAGGTTCATAGCTTGGCTGACTTTGGCAATTAGAGAACTTATAGATTTAAAAAAAGACAGTACGGTTATAAGCAACTTATGCTGAATCAACTTATCCTTTTGAAGGATTAATCACAACAATTTTTTCATGCACTTAACTAGAGATCATAGGAATAAACAAATTAACACATCGACAAGAAAAATCGCACGACTCGCTGCAAGTAAAAATGTATGACATTTTCGTCAAGCTGCCAAAATATGTGATTTTTAGTCATGGTCTAAGTATAATTAAAACAAAATCGTTTCGCTTTAAATTTTTGATCGTAATCATTCAAGTAGTTACTTAAGTCTTTCAGTATTTCATCTACATTAAAATAGAACTCTGTGTTCAATGATATAAAAACTACCAAGATTACAGTTCAATCGGATCCCATCAGGTATGGTATCGGTCATTTACTTGTAATATGAACTTCTTATTCGACTGAATACGGATTGAAATATTTTTTTGGATTCTACATTTCTAATAGATAAGTACCCTTTTAAAATATCAAATATTTAGTTACATTATGGCCCTAAATTTCCCGTTCCCGTTTCCTTTTTATGATAGATAGACCTTAATGCTGCAAAATAAATTCTAAATTGAAATCATTCACTTAAACATGATAGCAGAGGTGTAATTCTGAACAACACTCACCAGCGAGCCATACTTGTAGGTTAAGAATATCTCGTAGCCATGGGGATCAGCATCTACCAACGCCAGGGCCCGTAAATGCAGTTCGGAGCACAGCCGACACAGCAACTGACGGGTACACACATCGGGGTAGCCCTTACCCTTTAACAAGTTAGTGCCTAATCGATTCATTGTTAGCTTTGATCGAAATGCTGGATTAATCGCTTGGATTATTTGCAAATTTTTTTGTCTTTCCGTTTTACAAGAGAAATATACCAGATCAAAAGTATTTAGGGATCAGTCTTTTTTATATTTTATTGCCCTATTAAAATCCAAAAAAAATACAATGTAAATTGATTAAATAAAATATTGCAAAATTACAAAAACTTCAACAAAAACGAATTATAAGTCGTTTGTGATCATATAAATATTTGAAAAAGACTTTTTAAAAAGCTCGTTACTAATTATTTTCAGTAAGCATTAAAAATATACCTGATCCCCGATCTTTTTTGTGTGTGTGACGTTTATCTATAGCATTATTTAATTAAAAAACTATAAAATGTACCAATTGTATATTCATCATCACCATTATACTATGAAAGTTCCCAATACTGGGTCACAATCCTTCTCAATAAATAAAAACCGTAGAGAGGTAGGTATAACCCATAGCCATAACCCACCACGAGGGTCCAATGCGGATTGATGGGTGCTAACGACTGCATGTTAATGACGTAACTATATTGATAATAAATCTCAATTCAAATCAATGAAACTGTTACTTTTGCGACTGTGGCTGAGCGATTTGACAGTTTTAGTTGCTAACAGGTTACTAACAGAGGTACTCTGAAAAATGACAAATTGTTCCTCTATTATGACAAAAGTAATAATTTCATTGTTTTCAAACGAAAATTGTTAGTAGCAGAGTAACGTAATCTGCATACAGTTGCAGCCGAGACCAACGGCTTAACGTCCCTGCACAATCACGAAGCATACGGAAATAATTGATTGTTAGTCAGTTCATAGCTGAAACATACATAACTTCCACAATCATAGGCCGAACGTGCTGAACACTACGCCAATAAGCTCTTAAATTATATTTGATTTATAAAATACTTATTGTATATTACTAGTTATAATAGAAAATATTAAAATAAAGATACCTACTCTTCTTCAAAGTATAAAAATGTAAGGTGTTAAAGACCATGCAATTTAATAATTAGGAGAGTTTATTGTCTAAAAGGTCCCCACCTTTTTGGAATTAATAAAAGCGTAAGGTTGTTTGAAATGTAGTTTTAATTTTTTTATACTGATGATATCGCACCAAAATCCTTAGTAAAATAAAGTATATTACGAGAACCTACTTAAAGATAAATACATAAATTTCTAGGGTGTAAAGGTAATTATTCCATACTATCTTCTGATGTGCTTCAACATAATATTCTGATACTTACTGTAATAATAATAACAGGTCCCAACCTAATCAAAACTCCTTCGTCTAAAAGTTTTTGAAATATTGCATCCTTTTCTACAACCAATATATATTTAGCGGAAGATTTGAACTCTTTGATCCCTTCAATATTTTGTGGTACCAGTACACCTGGAAAGAAAATATAACTATGAATAATATAATCACATTATCATATATATATATAATCTAATCATACGAAATTCCACTTTCCTCTGAGCTTAGCTAAATACAGTATTCCTTGCGTGTTAATCACATAAAAAGAAATATGAGCAATGATCATGAAAAAAGCAGAGTAGCATAAATATAAGTAATAGGGTACTCTGCTTTTTTATTTTCGAAAAAGAAAGAAAATAATTATCATACATTTCGATTTTATCCTTTTTGGAAAATAACATATTTGCAAATATTTTTAAATATTTATCTTAAATCCATTTAGTACCCTAAATAAAATAACCATACATACAGTGGCGGTCAACTCATTAACCACAACAAGTGCTTGCCAATATACTGGTCTTGCTTATATATTTCGAAAGACATTGACGCTTTAAATTTCATTTCGGGCATCAGTCATGCCTTTACAAGTTTCGCCAGTTAGACATCCCATATTAAAAGGTATTCGTTAAAACCTTTACAGAAACTAGCGATCGGCTCTACATACGTTCAATTATCATTGAAATTTAAATTCACTATGACCTTTACGAATCGTCTCGCTCGCAGGTTTGACGACTTCCAACCTCCCGAACAAGCCGGTTTCCGAAAAGGCTTTAGCACCATAGACCACATTCATACGCTGCGGCAGGTTATACAGAAGACTGAAGAGTATAATCGGCCACTTTGCTTGGCGTTTGTGGACTATGAGAAGGCCTTTGATTCGATCGAGACTTGGGCGGTGCTGCAGTCTCTCCAGAGGTGCCAAGTGGACTACAGGTATATCGAAGTGTTAAGGTGCCTGTACCAAAACGCCACTATGTCGGTCCGAGTACAGAGCCAGAGCTCTAATCCTATTCAACTACAGCGAGGAGTGAGACAGGGAGACGTTATCTCTCCGAAACTGTTCACTGCTGCGTTGGAGAATATTTTTAAGCTTCTGGACTGGAATGGACTTGGCATCAAAATCAACGGCGAGTACCTGACGCATCTTCGGTTTGCCGATGATGTGGTCCTAATGGCTGAGACCTTGGAAGACCTGAGCACCATGCTCGAAGATCTCAGTAACGCATCCCAAGATGTCTTAAGATGAACATGGACAAGACGAAAATTATGTCCAACGCCCATGTTACACCCGCTCCAGTAAATGTTGGGAACGTTACACTCGAAGTTGTTGACCACTATGTTTACCTAGGACATACAATACAGTTAGGTAAGTCCAACTTCGAGAAAGAGATCTCTCGTCGAATCCAACTCGGGTGGGCAGCGTTCGGGAAGCTGCGATACATTTTCGCGTCCAAAATACCTCAGTGCCTTAAGACGAAAGTCTTTAACCAGTGTGTGTTGCCAGTGATGACTTATGGCAGTGAAACGTGGTCGTTCACTATGGGTCTTGTGGGAAGGCGCAAGGTTGCTCAGCGGGCAATGGAGAGAGCTATGCTTGGTGTTTCCCTACGCGATCGAATCAGAAATGAGGAGATCCGTAGGAGAACAAAAACCGCCGACATAGCTCAAAGAATTGCGAAGCTGAAATGGCAATGGGCAGGACTAATAGCAAGGAGAACCGATGGCCGTTGGGGCGGAAAGGTTCTCGAATGGCGACCGCGTTCCGGACGACGCTCAGTGGGTAGGCCCGCTACGAGGTGGACCGACGATCTGGTTAAGGTCGCGGGAAAACGCTGAATGCGGGCAGCACAGGACCGATCGTTGTGGAGATCCTTGGGGGAGGCCTATGTCCAGCAGTGGGCGTCGTACGGCTGATATGATGATGATGACCTTTCCGGTAGATACATCATAACTTTTGTATATATTTACCTATCGTCAATTTATTCATGGCGATTATTGGATATGATATGATAAAATATGTGGATGATTATGAGGAAATTGTTATACGCCTATAACATTCCTTCTTACAAAATTGAATGTTATTAAATTATAAAAAAAAATTACCAAAAAAATATAATATGTAATACGAAATTTCTATTTTTACTGTCCATGACTGCAGATGTGGTAGAATATTTTCATATTTCTTACATGTCAATAACATTTCATCATTATATTTTAGAAAACTTACCGCCAGATGTCGCACAGTCTATTATGGTTCCATTACCGTAATGTATAGTTAGCGGACCGGCAATAAGGCCTTTAGCAGTGGCTACAATCCCCAGAGTCCATGGAGGGGTCTCTAGTAAACAACAAACATCTCTTACTGCTATATCTAAGTTAGCTTGGTTGCGAACTCTAGCTACATTTTGGTAAAACAGTTCTCTGAAACAAACGAAATTCTCTCTAATATTAAGTGTTATGTATGTCAGAGTACGATATATCACTAACTATAATAAAAACTGTGTATTTCCGACAGGGTAAAACGGAAAAATAAACGAGTAAATTTCGTAACTTTTATACATTACGTAAAATTACTCGATAAAGTAAATGTAATAATTAAAAAAGGTTTTTGTAACACCTATGCAAACTTACTAATAATATACTATAATACTTAAAGAATGCCAACTTTTCTTCAACTGATTAATTTATAAACATTATATAAGTATGATCTTTTATTTTTTTTGTGACGCTGACTGTTCATAAGAAACATTATAAAAAAACTTTTGCCACCCATCTAGTAATAAATCAGTTTTTTTAATCTACTTTCTAGAAATTTTCGAATAACAATATTTTCTTAAAAAATACTTATCACAACTTATACCTTCTAGTAACAGTAAAATTTTTGGTTAGTAACTCGTGAACTTTGGTAAGAACAAAAACGATTATATTAAATTTTGTTTTATCTTCTTTACTCGAATAAGCAACCATTCTCTTCTTAGCCTCGTTGAATGGTTTTAATGTAACTCTGTAAATGGTTTCAACAAAATTTGAGAAAAAAATCAGTGCTATTCTAAATATTATTTTTTCTTAAGACGTTATCAATTTATACCTTTCAAGATCGTATATACAGTTACTCCACAATTGTTGATTTCTTATAATCAGTTTGGGATTATCACCATTTTCAGCAGTTTTGTTTATATCGGCAAGTATTTCTTCCACTTTCTTGATAATTGCTCTCCTGTTCTCATTGCTTACACTGATCAGGTCTCGATTTTCTGGAACTAAGTAACATATTATAATTTAAACAAAACCATAAACTATCTGTAAAAGTATTTATTTATTACCTTTCGATCCTTGAACGATTTGTTGCACTTCAACAAATGTCAGCTTTCTATCCGGTAACACAATCTTATCACTTTTCACAGTATCCCCAGTTCTTGCAAAATTACGATAAAAAAGCTTATCAATAGCCTCCACAACTTTCGGATCTTGTCTAAATGGTGCCAGGTTTTTTGATTGCAATTCTCTCCTTACATCCCATAAATCGTTGTTTATCAAATCCATTATTATATTGAATACCTCAAGCAACCTTCAAAAGCTGTAATTACCAAACAAACTCGATGGGTCTATTAAAAGGATCCACTGGCAAAAGTGATGATGATCCCTACCTACGTAGTGGCGAGATGTTTATCGACCGCAAACAATAACAGCTTTAGAAAACAGAGCTCGTAAAAGGGCCAGGAGACAATAGGGCAGCTTCTAGAGCGTTTTTATATCGAAGTCGAGCGAACAAGCGAACAGGACAAAATCATCGTCGGTGGCGCATCCTCGCGCTCTGAAAAAATGACACAATAGATATTATCGAGAGATAGAACAGGCAGGCGTCTCGAGGAGCAGATGACACGGCGTGACGACCTCACAAAGGGCGTGAAATGACGTCATAATAGCCTCGAATTATCGCCCCCTCTTGTCTCAAGGCAAATATTTAACAACAGCTCCGTTTTTGTCCTCGTTCTTCGGGAAGAGATCATAAATTACGGGGCTGGCAGACAAATGATGTACCGTTACCGCAGACCTTTGTTCCAGTGACATATTGCAACGAGTAGATATTTATGTCTTGTTATGGATTTGTAGTAAATTTTGATTTAACTACGGTATTCTTGGAGTCGCCAAGCGTTAACTTAATACGATAACATGGTTTATATTTTTATTTACGACTTTTTATTTTATTACGATTTTTAAATTTAAAACCCATTATGTTTTTCCACTCTTATCTCTTGTCCCATATACCTATTTTATTACGCCTTTTAATATGTTATAAAATTAGCCCAAAAAGTGGCTGAAACTTAACCTGTTGATAAACCACTTGTTACTTTAATTACGCAAATGCGTCTTGAGGTGTGAGAAAACAGCCCTTGCGTTATTTTCCCAGTGCTAACCCGGCACCCCAAGGCGCGCCGATAGCATCACAGTATGACAGCCCGCACAAATACCATACAAATTGCTCGATAGCTTCTCTAAATCAATTGTTGCAATTATTCGTCGAACCCTTTCGCGAGTCCGCGACCGCGGGGAGGTGAGAAAGCACTTATCTATGGACCGATCGCAACGGCCCAACTCTTTCACGACGGTGTGAAGCAACAGTCGATTGCGACCTCTCTGCGGGACTTTTCGCCATAATTTTTTGTCACCATCTAGGCGATTGATACTATCTCGTCGATAAGGGCTACTACAATCAGTATGAATTATTAACGACTTTTTTAGTTATTAATAGGAATCATAAATATTAGGGTTATAAAAGAAATTTATGACGGAATGGTGGTATATGCATTTTTGAATTTGCTATTCCATTGTATTTTATTTCTATCTAAATATTGGTACAAAAGTTTATATTTTTCACAAGCTTGATGGAAAAAATCGCACTTAAGTTGTGAAACTGTAGAAATTAATTCTTTATGTATTTCTTTTATATTTTTGTTGTACCTGACTTTTCATAAAAATATTTATTTATTTAAAAACTGTAGCAATTTAAAAGAGATGGTACTACGTACCTACTTGTGGAAATAACGAAAGCTTTCGTGTAAAATAAACAATTTATTAACAAAAATTAAAAAAATTGTTTTTTTCCTTAAAAATGCGGAAAATCTCAATATAGACTAAATGTATTAAAAAATGTGTCTAAGTACGGTGGTACGAACACACTTTCTTTTTTATAAACCCATTTTTTGTAATTAAATACATTTGTTTTTCATATTTTATAACTACTAAGTAAATATCAATATCACTGTGCTTGCTTTGCAATGATTTTTACTGACCTTTTTTATTGCCTGAGTTACTCTCTATAGCGTCAGCTATCTATCAAAGAAAGTAAGACGTCGAGAATTAACCGAAACAATCAGACAAAATTATAAAAAAACGCTTATGTACCTAAACAGTATAGACTTATATATATATATATATATATATATAGTGGTGACATAAACTACAACTAGTCTATGATACGCGTTGATATTTGCGACGATGTTTTAAAGCTAACAACTTCCCACAAAATCGGTGCTCTTGAATGGTCATTGAAGCGTCAGTAAAGCAGCAGTTATAAAAATATGAAACAGCATTGTTTGGTGCGGCGAGTGGCGGCAGCGAACCGCGGGGCGCCGCCCCACAATGGACCACCATAGTGTTATCACGATGGACGATACGTTACCGCCTAATTGACTGCTCAAATGTTATTTTAATACTTTGTTATTGAATTCAGATTTGGGCAGTGTTCAATGATTGGGAAAGACTTACTAAACTTTTACAGAAGATGTTATCAACACCGTTTTAAGGACGTCAAAGGAAACCACTAGTTTTATTTTTAAATATTCGAAGTTTTTTTTCTATTGTTCCAAAAAGTATGCTGTAAATGTTTTGTCATGTTTTATGATTTATCCTTACTCTGTATAAATGTTACGCGCACATTTTTAATAATGATTAGATAAATAATATAATAACTTTTTTCTTCATATTTTTGGAAGCTTTGATCGATATTCGAACATGTTAGGTCCATCTTAACCTAATCTTGTTCACTGGATCATAACTTTTGTGGTCTGTTAATGTTTTAAAGTGCTTTCCATATGGTTTATTATAAAGTTAACTTTTATCATTTTCTACACACAAAATATAACAGAAAGTAAAATCTAAGTATATTTTTCAGCGAAGCTTAATTTTATACTTACTTTACAACAATTAAAAGCTCTGACTGTTCGAAATAGGGTTAACTAAATCTTCCTGTTAAATTAATTATTAGCAACGTTTAATAACCTATCAATCTTCAAAAAAGCCCACATTCCCACATACACGATACCTGTATAATTGCAACAGTTTCTCACATTGAAGTGGCTACTCGATCCATTGTGCAAAACAATGCAACAATCGTCCAATACCAGCTTAATTGTTACTGAAGAGCTCAATACAAAACTGTAAGACCTCCTTGTGACTGTTCCCTTGAAATAATATTACTTACATTGAAATGTATATTTCATTCCCAATTGTATATGCAGTATAAATTACAATTACGTTCATTTGGTATGATTTTATTAGTTGAAGTTTATGTAATTAAATGAAATTTAGGTTGATATAAACAAAATAATAATGATTTTTCCCTTTTAGAACTTTTAGTTATACTTACTATTATAAAAATGTTTAAAAATATTTTGAAACTAACATAAAAGACAACTGCTCAGTGATTATGATCTCCCACGCAAACACTCTGGTCGAAGCCCTCAAACAGCTCTGATTAAATGCTAAATTAATATAGAAGTGCTTAAAACCAAAACCAATAACAGTAGCGCTCTCGAGCCTCGAAGTGGCTTCCCGCCGCGTCACAATATTGTCCCACTCGGTCCCTTTCCCACCAAAGAAACATTTACATACGCATAATACGCCTGTCACACATTAAACGCCGTAATTACGGCGTACATTAGATTTATGACCGAAAAACAATAGCACTTTAAAAACATCACCCCATTAAAAAAAATTAAAGAATGGCGCTGAAGTGCGTCTCTCATTTAGGGGGTAATTAATACGAAAATTCTCATAATCAGAACAATTAAAACTGCTCTTTATCAGTTAGAAAAAGTAAACAATAGATTGGCATTTTTAATGCCATTTAACTTTTTTGTAGCTAGTTGAACTCATTTTATACGGCTTTAAAATTTTACTTTTTAATCATCGTAGTTATACCTAGTTATAAAACTCCCTATATTGACTAAAATATTTAGGAATAATGTTTTTGTCTAAATTCTAAAAAAAAAACAAAAATATGTGTTCAAAATAATTTTTACCCATTTAAACTTTTTAGAACCATGTCACTCCAACTATCGCTTTGTAAACGTACTAAATACATGCAATAGGCAATGCGATATAGTAATAAAGAACAATCGTTGTATACGAAATTTGACAGACTCAAAAAAGTTAAGTTGCGCATATTAAATGGATACAGATATACAACTCGTGTGTTTCTGCAGTAAGAATTTTCCATCATTTATCTCTACACAATTTGCCTATTTAAGCTCCAACAAACGCTTTACAATTAAAATATTGAATAATGAGACTAAAAACACATATATTTAAAGCACATATTAAACGGTGATTTAGTAGATTTTAATAGCGTAAACATTTATATGTGGAAGTGCATCACTCGCCAGGTGTCCAGGTAACAAGCTTGATTGCTACTTACGAAGACATGAAGAGGCTTTTCTATTAAACCCGTTTTTAATCGCCTCGTTATGACTTTTGTAACATAAAAATGGAGCAATCATATTATTAATCAAGTGATTATTTCTTTACATTTATATAGGGAATTAAAGATTACTGCTATATGTATACAACTAACGATATCAATCTAATTAATTACTAAAACTAAATGTCGCTGTATTGAAATGAATCGCGCTAACGTTTCGGTTCTACGACTACACGACTACGGTTAGTTATATAGCTAGCCGTTCTTAGCCTTCTTAAATGCTATCCTTAGGCTTTACTGACAATATGGTAACAAACACACACACAAAGTATTGTCATAATATAATTACGATTTATAATTATAACACGAGTAATGCACCATTTTATTGAACGACATTGAACTCCAAATTGTTTGAGGACACGTTGAAAGCATAATATCACAAAAGATAATTTAAAAAACATACTAATCGAAACACATATAACTTTATATACATTGCAGCATATTTCATACATACATACCTTGTCTTTTTAACATTATGCCTTTTGAAATTATGACAAAAAAGTTATGTCAATCAAAAAGTAACAGATTATTCTCATTAACTGATCAGGAACTATTCGAAGAAACATATATAATTGTGTTTGTATACTTAACTCTTTTGCTTATGAATGAAATTAGACTTAACTGATTATTGAAATGGCCCTACCATGATCTCTTAGCGCGATGCAAGTTCGATTGTCAAAGTGAGACACCGCTATACGCGGTCTATAGTGGCATCTCTTTTGAACAGCTAAACTTAAATCGCTATAGGACCTGATGGTAGGGCCTCAGGTCATTGAAATGTAACATTACAGATACTGATGACACGTTATCGAAATCGTGAAATATCACATTGTGAATAATAATAATAATAAATGAATAAATATTTCTTACACTCACACCAATATTCATATCTTAATATATATAAATTACGTGTCACGTTGTTTGTCCGCGATGGACTCCTAAACTACTTAACCGATTTTGATCAAACTTCGTAACTATCTGTTATTTGATCTAACTTAAAAGATAGGATAGGTTTTTTTTTAATTTATAACACAGCAACGCGTGGCTGGGTCAGCTAGTAAATATATATAAACACCCATTTCTCAGGTATAAATGCTCGTATTAATCATACAAGCATCAGCCCCTACCGAGATTCGAATCCAGGACCGTCGCTTAGGCAGGATCGCTACCGTTGCACCAAACGGTCGAAAAATAAGGGCGAAATATCAGAATGAAATAAAAACATGGAAATAAGCACTTTTTCTGTATCCGTAAAAGTGGAGGACGCAAAAGTGTAAGTACTTGTATTTTTTTTTTGTATGTATGGGTATAGTATTAAACCAGCTTTTAACTAATATGGCGTAGTTAAAAGCTGGTTTAATAATGGTTAATTGCGAAATAACGTGACGTGTGCAACAGAAACTTAGGTAAATAATGAAATTGTTGCGTAAGTTTATGGTTTGGCTCAAGTTACATACATACGTTGTGAGCTATATACTAGTCTGGAATCTTACCAGTCAACAACTCAGCAATATCAATATTTAACTTTATGCGTTGCTTTTTATACAGAAAATTGAATGACAAGTATTTTAATTTTTTGGTAGGTAGACATTTCTTGTGATCATCCTTGATTGTACAATATAGAATATAGTTTTTGCAAAGATTGAACCCACGTAGGTACATAGCACAAAATTATAACAAGCGCAGTTTAAAATCTCAAAAGCTGTACTCACCCTTTTATTAATAGATAATTTTTTCTTGTTTTTATGACTGAAAATATTAGCAAGGATTGAGATTCCTAAGTAATCCGCATTAGGAAACGTGGCGGCAGGTGACGACGCAGCTGCATTCACACGCAGCTATGAATTAAATCTAGAAATTTCCACTAATTATTTATCATTCGTGATTACACCACTTTTATAATAACTAACTTTTACAATTGCAAAAGGAAAATGAAAAACTTAAGATTTTTTATATATACTATCTACACCGTGTTCGAAAATGAAATAAATTAATGCTAATTTTTTGTGTGGTTAACGACACACTAGTTGTAGTAGTAGTAGTACGTACCAGGTTGTATCTTTTTGATGACCTATAGAGTATGATATACTTGTCAATTACATTTATGAACAATAAACTCTTTAAAATTATGAATTGTCTTTATTTAACACGTGTTGTAAAACCTAAAAATTACCAACATGCATAATATTTCTACGTACTTCTTTACTCTATGCTTATATTATATTCTACATTGTTTTCTTTTTTCTCGTTTTGGCGCCCATGCAAGTGATTCAAATTTAGAATAGGTTTTTTTTTAAATTTGATTAAAGAAGGTTTAAACATTTTATTTTCATTCAGTACATTTTGTTTACACGTTTTCAGTTAATGATTCACATATTTTTACACATAAAATAGACTTTTAACTAAATTGGCCAATAAATTATGAAGCGTCATTATATCTATCAAGCCTTAGAGTACAAAACTTTATCATAACGCTTCTCCAGTTTGAGAAAGAGTTTTTAATACTAACTAGTTTAATAGGCTAACTATCGTCTTTGCTCAATAAATATAAACTAAATACAAACACCCACTAAGTTCTTTTTATTTAAACATCAATTGTCCTCCCGCCGGACGAGGAAGGGCGCATTCCCTCGCACCTCGCGTCAGCTGGTACTCACCCTCCGATGTACCTATTAACTTCAATTGAGCCCGACAAATTTAAATGAACTGTACGGCCACTAAATCAATTTACTAAAGGTGAATTGAACACAGAATGCCCCTGTCATACCTTAATATTTGTACTTATTCACAAATATTTAGGTATGGCAGGGCCATTCTGGTTTCAATCGAGCTCCAAAAGTGCACTGAATGTCGATAAAAATATTTTCGATAGAATATGCTCTAAGTTAGCTTATATATAGCTCTTATTGTTTGGTTTGTTTCAATTTACTGGTGTCTCCTACTGTGGAAGTAACAAATATTTTAAAAAGTATTCAATTTTTGTTATTATGATCGTGCTCTAATTACTGCTTGCATGTGGAAAACACCTTCCCATTAAGATATTCTTCCCGTTAACTCCTCCTTGTAATAAGCTAAATGTTTGTGTTAAGAGTTGCGCATGTCAGTAGAACACCAATGACGATCGACCTCAACCTGTTTGGGTTAAAGCTGACTTCTCAATCGATTGGCTACAGTCGCCTTAAATTAATGAATTCGTTCATTCATTAGCCAAAAATAAGTTCTCCCTATTCTCCTCGACTTCAGTACAGAAAGGGGAATTTATTGAAATTTCCATGGACTGTTTTAGAGAACTTGAAAAGAGACTGCTTGCTGCAATGTTTCACTTTCCAAATGTCTTGTATGTAAGTTCTTAATTGCTTATGATCCATACTAACTATTCTCCGACAAAATACAAATGTTAACTAATAAAATATAGTATAATTTTAATTTAAATTATGAAAAATAACATTTTAGCTTTCCGTCAAAAGTCTTTTAGATGTTTCAATATGGGTCTAAGGCAAAAGTCACATTCCCTAATAAAATTCTACAACCCTCGCAGCGAATTTCTTAAAAATCGTAAACTTTGTAGCCCCACACAGAGGGCCCGTGCGCGCACCATATGGCCAGACCTACGCGACTCAAATCGCTATTATATTGCTTTTAATTGATAACAATTTAAATATATTTGGTGATTCACACTTACCGACCTCATTATTATTCATCGAGTAATTATCTCTATGTTCGCATTTCACACAAAGATGCTATCATTGCACGAATGTGTTTTACCATTTTTATGGTTACGTCAGTAAAGTGGCCATGGATGGCCCATTTTTATTTTAAATAACCTGTTTTTATTTTAACTTATATCTTTACCCTCTTTTTAATTTTAAGGTTACCACGCATACTGGTATTACACTGACATAAAGGTCCACAGCCTCTTTGAGATTTTATTAAAATAAACATTAATTAAAGCTAAAGAGGTTATAAATACTGCAATGATATTTAACTCATTGGCTCTGACGACACCTGCATTTAAAAGAGGAGTCTTAATTATTTTTTTCAATCTTTTTTTATTTCATAAAATTAAGTTCATTTCATCACAAATAAATTAAATTTATGTTTAAAAACTAATTACTTAGATAAATACGGCAAATATTTTTTTGTTATGTAGTAATCATAGTGGTGTGAGAAGTAGTAGCTATTTAATGTCCAAGCTTCGTATTCGCATTTCAAAGGAATTATATTCCAATCAGTAATTTAATTTGTAAAAACAGTTTGATTCACAACAATTTCGACTGTGGTATAAACAATAATAGGCAGCAAAATTCTTATGTACCTAAAGACGCATTAAAAACGAATTATTGCCTATAAAATCGTCCCATTTGCGGAGAAATTTTATTATTCAATAAAAGGGTGTTGCAACAAAGGCACATCGGTGCTGCGGTTTGGGGGTCGTAAATCAGGAGCAAGGACCCTTGGCTAGGATCGGAGGCTTCTTGAACTGTCAAGGTCCCACTGCGGTTAGTGACACTCACACACCTACTACTGATGAAGTTAGTGTGCTGAGTGAACTATGCAACTTTTTATATCGTATTTAAGAGCGTTACGGACACGACATTTCATAAAAAATTCAATTCCAAAAACGTTTAAATAAGGAACCTTATTCTCATTAACTTTTATAAACTTAAATGCCAGCGGCTTAGTGAAGAAACACGAAACTACCAAAGCACGGAGGAGCGCGAGCTAGAAAATATTTGATCACCCATCCGACGACCTACTCTTGTGAAAGTTTCCGCTAAGGCCACCGCCAAGGCTATTAAATTCCTCAATTATTTATTTATTTTATTTATTTAAGGATGCAAACAGCACTTATACTACTTATGATATGAGTTTAGTTAAATATTGCATTAGCCAAAAAGAGTTTCCAACAATGAAACAATGAATTATCTTTGACTTCTATGTAAACATTTGAATTTCGTAATATGCAACGTTTTTAGTAGTGACACAAAGCCGCTGTGTATCATCGTGTCACCTTTTTACAAAACAATGTTAGCATATATATATGAACTGAAATTTTCTTGCTCCGACTCTTAAAGATTCAGATAACATTTCGGTTATAGTCACTTCATTTAGTTCCTTAACAACTGTTTCGCTCGACACTTAATAGCGACATGACAAGAATGGTTTGAAAAAAAAATTCTTCCGCTTCCGCCAAAAAGTCTTTCTTTTTTGCTAAAATTTTCCAGTAAGCAAAGGGCGTTAAATCCTTACAGCCTCTTTTTCAATTATTTTTTATGTTTAAAATAATGAATACAGTATATATTCTTTATACATCAGTATTATTGTTTTAGGGCATTTTTAATATTTTTACTTATCGCCCAAATAATTGTTTACTTTTTAAAGACACAGCTTTAATAAATAATGCTGTGAACTGAAATCATTACTCACTGGTGAATGACTTCCAGGAAACATTTTAACAAAACATGTTACCTAATGTCACAGAGTATTTTATAAGATAGCTGTGCTTAAACTTTTCGATATGTATTTAAATGTCTCTGCCCTGGCTACGCGGTAATGTGGAAACATTTCGTATGACTAGGTGACTAATTTACGTATCTAGTTATTTACACTATGATAATATGTTCTAAATTCAAATCAGGCTACCATAACAAACTAACCAAATTGTTTTGAATTTGATTTGACATGTTTTAGGTGACTACAGCTACATATATTAAGCGTTATTTAAAACTTGACACTCCAATTAAAAACCACCCTTAATTATGAGTATTGGAATAGTTTAAAATAACAATTGTGGACGTCGCGTGCCGATGGGCTGATAAGGGAGCAATTCACGGGCCATATTGCATCCATGTCATTTACATAATTGTTACGCTGATGCTACACTCGCGGTTCACGTACTAACATGTTTACGTTCAATTTATTTTTCTGCTTCTGTTACAAAATAATGCTATAAAGAGTTTATATTCATTTAAGATTTAAAATGTTATTTCACTACTGGTAGGGGGTCCTTTTTAATCATAGTGTTATACGATTGTTATATCTATAAGTAACAGAAGTAAAATAAGACTCATAATAATAAGATATATAATATGACGGAAGTGGGAAGCATCACTTTAGTGGTATTGGTTTCTTTGTTGAAATTGATGTTATGATGGATATTAGAACGTCATATTGGGGAATAATGGTGAGTTATTAACCACTCAGTGTTTGTGAACATAAATATTAGTAACTCGGAAGGTTATTAATATTTTTGGTAATTCAAAAAACACCTCGAGATATGATTCCATTCTATATTAAAATATTTAAAAAATTAGGGTTTGGTAGTAAGGGGGCCCTTAAAATTAAGTTGACGTATGTTTGCGCTCTGTTTGCACATACTTAATACCTACCTATGATTAAACGATTTTATTTTATTATATAAATATGAAAAATAAATAGTAACATTAAAAATCGTTTATTTCTCACCACATACCAAAAAAGTACACATTATTTAGGATTTAACATAGTCATAAAAATGTCTAATAACAACATGTCCAAATTTGGATGCGATCCGGTGCCTGTGGTAAATACTAAGACGTGTATTACAAATCACCAGGTCTCCATCCTCAAGGACCACTAACACTGTTAGACATAGGTAGGTTAGATAACTTAATATAACTAATGTAATGATACAATTTTAAAATTTGAAATTTGGCGAGACGTAATTGAACAGACTATAAATGCTTAGAGCAAAAATTAATACTAAATTACAAATCTTATTTTAACATACAATCGTAAGTAAATTAACAATATACATTTATTTTAAGTATAGTGAAACAGGTGTGTGTAAATATGAGTTTGTGTTGATGAGAGAGTATAGTTATGTAACGTATAAAGGTGTGAGTGCCTTTATTAAAAACTTAAGTAAACGTTCCGTATTTTCATACGATTGCTTTTGAAGGCAGTCAAGTAGGACAGATTTAAGACCATACAGGTTTAAGTGAAAAATAGATATAATATTGTGTATTTTATTGCACAGATTTAGACAAAAAAAACGGCATTTTATTTTTAGTTGGATACGGCGATTAGACTCCCTACAATATTGTGTTAGTATATTCTGAGTCCAGAGACGAAGAAACAACGACGAAGATATTGTTGAGCACAATTAATCACTTATTTTTCATTTGTGAGTATGATTATAATTAATCATTCATTGGTTAATTTTTTTGCAAGTAATTTAATAAATGAGTCAGGATTAGATATACAAAACAAAATTAAATGCACAATTAATGTTTTTTTATGATGTGTACGGAAGTATAAGAACTAAATATAAACTGTATTATTTTACGTTATTGTTACTTGAAACATAATTTGTTACTTGAAACATAAGTTTTTTTTTATTATTTTAATGGCAAGTTAGTTACTCGGGCTTCGTTTTTGTTGGAGGTTGCATGTATGTATTTGTACTGGCAATGTAATCGTCTTACATGACGTACAGATAGTTTCAAATATGGACCTAACAACAGTGTTGTTTATCTATTGTATATTGTTATTGTATCACTTGTGTTTGTATGTTTACTGCTTTACTAAATAAATACTTGAGTCCACACCAAACTGTGTTCACTCTGCTGATCCTTTATTTACATCTGTTTTTACATTTTTTTCACATTTAGATAGATTTGATATAGATTTATGCTGGAGGGCCATCTTACGACCTACTAATACCGGGGTTCATAGCGGTGTGTGCTACAATGGACCCACCTTTGGCAGAGTTAAAGGTAAAGGACGAGTTTTAAATGGGTATGCCAATTCTTTACCAGGTGTTAGGACCCTTTTTTTGGAGTGGAGTTATGTGGGACTCACCCGTCACGAACACTGACGGGCATACCCACTAAAACCCCCCGCTATACTACACTTCTCCGTGTGACCTTGTGGATCCCTTTTTGGGAGTGACCACTGACCAGGTATTAGGACCTAGGTAGGGGGGTAAAAGAAACACTATTAACTCCGCTGTCCACCAGCAGCGAAATATGCGTAACGTATTTTCTTATGTGTATAAAAAACGTTGACAATCTTTTTTTGATGAAGCATGTTGAATTTAGTATGACTAGTGGTGTACTTCTTTAGTACATTAAGACCATTCTCATACAGATGAGATAACCGTTCTGCAGGTCGGTAGCAATATTATATTATTCATATACCATAGCACTGGAAATTGTGGCGAATAAAAGTTTTTATGTAAAACGATATGTTCCATTATAATTATTTAAAAAAAATACGAGTAAAACGATGGTAAATTCGAGTTGCGATTTACCCACCCCATTATTTGAGAGCTAAATTGAATTATCGTGTCTTATTGAAAAATGTATTTTTATGCCCAAACATTTCAAATTGGCCTAAAACAGGACGAGTGATTGGATCGACTTCAAGTGGTATGAAGTATTTATGGATGAAAACTCTTTTAAAGCAACGTCTGTCGTTGGCATAACGAATTTTGGTCTAGCTTTGGGCGATAAACAAGGAGTGGTCTGATCTGGCTGTTACCGAAGTAAACGTCCTTGCAGTAAATGTTTTTATTCAAGAAAACAGGCGAATAACGTACGACGTACGTACGCGAATATTCGAAACCAGCTTGTCTCGTCTCGTTTGTTTATGATAGTGTGACAGGAGACCACTCCTGGATTTTTTAAAACGATTCAGAAACAAAACGCCAGTCGACAGTTTGGCTGTCTCAGAACGAATCAACTTTTAACAAAGTGAAGTGATCGAAAAGTACAGGGAAAATAAATTCTTAATTTTAATGGGATATCTGGTGTCGATTCCATTACAAAAAGCAAAGCAGTATCAACGCTGAATAAACTACAAAATGCTTGCTAGAAGCTCTCACTTCAATGTAAAACCAGCGATCAAACACGACGTACGGAAACCGCAAGTTACTGCTTCACCAAAACAACGCGCCCACTCACCGAACGGGGGACTTCCTAAATATCACACTAGTCAAAATCTTGGGGCACCAACCTTACAGGCCTTGTCTGGCTGCATGTGACTTCTTTTTCCTATTATAAAAAAAACACTGAAAGAGATACACTTTTCAAAGACAGAAGATGCTCCAACAACGTTCCAGAAGGCCAGAGAATAGGTGAAGAAGGCGCATAAAACTTTATATAGAAGATGATGAAAAGTACTTTGAAAGGATTTATTAAAAATGTTTTATAAATATTTCTCAAAAGTTTTTGTGTCCCACGTAAATTGAATCTTTCATGCTTTTCTACAGTAAGTCTGAAATAACAAAAGAAATATGTATTCAAAAAATAGTCTTTAAAATCATGGAGCTCTACAAGCTTTGTATAATAATATTAAGTCTACGATTTCATTCAGGTAGATCAGTTTTTTTGCGACGCAAAAAAATTAACAAACAAATTGTATTCGCAAGTTGTTCCAGAGTCACTACAGGCGAAATTTCCATTAATTTCATCAATCTGATGCAGTGAGTTGTGAATCATAATGTAATCGTCTATGTAATAGCGCGATTTGGATATAGCGTTTCAATGCATGGTGTGGCTAAATTGTGGTACTGTGCAACAATAAAAAAGCTAATCGCCGATGTCAAAATTGGCGTCTTTGCTATCTCTTTAAGTATCGCAAATATTCAATTTAACCAAGTAGATGACACAGGAGCATTTGAAAAAGGAAATTCTTGAAAAAACCGATTTCCAGAAGCTATTAGTATTTCCCCTCCGTCCAATACCTACCGTCAGATTGTTGACAGCTGTAGTTAACGAGGCCAATCGATTTTCCCGTCCCACCGTTATCGAACAATGACACACCTTTAGGTAAAGCTTATGCAAATTGGGAGAATAATTACCGCTGCTATCTAGCTATTATTCAGGTAAAATACATACTATCCCTATTGTGAATTCGCGATTGCGATTTTACAGACAGAACATGAAATTTATGAATTGAACAATATTTTGCTACCTATATTATACTCGTTCTTTTTTTATTTTATTTTATAGGTGGAAACTAACAACTTAAAATATTGTCCATCTACATAGTTACTTCTATAAAGTAGGTATTATCAGTATTATGAGTTGTCAAGAATAAATATTTAAATATAAGGCGTGATAACACACTGAAACTTACGCGGTCACTTGGGAGAACGCGTAAAGAAGCATTCTTCTGTTTTGCTTATTTGTTGATAAGTGACTCACCAATACTTCACATTAATATCCGATTCAAACGAACTTCAAGAAATTAAACAATACTACTAAGCTAACGTCTCCTATTTCCGGCAAAATTTTCGCCATTGTACACTGAAATGTGCTAATACCACGCTTCCTCTAGTCCTGTAACAGTGTAAGATGGAGAGACATTATCAGTTATATAGTTGAAACGACAAAATATTGATCTTCAAATACAGTCGTAAGGAGTAAAATCTTACAATTTTAGTTAGAAAAAGGCTAAATCGGGACTAAAGTGACATATTGTGGTTCCTTCACAACACAAAAAATGTTGTTTACACATTTGTGTGTAATTATTATTACATAGAAATGTGTAAACATTTGCAACCCTAGTTCACTGTCGTATAACTTACAACAATAAAAGGTATTAAGTGAAATCATTGCCCGATAACTATTAAGGGATTTGGAAGTTCTTTTCACGATGCCTGAGCCACCCTCAATATTATTAGAAACTATAGATAGAACCTGAAACCAGCGTCAGCTTTACAAATTAATATGAGTAAGTGCAATAAACTATGAAACTGAAACTAACCTATAATTTGCTTGTCAACAGCGCGTAGAGACAAAGAGCCGGCCATATTCCACCTCCAGTGATCCTTGTGCCGGATTCAAGCGGCTAATTGCTGGCACGTATGAGATAAACTCATTACCGAGGATAGACGCGAATTCCGCTTCTAGCACTGTCGAGCTTATCTGCCGAGGGTGAGGACTTATTAATGAAAAAAAGCGGTTTGCAAATAAAAAATTTTTTTACATCTTTACAATAAATAAAATTAAATTTATAATTTTTATATATTTTTATGCATTTTCAATGCGATCTTATAAGATAAATCATTATAATAGAAAAATACTAGAAAAAATCGACTCGGGTCACAAGTGAATCTCAGGCGGGAATTCCCGCCTGAGATTCACTTGTGACCCGAGTCGATTTTTTCTAGTATTTTTCTATTATAATGATTTATCAAATAAAATTAATACAATTATAATTACTAAAAATAAAATATTCTAGTCCATTTTACATCAGTCCATGTCAAAATGGTAATTTGGGATTTAGTTTCTGTCATTATATCTTGGAATTTAAAATACTCTATAGAAAATGAAAAAAGCTTTATGATCGGAATCACAATATTGCCTACAGTTTTGACAAATGAGAATGCTATTTTATAATAAAAAAATACAGAAGATAAATGCTAGTTGCATTTTTAAGAACTCACCTCAAGCAGTCTAACTACGAACAATAATAAAATATTTATGTATATTTCTATGATACAATCAACAAATTAAATAACAAGAGATTCAGAAGCTCTTTTTGTTTAATAAAACAAATAAGTTTGCCAATCTAGTACTCATTATTATATTGACATATTTTGATATATCGATGTTATCGAACACGTGGAATAAATCAAAGTTACAGTAAAGTTAGACTCTGGAGTTACTTTACTCATAATACCGTAACTGCATTAGGAGGTATATTAGAAAATATATTTGTATTTTTATGAAAAGGTAGATTTCAACGGCTTACTGAATTACACTATAAAACCGTTTAATAGGCAGAGTGCACATTTTTTATCTACCTTATGTGATAAGAACTTCAGGTATGTAATAGTCCTGTAAAAACAAATTAATGAATACTTAGTAGTACCGTACTACGCGCTCTTCTCATTACCAAATTCCCATATATCCACGTACAAAGGCCTTTGACGCCAGCAGGCGGGGCGAGGGCGGGCGGCCCGCATGATCTCGATCACGACCCATTTGTGGCTCGCTACACTCTGATAGCGCCAAACAAAACACACCCCAAGTAATTAGGGAAAGCCTTTTCCAGATACCGTGAGCACTGACACTTTTGGTATGTGTGCGTTTTGTATATGAACTGTGATGAGATTTCCGTTGTTTGTTTATTGAATAATTGAATGAGTAAGTGTTCTTGGAATTCCGTTACCAAGCTATTTTAGAGTAATATGTTATAGCTATTATTGTATTGGCGATAAATCAAACTGAAACTTATCTGATCATACCAACCAGAAAATAAAATACTGATAATTTTAATTCTCGAGGATATTTAGTGACTTATATGATTGTTCATATTTCATATTTAATAACATAAAGTGTTTAATCATTACTTACATTAACAAGTAATTTAAATTTATCTTCGAACGAATAACGTGTATAAATGGGATTATGTAAAGACATGTTTTAGTATACCTACGCTACCATTTCTTTTATAGACCAAGACTTTTTTATAATTTTCACACAACTTCCGCTATATAATTTTTAAAGGATAACCTTTACAATTTTGTAAAGAAACCTCAATACTTACGTATCGACAATATAACTTTAAGCAATCCCAAAAACTATTATAATTTATTAACCAATATTAATTTAACGGCCTCTCTAGTCGAGTGGCTCCCGTGCCGGTTTTCATGGTAATGCAACTCTTAAGTTTCCGGATTTGATATCGGGCCGGGTCAATATAGAAAACGATTTTTCCTATATTGTTTCGGGTCTGGGTGTTGTAGTATCATCATTGTTTCTGAATTCCATAACACAAGTGGTTAAGCTACTTAACTTGGACTCAAAACAATGTATTTGAGTTGTCTAATTTTTTTTTTATATATAACTAGCTAACCCGGCCACGCGTTGCTGGTATAACCGTATAACTCGGCCACGCGTTGCTGGGATAACCGTATAACCCGGTCACGCGGTGCTGGTATAACCCGGCCACGCGTTGCTGGTATAACCCGGCCACGCGTTGCTGGTACGGTAACAAACACACACACAAAGTATTGTCATAATATAATGTAGATCCATCAGCGACCAGAGGACCTACCATGATCTCTTAGCGCGATGCAAGTTCGAATGTCAAAGTGGGACAGAGCTATACGGGGTCTATAGTGGTGTTTCTCTTCATTTATACAGTTTTAAAAATCTTTGATTAGTAGAAATGTCTGAATATGCATTGTCATATACCGAGTGCTTTAACAAAAAGTGAAATTTCATGGTCAATAAAACTAGCTTATTGAATAACTCTTGAAGATCTAAAGGTGAATGTTTATGAGTTAACCGCAGCCTTTTTTTTTCTCTATGTGGTCGTGAAGTAATGTAGTGTGGTTGTATTTAAAATGTTTTAGTTATCTAATGCTACAACCGCACTACCATCCTCCGATATGTTTGATAATATAAACCTGAAGTTTTTTTAACATAATCATCATTTTAGCCATAAGACGTCTATTTCCGACTGTTGCAGCAAATGAATAAAATATTGCTCTAATCTCCACGTTTGGGTTGGAGATACGAATTTACAAATACCAGTCGATCTCGGCCAGCTACTTAGACAAACGCTCGGACTGTTGCGATTATTTTTAAGTTTAATATTTCTTTTTTATTTAACTGATGTTTTTTTTAAGTTATAATCAACACCACATAATTGAATGATAATTAAACTAT
The DNA here is from genome assembly GCA_927399485.1 of Calamotropha paludella. Lineage (NCBI taxonomy): Eukaryota > Metazoa > Arthropoda > Insecta > Lepidoptera > Crambidae > Calamotropha > Calamotropha paludella. The sequence continues at coordinate 19,765,878 of OV656807.1, read as the reverse complement.
TTTACAAATATTACTATAGCGTTTCTCTTTGACTATAACCAGCATTTGATCAAACTTCTCAGGGTATTGTACTCATAATATTTAAAAAATGTGACTCTGATACCCTATGAAATTCAACACGCGACTCGACCGTATCGCTCTGCGCTTGAAATCGTAAGTTGTATTTACAAAAATGAGCTGCGACGAGCCGAGATTAACAGGCATTTGTAATGTCACATTGAGTATCGCATTAGTAAAAGACCATCATTCATGATACCTACGCCTTTTACGACACCCACTTAGCAATAAAGCTATGGATTGAAGCTATTCTACTCTTCAGTTATCAAGATAACCAATTCGATAGTACAGTGGTAAACGAGTTCGGCTCACGATTTCAGATGGTTAAGTAACTTTAGTAATGGCCGGCCGAGATTCAGTGACCAACAAAATAAGAAAGAAAGATTTTATTGACCAACAACACAATAATTTATTACACAAAAGAGAAAAAATATTAAGTAACAATTAAACTAACGATGACGGCCAATCAAGAGCCTGCCTCAACATAATTCGCCGGTAGGCGCCGGTATCCTGGCAAGGCAAGCAGGAAATGACGTCAACTTAACTTTAAAAATAATAAAATAAAAAGTAAAAATAAAAAAACCTAAAACCAAACAACAAAAACACAATTGAAAAAATAGACATACGATCCGAACGGTTTTAAGATCCAGTAAGTCTTTCTGCGTTTGTCTGTGACATAGACTCTATGAATCAGTTTTTGACATTACATATTTACAAAACCAACTCGACGATGTCCCGTCACAATCGCAAATTGAATTATTCCTCAGAGATTTGTCATTTAGTATCGTCGTTTTAGCAAAATGTCGTACACTGCTTGCCAATTGCTCCCCCAAGGATTTTCACAATGACCGGTCCTGCGCTGCCCGTATCCAGGTGCTTCCCGTGACCTTCACCATATCGACGGTAGTAGGAAACCTGCCTGCACTGCGTTTTTCGATCCGTGGTCACCACTCGAGAACTTTTCTGCCCTAACGGCAATAAATTCTACGAGCCCACCACTGCCATTAAGTTTGGCAATTCTGCGCTATGCTATGTAGATTACTTTGGTTCTCCTACGGATCTTCTTATTTCTGATTCGATCACGAAACTCCAAGCATAGCACGCGCGATCGCCTTTTGGGTGAACTTGAGCCTTCTCATGGGGCCCATAGTAAGGGACCACGTCATTTAGTGTGCCCGTAATTATAAGCTCCTTTGTATTTCAGAAGACATGTTAAGTTATTAATGCGGACGGCATATGCACTCGTTAGCATACACACCCATTCTCCTTACGATGTTTTCATCCATGAAGACCTGTACCTAAGCAGTGGGAACGTAAAGAGCTGATGATACCAAAAAGCAACTTTCTTTTTTATGAAAACTAATTGCCACATTTTATTGTATTATTTTCTTCCACACCGAGTTCCGGGTTCGATCCCTGGGCGAGTCGATTTAGATAACGAACTTTTCTATATAGGCTCGGGTCTGAAAGTTATGGTATCGTTATTGTTTATGAATTCCATAACACAACTCAGCTTAGCTACTTCACTTGGGTTCAGAAGAATGTTGGCTAATAAAAAAAATAGCAAAATTTTAGCTCTTATTTTGTCCTGAATATTTTTTGTTTTTATTTACGGGATTGTTACCATGTACCTTGTTATTGAGTTTCCGATATTTCGGCACTGTTGCACTATCGCTCCGTGATCATGGCACTACCGTACTATAATCCCGAAAATAACTTACATTACTATAAAATTTCTCCCCTGCTCACACAGTTTAACGACAGATTTTAACAAAATAATTATTCAGATATCTATGAATGACAACTAATTTTAATAGTCAACCAACTCTTTAAATTGGTAGACTTTTCATCCAATGATTTAAATAAGAAACTTACATTTTAAACTTATAAGACCCTTAAACACTAAAATTGTTTACTCTCATTATTTCCTTAAAATAGCACACAAAAATGGATTTACAGTAAATCGATAATTCTACAAATTTTTTTTTACTGTGGTTAGTCCTAAAGATCTATCCAGACAATATGCATAACCTTTAACCATATAACCAAACTTTTTATTATATATAATTATGCACTTTTTCAATACGCTTAAAATGGCTTTATTGTACAGAAATAAGGTTTACATTTATATAGATGTGTTATTATTACAAAATGTAAAAGAATAAAGTTATAGGGTTTATATATAGAACTCGTCAAAAATATACATGTACAAAATAACTGGATCTATATTTTAAATTACCCACAAAATATAAGTATAATACGGATCACATAGATATTTTAAACATTATCAATGGCTTCATTTGATATTTAACTTTTTTGAGAAAGCAAATAATTTTTGAGAAATATCTATCTAACATAAACCAAAGAATCCTTCTGTGATGTAAGGTTTATTAAATTTCCTTAAAAAGCGATAAACAAAAGATAGTACTGAGTTCAAAGTTCATGACGGGTGTTCCTCGTGGGGGATCCGACAAGCTACCGGATCGTCGCCGGGGCGATGTATAACGCGACCACACCTGGGCTGGGTGACAATCGCACCTTTTGTTTGACACCATGATCAGAATAATCGAGCGAGTTGAAATGTGAAAACAAAAGAACAACGATGACCTAACGATGTTTTGTTTTTATCAATGATATAGCCATGTCTTTTTTTTGTGTATATTCATTGCCTTCAGTCTTTTTAAAATCATATGTCTTGATTTTTAAACTGTTAGTAATTTAATTTAGAAAAACATTGTGGTGATATTCCTTGTGTAGAGCAATGGTGCAGTGGTTAGTACGTTACGCCTATGATTGCCATCAGATGGGTGACCAAACATAAATGCATTCTAGCTGCTTCTCGGAAAACTCTCCGTTGGCTCTAATTCCATCTGCACTCATTGACAGCCACCAATCCGCTAAGGCCTGCATTCTCATTGCGCTGTTTTCTCATGTTCTCATGATCTGTGCACCAGTTATTGTCTAGATACATTAACAGGCTATGCCTACGATATTAATAGACTTTATTACATATGACTTCGTAACAAGGCTGCATATTTAATACCTACTTATGTTTGTTTTCTCGGTGATATTGAATGTAGAAAGTTCGAATGTTGCCTCGAATCTGGGTGGCTGCGGTACCGTAGTTGATTCCTGTTTTCATAATAAAAGTTTTAGCTATTTAAAATCCCAACAATATTCAGTGATTTTGCTTACTATCATTATTGGTCTTACTATTTAAATAGAGAGTAGTAAGTATTTTACAGTTCCATTTTAATAATTAGTAAATAAATATTTTTATTAAATAAGAATGCATTAAAAAAGTGACATGTCCAATTTATAAAATGAAATTCTTTCCAGTATCGAATATGACATTGCAATTATGACTATTCATTTAAGTGAACTGCAAGTTGCACTACTGACGTCACCGACTGCCAATAAGCCATAGTTAATAACTGCATTAGGGTTTTAGGAGAAAGTGTTACGGTATTATACTAGAGCTACCAATCAGATGATGCGGGTACACAATTATTAGCGCCACGCGCCGCCTCCGAGCTTAATGCGAACACAAATAATTCTCGTGTGCGCCGATTTAAAGTGAATGTAACGGTTTTTAGTAACAATCAACAATTGACGTTATATCATTAACTTGATTAAGATTTAATTTCATTTTAGATCTTATTTATAATGATTACTCGTACATATTTTCAGCTACTGTTGGTTTCATAGTCTTTACCATCGCGAGAGTTATATGAAAAGTGATCAACGCAAAATTATCACCCTGTAATCGTTATCACTTGTAGGTACTTAAAACGATAATAATACTTAGTGTCAAATTACACACTAACTTTTTACAAGTTTTCCATTAAGGAAAGAGGGACTTACTATAATTGGAAAGTCGCCCAAATAAAACTCACCGAAAATTTTCTTTTTTTATATATTACTTGTCACGGTTCTCATCTAATCTATAATCTAAAAACACAAATTTGTTGTTTGTGTGTTTGTCTATCCGCTCTTTTTCCATTGTATCAATTAACGTTACCATAGCAACGCGTTACCGGGTCAGCTAGTCTTACCAATTGATATGATTTTTGTAGCGTTTTGTTAATTACATTTCTAAAATATATTTGTACTGAAAATGTATTTGATCCTGTGACTAAATTAAATCGAAATTTAAGTAATTCTTGTAAGATTTGCGTTTTATTAGAAAAGAGACCACACACCTGCCGCCTGTGCGTGTGTGCGTATTTAAATAATTGCGAAGCTATTATTATAATAAAACAATTATTAGCAAATAAACAGGTAAGTTAAAATGACCTGTACTGGTCACGATTTACTAAGACCACCTCCATTGTTTTGAAATTACATGAAATACACTAATTATGTAGTGAGAAAATTACACACCCTTTACTTAACACACTGTTACACTTTAAGTAAATCTGGTATTGTATTCGAGGTTCCGTGATCTAAAAAATATAGTAGGATATAGTTTTTTAACTATTATTTTTGTTAATGTATCTTTTTAAAAAGATCCGCTAAACATAGACGGGAAAATAAATTTTAATTTGACTGTCTTGTAACTTATTGTTAATATAATACACTCGAGAGCAATGAATCCGGGTCACTTAAAGAATGTTAAAAATCTCGGAAACTAAAAATGATAGGTTAATGCAATAAATTGTATTTAATAGACAATGTAATACTCCTTAAATGAAAGTTAAAAAAATATGAGTCACCATACATTTTATTAACACAAAATTACATAAAGAAAAAAACTGCTGATCTCTCCTTAAAACAAAAATAGGAAACATGAAATGTTTGAACTTTATTACGATTTTCTTGAATCTTAATACTTCGTATTGCCTCCTCGTGCTTCCATTACTGCGTTTACGCGGTTTGGCATGCTGTACACCAAGTTCCTTATACGATTTTGGGGAATATTCTCCCATTCCTCTGTGAGAGCAATTTTGAGCTCACGAAGCGTGATTGGGGGAGGGTTTCGTTGTTTTACGCATCTGCCTAGCTCGTCCCAAGCATGCTCGATCGGGTTGATATCCGGGCTGCGCGCTGGCCACTCCATACGAGTAATGTTCATCTCTTGAAGGTAGTCATTCACAATCCTACCTGTATGAGGTCGGGCATTGTCATGCATAAATATAGCATCCTCACCTAAATTGACCATAAATGGACCAACGTGATCATTGAGGATTTCTTCCACATATCTTACGCTAGTTAAAGAGCCGTTTTCTATGATCACCAGCTCTGTGCGACTTTCAGAAGAAATTCCGGCCCACACAAGTACAGACCCACCACCGTAGGCTACTTTTTCTTCGATGCATGCTTGCTTGAATCTTTCCCCTGGTCTTCGATACACTCTGTGTCTTCCATCGTGCTTGTAGAGCATAAATTTTGATTCGTCGAAGAACATAACTTTTGACCAATCTTCAATACTCCAATTTACGTGGCTCTGGGCATATCTTAGTCTTGAAATACGATGCCCACGCTCCAGTTTAGGGCCGTTTGCAGGTCTAAGGGGTTTTAAGTTAGATTCAGCAAGCCGACGTCTTACTGTCCATGCACTTGGGTTACTTCCTCCGAGGCGTCGAAACTGATTGGTGAGTTCAGTTCCTGTGAGAAAGCGATTTCGAAGCATGGTGTTCACCAAGTATCGGTCTTCTCGTGCTGTTGTACACCTGGTTCTGCCCGTTCCTGGTCTACGTAGGTTAGAACCAGTTTCTTCGTAACGTCGGAGAACTCTTTGTACTGTTGACAGCGACACACCGACAGTCCTGGCTGTATCGCGCTGACTCCGGCCGGTTTCCAGCATTGTAAGTATTCTGGTGCATTCTTCAGGCGTAAGCGACATAATTTCAGCTTGAATAATGAATATAGAGCACTATCAACATGGTTTATGTACCCACATAAATGACAGATTACAAACAAAAGCAAAACCAAATGCTGTAATTTCGTAGTTCCATCTTGGAAAGTGGCCCTTTTTCAAATTTGATTTTTTTATGATATAACTTTACAATAACTAAGAAGTTTTAATACCTTCATTTAAGGAGTATTACATGTCTATTAAATACAATTTATTGCATTAACCTAGCATTTTTAGTTTCCGAGATTTTTAGGATTCTTTAAGTGACCCGGATTCATTGCTCTCGAGTGTATTAATAAGTCAATATAAAAATATACTTTTTATCTTAATAAGCCACGGTCTTGGGCCAAATTATATAAAATAAACATATAAAGTGCACATTTACTTATTAAATTAATTACGGAATTCTAAAACAAACACGATTTTACTTGTATTATTTTTAAATAGTACGTATACATGGTAATTAAGTCTAATCGTTTTTACATAGAATCTTTCTCTGTCGGTCGTAATAGCCGCTTAAAAATTACTACTTTACAACACTTTTATGATAATTGTTATTCCAGCCAGTTGTATGAAATTTAACCCTAAACACTTTCATATAACCAGTGCCGTATTTACCATAGTAGCTGCAAAAGCTGAAGCTTAGGGCAGCAAAAATTGGCCCAGAAAATTTGTACAGAAAAAAGTTAGTAATAGTACAGTAAAAATAAAGCTTTGCTTTTCTTAGCTTAAAAATATGCCCAAAGAGTTGTAAAATAATCTTGAAACTAGATTATACAGCAGGGGCGGCAAAAATTTCATAGCTTTGGGGCGGCAAATGTGTAAATCCAGCACTGCAAATAACACTGTATGTAAGTGTCTTTTTAATAACATACTATATGTTTTCGTATTTATATTAAACGTTTTTACAAGTAGGTACGAGAAACAATATCCCAGAAGTAACTTGGACTTTTATATTTTATGCACCGTCTTTAATTTGTAATAAACGTTTTGTTCTACGCGATACGAAACGTTCAGAAACGATTTTATAGTCTCCCATAAAAATATCATTAAACTCTATACAATAAATTAGTTGCTATTCTGTCTATGACATTTGTAGATATTTTTAATTCACTTTATAAAATATGTGTCCCTTATTACAAGTACCTTAAAAACCCTTTTTTACGATTCTTATTAATTAGTTTAATATATAAAAAAAAATGTTGTACACTAAACAAACCTCATTTACATTTCCATTAGAGTTGACTGTAGAACAACCATAAAGATTATTTTAATCCCTCTTAAAACTTGACATTGGCTAAATCATAGAGGGGAATTAATTAACAAGAAATTAAATTGAATCATCGCAAATTACAGGAATACCGATAACTTAGTACCCTTTTTATTTTATCTTTATAAAAGAAACATAGAAATTGAATCATTTTTAACTTACATTCAAAATATTGCGTCCTTACCAACGACAATTTCATAATTTGTCGTTTTGTATGAAGATTTTGTAACAGGTTGTATTTTAATACTTATATTCTTTGGACGTATTTTGTAGATAACATTGTCTGTCCAAAGTTAGAACTAAACAAAGAGTTAATAAAAATTAATTATTACTATACAAATTCTCGAATTCATATCCCCTCGCTATCCGTGAATAACTAGGTTGTTCAATTGGTATAATAATGATTTAGTTAGTAAATTAAAAACAGGAACTTTTTGCATATTTTTATCAATGGTATATTTGAAGAAAGATTAGGAAAGAAGTCGCTATTAAAAGTTATAAAACAATTGAAGCAATAATTAAATAATCAAAGTTTCCGATAAACAGGCTCACTGTCTTAAAGTTTAATAGTGCAGTCATTGAAGCATTATTGCTCCGAATTTTTTTACTGTGAACCGAATTGCATACAATTTTGGAATTAGGTTCATCTTACCCTTAACTTCAAAAGTGAAAATGATTTTAACTCCGCAACCATCCTGGGGGTGGTTGCCACCCCTTCTCGGGGGTGAATTATTGTTTTGCAAAATGACCTCGGATATCAATAGAAGGCCTAATTTTAAGCAAAAAAACATGTATAAAGTTTTTCAAAAAATCCAATAGTTTTCGAGTTATTGGCAATTGAAAATTCGCAATTTTTTCACGTTTTTCATCGGTTTTTTGCAAATATCTCCAAAAATATACGTTTTATCGAAAATTTTATAAAGAACAAAATTGTAGCAGGTAAAACAATGAACAATTTAGTTTTTTATAAAGTATTCTAAGTGCAATATTAAGCTAGATATTAAAGATCAAAGCCGTTTTTTATTTTGTCTGAAATTGCTCGCCATCTAGCGGCGAGCAGATACATTTTATGCATTCTAATACAAAAGGGTTTTGTAGTGCTTGAAATAAGCTTTAAAATGAGTACTATTAAAAGTCTTTTGCTCCTAAAATAAGTGAGCTGTATTGCAAATAAGGGGAGCATCTAATGTTTTTTCTTTTAAATCAATGGGTTTCGTAAGTACCATTTCCACCAAAATTAAAATTAATCGTATTCCGCCTAGAATTAACTTTATTATGAAGAGTTTGATAAATAGTATCAGTTTGGCTGCTTCAGGACACATATTTTTCAAAAAAGTCACGATTAAAGAAAAAAACAAAATTTCAATTTTTTAAAAAACCCACTTTTTTTTCTTAATATCTCAAAAATGACGACAGATACGTATAAAAGTGTACGAATTAAAAATTTAGTTATTTTTTTGACAAACAATTTGGTTTTTTTGTTTTTTCTGTTAAACAAAAATTGACTGAGATATGATTGTTTAAAGAGCGCGTGGCAGCGCAATCACAGCCTCTCTTAAGCCCTTTAACCCTTCACCGTTTTAGAAAAAGGTTTTTTACTATATATTGCAATGAAGGATGTTGTAGCTCTCTTAATTACCTTTACAATGGTTTTTAATAAATTGTGATAGCATGAAAATTGAAGGAGTTTTGGTCCAAAAACTTATCATATTTTTTTTCTACTTAGTAACTGAAAATTTCGGAGTGTGAATATTTGGAGCAATGTGAAAGTACGCAGTATAATAGAGACCCACAACTATTGTAATGTGTATATATATACATAATTTGGCTCATATATTTTGGAAACGTAGGCATGAATACATACCAACGTTCTTATATGTATATATAACACATTTGAGTGAAGGGGCCAACGAAGAAGCCATGTGATCAGCTGTGCGTGCACCGTTTATTCGTTATAATGTGACCAGTATATTTCCGTCTGCAACTGCTGAAAATGATTTTTTGCAACTGCAAAAAAGGATGTGGAGCGTCTTGCGGATGCAGAAAATGTGGTCTGTTTTGTAATAGTACCTGTGGAACGTGCAGTGGAGATAGCTGCCAAAATAGCCCTCCAATTCAGCCAGGAGATGTTGATTGTGACAGCGACTCCGACATTGAGTCATGAATAATAATATTATATTTTAATAATAATAGTACAAATTTATATAATTTGTAAATATTTTTTTCAATAAATGGAATTTTTTTACTCTAAATTAAATTATTTTTAAATATGTAATCATATATATTTACTGTTTTAATTTAGGGGTAGTTTTAAGGGTAGAAAAGCTTAAGAATATGATAATCATTTTCGAGAGTGTGGAATAATATTTAAATCCTTTTCATTTTATCAAAAAAATTTTTTAACAATTTTTTATCAAGGGGTAGTTTTCAAGGGTTGAAAGGGGGTTAAAACTTTGATAATCTTTATAGAGAATATGAAATATTACTTACTCTATACTTACATTTTTTTATGTCATACCAAAGTATTTTTTTGTGATTTTTTAAATTTAGGGCTTGTTTGCAAGGGTTGTAAGATTTTCAAGGGGTTGAAAATGATTTTAATATGAGGTAATTATGTTAGAAAATACTTTACAATTTCACCACTTACTATTAGACATGTTTTCTAGCGATAAAATGGATCAATGTCAATTTTTCCATTAAGGGGTTGTTTAGACCCCTTAAAAGTAATAGGCGGAGCTCAGATCATTTTCACTTTTGAAGTTAAGGGTAAGACGAGCATAATTCCAAAATTCGATGCAAATCGGTTCACAGTAAAAAAATTCAGAGGTAAGACCCTATTTTTCGCTTCAATGACTGCACTATAATTATTGTAACCCGCAGGGTATGATAAGGATAAACCAATTTCAAAATTATCTGTCTTATAAGTAAAATTTAAGAGTTACATAGTTTCAGCTTATTACAATTTTCGCTGTCATTTCCCATAATTATAAGAAAAACATTAAATCTATTATTTGATCACATAAACTAGAGAATAGTTAATTTTAACACAGCTTAACGTAATACACTGCTGAAATTGTCAGGTGGTTCGTTTGCTTTTGCAATCCATACACTCTAAAAAAACTACCTTCATCATCGTCCAGAGGTGCATTAAGGAAACTACAGCAAATATGGTCTGCAAGTTATCCTTCGCAAGCCATAAGAGGCTCGATAAAATCATAACCAGTCTTCTCCTGCGCATCTGGCCACGGTTCATTAGCATGGAGTTATTGCGTAATAATCTATTGAAGCAGATGGTTGAGCTGATTGCACTCGGTATATTTAGCAAACAGGTGCATTGGGATCACCACGTGGTGTATAGTCAGGGTTATCACCGAAGCCATCTTTGACATTGTAAATTTCCGACATCTCACTCGGAATACTTATATAAATATATAGAGGATCATGACTCGTGAACAAATACTTCAGATCATCAAACAACCCGGACCTTTGTCCTGGGATCGCTAGGGTTGCACGAAAAGCCTTTTTCAAATCCTATGTCAAATTGTCTTCAGAAGACAGAAAAAATGATCTTACATAGAATATCTCTCAGAATATATTAATGCTCGTATATAATAGCACGAGATAGAATAAAAATAAATTATAAATATTTTGTAGAGTAATTATAGAATATGAAATAATAATACCGCCAAAAGTTTTAAAATATCTACATACATCGCTGACATTTATTGGCAGAAAGGTCAATAAAATATACTATGTATATTTACATATTATAATTCTGTCCAAATAAATACTTACATAAGTATTTATTTGGACATCCAAAAAACTTGATGGTGCCACCATTTCGGGTCCACAGACACGTAGGTTCACTAGACTCCGATATGGCCATAACAATAATAATTTCTATAATTGATATTCCAGTACTAAAAATGGTATACATTTCTGGCATCCCTAACTAAATTGAAGATATACAGAAGCGACCAAACTTGTTTGTAGCGATTTTATTAGAGTCGCGCATTACATAATGGCCGCCGATGTGATAATTACAGACTACGACTGGAACCTGATATGTGGACTCGATATTTATCTCGTTAAATAAATTGACTGTGTGTTACCACAACGAGATGATTTAACCTCACTCACGGTAGCTCAATCGTAAAGCTTAATATAGACCTATTAAGGATTATTTGCATAAGAAACCTCAACACGCTACATTATAAAATAACAAGAAGAATCTTGAAATATTGACTACGGTCTGGTCAAGCTGCATGAGAATGCTTTTAATTTTACTTTTTATAGTATAACAAAAACTAATTCAATAAAAAAAATATAAAATAAAGTTGGATGGAGCACTGATTCGTTAGGTTTGCGTATGCTTATGTTATGATGCTAACAATAATACACACACAGATTTTTTTAATATATGGCAGTAATTCGATGGCACAAACAGAGCCCGCCAAATCTCGACGGAACTAAAATCGGGTTTTTAGCGGGTAAGCCATTAAACGCGCTTTTCCCACATCACGTGTCTATCCACCCTCAGCGAAGTATGCGTAATGCATTTCCCCGCGTATCCATATCTATAAAAACAATCTCCTTGGCGTCGTGCGTTGGGCCTATGATTGCGGATCTTATGTCACTTTCATTGGATGCATGACCAGAAAACGTTATCTTGGGTTCTTTCATGATTCGGAGGACATGATGAGATTGGTACAGGTGTATCTACAATCGTGAGCTCCTATCAATACGTATGGTGAGCTATATCTTCTTCTCCGTGTGGTATTCTCATCCATAGAGAAGGTAAGTGCCTTTTGAGTGAAGACATTAAGCTGATGATGATTTGGCCAGATTATTCTAGGTTTTCTTAACTAAAACGCTTGCTTTATGGTTCTTGGCAAGCTACAAATTTAATTTATCTTAGCATAGTATCAACAAGTTATCTCAAGAAAAATATAAAGTGACCGATTGGGTCTAATAGGAAAAACCTACCTTCGAAGTCTAACGATCCCAGATTGAAATCCAAAAGGAACAGATGTTCTTGTGATAAATACGAGCAATTATACCTGAGTTATTGCTATATACATTTTAGTGAATATTACTTATTTATGTATCATATAGGTTGCACTAACATAGTACTGTAGTGACACATCACGCAACCTGCTTGGTTAAAAGAAGAATTAGTTTTGTTTAAAAAAAAACGAGAGAAGCTTTTGTCTTGACGTTGGCCGTCATGTATATTGATTGTAAATTTTAATATAGATGGCTTATAGTAATTAAATATAGTTTGAATTAAATATAGTTTGTGCATTAAAGCATTCTTTATTGGTGTTTTAATGATCGATCCCAACAGTACCCATAACACAAGCCTTGTTTGCATACTTTTTAATGGGCTAATTGATGTGAATGTGAGAAAAATTATCATTATAATAAGCATAGATATAGGATGTACAAGATATATATAGGCGCCTTGGAGACATGACAAAAAAAAATATGTACATGTGTTAGTGAATGTCTATGTGTGAGTTAAAAATAGTGTTGTCAATGATAAAATTTCACATTATCGATTCTTAATTCCAAATTTCACATTAACTTTTTAAGAATTGAAATTTTATTTTTAGGCTGATACATGAATACTGACAAAAAAATTAAATCTGTTGGATTTAATCCTTGGGGTAGGCCTATGTCCATCAGTGGACTTCTATAAGCTAAAACGACGACACGAATACTACTAAATAATACAGTTCATTAAAACACTTTACATACTTTTGAATTCTTTTATTTATTGAACAAAACTGTAATATACCGTTTTGTTCAAGTGTGTTCGTAATGTTTCCCTATCCAATTTTAACAATCATGCTTTAATCTAAGATCAAAATAAGTTTCAGTTACATTTTTCATAAGAAGATATCTATGACTGTCTAAGGGGTATTGATCTAAAACATGATTTTATAAGTTATAAAACAGCGACTGCACGTTACGTAGAACCTTTAAGACACATTTAGCAAAAATGAGATGCGTCATTATTTTATTCTTCATATTTTCTCTAAAAAATCTCTCGGTTCAGCAAGCGGGGATGGAGTCACTACCTCTATGTCCCTGTTGACATACGAAGACACCGGTCTCCTTCGTGGCAGTTGAATCTATAGACAAATAGTGTAAATTGTATACCATATACTATAGTTACACGCTCTAATTTATTTAATGATTGAAAATGATTCAAGTTTTTATCGATACTCGTGACGTCACCGCTTTGTCAAGCACTAGCGTAAACAAACAAATTACTATTTTACACATTTTTTTCGCGAATTCTGTTTAAAATCACGAAATATACTTAAATATATAAATGAAAAACAAGATACTATTGAAAAAATCTCTTTCTGAGCCGATAACTAGCCGAAATTTCGCATAATATGGTTTGAAAAATTCTAACGACAAAATCGTATTTACCTGAGGAAAGTGTATTGATGCGGATTATTTCGTCTTGTGACACCACATCCAGGTACAGAACACGACACCATAATTGTAAAATGTAACAATCTCAATTATAATCGATGATTTAGTAGAAAAAAGCACAAATTTCACTGCCACGTAGAACACACTGGGACGCTATGGCCTCATACTCGCAAAAATAATGACATATCGGTACTTCATTCATTGTCACTTTTACTCTTGGGCGGTTTGAACTTGATTAGGTATTCTCGCTCCCACGCTTCATGTATCTTTTTGGCGCAGCGAAAAAAATCCTAAATCTATGATAATAAGAGATCCGTTGGAGTCATCGTTTATATAATCTTCTTTATATTTTACCTGCACCAAGTTTTTGCCAAGATCGATTGCGCCAATTATTTCCTTAAGCCGCGGATTGTCACTGACAGAAATAATTGTAGCAAACGCGTGCCATTAGAGATATTGAATCATACGCAGGTGGCTTTCTTGCAGAAAAGGTTTTTGCACAGATATACCACCTGCCGTGAAAATTGCCTGCCCCTATGCCCCCTACATAATCTAGACATTAATAGCCAATTGCTAATAACAAAATGGAAATGCAACGTTTCGCCTGTAACAAGCGTTAGATTTGCTTCTAAACGATACGGGTGGGCAAGGTGTGGAGCTTGCTGTTAATGTTTGATTAGTAACAGAATAACGCGGAAACAAATAATGTGGATATTAGCATAACTTATGCGTATTTGGTTTAATACTAACAAATGCAACCAACTACATCACAGTCAGGATTCCAATATTATACTGAATTATGCACCTTTTAGAATTAATACAGATTATGTAATTTATTATTCGTAATATGTTTAATACACACTTGAAACTACTTCATCCTGTCATTCGATTGCATTTGCGATTGTTATTCCATAGTTATACAATTTTAAAAGATATTGATATTTATTTAAAGGTTTTATCAAATGTTTTTCGAACATAGTTCATGTCAATTACTACTATGTCGTAGTTATTAGCTCGAAATGTCAAATTTTATCTATCAAAAAAACATTAAAATAAGTTTAACAAAAAAATTGTGGTTGAAAGTAAAATAATATATATACAAATAAATTTGCGTTTGGGTGTTTATGTCTTTATATGATTAAATTTCATTTAACAGGGGCCTTAATATCTTATATCCTAGCCACAATAGTTACTCAATTCAAACAATTTTACAGTCTAATTCTACCCAAATGTATAATTGTTGTAGGTTCTAAATATTTAATTCATGGGTGTTCCCTTTGTGAGTATTTTATGTGCAACGACTACTACTCAAGGATGTTCTTCTAATAAAAATATCCCAAAATAATATTTTGGTACTTCAAACATGCTTGAAAAATCGATCATTATTTTGCCAACTTTCTTTACAAAAACAGCCACATATCCGAACCCTCGTGTGGGATTCGAATAAATGCGAAAAGAAACACAGCAAAACAAAGCAACCAAGAAAACAACTTTCCAACTTAAATAATGATTAATAATTTCCAACTTCAAAAAAAAACAGAAATAAGTAAAGCGTGAAAAACTAAGTTCAAACGTTGATTTCGCTAAGTGTTTATTATATCTGACAAAATGATATCAAATGATGATACCTATTACCTAAGACATTTAAATTTTGCCAGCCACTGCAATAATGTAGTACAACTTATTCTTAAAATAAATTAAAACCTACTGTAGAGATGTTTTATCTTTTTTAGTTAGCGACATGAAACCAATGATCAAATTGTGATGAAACTTTGTTAAGCTGTTGTATGCATGGTAGGGAAAGTTTATATGTATAGTCAGCAAAAAAGAGCATTGCAAAACATGTCTGGCGCAGCTAATGTGGAATATAAAATATAAACAACACCTATCAATACTTAATCTATTAGATTAATAATATAATTCCTTCCAAAACATTGGATCACGCGACAAGCATCGACAAAAAGAACAAATCACCGCAAAACATTGCAGATTCTTTTGTGTGGAGCGCACATGCGGAGCTGTGAAGGCATACCGCACAAAATGCTTTTCATTTCGTTTGAAAAGCGCTCGCGTTTTGTACGCGTACGCACGGTGAGTCAGAAGTGGTGTCAAAGAGTATAGTAGTACGCAGACACAACATAATAAATATATGTTAGAATTGCACAAAACGTATAGGTGCACATAAAGTAATAGTAGTATTGGAAGTAAGGGCAAAAATACTCAATGCCAAAACTTGACTAATAACGAAATATGATCACGCTCATATTTCCAAAAGCTGGGCAATATAACTTTTTACGAAAACACATGCTAATAAACAGTATAATCCCATATAAAACTTTAAAACGTGTCTACATAAAAAGTGAATGGGATGCACCACTTCCGTTAATATTATATAAGTACCTATGCTACTTACTGTATGAATAATTCAGACCAAAGGGAACTTGTTTAGGTATAATCTAGTAAATAAGAATATAACTAGTTTGCGCACATTACCTGCGTAAGTAATATTGATTTGAAAAGTGATGGAATAATTTTCCAAAATGTACACGTTGCTATGCATAACGGTGGCATTGTAAGTGGTTTTAGTAAGTTTAGTAAGATTTTTAATACCTCATCCATCAATTCAACAGTTCTTACAAATACGTACCTAATATGTATTTCTTTATACAAAGAGCACGAGCACGTTCAAAGAGCACGTGGCGATTACAAATAAAATTTCTATAACATTCAGCGGTAACAACATACAGGGTATCCTGTGCATCTTCTGAAGCGAAATACTCTATGACCGTTTGTAATTAGTCGCTGCGCGTTGTCTGGAATTCTTTAGTTCAGAGACAAGCGATGGAGATGCGCTCCAGCCTCAATAGGGTATCGAGTATCGGCCACCTGCGTCAGCGCAGGGTGTGCGCGGTCTGACGCGAGGCCAAGTAGAATATTGTTAACCAATGACAGACATAGGTTTGCGGTATCATTTTTTTCATAACTTTCAACAAAAGCAACATAAATACTCATATAAATTCAAAGCAAGTCCTTTGGTAGCTTAGTTACGTAGTCTGACCCATTTTCCAAAACACACGGCTTCGAACCTCGCCTGAACAATTTTTTTCTTAAACCTAGTTAGATTTATATCTCGTTTTTTTTCATATACGTGCTGTAACAGTTTTTAAATCGTCGACCGTGATATAGTTCATTAGCAGTCTTGTTGATACTAACGAAGCGTGTGAAACTAACTTAGCTTATTTGAATAAAACACTCTTTTCTAATCCTGACGTTTCGACTTCTTTACAGGAGCCGTGATCACAGGATGACTCAGATTATGGTCGTCATATGTTTTCTACTACCTTCACAATATTTTAATCGGGCACGTTCCTAATTGTTAAAATTTTATATAAATGAAATTGTGAAAAAATTAGGAGCGTGCCCGATTAAAAGATTGTGAAGGTAGGAGAAAATATATGACGACCATAATCTGAGTCATCCTGTGATCACGGCTCCTGCAAAGGAGTCAAAACGTCAACATTAAATATAAAATGTAATATGCTCAAAATCAGTAAAAAAGTGTTTCATTCAAATGTGTCATGTGCGCGGAAGTGTAAGATCTAAATATGTTAAGTAAGCTTAACTTAGCTTAATTAACTTTAAATACTCTTGATGAAACTCGCCAAGGTGGCGAACTTCACTGCATAATGATGGCTACGGACGTCTGACACGCTTTTCATCTTTCGAACACTGCTTGAGCTGAATTGATATCATAATCATAAATTTTCATATTGATTTAAAATTTTCGCTCGATTAAAGTGTTAATTCTATAATATCAAAATGCAGTGACAAATACTGCCGTATATAAATGCCGTGAAATAAAATACGTGGAGATTATATATTGTTAATAAAATTCGTCAAGGTGGATAAGAGAGACCATGATCTAACGATTTCGCTCTGATTTGTCAGAAGGGGCGAGTATTCGAATCCCGTATGAAGGGAATTATTTTTAAATGAAAATTCTCAATTTCAAGACTTAAAATATTTAATTAAATAGCAGAAATATTCCAAAAATATTAACGATTTTTTATTCAAAATACTTACCTATACATGTGTTTATCTCGTGTAAAGTATTCTACTGTAACTTATTTACAATACACATAATTTACGAATCGAAAATAAAAATCTAATCCTTATTCACTTCGAAATCATTGTCAAATTATTTCAACATTTCCGATTAAATATTTACTTGCCGCTGCCTGCTCATTAAGCAATTAAATAAAATCTCTTATTAAATAAAACAATATTTTAACTAAACTTTTGTAGTAAGTTTATTTAATTTGAGATTGGATCTCCTTAGCCACAGTTTCCCCCGGTTATCAGCTGCTCGGACTTGAAGTAATGAATGAATGACGCAATTCTTCTTGGCTTTACCTTAATCCGTTTCCCCATTTGGAACCATAATGAACATCATTAAACGGATTTACGATAACAGCTTAGACTAATTCGCACAGATAACTGTTTCCAAGGGCTTTATTACTTTATATTATCAAACTTGCTATTAAATATTGTTTTCACCTCACACGTTCGGAAAAATTTGGTTTGTCATTCAATTTCTGCGTGGAAAATTGCTTTTTATCCGCTAGCGTGGAAAAGTGTTTACAAATCAGAACCTCTCTTTTCAAAGAAAAACACACATGGTACATTCTCAATCGTCGATATAGTATTTATAAGTTACTTTTTATTCTTATTTAAATTACTACTGTAATACTTTGTTTTGGTTTTATAAAATTATTTTAGTTCCTCAAATTTTAAAAAACAACAAGAATAAATATTATTTAGAATATACTATTTATTATTAGAATTTTAAATGTATGGTATGTGAGATTTCATAACATATAATAGGATTTTCGTGAGGTGAAACATTTTGTGTTTATTTATTTAATCAGTACTGCCACATGGTACATATCAATAAATTGTTAATTAAATATACTTTTTGTTTTTTGTTAAGGCGTACATAACATTCATTATATTACACAATCATCATAAGAAATATAAACAAAAATATAAAAAATAATTAATGTTAAAAATAATTAAAAATTCATTAGACGTTATTGGGAAACAAATTACAAATATCATCATAAAAAAATAAAGCACAAGTTTCGCTCGGCAGCAAAGTTTTTAGCGTCTTGTACCTTTGGAACCCCGCTTCGCTTAGGATTCTATCTTTGATCCTAGAATCCCTCGCTTGCTCAGGTTTTAATAGAGGTAACTTGCGGCCAAAACTCAACTTTGCAACCTTACATAACAAATAACAAAAGATCGGGGCGGCCGCGTGCTGTTAAAATAACAAAGGTTGTTAATACTGTTAAAGCCAGAATTCGTCTAAACCCAATTAGGAAGCAAAAAATCTAATTGCGAGAAATGAAGACTCCCGCTAGGAACTGTCGCGTATTATAAAACAAGATCTGAAGCTCGGTGATTATCCTCGATATACGGGACATGTCCTAAATCATTTTTCACAGTTAAAGAGAGTGGATCGATCAAAATGCCTTCTGTCACGATGCGCAGGTGAAAGGTGCAGAAATAACCTCTTTACCGATGAAACATTTTTCACGATTAAAGATCACTACAATAAGTAAAATGACAAAATGTACGCTTACAATTCTAAAGAAGCTGCTCACGACGAAGAAGATCACAAGTTCAACGTGGAAATCATCCTGCGTCAATGATGATTTGGTGACACGTGTCTTATCAAGGCGTCACAAAACTACATATGTGCGAAAAAGGAGTGAAAGTTTCAGCCGAAGTGTATCAAGAGACGGTCTTGGGTCGTGTTGCGAAACCTTTCACAATACACAATGGACTTTCCAGCAGGACTCTGCACCTGGTCACAAGGCACGCACTACCCAAGCCTGGCTTGAAACCAATATTCTGGACATATAAGAGCTGAAGACTGGCCCTCATCTAGCCCTTTAGACTACAAATTATGGTCAGTTTTAGAAGTCATGGCCTGCTCTAAAGGACACGGCGACATCAAGTCTCTTAAAAAAACTCTGGAGCAAGCAGGGCGAAATTTCCCATGAAAACAGTGCCTAAATCCATAAATTCGTAGCTAGACAGATTAAACGCCTGTATAAAAGCCAAACCATGGCCATTCGAATTGAATATTTTTTATTTTGGCTGAGACTTTAATAAATATGTACATAACTTCGTAAAAAATGCATTTTCATTTGTAACAGAACTTATGGCCGGACTAGGGATACAAAAATCACACACGAAAAACAAATTAAAAAACAAATAATGCTGTACCAGTATGCAGCAGCAGAAATGGGGTCAAGCGTCTGTCTAATAATTTATCCTGGAGACAGATGAAACACTGATTTTCTCTCACAAACGCTCGTTCGTTACTAATTTTCATATCCAAAAAAATAAAGCTATATAGATAGAACGCTTACTTTTAAATTGAACTTGCCGTGAGCATATTGGTTGACAACTCTTTTCAAACTCTGAAGGTAGACTTTTCCCATTCCCACTAGTTAACAATGGTATGAAAACACAAAACATACCTACCTAGATCTTGATAAGCCTCAGAATATATGTTTACGGCATTGAGGTGAAATCAAACCAAACTGTTCGAACTAAATTGTAAAGAAACATAAGTCAGACCAATAATTACAAAAGAACACAATAAAACCCAATGAAGCATAACAAGTTTAGGATTGCAGTAAATTTGATACAGTTCTTTGTCTTGCTCATATATTACAATTGGGATAGAGAGACGTATATTAAATTGCTAAAATTTTATACAGCGAATAAACAAAGATCTCACACGAGATATACCGCCCTATGCTACCTCCCGTGGCTCCTGAGAACGTCACTCATTAACAATAAAAGTATCGATACGTAATTATAGAATTGAAGATGTTATCGATATGCCATAACGCGATTGCGGTCGGTGTGGGAAACATCGACATTTGCACTAAATGTGGCAATTATATCAAGTAGTTATTTTTGCTATATATATTTATTTGTCAATATGAATTTATTGCAAAAATGTTTACGTCTAAAGAAATTTATTTACGACAATTAAAAATAATACATTTGTATCTGTACTGGGCGAGTACTCTCCCAGTCCAAGATTGTCTGTCTCCTGAGACAAGTGGAATTTTGTTTAGTAAAAATTTAATTGGATATAATCATTTTAGCATTTTATTATTCAAAATCACAGCAAAAATTTAAAAATATAAAATCATCATTAGCCTGTTGGGACACAAAGCTTCCCCATGCAGGGAAACACCGTACCCACCACGCGAATCCATTGCTATTGGGACGGTTAGTCTCGACTTCATCTACAGTAATTAGCACTCCTTTGTCAGTGATTTGACCCATCCGCTGGCGTTATACAGTGCCATTAAACTCGAAAATTATAACACTGTTAAATCACAATTCTTGATGAACAGTTTAAAAGCGTACGGTTGTATCCAATATCATAAATTACAAATTAGAATTCAGAAAAAATACTAAATAAAAAAGTGATCAGTAAAATATACTCGTATAAGAGCATTTTTTCAGTTGGAAAATTATTAGGTATATAGGATACGTATACAATGTAAGTAACATGAAGGGATTTCGCCAAACAACTACGAACTTTTCTTTGACTTTAATTAAAGACGATAATTTATATAGGTACATAAAAAATAATCAAAAATATACCTAATAATTACTCTTTTCTCTAAAAACAGACCTGTGTTTCGAAGAAAGGTACTGAAAACGGTAAATGTTGGTTAAGTTGACAGCAATAAAAATATTAATTTCCAAGTATTTTTTTCAAATTGTAATTGTATTGTTATCTTTATATATATAATTCTTCTGTGAGTGTGTATGTCACTGAACTCCTCCTAAACGGCTGGACCGATTTGAATGAAATTTTTTGTGTGTATTCAAGGGGATCTGAGAATGGTTTAGATTCACAAATCAGCCCGGCAGATGGCGCTGCAGACGGTATCTAGGTTATTTATCTATACTGCAAAAATAACAGGCAGGACAACGTCTGTCGGGTCGACTAGTAATAACTATAAATTAATAGTATACAACACTACAAAGATTGGCCTAAACCCAAAAAAATAGCTAAAGCACTTTTGTTATGGAATTCAGAAACAACGACGGTACCACAACACCCAGACTCGAGCCAATATAGTAAAGTGAGTGTACTACATTGACCGGGCCTGACCGAACCTAGGAAATCGGAGTGGCGTTACCATGGAAACCGGCATGTGAGCCACTCGACCACGGAGGTCGACCATTTCCATTATTTCGAGCAGAGCGAGCCAAGAGAGTGTAGCTCCCCTGGATCAGCTTCAGTGACGCAATGTCTGTTACGCCATAACTTCCCGAGTTCTTAAGCGATTTTAATTATTTTTGTGTGGAATCAAATCAACCCACCAGATTGTGACGGAGCCCGAATTTTGAAATTCACAAAACTAAAAAACTTATGATCAAAAAACTTTAGTTCTATGGGATTTCCCATTGAAAAAAGGCGCGCCTATTTGAAAGTTTTCTTTCTTATGGAATTTTAAAATTAACTTTCCATTATATTTTTTTTTTAGTTTTACGCTCCGCTTCAATATGATGCTAGCGAAGCTTTATGCTTAGCGACTGCATCGCCTAGTATATTATATTCGCTATTTAGTATTAAAAGTCCAAGCTATTTGCTTTGTTTATTATAAGTTAGTGTAAGGCTTCTGGAATATACACTATTATTACATTTAATTACCTACTCCCCGCTAGCCTACAGTAGTCAGTAGCTAACAATGAATACTGTAGAAAATGCGATAAAAATTGCGGTGTCAATCGATTATGGTGTTTTTTAGGCAAATTGACTTAGACCTCCAGCTGCCGGTGTCATAAAGCTAGATTGAATTTGTGGTCCTACACTGCGGCTTCTAGTAGTTAAACAAAGTACATGATGGCCATACTAATGGACGCGAAGGGCAGATGCGTTCGCTACTTTAAAACGAAAAGAAAGTAAACTTCAATTAAAATTTTGAACTTTTTACAACCGCCGCGGAGACTATCGGTAGATATTAAATAAATGCGTCGTAATTTTCCTAGAGTGCCGCGTGTTTAGTGCAGTCTTAGGGTTTGTAATTGGCTGCCAACTTTTCTGACAAATGTGATTTTGATTAAGTATATATACCTTAATAACTAATCTTAAAATTTTACGCCCAAGATTATATTTTTCTTATTGGTGACCTCAGTAATATGAAATCATCATGAAAAAAAAAATACACAATACACATTAAGACATATAATATTTATATGTCTTAATGTGTATTGTGTGTTTTATTTCCATGAATGGAGATGAATGTGCAACGTGAGCGTAAAGGAAATTGCAAAGTTTTTTTTGTGATTTCTTGTCCGTTCGTTTTTCTTAACTATATGAACGCATGTTAAGCAAAAGAAGGGTTAATATTTACAATTAAAAAAAATATTTCAAAACAAAAATAATCTATTTATATAAATTAAATATTAATTTATTGTAAACAACTTCATTATTATAAGCAAACATATATTTGGGACGACAAAATTCTCTAATGCTAAATAAATAAATTATAAAAAAAAAATACGTGCGATCGCTGAAAAATTTTATGATTCATATCTCATTTCACTTAAAAGTTAATTAACATCTTTGTTATTGTAATCAGTCTAGATTACAACTATAAAATTTTTAACTTATTTTTAATAACTTTTTTGCTAAGATAGATACATCACAACTATTATTAAGTAATTACTCTCTACACCGATGGATTTTTAGATCTTTATTAAAATTCACTTTTAGACTGCGACTTTTGTAATGAATTGAACTTTGCTTTACATTGTCTAATTTAGAGTCAGTTTTCTTTAGCGGTTTGCTTCTTAGTTTCCGTTATATACCCACAACACTACGTGTGTTTGCCATCTCAACGAAATTATAAAAAAATTGCTGAAATAGGAAACACAACCCCTGAAGTCACATTTAGACTCCACTCACCTTAAGTTCTACCCAAAATACACCAGTCAAAACATACGCATCGGTATAGCTGATAGGTCCCCTAATTCAGATTGTGGGAAAGGACAAAGACAATGGCGATTATATCACAGTTAATAGTCATTGTCGAGGGTTCGACCGTATCTGACAGATTAGCAGGAGGTTGAGTCATCCTCGATAAAGTGACAGATAAATAGGAGATACTTTCCAACCACTTTAAACGCTAAACATTATTATGAAAACTACGAGTATAATAAAAAATTAAGCTAATATCGTAAACACTTTAAAAATATACATATATCTAATAGGTATATACTTTGTCCAATGTAGGATGATACTTTTGACAGTTGACACCTATATAGAGGGTATAAAGTTGCTATTGCAATGTCAAGCCAAACATAAGGAAAAAATGCAACCTTAGTACGTAGCAATAAGGAAGTGACACCTGTCAAAAGTATCATCCTACATTGGACAAAGTATAGTTTCTTGAAAGTTTATGTTCAACGGGAACGCAAAGCATCGCCTTTGCAGGTAGTTCTGTTTTTTTGCTTTTATTTTATATGATAATAGTGGGTATTGCACTTCATGCGAACTTAAGGGTTTCTGTGAAGTGCAAACGGGTTAAGAAGTGTAACAAAACAGAAAGTTGTCTATTTATTTTATTTTCAGCAAGTCCTTGTAATTTTTGTAAATCATAACAATTTTAAGGGGAACCCAGAATTAATGATGTCCCCAGTTTTTAATAAATAAATAGTATTTATGTCCCCAATGCTGGGGAAATCTTCCTTATAAAAGAAAAACATCGTAGACAGACTAGACCGTAACCATGCGGTCCATTTGTTACAGAACTTATGGCCGGACTATGTATACAAAAACTACACACGAAAAACAAATTAAAAACCAAATAATGCTGTACCAGTATGCAGCAGCAGGAATAGGGTCAAGCGTCTGACTGATAATTTTATCCTGGAGACTGACAATAACAATATGACGATTTAATATTAGAGATTATAAATTTAATTTAACATTTTTAAACGCTAAATTTTATAAAAAAATGTATCTATCTTTATAAAAAAAAAACATTATAAAATTGAGTTTCATATAGGTAGTGTAAATCGGTCTGACTTACAAGTTTAATAATCAAAGCCGTAATATAAGCTCAATTTGATCTCTTTACCCATAGCAGAATGTATAATACTGATACGTTTAAAAGCCCATTCCAAAATCATCCTTACTGCCCACAATTTAGTAAATAAATTGGTTTTTTAAAAACCTTAGCAGGGGAACGTTGAGTCTATTGTGTTAATATCACAATATGGGGCTGTCAGTTAATTGGAATAGATTATGGGAAGGAGGGAGGAAGTCTACTCTCCAGAGTGGTCCCGAGGGATGATAGTTTTTATTTTATTTTTGGCGAGTCATCGGATGACAATGGGCAACTGGTGGATTATCACAATATTTGGCGAGCTGGTAACATTAGAATCTGTGGTTAGCACAATAGAATGTCTCATCAATTACTACTTAATTAGATAATTTGCTATGTGTATTATTCTTTCCTTATCGGTTCAGTTTAAAGGTGAACTGGGGTGAGTGATTTAACTATTTACTAATTACTAAACCAAAGGTAAAAGACGAGATTACTTACTTAAAACGATTGACCAGAATCATTTTTATTGCGTCAGTGTCATATCGCTATCTGGATCAGAAGCTGAACTAGAAGCCAACATGTCTATTTACGTTTAAACTACTGTAAGGGCGCCTTCAAATTAGAGGCGAGAGGAAGCGCTACAGTAGCGCCACAGTGGCGCGCTAGCCGCGCCTCTACTAGTTTTCATACAATTTCTAGAAGCGCAATTGCAGCGCCACTACCGTGACGGTGTAATTTGAAGGCGCCCATACATTCTAGTCAATTAATCAGTTCATCTGGCTCGCTACTTCCTATAGAGTCTGAACGCAATAGCAATAGTTCCCTCAGCTTTTGTTGATAGACCTACATTTTGTTACAATTTCAACGCTTTTACGACAATAAACTCAAGAAATAAAGAACTTCTTTTTAACACATTGATTTGAATTGAACTCTGACTCAGTAAACTTGACTGGCTCAAATAGTCAACTGGTCTCAATTAGGCCAACTCCGACCTTCCCTAACCTGCATTTCTAACGGCTAATAACACGTAAGGCGTTACTGTACTGTTACCATGATTTTAGCCTTAGCATTCAAAGACATACATACATATAATCATTCATAGTATAATTTCCGGTATTTAAATAATAACAATAATATTTCTTACATTCACACCAATACTCCTAGCCCAAAGTAAGCACTATAAGGCTTGTGTTTTGGATACTAGGTTAACGAATAGACATACATATATGATACATAATTCGATACGATCCCACGACCTTTCGCTATCCGGGTGGGTGCTCTGACCACTGAGCTACCGAGACAGTGGCAGACGCGTCGAAATTTACAAATGTATTTCAACTTCTACTATGAGCTAAAATCATACCTGAAGGCTCGGAGGCGTGGTCGTTTTTTACAGCATATTTTATATCTTTATTTATAGAAATATATAAAACATCTGCCTCTTCCGGGTTTCGAAGCCAGGACCGTCGGTGTTAAAGGAAGGATCGCTACCGTTGCACCAAATGGTCGCCAAAATGATCATAACTCTAAGAGATTTCTCGCAACGCTACGCTCAATCGCAAAACAATAGCAATACAAACGCTATCGTCTACCTTACGTAGAGATTATAAATGTCTACTTTATCGTTCGATAGTGTCAAACGTAGAATATATAGCAAACTGTAGTAGGAAGGTCTGGAACCCAACTTTTCATAAAGACCACACACGCATAGTGTCGGCACTGTCCGCATGTTAGTAATCTGGATAGTTTCCTTGAGTGAAAGACTATTCTAGGTTGAAACTGTGCAACATTATGTTTGAGACTTAGCAAAGTCTCCGTAGAGCTAAATATTTGGTCACACGAGGCGCGACCTACAAGCCCGCATGAGGCAGACAGTGCGGCTCCGTTGACTCACGCCCAGAACTGACCACTCTTAAGGACCGTCTCGACCATGTCTCGAGAGCAAGTGACTCACATCGCATGATGCTTCCGACAATTGACAACCTGCTGGAATTAAGTTTAAGTAGATCGATGTATATTATGATTTTAATTGTTTATGTTCAAAACCCAGTCTAATTTTATTATATGCGTTTTAGTTTAAAACCAGTGTATTATGCATAAAGGTCTCATGTACTATTTGTTGAAATATCCTTTAGTTCAGCTGATTTATAGTTCCTTACATCACTTTGTTTCACTAATTCTGGTTTTCAGAAATGTAATTGTAACAATATTACGCAGAATTGGACGCATCAATTATTTGCTGAAATGTGTTTTGATTAATTGAAGAATTTATAGTGTCTGAAGTGGCTGCTCATTGGCATAATATAAATTTTATTTATATTCCTAAGTAATTTTGTTATGAAGACGAGTATAAATAATATATAGTAAAATCGATTTCACTTTTTTATCGTAGCTTCGATTCTATGTTATAATAATAATTTATATTTAAAAAATAAATTATTTTATAGATACTATCTGACAGACTAACAACGAAAGACACTAAAAAGGCGGTTCGTGTGCAATTATTTTATATGATATATATTAGCAGACAAATACTAAAATTAACCGGAACATAAAAAAATCACAATCTACAAAAGATGGCACAAATATACCGACAATTATCTACGGTAATTCCATGAACCTGGCTTTTTATGTACATCAAAAAGCTTTATATTTCATTGAGCTCTAGTGTTAGCTAATAAAAGAATCAGGGCAACCGTATTAACGCGTGAAAACATACATCGTTTTTGTTACTAAAAAAGCGAATAAAAGACGTAACAAAAGTAACAAAGGTATGAAGATGCGCCACAAAAACGTAATAATGCGTGCTCGTGCGGCTAATGTGCGTGACGGAACTCCAATGGGTGCGGCGACGCGTGCGCATAAAATGCTCACCTTGATGCATCCACGCCACGTACGAGTATGTGGTGTAGCACGGGAGCTTATTAAGCTGCAAAACTTACTCTTAATGAATATAAAAACGTATGTATCTACTGATTATAGGAATACGAAACAGATAAATCATAATTTCGAAATCATGATCTTTGAATTTGAACAACCTACGATAGAATTATCTATAATAAACCTTGTCAATTGTAATATAAATATTTATATGGGTGACTATGTTTGAATAGTTGTTTTCTTTAACATAATAAGAATATTTATATCGATACAAAATCTAAATAATCATCAATATAGAAAGGGAAATTAGTTACATGTCAAAACTGAAGCTCCGGTTTGCTCAAGCAAAAATTTTAATGTATTTTCTGTAAGTGCCTTCCTTTATTCGATCCCTAAACCAGCCTTTTGACCTGACCGCTTTCGCCGATCCATCGCTACTGTACAGGAATTAAGCACAACTACCATAAACCATTGTTCCGACGTAAGTCCAAAACGCATAAAATGAAATGCCGAAGACCGCACAAAAACTCCCCAACGCTATTTCAATGTAGATCTTAAAAGGACCATTGTTGGTTTTTTCTCTTTTGATTTGTTACTACAAATAACCGACATGAAAAGCGTTGAAGGTACTTAATGTCCGGTAATTGGCGATCAATGAGGATCAGTGGGTACATTGTGCTAAAGTATCGGACGCATTGTCCGAGCGTACAAAAATACGTATAAAAAGCTATAAGCCGCCTATCTTTTGTTCCGAACTGTCGATAGATGACAGATTCAATAAGATTAAAATGAAATTGAATTTGAAAATCTTATTATAGCTGTTATTTAAAAAATATTACATTATATACATTTTGGCCAAAAACCTTAAACCTATTAAAAAATATATAACCAGATTCTGTCACTGACTTTATTAAAATAACGATAGGAATATTTAAATAATTCAAGACAATGCATCAGCAAGGTGTTCCGAAACAACCGTCTTCATTAAACGGTTCAAATTCAAACGGAGCTACGCAATCGGTCCCACGCACTCTGAATAAGAAATATGAGCTGAACGGATACTGCTATTATCAAAACATTATTACAACACTCGAAACGCATCCCCTTCCAATGTAAAAATTAAACAACAATTGCCTTTAATATTCGCTCGCTGGTGCCAAACGTGGGGTGGTTTTGTAAAAAAATCTGTCAATCTGCTGTAGATCAATCATCCTCGGTGAATCGGAGGGGTGACCTCAACCACAATCGCTTGGCAGATAATAAAAGGCGGTCTATATTTACGTAAACGCGTCATTTTGATTTCTGTGCGCGTGTGACATTGCTGTTGTGTCTCCTATTAACTCCTTTGTGGGAATCGCAAGTTTGAATGACACTTCGTTACAAACATCAAGTAGGCGGATGGTTGTAGCCAAAAGTCGCTCCAGTTATTGTCAGATTTTTGTTGTTAACTTCTCATGATCACAAGACACATCTTGTGATCATAACAAGAGCACGACGATAAATACCACGGTATTAGCATAAATTGCCCAAAGCTAAATTGTTATATCTACACGATACTTAAATCCAATATACCTACAATATACCTACTAATATATATAACCTACTAATATATATAACCTACTAATATATATATAATATAACTAATATACCTACCCATAAAAAATTGGGCTAATTAATAAAACATCTAAAGTTACGAAACATTTCCGGTCATGAAAAGATAGTGATTCTGTCCCTGGTTCGAATGCAAGTAGTGACATGTATGCGTGGTGATATAACCCCTTTGTCCCGAATCATGTTTGTTTAATATCCTTTTCACCTTAAAGGCTCGGAAAAGTTTGGCTTGTCATTCAATTTCTGCGTGGACAATTGCGTTTTATCCGCTAGCGTGGAAAAGTGTTTTAAAATTAGATCTTTTCTATTCAAAGAAAAACACACATGGTATGTTCTGAATCGTCATTATAGTATAGTATATAAATTACATTTTATTCTTATTTGAATTGATACTATAATACTTTGTTTTGGTTTTTTATTAAATAATTTTAGTTTCTTAAATCATAAAAACAACAAAGAAATGTACTATTTTTTTAAGTATTTCAAATGTATGGTGGGTGAGATTTCATAAAATTGTGATTGGGTTTCGGATCGTACCCAAAAAAGAACTGTCAAAGCAAAAACATTCTATATATTCTACGTTATATTAGTTAATTAACATTTATAAAATAACCAATTAAAAATAAATCATTTAACATTACAAATAGTAGCAAAGTAGCAATTTCCCTTTTCGTTTATAAGTAAATTTATAATTAAATTAATTTTATTTTAGTTGTTTTTCTCATACCTAAAAAAACCTCGTAAAAAAACTGAGCGTTTCGCTCGACAGCAAAGGGTTTAGCGTCTCGTACCTTTGAAACCCTCGCTACGCTTAGAATTCTCGATAGGACTCGCTACGCTCGTGGCTCAATCCTAGATTCCTACGCTGGTTCAGATTTCAATAGAGGTAACTCCCGGCCATAACTCAACTTTCCAGCCTTGCATAACAAATAACTATTATTGCGTACTCGTATCCACAAACAAACATCTTTGTCAATAATTAAACAATAAGACGCAAAGTAGAAAAAACGACTGAAAAAAGAATTATCGACTGTTCCAAAAATAATGTTTTCTCATTTCTTTGCAATAAACATTATATTTGATTTATACTAAAATGGATGTCTCTTGGGATGTAAATTTATATTATTATAAATTGTGGTCAATGCCTGTAAACTCTGCTCTTTTCATTAAATAATTGGTGTGAGGAGTCCGGATTAAATGTATTTTCAAACTCATTCTTCACATCATTAGAATGTTTTTTGTTGTATGAGATAATGGATAGTTATGAACTTACTGACGATACGTTACGTAAGGTACATAAATAATTTTATCACTTTGGTGTTATTAATCCATTGAATTTACATTTAATCCTAAAAACAGTTGGAAAGGTAAAATGAACAAAGCAAAATAAGGTATTCTCTGTTATATATCATAAAATATTTGGTTATTTATTTTATTATCCAAACCATTAAAGTCCTAAGTTCCATAATCCTAATGATTCATTACCTTAATGTCATTACTCCTACTATTCTTAACCCTAACATATTTCTCTCTAGCTAACGTAATCCTGTAGTCCAAATATCATAATTTAATCAAGTATATATTTAATAATATTTTTTTAGCTTAAATTTGGTTTTTGTTCTAACCTAATTCTACCAAAAGTTTCGGATATGGCAACAACAAAATCTTAACAAAAAAAAATGATTTATCAGATTATAGGATAATTTGATATTAGGATAATAATGTTAGTACAATTCATTTTATTACTACAAATATTAGGACATACAAAAAAGGGGCAATTTACACTCCTGGCAAATGAAAATATATATTTTCATGACCATATTTTCATTACCATCAAACTGCAATTAGGTTGGTACAAGTTATACTACTCAGGCAACCAGGAGATGCGCGCGAGTGGTGCCCAGAGGACACATGCGGTACGTATGCATATCCGCTATAAGTTATTGACCATTTAATGCATACTAGTAAATTAAGTTGCATAATATTAATTTGCCTTATGTTTGGTAGCCATCTTTTAGTAATATTACTCTAGAAATTTAATTTAATTTAATTGACTAAACACTCAAATCAAAAAAGGAACAACACTAAAATGTCACATTTTACATTGTAAAAGAGAGTCGCAAATAAACCTATAATTAGATTCTTTTATATTTTACAGAGTAGGTAAGTCACCAATAAAGCTTGTCATAAAGTAAAAACAAACTGCTGTGGTTAAATATATTTAAGTTAACTTTATTAGTGGCGAATCTTACCAATGAAGTATTTTTAATGCAGAGTATTTTATATGAACAGAAATAATGAATAATACAAAAGGGCACTTTTAAAAGTTTTATTACCATTAATTACTTTTGTTATTATTAAATAATATTTTTTAAACAAATGAAATTCAAAAATGTACTTACTAAGCAAAAATCATTTTATATTTAAAAGAAGTTGCCATTTAATTATATTGTAAATGTCGTTACTTCTGTTAAAGCTGACGAGTTTCTTGCGCCTATTCTTCTTGTCAGTTAAAAGACGTCCTGAATGGGTGGTAGGTAAAAATGTTGGACGATTCAAAACAAATTATTTTAAGTGCGTTTGAATAAAATTATTTTCATTTCATTTCATTAAATTTCAAAGGAGTAGTATTAGAGAGACAAGAATGTAATACAAAACTGATGTCCTCGACTAAACGTAAAAAAGAATAATGACAACACTTCATTCTTTTATCTCGCCAATTGTTTATAGTCTGCAGTAAAAAATACCCTACCTCTAAAGTTCTCCAGTCTCGCGCCATCATCGCAGCAGGGAAGACCAGGTGGTGCAGGGAGATCACGGGCACGTGAGGTCACTTCACTGGTGACGAATGAAAAAAAAATTAATGAAAAAAGTGTATACCTGGATACGATAAGAGAATTTCGAAAGTTATCCAATCAATATTTAACACGTAACAAAATCACAAGATTAAATGTAACATAGGATTCGTTCTAATACAAATTATCGATTTTCTACTAGGTATTTCTTAACCTCTTCGTTGCGGATGGCACGTCTGGCGTGCCATCACTTTCTTTTGCATATGGCGCTCGTAGCCACTGGAGCCGTGTTATTTTTAAATCGATGATAACTCCTTCAAACTAAGTTTTAGGGAAATCTACCAAGAATAAAACTATCTTCATTTTTCACGTAAATCAAGCTCGTAGCCTTCGTTTCTGGTAATTGTATATGTAGCAACGAATCGGTTAACCTGTCGTCATCGTCATTTCTTTGTGTTCTAGGCTACTACCTACAACATCGAATAAAATTGCTTGGAAAAGTTCGACGACTCTACCAGAGTGTCAGTAGCTAAATTGGAATAATACTTACACGGACAGTGAGGAGATGTGGATTCGAGTTCCGCATGAACCACTTGAAACAAGTTGATTTTTTTCTTGTAGTAATTGCTTTCGATACCTATTTATTGTATTTACTTTTATCTAGTATTAAAGGAAATACATCAATATAATATCTAATATTTTCTTAAATGCATTCGGTATAATTATATTATTTATATCATTATTATTCTATTAAAAATGAAAATTGGCTTGTGTCTGTTTCGCTAAATTCAACAATATTTATTTCTTCTTACGAAATTTTTCAGATGTTTGTCAACGTGAGTTTTTTTGTTTTATTACAAACCGCGGCTTCGCCCGCATTTTTCAATAAAAAGTATCCTATGTTACTACAAATACCTCCAAGAATATATGTACGAAGTTTCAAGATGATCGGTTCAGTAGTTTTTGCGTGAAAGCATAACAAACAAACTTACATTCACATTTATAATATTAGTAGTGATGTATTTATATTTTTGTAATCAGTAATATTTACTAGCTTTTGTGCTAAAACACTAGGTACAATAAAAGTAATTTTCTTTTTTCACTAGTATTCATTTTGATGGCCATCTTAAGCAAATAAATATATAAATATTAGCCAGGTACCTCGTGTCACGCAGCCCAGGTGCGCGCACGCCCGGTTGCACCCACGTGGCGCAGGTACCACTAATCTGCGACGCGTGCCGGAGATAAGGAGTGTGCCCACACACACTACAACTAACATTATAACATGGTATCTTCATTAAGGAAAGTTATACTTAGCAAGAACATGCAACTAATGCCATCAAGAACCTTTCAAATTATTATAGGTATAGTAAGCCGACCGTAAAACCATCAGTTGAAATGTCCACTTTGAACCAAAAAACTTTGCAGATTATAGGAAAAATAATTTATTTAGATTTATTCCGAGCACATTAAACATTTGAATTAAATACTTTTTTACGGATTTTACGCATATTTTATTTTATATTTTATCCTGACGTTTAAACTCCTTTACAGGACTCGTGATCACATTTCGTGATCAGTCATCCTGTGATCACGACTCCAGTAAAGGAGTCAAAACGTGAGGATTAAAAATTAAAATAAAATATGCGCAAAATCCGTAAAAAAGTATTTTATTCAAATGTTTAATGATCACATTTCGTGATCAGTCATCCTGTGTTCACGACTCCAGTAAAAGAGTCAAAACATGAGGATTAAATATAAAATAAAATATGCGTTAAATCCGTAAAAAAGTGTTTTATTCAAATGGAAAATAATTTCTTATGTACTTACTTATTTTAGAAAACACATAACTAAATAAAGCCTACTTCAAACACAAGTGAGCTTATCTGTGTATATAATGTTAAAAAGTACATAAAAAGCTCGCTTTTACGAAAAATAGGTATCACGATTGAGAATGCAATCAAACAACAAAAGCATCATAACAATGTCAAATCAGTATTAAAAACTGCAAACTGGTTGATGACTTGTGACTGTGTGGCTAAATAGAAATAAATGAGCGTAACAACAGTAATCGTGGTGTCAGCCGTGCACTTTATCACCGGGACCAATCGCCCCTCCACGAGATGGTACCATCTTCCGAGTGTAAAGGATTATAAACTTCAATGAACGAACGCTTCGTGTTTTTTAAATTCAGATAAAAACATTACGTAGGCTCATACGAGGATAGGATACACGCGGTATAAACAGTACATCTATTCTAGATTTATAACAAATAAATTTCAAATCTAATTGAGAAAATATCATGATATATATAAAATAAGTAGGTACCTATCAATAAAAGCGAACCAAACATTAGACAATCTTAATTATAGATAAGTATATACCATATTACAATACCTTGCATTAATATACAAATAAGTTAATCACAATACAACATTCGTTATCAACTCTGTATAAAGGTAGTTCGTTAAAATCACATTAGAATTTACCATTTCGCTTATTGCAAACAAATAATCCCACCAGCGTGAACAACCAACAACAGCTCAAACAATTCTCATATCTTATCCCTTATATGTAATAAAATAGAGCTTAAAGTCGCAAAACCTATTCTCGCAAGCCATTGCCTTTGAGCACGCGTCCAGATACCATGAACAATCATATTATTATTGTATAGGAAAACCGGACATCAATACGTGTTCAATAAGTATTTACGTTTAGTGTGTATTGAGTGACCACTGGAGATTGATCGATTGAGCGAGATGAATACACCCCTAATTACTAATAAACCTATAAATTCAAAATAAAATTAAGGAATAAACTATTTATTGTATAGTTGCTGATAACTGATGGCCGTTACTGTCGTAAACGAGGTTTGGAATCGGTGAAAACTTAAACTAGTTGACCCGGTAACGCGTGGCTATGGTAACGCGTATACAATTGAAAAAGAGCGGACAGACAAACTCACAAATCACAAATTTGTGTTCTTACAGTATATACTAGCTGACCCGGTAACGCGTTGCTATGGTAACGTTATTGATACAATGGAAAAAGAGCGGACAGACAAACACACAAACAACAAATTTGTGTTCTTAGATTATAGATTCAACTTTGCAAACAGAATTTTGTGTGTATTTTTTATATTATGAAAAAATCAATGGGAAGTTTATGAAAGCTAGATAAATTTTATGCACCAAAATACTATACTTAAACTATATATTATATATATATATAAATAAATATATATAAAAATACTAAACTACCAGTATATGTATACTCAAAAACGGTAAAAACAGATTATTCAACTACATAATCAGAATTTTAGTTAATATTTTTATGCCAATAAGAAAATGATAGTATGTTAGTGTCGATGAACTACAAATAATTAATGATAAGTCAAAGTGATTAATACATTAATCATTGTACATTTATTGTGTGTTACACAATAATTTGTTTGAAAGAACATTTAACCAAATATTCTGTTTGTATTACTTACTAGCTTTCCGCCCGCGGCTTCGCCCGCGCGGAATTCGGTTATATTGCGGTATAAAGCACAACTATAAGAAAACTTCTCATTCCCACGGAAAAATCTAAGAAGCGCGATGTAACGCTGGATACAATTAGTTGTTAAACCAAAACTGAATGGTACACTATATTATATGTTTTCCCTTGTGGAGCAAAAACATGCAGATTTTGGGCAAAAAACACCCAGCGCCATCTATCGCATACCTCAAGAACTAAATAACGTAACTAATACTTATACCAATTAGTAATTCGTTGACTTTAGTGATTTCAGGATAAGTAGATGTAAAAAAAAACAGTTTAGACGATAAATCAAATTGTACGTCATCCCTCGGGAATTCCTCGTTTTCGGGGATTCATTATCGTATCATTTAGCTTCTAAATTTACATGTTTATATTCGTATATACCTTGTTTTTAACGACACACAGCGCCATCTACAATTCATCCATCAAGCAGACAATATTTTTGTTTTTCCTCGGGAATATCAATTTTTTTCCAGGATAAAAAGTACCCTATTATTTAATCCGGACTTTTATCTTTACGTCTGCAAAATTTCAAAGCAATCGGTTCAGTAGTTACGGCGTGAAAGCGGAACAAACAAACAAACAAACAAACAAACTCACTTTCCCATTTATAATATTAGTAAGGATAAAACATGACTGATTAACACGAAAAGGAACTCAATTTTTTTCAAATTACTTGTCGGATTAAGTAATGAAATAACCTTCATTGCTAACAAATAAATACAACTATGTTATATGAACATACAATTTAAAATGTATTTTCAACGTCTATACCTACCCAAGCAATTGTCTGTATCTTGCATTAAGTTTAAAAATGTTCTGCCTGGAATACTGGCTGTACTGTCCGCTTTTTTTTAATTATAACATTACATTTCATCATCTTAGTCAAAAAAGTTTTACTGTTTATTCACATCCTTAAAAAGGGATGGTTTACTATAATCCCTACGCTTTACAGGGGGGTAGATCACAGTTAAAATGGCTGCTGCCCATTTTGTAGCCAAAGCAATGTACGGTGATTACCTGCAGTATCATTAGTCGTCTTTAACTACACCCTTGATTGTGAAGAGTTGGTGTTATTATACTAGACACCACTCGGCAATAATAAGATAAGAATATTCGAAAAACCAACAGAAACATATCTGAAAATGTAATATTTAAAAAGTGTTTTCACACTGTTCCCATTGTCACCATGAACTTTATTTCCCATACAATACGATACGTGCCATAACCATAACCGTAGATCTCGGATGTACAAATATTTTTCTAATAACAATAAACAATATGCATTATGTCCCCTAACCCTTTCCCACCACTCTAGTTTTACTAATGCTTACGGTTAACAGAGGGGTCCTCCTAAAACAAATGAATTAAATGATATTTAAAACGTTCTACACAACAAATTGTCTACTATATTTGTTCTCTTGATTAAAACAAATATTTTGTCCTGATCAGCTGTCCTTTGGAAGTATTAACAGATTAACTCGTTGATCTAAATCGAAACTTGACACCTTTATTTGAAGTAAAGTAATCTTAAGAATTGGTGCAATTAAAATTTTTATTGTTATTACAAATTTATGCAATAATTTATACAAATTACATAAAATATAATAGTTACAACAACTCGCCTCATGAGTTTTATAGTTCTAATAAAGCTCTAGTTAAGAATTCTTAGTACGGGCAACAGCTTGTCAATTTATAAAAAATAGTCGAATTTTCTGAATTGATATTTAACTAGGATATGTGATGTATTAAGTTGAAGCCCAAATGGTGTCTGTTTTCGTGTTGTTCATGTGCTGTTGACTGTCATTTAACGCCTTATGAACTTATTACAGCATTTAAATTTGTTATGTGATAGTACACACGATTTTTACGTAAAATAAAATTTAAATATTATAATAATCGAGATTCCTTTTAAGAAGTTCATCGTTCAATTTCAATCAGGAAGAAGAAAACAAATGAGAGATAAAAAAAAATTAACAAAAAATAGGCACGCGTCTTCCAAACATTAGAAATGAAATCCGTTCACATGCCGACTGTCACAATCGGAGCTAATTGCGCATAATGAGCTGAGCAACAAACGCAATATGTTTTTTTGCAATAATTTATGTCCATCCCTGCACCACCCTCCGACCGGTTGAAATAAAATTTAATGGTCCGCCGGATCCATTCTTCGCGGCCGGGGCCATGCGCGAATGTGAAATATCGGATTTCCGGGTATTGTGAAGCGAGCGATTAAACGATCATACGTTTTGAAGACCCAATGAACTGCCAATCACTAACACAAACGTAAGTTTCGAATTTATTGCGATGAGAATACAAAAAGTATAGGTATCCATTGGCGCTTTATAAATCCTATATGATATTCAACGGTAAAAGAATAGAATCCAAATCAAAAGAGAACAATGTTAAATTAAAATAAAAGATACTTTTTCAAAACTTTGCCATTTTCTACGTTCCTTTGTTTATTAATCTAAAAATAGCAAAATAAGATTATAATAAAACACTTTTTTACGGATATTTGCGCATGTTTTATTTTATATTTAATCCTGACGTTTCGGCTCCTTTACAGCTGTGATCACAGGATGACTGATCACTATAAAACATACGCAAAAATCCGTAAAAAAGTGTTTTATTCTAATGTGTAATGTGCACGGAAGTGTAAGAACTAAATAAAATAAGATTAGTTCAATGGGAAACGAAAAATAAAAATAAAACAATAACAGTTGCCAGAGAAAAACACTTCATCGCCTAAACAAGAAAGTTCTTTTGTAATTCCGTTCACGATAGACACACATTCTATACCGACAGAAAAAAGATTTTCTATAAAGATTTTTATAAATAAAGTACCGAGTTAAATAACCAAATAACAAAATAACCTTTGAAATCGGCGATATTAATATTCAAAACCATAACCTCTGCATTCCCACGCTCCTACAAACTTATTGCATTAGGCGCATCAATTAATTAAAACCACCAATCAAGGTGCGTTCCCACGTTGTGATATCACCAAATCACGCAACATCTTTATACTTTGTTGTAACCCTCTAACACCCCATTATGGTGCCCCATTGTTTTTGGGGTAAGCGTGAAATGGGCTAAATACGGAGACCATAATTACTTTCATCAATATATTAAAATACCGGTAAAATCATAAGTCCCAATTATAGTCCAGCATTAATATTTATGATGTGTAAGGGTACCCTTATAATGAAAAGCTGAAATTTCTCGCTCCAAAAATTGGTTGATACAGCAATTCACGACTCGGTGAGTACCCAACTTACATAGAATGTTTAATTGATAAATAAAAGAAGGCATAATATAAAAAAAATAAAAAAACTAAGTACATTGTTTACCTTCTTAATTACATAAATACAATAGTAACGAATAAATTAATTTAATTAAAACAGTCTCATGTCAATAGACGAATTTTTCAGACAATAACAAATTTTGTGGTCAAAAACTCAAAGGAGGAGGGTTTTTTTTGTTCATAAGTATAGATCATAAACAGTCGATTTCACCATAAACGGAACCTCAAACCCCCCCCCCCCCCCCTTATTCACCCAAATTGTTGTTTTTTGTAAAAATAAAATAGGCCAAAACCAGCCTTAGCTACCCTCCTCCTTTTCACATTCGCTTTGATGTTACACACAATTTTTTTTATTCCATTTAACCTCATTAATACCTGATACGTTTGCTTCCAGTATTTTATTCGTGGCTAATATCCAACGCGATATCAATATATTATTTTGTTAGTGTGTAAAAAATATTATTGTTACACACAGCATGTAACATTTAAACACCGTCACAGATAAAGCTGATAGAACTTTCGTAGCGGTACACGTACACTATTGTATCACTTAATTTAAAAAATAAAAAATATTACACGCAAAAATTACCTGCGTAGTATAGCTCCTCACACGTAGATTTTTTGTTTATGAAACTTTCCGCATTTTTCCCGTGTATACTTGAAGAAGAAGTTGAACCGCATCACCAAAATTTATGAGTATTACTTATTATTAAATTGAGATACACCTAAAATCAAATATTTAAAACCCCTAAATTTTTATGATCAGAATAATAGTAGATAATTTCCGTGTTTTCAATGGACTTCATTTAATAAACTGACAAAAAAAAAACCTATTGGGGTAGATTATTCTGGTATAACAGTTCATGCTCATATTAACTAAAAACT
The DNA here is from genome assembly GCA_927399485.1 of Calamotropha paludella. Classification (NCBI taxonomy): domain Eukaryota; kingdom Metazoa; phylum Arthropoda; class Insecta; order Lepidoptera; family Crambidae; genus Calamotropha; species Calamotropha paludella. The sequence continues at coordinate 19,726,067 of OV656807.1, read as the reverse complement.
AATATTGACTTAAATTTCATAAGTAGTATATCTTTTCAGTCAACTACGATTGCACCATTATAAACTTAAACAGACAAAATAAAGTACATACATACTTAGAGACACGTTTAAAAAAATTAGTAGTAAGTACACGTTTAGACTATTTTTATTATTGTTATTATTATCTTAAAAATTGCTGAAAATTTTATGTTTGAGTTGAACTCTCCTACTGAAAGTTATTTTGCCATACCGTATTGTTTTAAAGTTATTTTTGTGTACAGGTTCAGTAAAATTGCGTAAGTTACTTGTATTGCTCATTTCAAAAGTTCTATTCTTAGTACAAAGTCACCGTATAGGATATATAAAAGTCAAAGGAGCATAGATGGACAATATAATTTTTAAGTTAGTTGCACTAATTATAACCCGTCCATTTTCAAAGCCAGGGTGAATAGGCACCTTGTTGGTTAGCTCATTCCATCGTGGATTCTGTCTTAGCCCCTGGGCTTGATTAGGATCAAGAGTAAACCCAACCTAAATAAAAAAAAGCTAATAGAATAAAACAAGCTAAGCAAAGACTGTCCGAATCAGCTTTAAGAAAGCAATAAAGCTAGATACTAACTACCGGTTTCAATAAGCCGGAGTGACTTCACCTACTTTCAGTGTCATCAAACGGTCCCGGGTTGTAGTCCCGAAAGGGACAGATGTTTCTGTAATGAATACGAAATTTTGTATCTGAGTCATGGGTATTTTTTTTTACAAATATTACTTATTTATAAATAATATAACGTACCTATGTCTATCCGTTACCCTAGTATCGATAAAAGAAGCCTTTCACTGCTTACTTTGGGCCAGGTTATTATTATTTTTACTAGAACTAACAAGATATTTTGATTCAAACCAAACAAAAAGTAATAACGGATTATATCAACAAAAATATTTATAAAAATGCAAACAAAAAATCCGCAGAAGTAAAAAAATAATCATACAGACAATAAATATCAATTTCCTGCAATCTAGAGCACAATAGCCTCAAATGCTGTGGCATCAAACAATTAGTATAATTTCACACTAAATCACTCTTGCGCAGACGTACGAACGTTTAGCGAAAAATAGCGTCAGGCCCATGTTTATGCAAAATAACTTCTATTTAAGAATTGAAATAAATTTTTGTATTGTGAAGGGGTGATAAATTCATTCGGTCTCAACAATCTGTAGAATGATGATACCGTTTTACAATTAAAATAGATAAATAATAAAATATATGGACTATTAATATATTTTTATTTATTTAGTTGTACTAACATTTCAATATCAAATATACCTATATGTTTAAAAAACGCTAATGTTTTGTATATAAAACGTAATCAAACTGTAGTTCTGAATTGGAATTTATTCATAAGGGTATAAAATTTATATTAAAAAAAAATTAAGGGCAAAGTATATTTATTAAAAAAAATGTACAAAGATGTAAGTACCGCAACTCAAACCACCAGAAAAAGGCGGTTTTTTTATCTCATATAAAACCAAGACAGCTATTTAAACAGTTACTATGGAAGTACGTATTCAACAACTTGGATTGTCACCTACAACGTCGTAGTTCGTAGTCTGAGTCCGTATCAATTTTAGACAATATTATGCTATAGGTATTAAACTACCCATTGTCATAGACCACTTATTAAACATCAAATTCAAATTAACTTCCAAAAAGTTGACTAAAATAGCTTTTTATTTTTTATTGACTTAAATAATTTTAACTTTAAGTCATATGCATGATTTCCATTGTAGGTAGTGTTGTTTTATAAGTAGGAGTTAATATAATGATAATAAAGCGACCTGAGTATATAGCTAGCTAAATTCAGTTATAGTTTTGAACCCATAGAAATATCTTTTAGAAAAAATCAAGTTCATTCAAGTTTTACTGAGCTTTCCATGTAAAATCGTTCAATACAAACTTTCGACGACAAACAAACATACACGCATTTTCAATCCCTACGATTTACGATTATAAATAGTAGATTTTGCTTAAGTTATAACGTTTATTTTGAAATCCCAGCCATGACGTTTGCATTATATTTCTTAAATCTTGTAAACCAAAAATTAAATAAAAGTACCACGTTGAAAACAAAAATATAACTATCATTATAAAAAGACAGAACCATAAAAATCTACTATTAGAGAAACAGTTGTCACCAGTCGCGTGGCGCATGTTAAACAAGAGTGGGGGGTGTGGGGGGTATCGGCGCACGCGCACCCGCATCCATAGATAACGGACGTCGATAAATTTGCCGCGAACACGTACTGCCTTTCACAGACCAACGACAACAACGCTTTTCACCTTGCCACCTCATTTCATATTCATTTTCAAGGAAAATCAATCGTTAGTGACGTACCGCTCGCAGTATGTAACTGATGCAAGTTTTATTAAAATATAACTTATCGTTTTTTAAAGATAATAAAATGTTGAAAGAATTATATTTTCTTGTTTTTGTATTTAAATGAGATATATTTTTGTCAAGATAGAGAAAGGCGTCCTGCAAATCATTACGAATTACAGACATTTAAATAAGACAAAGTGTTCTAATTTTGCCTAGGTGGACAAGATATTCGATAGTTGATTATTCTATAATCTATAATCCAAGATCACAGTGGTCTGTGTGTTTGCCTGTCCGCTCTTTTTCCATTGTATCAATAACGTTACCGTAGCAACGCGTTAACCACAAGTAGTTTGTCTACCGGACGCTAGATGGCGCTAACGGAAAAATATTTAATATTAAAAATTTTAAAAATTTTGTCTACCCGTGCGAAGCCGGGACAGGCCGCTAGTTACTAATACATTATTGCCAATATTCTTCAGGGCAGCTGAAATATTACTGCCTTCCGGGCTTTATAAAACCCCCGATTATTACTTTTATCAGAGCATAACTAGTTAAAAAGTAGAACAAATATGTTTTATAGTAGATTAATCACGAAGCTAATAATTTTGCTTACTTTTGTAATGATAGGAGAACAAGACACCTAATCCTGTCCTCCTGTGATCACGGCTCCTGTACATAAAGGAGTCGAAACGTCAGGATTAAATATAAAATAAAACATGCGCAAAAATCCGTAAAAAAAGTGTTTTATTCTAAGACACCTAAGTAAATAAATTATAAAAGAAATCAGATAGCCGGCTTAGATCAAAGCACCTACAATTTATTTCTCTTTTGATTTTGTTAGAAGAATAGATTCCAATTTTCCAAACAACGAGCTGCATTCCAAAGCGTTTAACGCAGCCGGCAAAGCTGTGCATCGATTGCGCATTTCACAATCCCATTAGTCATACCTTTTGTCACGTTAGGTCAATCATAAAACTATTTGTACCTTCTGCATTTGTTCGGCGACAGTTGCGCGCCCCCGCTAGTTTGATTAACTCTCTTTCATGTTGCGTCGGGTTTAATTTGATCCTTTGTTTGAGAATCGCTTGTGTGGAAGGCTTATGGGTCAGATATGGAGATCGGTTATCTGCGCTTGTCATCGGCAGTGCTCTGTATTTGATAGCTATATCAAGACGTTGTAACTTCGAACTGATTGAGTGATAAGAAATGTAATTAGGGTTGGGGGTTACACCGGTAATGTGTGAGGTTCGTTTGGGTAACTCTTTTTTGTCCGAAAAGACAAACAGCTTATATGCACTAAAATTGTTAACTTTCGTTACATGCCAACTTAAACTTACCGGGGCTGGCAGTCCTTAATACAGGTCTTACCCAACTTGAATGTCAGTTTCCCACAATGTATTACTATTCAGTTTCTAATTTAATTTTTTGCATTCAAAACTACGCCTCCTCTTGCCTCAGGCTCGGAGGCGTAGTTGTTTATTACACACGTATTTTATATCTTGTATTACTGTTCTGTTCTTTAATATTGATTTTTCACTTCTGCGCACCGTTAATTGTGGGAAGAAAATAAATAAATATTATTATTACTTATTGGTTATAGTGCCTGTATATTAGTACTATTTGTTACAAGAGTATTACCATGTGCTATTGATATTTGAGACTCCGATATTTCGGCGCAATCATATGCGCATTCGTCGCGGAAGATAAATAATAAAATGTGCCGAATTATTGGAGCCTCGAAAATAAAAAATAAAGTTGTAATTCGCACGTTACAATTAACACTAATGTGAGTAACCATGAAAGTATCTAGTTTCCATAAGAAGGTAGAGGCGTCTTAAATGTTTATTAAATATTGTCTTCAATTCAATATTTTTCAATTTATATAAAAAGTATAATCAGCAATACTAATTCCTAATCTCTACTTAAATACTAAACAACAAATTAAACCCAATCACTTTTTTTAAAGAGTTACTTAAAAACTTTTTCTATCATGTAGGTAGAATCAAGAGTTAAAGTTTCGTATTTTAAGGCCGCTGGGAAAAATCGCTTTCCATGACACATGTTCGCTTTGATCAGCAGTGCTTCAACTAATTTAATGTTTGCCTTCCCTCCCCTCAGCACTGCGATACTGACAAAGCAAATAAAACTGATACAACAGATACAATAAAAGAATCCTTTAATTACATCTTATCCACTTCTCTGTCCGCTACCGCGCGCTCCACCCTTCTCAACAGTCCCAATGCCATGCGAATTGTGAAAAAAATACCGGATTCTTAAATAAATTGCCATTTTCTCGCTAAATAATAAAGCTAGGACCAAACAAAAAATACTACCGTAAAGCTGATTAAATAAGGAATCCACCACAGAATATTTGGATCTCTGTAAGTCAAAAAATTATTGTAATTTAAAAAAAAACAGCAAGCCACGCGAATATTCGAATATGGTAGCAATTGCTACCAGGGACTGACGAGGGATGTTGGCTATCGGTTACAATTGATACAGCGGACTGACCAGTGGTTATAGAAAGCAATGCAGTCTTGATATCTGTGTGATATTATTTAAACTTATTTAAGCATCTAATTTAAAATCGTAACGAAATATTATATAGTCCCGATCATGATACTTGGTTAATAATATTTCAGTATACGCAGTTTAATTAATGTATTTGAATAAGGATCTGTAATAAAAACGCATGATTTTTTTATTATTTTGTAGGATTTTGGCGCAAAATTTGTTCCAATCCTGTTCCAATACAGTTTATACAGATACTGTTCCAATCCGAGTACGTATATTGGTCTTATCAATAGTTACTTTCATTATATATTTTACTAGCTGACCCGGCCACACGTTGCCGTGGCTCAGTTATTTATTTTATTGCTGATTTTTAACAAAAAAATATAATAAAAAAATTAGCTTAACTTAAATAAAAGTAGCCTAAGTTACTCCTTATTACATCAGCTACCTCCCAATAAAAGTCCCGTCAAAATCGGTCAAAATCGGTCCAGCCATTTCAGAGATTAGCCGGAACCAACAGACAGACAGACAAAAATTGTAAAAAATGTTATTTTGATGTACGTATCGTATAAATATTCATATTATGCATGTAGTGAAAAACGGTTATTTTAATATTACAAACAGACACTCCAATTTTATTTATATGTATAGATTATTTATTACCCTACTAATATTATAAATGTGAATGTAATCATCATGAAACTTCGTACATATATTCTTGGAGCTATTAGAAGTAACGTAGAAGTAAGTAGATAACATCAAATACATTGTACTTAACCCAAGATAAGCAGCTAAAGCACTTGTGTTAAAGAATCCAAAAACAACGATATGGTACCACAACAGATCAGAGAAAATATAGAAAAGTTAGTTTTATATAATGTCCCTGCTAAGGATCGAACACGTAACCTTAGAATGGCTTTACCATGAAAATCGGTATGCGAACCACTCGACCACGGAAGTCGTCAAAATTATAATACATATGTTATATGGACGCTGTTAAGCATTCGTGTGTTAACCCACAGAAAATCGGGTTTTGAGTTATGAATGCAGTATTATTCTTTAGATCATAAGGTTTACGATAGTGAAATCCATTTTATTGAAAAAAAATCGCAGAATATTCTAGAGTACAAAAATCGTTATTGCTTATTTTATAAATTAAGATTTGAACTTAGCGTTTATGTCATAAGTGCCTTACATTATTAATGCCAAAATCTAATGAGACCACAACAAAAAGCAATAATGTGTTATACTGCAGTTAACATAAAAATACGTATTTCGGATTGTGGTTTTAAACATAAATATACCTCCGTCTTACCTATTTCTGCACTGGAGGTAGACTCTGTACCAGGGTCGTCTGCTTAGGTACCTCCGTCTTACCTATTTCTGCCGCAAAGCAGCAGTGCTTGCATTGCTGTGTTCCGGTTTGAAGGGTAAGATATGGCAGTGAAATTACTGGGTACAGTGACTTTACATCTTATGTCACAAGTTGGCAACGTACACTGTGGTTCTTGTGGGGGTTGCAGTTTTGCTGCGAATCTCACAAGAGCCACATGTATTATAGGTGACTGTTACCACTTACCATCAGGTGGGTAGTTTGCTTGTTTGCCAACTTTCTGCAATAAAAAAAAAATCCAAAATTGTTCGAGCGCGGGTAGCTGAGGGCGGTAAGGATTGCGCGGAATTGTTGACCACACCAACACAAGTTTTTTATTAATTTTTGACATAAATCTAATTAGATGTGTTAAGAAATTCATTAAATTCTTATTATAATGACGAAATGATGTAGTGGAAAGAAAAGTTTTGATCATTTCAGCTCTAAATTTAACGAAAAACAGTTTCGGCTAATCTCACCTGAAAACCTGTTAATTTCTAAGTGTTTTTTTTACAGTAGGCAATTTCAATTCGTAAGTGCTTGGATACTTTCATTTAAAACCATTTTATCCAGGTACGGCAAAGATAAAAAGGAGGGTTATAATTTTAAACGTGTACATTTTTACATTTGCTTTTAGTTGGTGGACGCCAATGTCGGAGGTTATGGGTTCGACTCCCACACGACAAATATGAATTATATGAACGTATTAAATATTTAAAATTTAACCTATTAAATATTTAAAATTTCTCCATTTCTTTTCTTCATTATCCCTTTATAATGAAGAAAAGAAATGGAAAAGTTTTATTTTGTTTTTTTTTTATTTAAGTAGAACGTAATGTTCTTAGGAGAAGTTTTAAGTTATAAAAGTAAGCAATAGAGCAAGAGAATAAGACTCACAGTTACTAATTGTAATAGATTTGTACCATCTGATGTGTATCCCCGTGTAGTGCCGGCCTAGAATAGCACTACTCCCCTCTCATCCCGTGGGTGTCGTAAGAGCCGACTTAGGGAAACCTCACCTAAGGAGATGGGCAGCAGCATCTCTTTATGCGTACGGGTTATACTGCGATCGCCAACCCGCCTGCCAAGCGTGGCGATTATGGCAAAACCCCTTTATGGATAGGCACACCAAAAAACGGCCCCCAGTCCCCGGCAGCCAAACCATTCCTAGCTACGGTAGCGGCTACGGTAACGGTGCGGCAGGGGGTGCGAAGAATCCCCGGGAAGGTTGCGGCTACCAACACCGACGACTGGACCTGGCAACATTTTACACGCGCACATTGAGGACCGACGCGAAAATTACAGAGTTGGAAGAAGTTATCGGCAAGTTACACTGGGACGTCATCGGGTTGTCTGAAGTCCGAAGAGAGGGAGAGGACACGATAATTTTGGACTCCGGTAACTTGCTGTACTTCTGGGAGGGCGACCAACTGTCCGTGTGTGGTGTCGGGTTTATCGTCCACAAGTCCCTCGTCAACAACGTGCTATCCATCGTTAGTGTTTCCAGCAGAGTGGCATACCTGGTACTCAGAATATCATCTCGGTATTCGTTGACGGTCATCCAGGTATACGCTCCAACCTCGAAACACGACGATGACGAAGTGGAGGCTATGTATGAGGAGATTTCTAGGGCCATACATAGTCACAAATCCCACTACACGGTTGTGATGGGGGACTTCAATGCAAAGTTGGGGAAGTGCTGCGGTGACGAGTTGAGAGTGGGGCAATTTGGATTTGGGGAACGGAACGACAGAGGCCAGATGCTGGCGGACTTTATGGAGAGGGAGAACCTCTATATGATGAACTCCTTCTTCAGAAAGCCCGTAACTCGCAAATGGACCTGGATAAGTCCCGACGGCAAGGTCAAAAATGAGATCGATTTTATCATGTCAACGAGTAAGCAAATATTCAATGACGTCTCTGTGATCAACGCTGTTAAGACAGGGAGCGATCACCGACTGGTAAGAGGCACATTGAATATCAACGTGAAGCTTGAAAGATCGCGACTGATAAAATCTACGCTCCGACCAGTGCCGACCCAGATTCAAAACTCCGAGCGCTTTCAGCTCGAGCTCCAGAACCGCTTCGAGACCCTTAATAACAGCATAGATGTGGACGATCTGAACGACCTGGTGGTGGATGCTGTCCGTACGGTAGGGTCAAAATACTTCAAAACCCACCGTCCCAAATTGAAGAAACTCTTCGCACATACACTCGAACTCATGGATAAGAGACATGAAATGAGACTGTAAGACTCAGCGGATGTCCTACGTTATAGACAGCTTAATAGACAGATCTCGAAGTCGCTGACGAGCGACCTTCGCCAATTTAATACCGAGCGTATTAAAGAGGCCATAGAGCGGAACAAAGGCTCTAAAGTGTTCTCTAGAGATCTGTCTATAGGGCAAAGTCAACTGACGAGGCTGAAAACTGAAGACGGCAGAGTATCATTTCATCGACTCCTGAAATCCTGAGAGAGATTGAGAGTTTCTATAGGCAGCTGTATTCCAGTATCACACCAGGCCAAAGCAGAGCTCGAGATCCTAGAGCCAAGCTTACCCGACACTATACCGAAGATATCCCGGACGTCAGCCTGTACGAGATTAGAATGGCCCTCAAACAGCTAAAGAACAACAAGGCGGCGGGAGATGACGGAATAACAACCGAGCTTCTGAGAGCGGGCGGCACGCCGGTACTTAAAGTCTTCCAGAAGCTCTTCAATTCTGTCATCGTCCAGGGCAAAACGCCGAAGGCATGGAGCAGAAGCGAGGTGATTTTGTTCTTCAAAAAGGGTGATAAAACCCTACTGAAGAACTACAGACCCATCTCGCTTCTGAGCCATGTCGACAAGCTGTTTTCGAGGGTCTTGCTCGCAGGTGTGACGACTTCCAACCTCCCGAATAAGCCGGTTTCCGAAAAGGCTTTAGCACCATAGACCACATTCATACGCTGCGGCAGGTTATACAGAAGACCGAAGAGTATAATCGGCCACTTTGCTTGGCGTTTGTGGACTATGAGAAGGCCTTTGATTCGATCGAGACTTGGGCGGTGCTGCAGTCTCTCCAGAGGTGCCAAGTGGACTACAGGTATATCGAAGTGTTAAGGTGCCTGTACCAAAACGCCACTATGTCGCTCCGAGTACAGGGCCAGAGCTCTAATCCTATCCAACTACAGCGAGGAGTGAGACAGGGAGACGTTATCTCTCCGAAACTGTTCACTGCTGCGTTGGAGGATATTTTTAAGCTTCTGGACTGGAATGGACTTGGCATCAACATCAACGGCGAGTACCTGACGCATCTTCGGTTTGCCGATGATGTGGTCCTAATGGCTGAGACCTTGGAAGACCTGAGCACCATGCTCGAAGATCTCAGTAACGCATCCCAACGAGTGGGTCTTAAGATGAACATGGACAAGACGAAAATTATGTCCAACGCCCATGTTACACCCGCTCCAGTAAATGTTGGGAACGTACACTCGAAGTTGTTGACCACTATGTTTACCTAGGACATACAATACAGTTAGGTAAGTCCAACTTCGAGAAAGAGATCTCTCGTCGAATCCAACTCGGGTGGGCAGCGTTCGGGAAGCTGCGATACATTTTCGCGTCCAAAATACCTCAGTGCCCTAAGACGAAAGTCTTTAACCAGTGTGTGTTGCCAGTGATGACTTATGGCAGTGAAACGTGGTCGTTCACTTTGGGTCTTGTCAGAAGGCTCAAGGTCGCCCAGCGGGCAATGGAGAGAGCTATGCTTGGTGTTTCCCTACGCGATTCAGAAATGAGGAGATCCGTAGGAGAACAAAAACCGCCGACATAGCTCAAAGAATTGCGAAACTGAAGTGGCAATGGGCAGGACACATAGCCAGGAGAACTGATGGCCGTTGGGGCGGAAAGGTTCTCGAATGGCGACCGCGTGCCGGACGACGCTCAGTGGGTAGGCCCGCTACGAGGTGGACCGACGATCTGGTCAAGGTCGCGGGAAAACGCTGGATGCGGGCAGCACAGGACCGATCGTTGTGGAGATCCTTGGGGGAGGCCTATGTCCAGCAGTGGGCGTCGTACGGCTGATATGATGATGATGATGATCTGATGTATACAAAAAAAGTATAATTATATTGATTTTATTTAATATAATTGAAATAATAATAAAAAATAAGTTAAAATATTTCTTTAAAATTTTGAAATAATACGAGTATAAGTGTTTACTTATTGGATTTCTCATTCTAAGCAGTACTTATAATGTAAATCAAAGCATATTATAGCATTAAAACTTTAAATAAATAAGTACATTAAAATTTTAATATGCTAGAAGTTTATTTTATGACATTTTCTAAAAATGAGTACAGTTATTCATTTTAAAACAACAAATCAGAATTTTGCATTAAGGTGTTAAGGCACATAACACATGAATGCTAAATATAATAAACCCTTCAGCAATTTAAGCATCAACCATTTTTAAGCTCTTTTTATTTCAAAATGAATTTATTATAATATATACATTTATTTTATTAATCTATGCATTTCAACAAAAAAAAATGATGCCACATAACAATATTTTTTTGCTTAACATAAGCGGAAAAAGAAGATTGTTCTCAAAAAAATTTAACAGCTGATTACTCAAAACTAGCTCGGTGTGGGTTAACACACGAATGCTTAACAGCGTCTATATATAGGTGTTAATTATAATTAAATATTTGTCAATCGGTTACGCTTGTACCAAAAAAACTGCCGTTCCAACGAATGTCGGTGCGGCCGGCATCCAGATGACACAAATAAGTCTGTAGTAGGTACTATCAAATGTTAGCTTAATAAAGTACGGACTCGGATTGGACTACAAGTTACTAAAGATAAGCACAAACCGACCACACAAAGCAAGCCAAAGCAGTCCGCTCCCGAAGTTTCGCCAACTTTTACCACCAAGTCAAGAACTACAGCCAACTTGCGATCTACAACGAGAAAGTTAATTAACTATTTACAGAACTTAAAGTATTTTCCACATCTTGAAGTAAAAAAGTTTAATTTTAATGACCAAGCAAAACTGCAATTAATCGACTATTGTCATTAAAATTATGCAATATCCATTTTCAATAACGTAACACTCAATCAAGAGCAAAGCTTTAATAAATTCTTTTTCGTTAATCAACCAGTTAAAAATCCAAATAAATTTATGTGTACTAACATTATTTATCTTTTCACATCTTTCGCTAAACAATCCTCCTGTTTCGCAGAACTGCTGGCAATTCGGCGAATTGGCAACTTCCGGAGTGCCGTGGGGCCGCTAACGTGCTTGGCGTCAATTGGCAAGGCGACGGCGGAAGGGGCCGCCAATCAGACCGCGCCAATTGCAATGACGAAACAAACATTATCATCAGTAAGTTATTTATTTATATTGCACAACTATATATCCCATTGTTTAAACCCAAAGGGATGCAATGATGCTAATTTCTGAAATAAATATACAATGTGTCCCGTCACCAGTGTCGGTCAAATTTATCGATAAAAAATGTTTTCTTTAATTATTTTTTTCTATTTTTTAATCCATGACAATTGAAAGGTAATGGCTGTGTAACTGTTGTCTACATGTTTAGCTATCAAATGACACCTTTTTAACGTTGATAGGACATTTACATGAGTAGTGGTGGTCGAATTAGTATGAGAGCCCAGGTCTTGGTTACCAAGAAGACAAAATGGCGGCCGTAAGAGAAAAAACAAAAATTTGGGGGGCAATTTGTCGAAAAAAAATGCCATATTTCACACCATTAAAGGCCGGGACACATTGTTTATGTCAGGATCTTAAAAAGTGAAAATCTGTGATCTCTGCCTACCCCTACGGGAAAAAAAATGATTGTTTGTATGTATGTATGTGATATTTCTTACATCCCCACCAATTACCCTACCCTCTAGTAAGTAAGGCTTGTATTAGGGATACTTAGGTAAAAGATAGACATAATCTTTACAGATATCAGTTTTATTTATAGAAATTATATGTATGACTCAGGAAAATATGCTCGTACCTATTCATTACACAAACATCTGCCCCTCCCGGGACTCAAACCCAAGACCGTCGGTAGGCAGGAACGCTACCGCTACACCAAACGATCGTCAAAAATATATACCATAATTATACTACATATATCAGATATATAACACAATTATGGAATTCGTAACATTTATTCATGGCCGCAGTTAACTGGTAAGTTCTTAAATTTTCATATAAAAAGCATAATCAGTATATTGATTGACATCTGTACGAAGAATGGGCAATGATACCCACCACTTAAGCCTACTGCTGATTTGAGACTGCAAACTACTGCAGCAGGGATTGTGGTGTCTGACACAGAGGAATAACACCAATTACACAAGTCAACACGATTTTTGAGTCTGAGTTTTGTATGGCTGATTCTAATTCTTTATGCATAACTAATGAAGGGAAAAATACTTTTAGTAAATAAAGTTTGCTTTTGTAGCTATTAGAACGAAATTTCAAATTTTAAGGAAATCTCTACTTTTTCAAATTCCGTTGCCCATAAAAAGAAATACAAACTGTAATTTGTATACTTAAATAACTTTTATTAACAAAAGACGATAAAAATTAAATTCAATAAAAACAAAAGAGTACATATAAGCTTTAAAAATGAATATTTTTAGTTTTTCTGTTGTGCTTAAATGAACTTTCCCGTATCAGCCTCCAGATGTAGTCACCCATCTTATTCTCATTATATTGCCCTTGATATCTTCGCTCGAAGTCCATCACATCTTGGTGATGGACTTCGAGCTTTGCTCTTATTTTAATAAATTCGCCGCAAATGTAGCAGAAAGCGTCGACGTCATTTTTGCACTTTTAAGAAGACATTTTTGATCACACCACACAAAATACGTACGTCCAATGAAAAGCGCGCGAAAATACTACTCGACTACGCTGCCACTCCCCGCTCTATACTCCCAATCTCCCTCTCTCCGCCTCTCTTACCTTTTAAAAGCCGTTACTATTTGAAAATTTTTCCAAAACCTCGAATATTTGTTTATCATTGTATAAGGTACAAAAGCAAACTTTATTTATTATGAATGATGTTTCAGGTTAATTTTTGATGTAAACAGACAGAAAATATTTGTTATATATGAAACTCTAAAAAAAAAATTTTTTTTGTCGACTTGTGTTATGAATCTGAAGATAACCGACTAACACTTCCCGAAGTCCACGAAATGGGCAATATTGTTTTTCTGAATTCTGGTATTGTACTGCAGTAGCGGCGTTAGGTTAGGTTAGGTTAGGCGACCGCCCAGGGGCGCCGGACGTAAAGTGGCGCTTTAAGCTAGTGCACTGTATAATCAAAGCATAATGATATTGTATACCTAACAACAGGTTATTTGTGAGGAACCTATTAAATTTTGTAAACATCAATTTAAAACCACAATTAAGACAATAAAGAATATTATTATTATTATTATTATAAAGCTGAAATGTTTTAGTAGGTCCATTAGAAACTTGAACTTCAGTTTTCTGTGTTTCATTAGCCAAAGTAATTAAAGCGTCATGGATGACACTTATTTGACAACTGACTGCTTTAACACCGCTTGTTCTTGCTTCCCTATCACTGAGTTTTATTACAGTGTATAATCCCAAGTGATCGGTTGAAATGTCTTTTAATAAATGGTTGTTTTGGTTATTTTGTAATAAATGGATATTTTATTATATCCTCTGCCTTTTTTGCAAAGTTAGGGGGTGCCGTGGAAATCTCGCCCGGAGCATTGGTAGTGCTTAAACCGCCACTGTTCTACTGCGATCTCAGACCAGCCTACCAATCGTGGACAATTTGGCAACCAAATAAGTACTAATTTCTAAACATCCGTCTCACAAATCTAGCTTAATAAATAACAATAAAAGCAAAAGACAATGCCCTAAATAATCCCCGGCGGAATATTTGAACCAAATACCGAAAAAATTACCTAAATAATCTCATCAAAGAAAGTCCTATTTTTAAAGAAAAGCCAAATAGCTGTAAATGAAAAACAAAAGAGAGATTAGGCGCAGAATATATTTGCGACAAACAATCATGGGATTAAAAATTAAGGACTAAGTTTGTTCCGTTTTAGATCTTGTTTAAAGTTGTTATAGTTTCCTGCAGGCACCTAAATGATAATGGCAAAGCTGCTTATGGTAATAAAAAACCCTTTTTCGTCACCCATTATGTCGCGCCGCCAACCACCGACGCTGGCTATATTAAAAAAACCGGCCAAGTGCGAGTTGAAATCGCGCACCGAGGGTTTCACAGAAACATCTAAGTTTTTATTTGGGATGTTACTTTAAACTTACTGTTTTCGGATTTTCCCGTTTACTATGGTGCTACATGACATTGCTGCTCGCCTTTCATGATTCTAGGTCAATGGGTACTTCCCTTACACCCTATAAGTATTAATTCACTTCAGAGTGGCGAACTGTGCGGCATATCAGTCCGTATCTTTAGATTACATTGACTTAGAAGTTAGATTTTCACTACTCCAAGGGATTGCAGATTGTACATATTTGCTATTATTTTCAACTTTGATATCTATAGGCATTTTTCTAAGGAATGAAAAAGGTTCTTGACAGTAGACTATTGAAGTTCCGATGTAAGAACTTTAAAAACAACCGCAGAAACAATAGTGTCGTTTGCTCATTATTTTTCGATTATTTCTGTATACATTTCAAGTTTTCAGAAACTTCATTTTCCGAAAGTAATTCTTGCTTACTCTATGTCATTATCTATAGATACATATAAATAAAATTGGAGTGTCTGTTTGTAATATTGAAATAACCGTTTTTTACTACATGCATATAAATATTTATACATTACATACACCAAAATAACATTTTTTACAATTTTTGTCTGTCTGTCTGTTTGTTCCGGCTAATCTCTGAAATGGCTGGACCGATTTTGACGGGACTTTTATTGGCAGGTAATGATGTAATAAGGAGTAACTTAGGCTACTTTTATTCTAGAAAAAATCTATTATTAAAAAAAAATACTGTGCCACAGCAACGCGTGGCTGGGTCAGCTAGTTTTTATATAAAGAAGACATAATGACACATCGTTATTTGGAATCATATTTAGTTTGTTGACTTATATTAGCTTTCAATTGGCAACTCTGGTTCTTACACTTCAGCGCTTTTAACACATTTTAATTAATCCACTTTAATTAAATTTACTACGCATTTAATACGGTTTAAGTTAGTTAATGGTGGCGATGGTATTGGTTTGGTTTGAATGAGGTAAAAAACAAGGAGAAAAAAATAGCGGATGCTCAGTTTTTTACCAAATCTACTAAATACAAGACATCCCGCCAAAGATTACATACTGATAGCGCAGCTTCATGACCGTTATTAACATTTGTAGTTATCCTGAACTGATTAATTGATTTTTAGTATGAGTTTTTAAATGTAGAGGTAGGTATAAATGTTCCGTCTTAAATTAAAACAACAGCCAACAAGGGTACAATGAATGGCAAATACAATTATTGTGATAAAATAAAATCATCAAAGACAACCCAAAACAATGTTTAACCGACTCTGAAGATTATCGATTCTTTGTTTATATAGGTAGGTACTAAAACTTTATGGTTCTAATTTAAAAAAGGAAACGGATAAGTTTGAAGGACATATTTTTCTTACCATTTTTTTTAAGTCTAAAAAAAGATAAAAGTGCCTTCGTAAACTAGTAAATTTTTATGACTATATCTACGCCGTAGCTACTTATGCCTAGGTATATGTTTTTACAATTTGTCGTCATCTTTCAAATTGCTTTGACAATTGCGCTCTACAATACTTTTGCAACTTTAATCAATTTAATTTAATTTTGAAATAAAATAAATTTTATCTGAAACGAGCGACTACTTTAATCTTACTATGCATCGTTTTTATAATTCAATTTGTCACCGCTTGTTGTTGACATTTTCATCATACCTTAAAAGATCACATCTCTCGGACAGCGAAGAGATATATCAATTTATATATTTAAAAAATTAGTATTTAAATCAAATCTAAACCTTTTTAGACAAAAAAATTCAAAGATTTTGTATTTTTTGCATTAATAAGGCTTATATTAAGTTCATAGCGCATTATGTAGAGAACTACTACCCCCGAAATGCTCCGATGTGTAGGTATAACTTTATATCTCTAAACCCTTCTTCGTAAAATCTCCATAATAATATGAATTATGAAAACTTTTACATAATCGCCAAAATTCTATAAATTTTACCTGATTATTAAAGAAGTAAACACTAGCTTTGCAAAAATAGACAAAAATATAATAGTTATAAGTAAATGTTATTTTAAGTTCTTATTTTTAGGCTTAGCTCCAACAATCATAGGAACGTTCCTGTTTGTGCACAAACAAGCACCATAGGATTTGCCAAATCTCACCTCACCTGCACATACCTAGCAGATACCAACGACTCTCAGATAACTGTCAGATCACCTAACAGATGACTAATGAAAACCCTTCGCAATTCTGCCGTTCTTATGAAAAGTGCAATAAGTAGTTTCAGCTACTTTCGAAATAATTGCGATTAAAGATTTAATTTTTGTTTTTTTGTAGGTATATCATCGTAACTATAATCGCTATTGACCTGAAACTATTACCATATGACTATAAAATGAAGCGGAATTTTATGTAGTATTTTATATTTGTACGTTAATTGTACGTAAGTCAATTTGCCCAAAAACTCGAGTTATTGCACTTATCGTAAGGACGGCAGAATTATGATCCAAACGCGCTCTACTGCGTCTAACTCAGTAACCTTAGTAAAAACGTAAAATATCGAAATTTAAATAATAAATATATCTAATAACTACTTTTAAAACGTAAACTTTTAAATAATAACTGCAATGAACTGTTGCCGGCGATTGTAATTTCTGTTTCTCACACAACTTACAATGGTTGCGCAGGCGCTCGTTCCGCGCCCGCATCTCTAACCCTCCGACTCCTGTCGAAGCTATAACCTCGAGCACCTTTGTTTTTAAACTGGAATATATCGACGTCGCATATAACAGCTGTTTACTAATCGATTAACGTCTTTTAAAAGTAACTTTTACATATCGATAATTATCTTGTAAATCATGCATTATTAACAACACATTACATCATCATCTCCACCCGAAAGAAGTCCACTGATGGACAGAAGGTCTCCAAAAAGGGGGTTGGGATTTCCATAATTAGGCAAGTTAGGCAGTAATTATCTGCAAAACAGTGCTTCCCCTTCTTTTAGTCTACTGGAGGCGTATGACAATAGATTTTAGTAGAATAAGGTGCCTTTTAATTGGATATTTCACACTTAGGCCACCCGTAAGTGTGGAATATCGATCACCATACGTTACATCTCACAATCAGTCAATTAATGTCCTCAGGGACACAGGCCTTCCTCGTGCCCTACGCTTGATGGAGTTTAAAGACTGCTGATGCCTGGGACCAACGGCTTTTAACGTGCCTCCTGATGCACGTGGAGCTTGAGATACTAATTTCTGATCAGCCATCCGGCGTTCTAAGTTGCTTGACCTCCAGAGGAGACTATCGTAACACAGGTTTTACGAAAACACCTCAAATTGATCGTTATAGCATAAAACATATACTATTTGATTGATTGTTTGTTTGTTAATTTCTCTGTTTTCTATAAAAATCACCATCAAAATTATGTAAAGTTATGCAGTAAGGTAATCGATGTTATGACGTCACTTGCTTGTAAACAAACTTTTCGCCTACAAATCGTTATACGGTAGGCAATACAAAAACTAAGACTGCCATTTACTGAAAACCAGCAGCTTCGATGATAGTGTCGAACTGATGAAGTTAGTAAAATGTAAGAAATTACAAATATGCAGATTATTTATTCTTCTAATTAATTTCATTTCAAAAAGTTTTCTTCGCATTAATATTACTAAGTCACACAATAAAATAGAGACGTCACAGTGATCGCAGGATATATAAAAGGCTTCGTAAAATGAACAGAAGACATGATAGAGGTCATGGTTATGCATAGGTATTGCTGACGACCGATGGCTGTGGGACTATCTATACGAATCTACAGGACAAACTTATGTTCCAGAAGTTCCTTTCTTTAAAATTAAAATTAAAAACCTTCTCAGCGAAGGACTATAATAATATACTTATAGTGGTGTCTGGGGGTTTTGACCTCAGACTTTTGTTACAGTGAATGAATTTAAATGGTTGAGGTGGGGGTTTTCTTTTTTATACTATAAAGTGTAAAGATTACAAAAAATGTTTTTGTGCTTTTGGTTTTTTTTTATTTAAACACTATCTATAAAAGAAAAAATATTTGAGCATGTAATTTTATTTGAAATATCATTTGTATCATTTAAACTATCAAATTTATAATTATTTCATTATTTATTTTTTAATCGAGATCACAATTGTTTGTTTACATTATAAGCTAAACATTCCACTTTGAATTATAAAATTTCATTCACTGTAACGGAAATCCGAGGTTTTCATGTTTTTAATTCCCATGCACTCCACTATTATTAGAAAATATATTTTGCTCATGAACAATTAGCAACAGTTAGAATGTAGATAAGTATAAAAGCTTTCCTTTTATTTGTTTCATTCAACGTCACAAGCGTTCACAAAGGCCTGTACACAGTCTGTCGCAGCCCTTACATACCTATACGCATCGATTTCTACACACTCAACTTCAAACAATGCATCGCTGAAATTTCCCAACAAGGATTTTCGCGAAAAACAATAAAAAAACCAACTGTCGCGAAAACTGCTATTGGCGGTGGAATTTCGCTTTCCGATTGGCTGGGAGGCGGTGTCTAATGAATACTGCTTTACGATTGGCCCTCATGGAACCCCACCTTGTCCCGTGGTGAGAAACATCCCTATGTTTATTTTTGTTGTTCAAATCAGTCAGCCGTGAGCTTTTGCTGTGTATGGATGTTATACGTTAATCGTGCTTTCGCTACGCGAATACTTTTGTTATTGTATTTTTTTTTATAATCTGGAATTAAGTGTTGTGATTTTGTGGACTGTGTTAAGACAACAAAAGACATAGTTTTGTTGTGCTTGCTACTTCATTTTTCGGAGATGGTGATCCTGTAAGTAAAATAATATTATTTATGATATGAAAATACTTTTAGAAGCATGAATCAATACAGATGAGTTCTAGCAATAGAGCAACCTTCGAAAATTTCTTAAAAACACAGCTTTTAAATATCAATAAAAATATCAATGTATTTTGATATCTTTTAAAGAAAACTTAATTCTTAAGTTTTGTAAAGCGCGTTAGCTACCCAACCTTACATTTTGTAAGATATTTGTATTTAATAATATCTTTTCCATGTAAGCAATTAGGTGTTAACTAGGCAGTAAAACACTAAATTGGTCTAAATCTCTGAAACTAGATTTTTTTAAATATCCTTTTTTAGCTATCTAAAAACCTATTACCTATGTAATAGATCACCTAATACTCACATGGCTTATTACACGCATAAACAAGTACACACAACAGCTCGTGCTACATACTTATCACAAATATTTAAAAAATATATTCTCTATAATATGCTAGTTGATTTTTAAATGTTGATATAAACTTTAAAGATTACTTGGTACTATAGTTACCTAGGTAGGTACCTAACTTTATAATATATCGTACCTTTTTTATCACAATGGAAGTTATAAACTCTATCCGGTAAGCTTAAATTTGGTAATAAATTGTGGAAATATAACATTTTTGAGTATTGATATGCCTTTTCTTTTATTGAATTATATGTAAAATAGTTTTTATGGAAGTAATAAATAGAGTCAACAAGAAACGATATTTAAAAACAATACCTATTATTTAAACGTGCTCGATATTTTTTAGGTATTAAGCCATTTATATAAGGATTAAGTGAGATGACAAATCGTGCTTTTTTTACAGTATAGGTACAGTATTTAAGATAAGTAAGAGTTAAGATAATAAGTGTCTATTATTTTATTCACTAATTTCAAGCATCGATGATTACTTTTTCTATATAAACAAAACAACTCTTTAAAAATAAAGAATTGTTTACCTGTATAATCTATTCATTATATATGTTGTTATTATAAGATATCTAATAGATTTTGTAATTTTTGTTAGGAAGGACCAAAATTTGACAAAATTGGTTTTAGGGTGGTTTTGTGCCAGATAGACAGGCTATTAGATCCAGATCATCCAGATCCAGATTACTAGTTCGATGCAATCACTAAGCATAAAGCTTCGTTATCACCATATCTATATTGGAGCGGAGCGTAATACTTAAAAAAAAACAATAAGTTAATTTTAAAATTCCAAAAGAATGAAAACTTCCAAAAAGCGCGCGATTATGTTTTCAATAGGAAATCCCATAGAGCCAAAGTTTTTTGGTTCTAACTTTTTATTTTTTCGAATTCAAAAATTCAGTCACAATCTAGTCCTAAATGTGTTGATTCTATTCCACAAAAAAAATATTAAAATCGGTTAAGAAGCTATGGCGTAAAAGTATTGCGTCATCGAAGCTGATCCATGGGAGCTATTATATACCTACTAGGCGATGCAGTCGCTAAGCATAAAGCTACGTTAGCACCATATATTGGAGCGGAGCGTAATACCTAAAAATCCGCTCATTATGGCGGGTCACTTATAATGACAACAACAACAACAACAACAAATCATTTAAAGCAAATAAAACTTTAACATTACAAGGACAGAAAATTATGTTAAAATTAAGAGAACTGAGAATACATTTGAACTCCGTAGCTGCGTCGTAACTCTCTCCATTAACCTTTTCAATATACAGGGGTTGTCTTTCCCTCTTTAATAAATATATCAAAATAGTCGGGCCTCTAACAGAAACCAGATTCAGCCATCGAGCTCGTGATTATAGAGCGCTCATTTTGCGGTTTTAGTATATAACGTGGACTAAAGTTAAACTCTCACAATTTTTTTTTTAAACTGACACCATTGAAAAAAATATGCAAAAAAGGAAAAGATTTCAACTCAATTACTATACCTACATCATTATGCTTACGCCCTATAGTTTGCAGAAACATCTCACAACCTCCTCCTTATCATTGTCTGAATGTGAAAATTACTGCTGTCAAATTTAGATTTGCTGTTAGAGAACTCGAAATCATGTTATTTCAGTGTAGAATAAATTTAAGACATTAACCTTTTTTAGTATAAAAACATATTAATTTAATCGATTGCCGACATAAAAAAGGAATCGATTAGGCACGTAATTTTTTTTTATGTCAAATGTCACACCCTATTCACTTTATTTGCTAAAAGAAAGACGGAGTTATCATCGGTTTAAACTAGATCTCACTACAATTGACCCATCAAAACTTAGGGCCTACGAAATACGTGTGTCGATGCCCCAAATATTTAAAAAAATATCGGCCGTAAGTGTAGTACTTAGTAGTAAGGGTCGCACTGCAAAGTCTCAGAAACGTCTAAATTGAAAGCGCCCTAAAGAGCCGTCATGACGTGTCGATATGGTCATAAAATAAATAAGCATTCAAAGTGGGGTGGCTTGTGGAAGGTGCGGGGAACCAATTGGGCTTAATTGAAGTTCATTGGGAGAGTGACGAGACCGCACCGTCTTACCGCTTGGATGCCGCAGCTGAATATGGGAAAAAAGTCATATTAAAGATTTTAACTTAACGATGACAGGGACTATACATAAATACGAAATAAACGTAAATATTTGATATCAATTGTCTTAACATTAAAATTATTTTAAAATGAGTCAAGAAGTTGATGCATATGGTGTTGCCCGAAGACGCAGGTTAAATCCCGCCAGAGGTGAATGGTTTCAATCCCTTCCGTCTATTTAAAAATAATTAAATGCTGAAAAATACAGAAAATTAAACGACAAATAAATAATAACCTTTTAATGCTAAAATACCAATTGAAATGATTTTAGTTTACATTTTGAGAATTGTTCAGACAATTTAAGCGAGTAAATAAACAACATTTATTTTAGCTGTCGTTAATATTTAAGTCTGCTAAAGGATTATTGATTACAACATTACAAGGAGTTCGGCATGAAAAAATTTAATGTTTATTACTCAGTTAAAAAATGGATAAAAAAATTAACAGTCTCAACTAAACTACTGTGCCATTATTTTAAGTTTCAGTATCAAATAGGTAGTCGCGAACAATCATGGGAGCAAAGCATAAGTGGCTATTTGCGATCTCCTATTCGCATAATTTACCTACGCACAATCTTATAGATGTTTTTAACACAATAATCTTTTAAACTATAGACAATACGAGTCGAATTTAAAAAGTTTGTTTGTACATTTAAGAGCCCAGTTTTTAAGGAATACTAGGCGATGCAGTCGTTAAGCATAAAGCTACGCTAGCACCATACAATGGAGCGGAGCGTAATACCTAAAAAAAGATTATTTTTTTGTTTCGATGGCAATTTTTGCGAATGTCAAAATTCGGGCTGCGTTAAAATCTGGTCCTAAACCTGTTGATTCGATTCCACACAAAAAATATTAAAATCGGTTAAGAACTCGGGAAGTTATGGCGTAACTGACATTGCGCCATTGAAGCTGATCCATGGGACCTTCGCTCCCTCCGCTCCAACTATGCTTTTCAATATTTTAATATTATACCCTCTTTTTAAATATTGCATTTTCACATTTCTTTAGATAAAAGTAACCAACTTTTGAGCAAAAAAATAAGAAGATGCCACAATTGATCATTAAGCATAATAACGAAGGAAACATCTTTTAAGAATTGCTCCATTGATTGTAGATATAAAAATGTATAGTCATAACATTTACAATAAATACACACCATACAATTTTTTTTTTAATAATAAACATTTTATAACATATGATTTTCATTGCTATATTCTTCAGTTACCTGCATAATATCTACAGGGTGATGATCATTTGGTATGGATAGAAAGGAACCTTCACAGTAGTCAGCACGATCTATCAAGATCGAATCAAATTATGAAGAGAACTAACCTTTTGCAGTATCTATGTAGTTTTAAAAACAAAGATGTTCCCTAAAATTATTTCCACTTCAATACTTTCTCGATAAAAATAATTCTATTGCTAAGTTTAAGCTTAACAAATGTGTTTTAATCCTTAACGTCTTCTTGTCTATTTTTAATGTTATAAAGTAGGTACATAATTATTTACCTACTTCCATTTAAACAATTGCGTTTTAAATCCGATTAAAACTTAGGTACGTACTTTCAAACCAAGTTAGGTAAGTGACTATAGTGCCTGGTAAGCGCAAATAAACTAAGTCCTGTGAATCTAAACCCTGCTATTTAAATGAGTGTTTTGTGCATTAGTAATACTCAAAATAAACTTCAAATCTAACACTCCTTAATATACAATTAAGGAGTATATGTGTGTTTTGAATAAATATTAAGCGTTTCCTCAGCCGATATTTATGTTTTTACTGACCGATTCAACGCACACGTCCGAATGTCCATCATCTACTATATTCATGATTTACACTTCCCTCGAGATCTACCGACAAATATTTTTTTCAACCTTTTATCTTATACAGTAAAAAGACGTCGCAAAAATCAGCCGAAAAGTTGCTCTTGTGCGGAAACGCTTAACCTTAGATAGTCCATAGAACCATGATAAATAACAGCATTGTAAAGTTCTTACTAATCACAATGGGCATATGTGCCACCCGAGGGTTTATAAGTTGTATGCAAATGTTTGAGTAAAGATTTGAAAATTGAATCTTATTAACGTAGTATTAAGGTCGATATAAGTACCCATAAAAACATTCACATTTTAAAACATTGACATTGGGTGCGTTTAGCCGACATAACATCTTGGCAGCACTAAAAGAAAAATGGCGATTGCTGAGAAGCATAATCTGAGGCGGCTGAGAAATGCTAAGTGGCAATATTGAGATTGGATAGACACATGGTTTTAGCACGTGTACTTAGTGAGGAATATAACCTTAGAAAGACGTTTGACAGGATTGATTGTACCTATTGAATTTTTGTGTTAATAATTAATTTTCAATAATGGAAGACAATATGAATGATGAAATAATATTCAAGCGCTAGCTGCTAACTTCACTCTCGTCTGAACTCAACATGGTTTCAGCCGATAATTTAGTCAGCATAGCTGAATGCTGTTCAGCATTTTCGATTTCTGTCCAGTCTTTCTGTCGGCTAAACGCGCCCATTATTTGAAAAGCTCTAGTTGTTCTGATATTTTTGATCGCATGGTTGTATTGTAACTACCTACCTCATTATTTGGTCATCTAAACTGTTCACTTGATGCCTGTGGAAATGTTTAAATGACATGAATGAAATGAAACTTGAAATATTTAAATCCAGTGATTTCACTTGTAGCTTTTGTCCAGTCTACGTAACAATAAACAGGCAGTTAATACTATTTACCGTCAGGATCACAAGACATCCGAATGCTCTCGCATGTATTTACTTTCGGCTCTTTACACAAGCAATTCATCCAATTAAGCCGCCTGCCCCTCAGACTATTCCAGCAATTGGCCCGACAAAACTGAGGGGACGGAGCTTTCCCTACGATTTGCGCCTTTTGTATCCAGACAATGTTTGAAATTTCGTAAACACTGTTTTAAGACTATAAAAACAATTAAGTTCTACGATTTTTCACAGATTTTGTAATTACACAAAAAATACAATCAACTTACCCAACTATGTCAAATATTTTCAATCAATTTTCAATTTTAAGTCTAAGCCAGAGAACTCTTATCTATTAAGATTACAGTTAATAATTAGATACTTGGAAAACATTTGCTAGTCTTATTGCAAAAGAAGAAGAATCCTTTGATTACGGCTCCTGCAAAGGAGTCGAAACGTCAAAATTTAATATAAATTATGCGCAAAAAAACCCTATATAAATTGTATTTATTAAAAGATTTTTGAAGGTAGTTTATATCAGTTTATTCTTATGTACCAACTAATGCAAGAAACACATAATGAAATCTATGCTTCTTTTGACTTTAATTAAACAGTCTCATTGCCAAAATGCCTGCTAATTGGAGCACCTACAAATACTATACAACCACTGCGAAACTGTGCCATCATTTCCAACAGCATGCTAGAAGCATTATTATGTTGCACTCGCATTGGTTTACTTTAAAACGAACAGAGGCCTTACAATAACACATACAGCCGGGCGAATACCAGCGCGATGTTTAGTGTATTAACGAAAAACTGCAGGCTAAACAGACCAATTTTACAAACGCATTATCCACTTGGACCGACATATTACCAGCTCGAAGTAATTAAGATCTCTCAAAGGTGAGAAAATTCTAGATTTCTTAAAGGTTCCAAGCTTAAAGAGCTACCATTACTTGGAGAGTCCCAATAGTTCTATTCGCAGTGAGTACAGTCCTATTTGAGCTGCATAGCCCCAAAAGTCACATATAATAATCGGTTTGCATTGGCTCTAACGCTGTGTGATCTTTTATGCAGTTGCTACAATTCATGGGGAATTACCCTTTTAGAAGTTCTGGCAGTAGATATAAATAAAACACAGTTTTTTACTAGAACGCTGCATCAGGAAAATCAACGTTTTGCTTGCTCCTGCTAGTGTCCGAAGTCCTTACCGCAAATGAGTCACATTAAATCTTTCTTTTATTTTGAATGAAATATTATCTAATTTTTATATTATTATTAAATAACCATTTAATTAGTAAATTTATAAATCTTTAGCAATTTTACTATGATGTAATTAAATATTCTGCAATTACAACAAAGATTTCAACTACGATGTTTTTTCCGTAGAATGCAAAAAGCGGGTGTTATAAACGTAGGTGCCTCTGTCAAATCCAGATGTTTTTTTTTAATCCCACAGCGTATAACAACCTAACGACATCTTTCATAACAGTAGTCTTCTCATTGCAGTACCAGCAGCCGCGCGGATATGTCAGAAGGGCAACCTACACCCGAGTGGGACATCAATGACGCGGTGGTACCGAGGGTCACCAGTTTCGATACCTTCGGCGAATGGTGCGACGGGCACGTAAGGAGAGTTTATGCTCCTGCCTGCGAGGAAGCCAGAAGACACGCTTCAGGCTGGGCCATGAGAAACACAAACAATCACAACGTCCATATCCTCAAGAAGAGTTGCTTAGGAGTTTTGGTCTGCTCCGCAAGGTGCCGGCTTCCCGATGGTTCCAGGGTGCACTTACGTCCGGCTATTTGTGATAAAGCACGGAAGAAACAACAAGGTAAATTATGATAACTCGATATCCAAACACTAACATTTAAGTCTTACATAATGTATGCCTATCTATACAACTTTTCGTATGACTACCAACTATGATATTAAATAATAACCATGATCGTATTATAAGGGCAATGAATGGAGCGTCTCGAAAGTTTATCAGTTAATTTTCTTTAGTTAGAGAAATAAAGAGTGACGCCATAAGACATTTACTGTTAGCTGAGGCAATGTGGGGACATATTACAATGGTTATTAACATCTAAACTATAAGACGAATAAACGTTTAAAAAATAAACAAAATATCAAAAAAGAAAATTAAAATCATATTGTTTAATATTTAAAACATTTAATAAATATAAGTGTACATTCTCTACTGATGCGAGTTCGAATTCAATTATATATAATACGTCTTTCTTTTGCAGGAAAACCTTGCCCAAATCGAATGTGTAACGGCGGCCGCCTTGAGGTTCAACCGTGTCGCGGCCATTGCGGCTACCCTGTCACACATTTCTGGCGGCATACCGAACACGCAATATTCTTTCAAGCAAAAGGAGCTCACGACCATCCTCGCCCCGAAGCTAAAGGAGCAAGTGAAGTGCGACGGTCTTTAGGCGCTGGAAGGAGAGTCAGAGGACTAGCGTTACTTCTCGCAAGAGAGGCATCGATTGCCGATAAAATATTGACTGTAAAACCAGACAAACAGATGTCGCAAAAGATCTGTACACCTCACCAGCAGCCCCCGCCGCTTATACCTGACAACCAAAGAGGTATGTTACCATTTTTTTCACTGAATATTATAGTAATTATGTAATCTTGAACACTAGTCTTTTTAATTAAATACCATTTGAAATCACTGTATCCATCATAAACTCAGTATAACAACATGATTTACTTTCAATGCGCTCAAAAACCAGTTATTTTCAAAGTAACCAGATGTAGCCGGCAATTAATGTTATTTAAAAATATATCTTCTACATAATTTCACATGAAATATTTTTTCTTCGATAGGTCTTACATGCACATGTGGACCCTTCGAATGTTCCTGCAGGTGGCGTACGGAGCACCCTACGGAGGCCTACGCTGCGCCAGCGTGGTCTCCAGTGGAAGCGCAGGGCTACGGCGCCTACGCCCCTCCCGTGCCTCCCCCCCAAACCTTACCTCCGCAACAGCACTACGACCCTTCTACATTACCAGCAGACGACATCTTCCACCCTGAAGAGATATTCCAACTAGACCAACCAATACGGTTAGACTTTCCAATCGAAGAAACAACATTGGAATCCCCTCCCACATTCGCAGACTTAAACGACAATTCAAGACCTGAAGAAGCATATTGGTTAGAATGGCAACGAGCAGCCGCTGGGTCCGAATCTAGCGAAACACCTTCCCCGGAACTGTTCGGCAACAGCTATCAGCAAGCGGATGCGTACTGCGAACAGCAGAACTACCCAGCCCAAATGTATTACCAAGAAGAAGCTCAATACTATCCCATAGAAAGCACTAGAACCTCCCCAGTAATGGATATGCAAGAACAAAGGTACTACAGATATGGACCAGACTGCGGACAAAACAATATGGATATGCAAGGATGGATGGATTATACAGAATGCACTTTCCCGTCCAATGATATTTCAGAGTGCAAGCAATATTACGACGCACAACACCATCAAACCATGAATGCATTTAGTGAGCTTTTATAATAAAAGAAAAAACACTTATAGTCAACAATTATGTAAATATAAGTATAAATATTGTAAATAATAGAATTAAATCCGTTTTTGTTATCTTAGCTCGGATTGTAATACTGAAATATATCTATATTAGGTATATTGAAAGACATTGTTTGGTTCCTACTTCGGAAAATATTAGCACCTATTTGTAGATTTTAAGTGTTTTTAATTCGATCTGTGACAAAATAAAACAATCATTTGTACAAAATCGTCTATTTATTGTATATAAAAATTACATTAAAATTGTCAACTTTACATTTTTATTTTTATTTTCTAACGATAAATTGGTCACTACAAAATAGTCCATTAAGCGATCACACAGTAGATTTATCATGCATTTGCATTCGCAAAACATTCCAAAAAAACTTTCTTTTTATGACACAACAACATGACAAGATGATCATAATTTTAACGATGAACGATCCTGCAAACTAAACTTAATTCGTCAACATGATAAAATTAGTGAAAATTTGTGTCCAGCACAACACAGGTTATTAATAATATCCATTATACAAAACACCAGTCCCTTCACGAATTAAAATAACGTGACATTTCATCGTATTATGACTACGACTAAAAAATAAAACAAATTCGGCTGCTATCCAAAGTTTTAAAACCTTACTTTACCTCTTCGAACAACTATTTACAATAACAATACATGTAACCTTCAGTGGTATTATGACCCTCGGGCTCGATGCACGAATGCATATTAAGTGGATAATTACCACAACATCAAGTAAATGAGTGGTGCTAATAACGTATTCTCATAGTCTGACGAATTACAAAATTATAAATCTTTAAAGCTAACAAGCTGGTAGGATTAACCGTTTAAGCAGACTATGATAATTACCGTATCAGAAATATCAAACCACTCCATTTTTGAATACCGCTTGAATCGAAAGGTATGAACAGTTCTGAGAGTACAAAACATGCATAAATTTAGAATAAACTGTGATTGATTAATGTTCTTAAAAATAGGCCCTAATAGTAATAATAATCAAAACTATCTTTTCATACTGAAACTGCTTTGTACTCGCAAAACTATTTGTGAGGAATCGAGGAGAGCACAGCACGCACTATCACAGCAGTCGGCTTTTGCCGAGTACGGCGCTACCAACCTTAAATCTTGTTCCGTATTCACGGGACAGGGTTGGTGGCACGTGTAGCCCCATGTTGGGCGCCACTTATAATAAGGCCACAAACAAACTTAACACGAAGCATAGTCCTCATGTCCTTATAACACAAAATCAATTTTGCGCTAATAACGAACGCTAATGATTAATATTCGGACTCAGATGGGTATGTGATTTTCGTTCAATGACATCTATTCGCCTATAATAATTCTTTCATAGATGTGTCGTGGTATTAGTGTCTAATTCTAAGAATTCTCTGCAACGTGGAACATTTGTAAAAGATCTATTGATGAATCGCTAAAACTACAGCTAGAGTGTCCATTGTTAATAGTAAAGGAATTATTGAGATAGACCGAGATCGAATGTTTAAGCGTTTTTCATTTGCAGAAGCCTATCAATATTTTAAATAGAAAGTCCTAAACTAGGGAACGACATTCCCTTATTTAATTACTATGACTTAGGATCAAGACATTAAGACTTACACAGGTAGGGCGTTCTTAAGGACGAACTAGGACTCACCCATACGATTTATGATGAAACACGCTACTACAATACTTGGACAACTCATCAATACTCTCACTAAAATTTTGTGCTGCTCTAAAATATATCACCAATGATAACGCTCATATAAAAAGACGCTAAACATAATTTATAATACATAAAATAAAACTTTTATAACTCAGTGTTTATTTTAAAAATAATAACTATTGTTAGAAGAACTAAAAATAGGTAACACAACACAATATAGAAGTAATGTTAATAAATATGGATAAAAACTATGTAGTAAAACTATAAAATTATAAAGACGACTAAATAAATTTGTACTACAAAGAAAAAAAATCATTGTCCTGTAATATTTCGAATCCAGGCCTCTTTGACCTCTGGACAGCTAACTTCAAAGATCATAATTAGTAATATCTGGTGCAAGACGACACAATACTAACTCAGACAAATAATATAATTTATTGAAAATTAAAAAAAATAAAGTATCATTTATAAATGTATAACAGAGACAAGAGTTTAATTAACGTTAAATTAGATTTATTGTCTAAACGTAAAGTAAAAAAGTACATGAAATATTTAATTTTTAAACTACATATACATAATTATGAAACTTGTTATCCAGATCCAAGCAAAAAATATTGCAACTCGCTTTATATGTTAAAGTTCTGGAAGACTTCGACTAGGTAGACTTGGCTTAAACATACCATTCATATACTGACCCGAATTGACAACATTTAATTTTTCAACTCATTGTTTTCAATCAATCAAACAAACAAATTAAACGATCATATTATTTTGTCCTTCTTTTGTATTTTCGTGTTTAATTTTTGAAAATTATGAGGTAGATCACTTTTTTCTTAGTCGAGCTAGAGGAACGTAATTTTGACATGGCAATGACAATTCTGACTGTCCACTTATTAGTTTTTCTGACAGGGATAAAATAAAACAAGTGCGAGTTTTACTCCCGCGGAAAGGGTTCCGTATGATGAAAATTTTATAGATCTACCATGATCTTGATTCTAACCTAAAAACAAACTTTATGCTTAAAATATATCTCATACATTCAAACTGCAAATGTATTTTTTTAACTACAAATGTCATAATTTTCGGAGTTTTTCGTTTACTTATGTTAAGACGTTGTTTCATGTCAAATTTCATAATTTTAGATAAACGGAAAATACCCTATAAATTTTGATTCTCTTGAGAGTGTCGAAATATAGGTTTTTGGCGGCAGAAACAGCCGTATCTTTATTTTACATTAACTTAGAAGTTTAATTTTTTCATAGCTTTAAGGACAAGCAGACCTGAGTATATGGTTTTAATTTAAATCGATACCTCCACGCGTTCCCGAGTTAAAGGGTCTTGACAGGTCAGGACAGGATGGACGGACAACAATGTGATCCTATAGGACACCTTATAGGTTTTTCCTTTTGAGGTACGGAACCCTAGAAATTTATCCCCATTTTTTGTTAATTATTAAAAATACCAATGAAGTTTTCATTTTTTACTATTTTTCTAAATAAACCAATAAAAAAAGTGAATTATTAAAAACAAATTGTTGTCAATTCTAAACCCCTTACGCACACAAATCAACAGAAACGTAGTCACGGATTGGTCTGCATCAGAATGGTTGTTTTTACGCTCGGTTACATCTAGATTGTTATTGAGATGTACTGACACTGTTGCACTGACTTGAATATTATGTAAAACGCCCTAGGCAAAGCTTCACTCATACACATTTTGCTGAGATCATTCAAGATAATCGACCGAAGTGAGATAGTCTCAACAACCGTGCCTTTGTCTACGGTTTGTTTTACAAAGTAAATGCTGCCTTTTTAAGAGATGTGCGAGGTAGCTAAAATGGTGCGCTAAGAATAAATTCAGTAATACCTGCGCGAGGCTGGGAAAATGAAATAATCCTATTGGTGAAATTTTACCTTACTCACCACTTAGCTACCTCGTACATAGATATGTACTACAGATGGTGGTAAAGTAGCTTTAGTCTTGTCGATATGTTGCAGAGGACATGTTTTAGAATATATTTGTCAGGTTTCTTCTAAGTTTCCACCAGAATATGAATAACCAAGATTCCGTGTCTCGGTATATATATTAATATAAATTATACATATATCAATAACAAAAAATGGTATTAAAACTCTCTTTTAACTAATTATTGGCTCTCATACGTCTATATTTGTCTGTAAATATTTAAATCATCAGTTCGGTTCACAATAAAATTTTAATAACCTACCATACATTAATTACCAATACATAATTATGAGTTGTCAATGTAATAAAATTAAACACAAACGCATAAAACTCAAAAGCTATATTGCAATCAATTTGGCACCTTATAGTGACATATTTAAGGTAAAATAAACATCTCTTCCATTTCACGAATCAGTATTGAAAACGTGATTGCATTCATTATTTCTATAAACTTGTAGTGATCTCTAAACGTTATGTAAATTTTATAAAGTTGATTTAATTAGTGTGTTGTTTTCAAATCAAAAAACTACAATGTGATAAATCAAAAGGATAGTTAGTAGTTTTCTGGCTGGTATTTCGAACCCATTTAGCAACTACAATTTTGCAAATACAATATTATGTA
This sequence comes from Calamotropha paludella, assembly GCA_927399485.1. Classification (NCBI taxonomy): domain Eukaryota; kingdom Metazoa; phylum Arthropoda; class Insecta; order Lepidoptera; family Crambidae; genus Calamotropha; species Calamotropha paludella. The sequence goes on along the minus strand of OV656807.1, from coordinate 19,693,641 downwards.
AGAAGTACTATACCAATGAAAACCCAATTCCTTGCGACACTTCAGAAATTGTGTCGGCCATTGACTAGCTCTCACATTAGTAGATACTAAGGCTAGCATCAGTTCAGGCTAGCTTCAAACTTACAAAATCATGATTTTAAAAAACATTTGGTTGGAGGCTATATTAAGCCTTTCCTTATGATGCAAACACAGACTACACGATGTACACCACCATAATACCCTTGCCTCTATCGCAAACTCACATGAAAGCTTAAGTGCGAAAGAGATAGATATATTAACAATATAGGCTTCAACCGAAGTATAAACTTACGTAACAGCCCTTCATATTGTAGCAAGCGACAAACCGGTAGTTCGTTGTATAAGCTACGTGCCGTCCCCTTGGGCTGGCGGGCGTCAGGGCGCCGCTTCCTGGGCGAGCTCAGAGCCCGGGGGCGCAGGCCCGCGGGCTACGACGGCCATCGAACTCACTGTCAGCTCTAAGGGCGGAGCGCCCACGCGGCCCACGCTGCATTCCATATCGGTTCTGAAATGAAAACAGTTGTAAAACATATAGTTTCTAAATACGACGATGGTCAATTTAAAAAATATGCACACATCTGGCAGTTTTTATCGCATTTGTCAAGAGAAAAACAGCGTTTGAATGTCAATATCTATTTTATACTTGACTGTACCAAACTGTTTCTTAACTTTTATGGATTCTTATTAAATGGATAAAGCAATGAATCAAAATTAATGTTATCAGTGGTAAACAAGAAGTTCCAAATTATATTACTTTATGACGTTTTTCTTTGAAAGCTGTTGATTATTATTTGTGTGACGTCATGTTGAAATACGTCATTAAGGCCGTATTCCTTAGAACATTTTAAAATACAACATATTAAATAAAGAACTGTAAACTAATATTATTCAATTTACAATAATCTGAAGACTAACAAAATACTGTTTAATTACAGAATTCGAACTCAGATACCTGAATTCAAAAGTTCAGCCTTTATAAAGTCGAGTTGATCTTTATTCGGAATGCGGGTCCAAAAGCTGTCGCGATACTCCGTATTGACCTTCTCTGTATGACTTACGCGATACTAGCTGTAGACATCTGCATTCTAGAATTCTGCCACTGCTCACTAGCCTCTATCGAATCGAGTTGGTCTTCGCCCGGAGCAGGTGCACTAGCGCTGGAAGCTGGTTCGCTAGTTGACACTGGCGAGTCTAAGTTGATAAGCGTGGCGGTCACCACTTCGCCTACACGACTCGTTTCTTCGGTAGTCGAACTTGTCGACTGACTCGTGTCCACGGATTTTTGCATATCTGTCAAAATAAATAAAGTCCAGGAAGTTCATTCCTACTTTAGATAATACTCCATTTTATCAGACATCGTGCAATTTATTCACTTTTTACATACAAAACCATTTTGTAAAAACAAAAACTGGACAGAACGACCTTTAACCCGATAACTCCCACGCTACACACTTTTAATTTGAGGGTCAATATCGCCCTAATCAAACTCGCCCAAAATTTTAATTAAATTTTGAAGAACACTGTTTTAATCCAACCTCACCGATAACGTACATTTTTATAGTATTTTATTACTATGACTAAGAATTACTTGGTTAGATTAAATAAAAACTGAAACCATCAAAAAGTTGTCAAAATTATGGGCGACTACAGTAAGTAAAATCAAACAATTTTGTCCCAAAGTCCGACTTAACAAAAAGTTTGAAAAAAAAATCTTTTTCAAGAGTTCAAAGAAATATAACAAATATTTGAAATCTTGTTTTACAGGCCTTTGCGTGCCTACTACTCGGCATAGGAAACAAAAATAAATACTATTAAAATGAATGACTATCCTTGTTCGTAACCAATATTATGACTTTAAACAAAAACAGATATATATGGAGCATCTTTTGCTCTTGGATAAGTGTATTTCCAATAATGTAATTGTATAACACTATACTTTGGTAAGTTAATTTTGGGTTTTATTATACATCTTTATATGATTTAGTAATATCAATGCCGTCTGTCTACATACCATTTTCCCACAAAATATTTCCTGTAGATATAGCCACAGGTAATAGAACGTTTAAGAAGGTAATAAATATGATTTGTACAATCAATACGGTCCATTTTGAAATTTCATTACTCTATATTTGTTAAAAACAGTGCAGTTAATGTTACGTTGAGTGATTTAATGTGGAAAAGCAACTTATGACAAGCGTAAGGCGAGAATGATATGGTGAAGAGTAAAGGCGAGACCTGGGGCATGCATGTAGGTCAACCATTTCTTGAGGGGTCGATTCTCGGGGAGCACGGACAGCACGCTGTTTTTCATTACATCTGCAACGCAATGCGCGCGCGCACGTTAATCGACCCATGCTTTAATGTTTACAAAATAAAAACAAATCTTAAATTATCTCTACATGAATTGGTCTTCATTGGTAACATGAAAAGTTGACATTAACAAAAAAATTAATAAATAACTAAAGGTCAATAGGCTCAATAATAAAAGACAATAAGTATTAATACTTTATAATAATAAAGATATGTTTTGTCGTCATACATGATATAGTTTCATTTAACGATTGCGTGCTATTACTCTCGATGACATACCTTTTTTTTATAATACAAATAAAATAATCAATTTCACTATGATGGCTAATAATTGGTTTTGTAAATACCGTTTCATGTAGAGATCATTGGTATAAGCCTACAATAAAAGCATATAATATATTATCTACACGGCGGGGCGGTGCAATAACAAAACACAACTAAGCACTTAGCTAGGTTCGGTTGGCTATGTGACCTTCGCAACAAAAAAACATACATAAAATACAAATAATAAGTGTAATGATGACCTTAAATTGGCAGGAAACACAAATTACGTACAGAAAATTCGAACACATTATAGTATGGTACTTAAAGTCGTATTTCTACACTGGATTTTCAACTTAAAGTCCAACAACACAGAATACATTATTGACTGAGGAAATTTTAATATTATAATAGCGAGTATTGAAACTATTTATGTTTTCAATAAATACTAAAAGGAGTACAATTTTATCTATGCCTAGTATTTGTACACAAATGGATTACCTTGTTTGTGCTTATGGTCACAGCAGGGCGGCTGCGTTAAGTGGGTCCGTGTCGGACGCACCCGCACGCGGTAGAAACGGGAACCACGCGGCATGCCGTACCGATTACCACTCTGAGAAAAGTTACTCATTTTCAAATTCAGAACTACACCAGAACCGGGAGCTTGCAAGTGGCGTCACCACGGAGGCCTTTAATGAAATAAAAACCTATAATATCTAACAATATGATGACACACCTAGATCTCCTTGCTCCGGAGGGTACACCTACAATACAATACAATGTGCCTGCGTGATTGGTCAACGGCCTAATTTTCGTACGGTGTCCTTAGAAGGACACATAAAAGCTGTACCCAGCAATGGGGACATTAGGAAAAGACTGCTGGTGACGGAGTAGCAAGTATAAAAGGGAATAAAATTCACTAATCAGCCTAGCTCAGAGTAAGCACTAAAATTTTGGATACGAGAGTAACAGTATACATTATATGAAACATAAGTAATATTCGAAGTATCATCGTATTCATCACACAAATATCTAACCCCACCCCCGGGATCAAACTCAAGGCGAAGTCGCTTTGAAAGAAGAGTTACTCCCGCTGCAAACCGGACGTCAATAATTGCGTATTTTACGTGTTTCGTGTAAGTACATTGCTCACACGTTAATACACAACAATCTTTCTACGCAACAATCTTTACTCAGTATGGTTAAAACGCGAGATGCGTGCAATAGTCGAAGCTGCAAGATGCGCGGTGGTGGAACTATTAAATTCTTGTATCTATAAGTCAACTTCAATACTCCTGTATTATCCTGTATCCTCCGCTCATTAACTTCGAAGATATTTTAATTTATAATTGCATATAACCAACTTAAACAAATATTTAAAACCATGGTCAAAAACTTTTTACTTGCTGACACTGATTCGACGTAATGAGAAAAATCTTTTAGGTTTAAAAAAAAATTAAAAATATATGATAAATTATTTTAATAGAAAAATAGTAGCATATATCGACTCAGTTCACAAGTAAATTTTCAGGCATTTGAGAGTCGAGTCGATTTTTTCTAATATTTTTCTATTAAAATATTACTTTACATAATACAACACACAAATTTATCATATAAAAAAAATCTTACCTTCTTAGCATAACAGTATTCCTTTGACTCTACGATGGCGATTGCGTAAAGCTTTCTTTCATTTTCGTTCTTTACTTGTATACTGAGATCAAGGGCGGGCAGACAATCGCTGTGCACGAAATACATTATCGACGCTTCCTAAAACAATTTATATTTAATCAGTTTAACAATGACAGCTACAATCTCTATTCAGTGATTACATCGTAAACTCTGCTTCGCTAATGGGTACTGTTATTCCAGCATATAGCTCGTGGACGCCCCGATCGAACGTCATCTCGTTCGATAGTAGAATGTTGAGCTTCTAAAGTAATTGAGAGAAAGCTTGTGATCGTGTATTTGAAATGTTACTATTATTATAAATTAATTATTTATTTGAATATTTTTTAGGTGAAAATTCCAAATAATGCACTTAATTCCAGTAATCTAAAAAAGAACAACATAAACCCCATGTTGTTCTTGAATGGAAAACAAGAATATTCCTAACCTAATTATATAGAATGTGATTCATAGAGCACTTAAATGTACATAAATTCTTTGTCTGCCTTTCGTCATATTATTATTAAATTTGCAATATATCGTTTCTATCATCATTATATCTTACGTAAGACTTACTACTTACTTAACACTATCTTACTATAAAAGTTTTTTTATGGATTAAGTAAACTGTGGAATAACAATTGAGGTTCTTTTTCCGTTCGTTATTTATTTTCAACTGCATATGCATACGTTTTTATAATGCCTGCGGGATATGTTATATCACCTTTGTAAAAAAAAACTACTTTGTACTAAACCCGTACCTGCATACACGTGTAGTTGAGGTGCGCGGGATCCCACATGACGAGAACAGTATGGCCGGGCAAACACGAGGACAGGCTCAGTGTTCCCGCTGTCAAGCCGAAAGGTGTATGGCACCGTGACCGGCCTTTGCGACTCTCCCCTTTAGGCGATGATCTAATAAACAAAACAGAACCTCTAATAACATTTAATTTCTTGATAACTTTTTTAATATTTTATTTAGCGTGAATAGGAAAGTGCTTAACCGCTATCTCGCCTGATGGTAAGCGATGATGCGATCTAGGATCTAACGCGCTTAAATAGAAGATACCTATTCACTCGTGACTTGAAGACTCCTAAATTGTATTTATCAAGGAACACAGACTCAGGCAAAGAGTTCCACCCTTTACCGGTACGGATTACAAAATTGGAATGGAATTACAGAATTGGAACGCTTAGTGCGACTTTTTGGTATACAAACCACATAAAGGTGGCGCCTATTCGTAAGTCTGGTTGTCCGTTGAAAAAATGGGGACGGCGGAACAAGGCTGTGCAATTCTGCTGCACACTCTCCGAAATGTATCCTATAAAAAACGCAGGCTTGCTACCTTCCGTCTATGTTCAAGGCTTTTCAGCTTATTATTAAAAAGATCGTCATTGCCAATGAGTTTCTTGGCCCTCGGTCTGAAGTTGATATTGGGCAGAAACGTCCCAAAATTGAGAACAGTACTCCATACAAGATCGAACTTGCGCTTGGCACAGGTTGCACGTTAGCGAGCTTCCAGGACTTAGGTACTTGTCTTTTAAACATAGACAAGCCATAAAAGATAAACTTACAACAATAATTTAAATACAATCTTAGTAGAACTTATAAACATCTATTTTTCAGACTCAGACTAATACAAAATTATTATCATTACCATTTCCCATTCCTAAATTAGAAAAGTATGAAATAGTAGCAGTTATTGCTAAAATTATAAATAATTCTGTATTGATTCAGCAATCGGCCAACCGGCTGTAATATGGCTATAAATTCCAAGAAAATATTATTAGTAACAACATATTATCTTACCGCCGGTTCCTATATTCAACTGATAGTTATGGTATAAAAGATACTATCCGTTTTTCTATTACCGACTACGAGTCGTAGATACCGTCTCACAATTCACTTTCTATGCCTGCTGTCAACGAGCATCCGTAGATCGTTCAAATACCGAGCCCTCACAGATGTGCGTTTAGTTATACGCAAAATTTAATTTCAAAATTGCACAAAATTTAAAACATAATGAATTAGATTCACATAATTTAGATTTATTGTGTTAATAATTATAATGGTAAAAATATTATTATAATTTTACAATCCGCGTGTTATTTAACCTTTTTCTTACCAAACAGACGTTTGTTTGTGGTTTTATTAGATTGACATCCATAATTTTTTCCAAAATAAAAACCCAGGTTCTTCATCTATAACTGTTATTCTCTAATAATTATTACAAATTTTATAGTGGAAAGTATAATACCGTTTCCAATAGTGTTTTACTTACATCTTTTGCAAAAAAGAAATTACGCCGGTGAGTATCAGATATTACCTATTTGATCTACTCGTATATCTAACAAACCTTACCAACGTGTCTACCACTTAAAATATTGCAATAATTTTGAATTGGCAAATCTTCATTCAGGTATATTTCTGTTACAGAAAACAAAGAAGGCTATATCAAAGAAGCAAGGATGACGTTGCCCTGCATTTGGATCTCAAACAAAACAATCCATTGATTACAACAAAATTGATCCACATTGCAACAAAAAGCTAACCCATTTTAGTGTGAGCTTCATACAGTTATTGTAAAATAAAACAGTTTAAAAAGTAATTGATTTTATTATTTTTCCACTTTTTAATTCGTTTTTGATGCAGGCAATTTTTTCTCCTACTCTTGATATAAAAGGCACAAACTGCGACAAACAAACTGGATCTAGGTGGGTCCATAGGTAGGTGTAAACTGAAAAAAGAAATTATTTGCTTTAGCCAAATGATCCCATTGGTCCCGTCTAGCACTATCCCCCGGAGTGACATAATGCTTCCCAGATAGTACACGTTTAAAGGCAACGGATGGGACGAGTGGTCATCCCTGACATGACAACGAGAATATTTCCCCTCGAGCACCTGTAGGCTAGAAGTAAATGGTCTCATGAGGACAGGACTCAGGATAGTACATGTATGCTCGTACATAATTGGATTATGATTCATTATTCAATGATTACGAGTATAAGCAATACTCACTTATTAAAATATTCTGAGATCAATCCCACAAAGTCTGCTACTGATATGAGCATTGTTCTTAAAGCATAAAACCCTAATGTCAATAATAGCGGATGTAGTGGATATACCCCATGATTCCTGCAAGTTCATCAATAAATTCATGATCATAGGGTTTTCACAGTTATGTTATGAAGGTTATGTCTTAAGGTTAGGTATATTGAGAGTATACAAAGGCCTCCAAAATACTAACCTAGCTCCTGTTACTCCTAAGTGTGAACAAATTTCAAGTAGTTACTGTTCAACAGATTCTTTATCGAGTCAAAATTTCACTTGAAATTTGTACGAATCCGGTGTCGCTATATAATTCGCTCTTTCTTTAGACCCTTTATCTTCTTCTAAATCTGTTTCACTGTTTTCCGATATAATATCGAACACTTCTGTATCACTATCTCAACTCGTCATTTCTTCATATTTCTTGCAGGCAGAGCGTAAACAGTGAAATATACATTTTTACCGATCGAAATTGGCAGGTAACTGAATGACATTACGAATAGTAATATTGACAGTCTACTGACGGTTAAAATATTTATAGGAACGGCATAAACTGTCATCTCCGTACAATATGCTAACCACCTCTTACTAGTAGCCCTCCCATCCGTTAGTAGCAAGCCAACGGTAAGTTGCGCTACGAGACGTTTTTTATAGGAACGGTTTTAGCTTACGCTTCGTATAATATACTACTATGCGTAACAAGAACGGATAGTTTTTTGAATATAGAAACCGGCGGTTAGTCGCGTGCTTGACTGATTTCATAATTTTATTTTCGCCACAGTAATAAGTAGTAAAAACATTATTTAGCTGCCTATATTTGTACCAATAAATGCTTAACATGACTAAATGTGATTATTTACGTTTCTGAGGAAAACAGCGACAAAATACCTCTTATAGATGTCCTAGTCGTTCTTTCTTTCTTTTTTATAGTATACCTAATTATTATATTAATTTTTTTATTGCGCAGGTGTATATTCTGCGCTAGCTTTATTCCATTTAGGATATTTTATTAAATGAAGAGCGAATTTTTGGACGAGTGCACTCAATCTGTCGCACGTGCATTTTCTTCAGTAGAGTCGCTCAGAAATTGGATAATTTTTTTATACAATAAACCAAATGCATACCAATTAAGCAAGAAACCCCAATTGTTAACATGACAAATTATTAATAAACATCTAACCTGCCGTCACTGTCGTCATCCCTGCTTTTTTCACTGTCATCTGACCTCTTCTCCAACTCTTTCTTCAACTCCTGAACCTGCTGTTGCAGTATCGCTTTCTCGTTTTCTAACGTAGCAAACTGAAACAAAATTATACCTTATCTTGATTAACTGTCCAAGGTTGTGTAAACCTAAACAATTTTAACACCTATGTAGTCTGTGGACGATCTGTGATTACGGATTAATTATTTGTTTACACAAAGTTGACGTCACACAGTAGACGTCATCGAACTGAGCGTTTTGGCGGTAAATTCAAAACCACTGAAAATAAATTCAACTTTAATTGGTTTAATGAAAAAAAAGACATTAATTTATTTATTTTTATTTTTCTGTTAAATCGTTTGTCCCAATCTTTAAATATAAGCAGTTTTCAAAAATTTGGAAAATACTCTATAGTATAATTGGAGATACGAATAATGTAATTATACGTAAAATCGTTTGTAAACTGGTAAACTGTCCACAGTCAGTACGGAAATTTTGGGTATGCAGATCAAGTACACATTTGTCAAGGTTTCATATTTGAATAAGGCGCTAACCTCAATCACTTCAGAAGGGCTTAAACCAGCGTATTCTGGCAAACCTGGTTTTTAATTCAATAACTGTGACCCGCAAAAAATGTGGTCGCGCAATATATAGCGACGAGTTTTAATTTGTGGTGGTATAGGCCAAATTACATTGGCAAGCCCATTTCTCATCAATGCACGTGGCGTGGCATATGAGTGAACATATCTTACCCACTAGTATCCACTGTAGCACGAAAAATGTTTTATCATAATCTCTACACTTAGCTGGCAGTAAAGGACCATGATTTTGAAAACGCTACTACCCATTTGTGATCAATGAGAGGTGTATTTTGAATACTTAAATGTATTTTGATATATTTAAGTTGGTGCTATTCCATTCTGCCGGACGCCAATCGGCGTCCTTCCCATCACCCTACATCCAAATGACACTTAATTTCGCGTTCTGGCAATGAATAGCTTCTACTCTAAGAATACGGTCACATCACAATAGAATTTATTAGAGTGGTAATAATTCCCTTCATTACCTGTGCCTTAAGCAACGAGTCATAGTCGTTTGTCTCAGGATCCGTAAGCTGCTGTATGGTGTCTCGGTACTTGCTGCACTCCCGACTGAGCACTTGCTCACGTTCTCTCATCAACTCTAGTTGCCGGTCTTTCTCCGAGAGGAGGCGTCGAGTCGCTTCGTTTATCGTCACCTAAGAGATACAAAAAAGACGTTTATGAATCATGCTATTCTATTCTATTGTGTTCATAGCGTTTTAAAGACTCAACATATAGTATATACTCAACATACGTTGGAATATGTTTTCAAACAATTAGTTGTTGTTTATTATTAGAAAATAATTATCATATTTTAACTAGGTTGTTACTCTTGAATGACGGGAAATAACAAAGTCATCTAATAATTCAAACAAAACAGATTTATCTTTAATTGAGGAAATATTATTGGAGATATTGGAGTTAGTAACCAACATATTACCTGTTTTTCGGTATCAAATTTAGCTTTGAGCTGGCCCAATTCAAGTTCAAGCTTCTGTTTCCATTCGGCCTCAACCTTAGACACGGCTTCTTTCACCGCCTCTTCTTTCTCTATTTCCGCGTTCTCTTTTGTCTGCATCACAATTGCGTTGTGACTCGATATCTCTATAACATCAGTTCGTTCTATCTTCTCAAGACTTGATTCGGACGGCGAGCGATCCATGTTTGTTAAAGCTACTAAGCGGAACCTGGTAAATAATGTGAAATAAATAAGTAAGTAATGCTCAATTTATAAGTAAAAACTCAATTCAAAATACATAAATAAATTAAGGAAAGCATGCGTCCTTGTCCAAGTGCTGACCTTTCCTGAAATCGGTTAGACGATTAAAAAAGTCCACGAGAATGTGGACTCATTGCTGATAGATGAGTGCTGATGACTAAAGTTGTAACCAGGACCAACAAGTTATCACGAAAGAACTCAACTAATTAAAATTTTGTTCATCTATGCCATGACTGACCATTGCTAAAATTGCTGCACTGCGCCATGGAAGTCCCTCGTTAACTAAGCAAATAAAAATATAGTAACGTCCTTAAATATGAAAACATTTACCTGGATCGTAATGACTCGATCTCAGCTTTATAGTCCATGTGCAATTTTTCTTGCATGTCCTTTATATCTTTCTGTTTTTGTAAATCCATTTCTTCTAATTTCTTTGCAAAACCTGTTATCTCCTCCCTACTTTTATCCAGTAAATCTTTAGTGCTTTGATGTTCGTTGGTCAATTTATCTATCTCTTTCTGGTGTTCCGCACTCAAATCATCTTTTTCTTTAGTTATTTTTCCTATGACTTCGTCTTTTTGTGTCAGCGTAGCTTTCATATCGCTTAGTTCTAGTTCGTGATCAACCGTCAGTCTTTGTGTTTGTTCTCTATGCCGTACAGCCATTTCAGAAAAACTTTTCTCATAAGCAAGTAAAATTTCTGAACACTTGCTATGTATATAACTTTTATATGATTCTACATCATCTTTGAGTTTGATTAACTCTCCTCTTATAAATACTATATTTGCTCGGCACAGAGTGCACAATTTTGCTAAGAAATCTTGCAGCTTTTCAATATTAATTTTATGCGTATCCATGTTGTCCTAAAAATATTGTTACAGATATAAAATTGTTTTCCAAAATCTGTATTGTGAACAGCTATGTTTATTACTGTAATCTAAAAAAGTGTCAATGGTATGATACGATTTTAAAATTATATCAAAAAGTTCCTTGAGAGGCAATTGTTCCTTATTGTGATATTTTTATTCCTCTATAGGAACTTTTTATGAAATTAATGATAAAATAATAAAATAGCAAAATAACAAGTGGCTATACAACAGCTCACGGGGCCGGTGAAGACAGGAGCAACCAAAAACAACTAGAATGCATCCAATATATTTGAGAGAACTCGGAAACTTAGTAATGCCAATTAGTAAAAAAAAAACAATTTAGGATTAATACTCGATCATTTACTTCATGGATTTTGCTTTTCGATATTTACAAAACGGATGAGTAATTTGAAACAATGATTTGAGAAAAAATATTTTTTTTGGATAATCTCTTACGGCATCTGTATTTAGATAAGAAAACCGAGGTCTCTTAGTGGTTATTGCCAAATCACTATTACCCAGTGTCTGTTAATGCGCGCACGACTGTCCGTCGGTTAATGTCTTGCTTTTATAATCAGTTTTATGAACAATAACTTAGTTGTTACAAAACAATATTTTAAACTCATTTCTCAAGTTAGACCTAGCAACTATCGTGACAACTGTAAATGACTAATATTATCTTAATAAATTATGTGAATGTTTATAGCATAAAATATCGATTTTTATTTTATTCCATTTAAAATGATTTTTTTATTTGTATGGCATTGAAAAATTTGTAAATATAAATTAAATTATTTTACATTCCTCTTATTTACGCTTGATTTTTTTATTTACGTGGTATTTTTTGTCCTCTACGTGTCGGCATCAACGTAGGCGCGCCAATAGCAGGAAATTCTCTCGTTATAAAGAACAGCGTTTCTAAGCGTTCAAAATGAGTAGATATACGAAAAAGCTTTTCAAATGTACGTATAAATATATCATAACAATTTATTTACAAAATGCCAGCCCTGGTTTGCTATCAAAGGCAAGCGACCAGTAACACGTGCCGACGAACATTCGTACTTTATTCTACAGAAATTGGGCACATGTGCACCTGTCGATCGTGCCGGCCCCATTCCAAGCTGGACGGTAACGACTCCTCGATGTAGAACTCAGAGTTCACAAACTCGTTCGGACTGTCTTCCAGTATGACGTGTAACCTTCGCACCTCAGTTACTGTCGACACGGCCGTTGTGTCAGGAACGCAAGTCGTAGAAATGTCCATTTTCTGCTTTTGCGAAGACTGCCCGCTCAGTTTCTCGAAATCACCTGCTTCTGCTTCCGATTCTGGATCCCTACAAAAGATAATTACGTAAATCGCAAAACTAAATGCCGAAAGGAAGCTTACACACCTTAATTTAATTACTTACGAGTCTTTTAATACAACTCAACTCAACAAAGAAAAAATGGTTTTAAAAAGGCAAGTTGCAATAAATATTTTTCTTTTAATTTGAGTTGATTTTGGAAAAGTTTTAGTAATTAAGTCAACAAACAATTTTAAATTTCAATAAAAAAGTACAATATGACTAGCACTGAAAAATTAATTATTGACATGAATATGGAAACTATATAAGTATGAATAGTAAACTATTCCGAGTATTCAAACTACGTACTTGTCTAGATCAGCTTGGACATAAACCTCTCTATCAACGTGTTCAGAAGCATGTAACCTGAAAATAAATTTATATGAAAATAATAATATTTACTAAATTCTGTTAAAACTCCAATTTTATCAATATTATGACACGATTTTTTTACGATAATACGAACGTGTAAAGGTACTAAACATATTAAACAAAGAATTAATTTTTTATATAGTCAAAGAAATCCCTAGGATCGAAATTCTACTATTTGAGTAATGAAAGTCGCAAGCAAAATTATAAAAATGTTTAACTAAATGTATCCGATTTTTTTACCTTTGTCTAAAGAATTTGACGATCGATTCCATATCGTAAGTAGGTACGTCGCTTGCTAACTGCGGAAAAGCGTTCGATATGAACTCCACGTCCTCTTCCGTCAGTTTCGGTAGCCTCGCGTCGAATACAGGTGGCGCTTGTGTTGCAAACGCCGGTGGCAACTCAGTCATGCCCGGGAACAGACTCCTCAGGAAATGTCCTTCGAATAGTGTGTTGAACTCTTGCCTTCGACTCACTTCTTCATCATGAATTTTTAACAGCTTCGCCGCTAGGTCTGTGGCCCACTGCACGTTAGTAAATAGAATACTTTATTTGTAATAATAAAAGTGTTATAATAAAGGAATAAGATTTTAGAATAAAATGGAACAGTTTTAAACTAACAATAATCATTTAAAAAATCTTGTTTTATTTATCTTTTTTTTTATTTCGACGTATTTCATTTCAATGAGTGCACAATATAATAAATTAAATAAACTAATAGTGTCAATTCTCATATTTTAATATTATGAAAATTGAACTTAAAAAGTCGAGCAAACAACATACTACAGCCTTATGAAAATGTATATTCTTTTTATAAAATCATGCTTCCAGCTGCAAAGATACTAAATCCAGGGGATTACATTTACAACAAATGCATTAAAAAGCATAAGAACAACATTATTCACCAACATTAAGCCAAGGTACAATCAACAAAACGTCAACCTACTACAAACCGTCAAATTATCTCAAATGATATTGTGCTTGTATTTGTTGGATTTAAGCTAAAAATTTGAGAAATTTGGCAGTTGTTTTTATTATTTACATTGATTTATTAGCTAATATTATATACATAGTTCTAAACGCAAGTTATGAAGCAAAAACACTTCTGTTATGGATATAATTATAATAGAAAAAACTACGGTACCAATAAAGAAAAGTTAGATTGAACTCAGGACTCGTTTGAGTCACCGTAAAAACATTTGAATTCGATTCTTGTCTTTAAGATCAGCAACAATAACAGTATTGGTTCAGTTGAAGTATAGTATCAATAGCATAGGTATAGCAACGAACCATAATGTGTGCCTGTGAGAACGTCTGTCGTCTGACGACCTCGTGAACGGCTCGCACGAACACTGCAGGTGCGCGATGCAACTGCGCTACGATGCCGAAGTACCGTTCTAAGCGGTTGAAGCATTGGAACGAGAGCATCGCATGTGCATCTTGCACAGACATCGAGTTCTCCAGTTTAAGGACGAACCTATGAATAAAAAAATAGCAGTTAAGACGGCCGTAAGCCATCGGTTCTGAAGCAGAAGCTTTGAACCGAGCGGACTGAGTTAGAACCTCGCCGAAGTACGATCGATAGCGGAAATGTTCGTTTCCGAAAACCATTTATCTTTATTTAGGTTTGCACGATTTGTGCATTTAGCCAGTGTCAAGTAAGTATAATTGTCAGTTATATATTTATATATTTTTTTCCTAGGTATCAGTAAATGTGTGGGGTTTTACTGAAACCTCCCCGTGGACTTCGTAAGAGAGTAGGAAAAGACAACTTCCGCTGCTTTGTTACACTTGCCAACACTTTTGTATGTTCACAAATATTTAGGGGTTAATAATCCACCATTATTACGTACTAATATCCACCACAACACAAATTTCAAGAAGAGAAACAAAACCACCAACGTGACGCTTTCCGCTCCCGCCAAAAAGTCCATCCGAAAACCATACCATATTAGACAACACCACATACATATATACATGGTTCTCAACTCAAGGTAAGTGGCTGCGTTATAGAATTCAGAAACCACGACGGTGCCACAACACCGCGACCCGAGCCAATATTGAAAAGGTCGTTTTCTACATTGGCCCGGCCGGGGATCGAACCCGAGACCTCGGAGTGGCGTTACCACGAAAAACAGTATGCGAGCCACTCGACTACGGAGGTAATCGTTTAGTTAAACCTTTTTAGTTAATATATTTGGTATGTTACTAAGAAAGTGTGTTTTTTTTTACTGTTTGAATATACAAATTAGAAAAGAGTACTCACTCCAATCTCGCCTTGAGTACTTGACAAAGCTCGTCTTTAGAGTTCGAAATACGCCGTCTTCTGTCTACGAGCACCTGGTGGCCTTTGAGTAATTTCTCCAATTGGCACCAGTGCGATTGAACCAGAGTGGGAAGCACGGACGGGTCGCATGCTGAATTCAAACGATCACGATACTGGAACAAAACATATCCTTATAAAATCTAGTTGTATTGTGCCCCGAGGATGCAGGGAGCATTTTTCTACAGACATGTTAAACAAAACTCTTTTTTTTTGTTCGAATTAGCCGTAAGTAAGTACGATACATAAATAAATAATATTTACACAAATATATATGTCGGATCTATACGATGGCACCACTAAATAACAACTTAAAATGAGCAGATATTTATCTGTTTCAATAAATCAGTCTACAATTTGTTGTCATTTGGCTAATGTTGGTAGTAATATCCTGCTAAACTTAACAACCAATCAAAATTAACATAACGGTCTTATCTAAAAAAACTATTACAAGAAAAATTCAAATTATCCCAAGTGTCACACACATTCATTCGCTATCTGGGCGGATACTCTTCCCATTGAGCTACCGAGACTTTGACAGACCCGTCGAAGTTTTCCAAGTATAAACGGGTCTGCGATGGCTGTATCATGCGTCATGCTCGTGAACGGGTGCTGCCTTGGGAAATGGGTCTGCTTTAACCTTCAGTATTATTGACTAATACTAAACATAAATCTTGTTGCTTTCTTAAATTTGTTGTTTATTCCCTGTATGTTATTGCAATTTTCAGGGATACTTACTTTAAGTAAGTACAGATACTTGTTGACTTTGTTGTAATCAACGAAATAATGATATCATAACACTATTAGTATTGTCATAATAAAATAATTTTGTTTTTTTTTTGTGGATTGTGTATGGTGACGACGATATTGTAAATGTCGTTACTTCTGTTAAAGCTGACGAGTTTCTTGCGCCCATTCTTTTTGTCAGTTAAAAGACGTCCTGAATGGGTGGTAGGTAAAAATGTTGGACGATTCAAAACTACTTATTTTTAAGTGCATTTGAATAAAGTTATTTTCATTTTCATAAAATGCATAAATAAAAAAAAATAATGGTCTTATGTTGGCACGAATGCTAACCCATAGCATAGAGAAATTGTTCTTATTAAGTTGGTCAGTGTTAAATTATTATCCATTCATTATAAAGACATTTGTGTTTTTTTTTTCATTTAGCTGGATTTGTTCCGACTTAAGACATAAGATAACTTTCATTTATAAATAGGAATCCTATCCAATGTTATCACAGTAACGCGTGGCCGGGTCAGCTAGTAACAATATAAATTATTGTCAATCAATCAGTCGAAATGATTTTTGTTTTACGATGTTGATAGATTCTAAAATGTTAGCAAATCAAACTAGAGATAAGATATGATAGCTAATGAAGTTAAAGAAAATTCGGTTTTGAAATTTCGGCACTTGTATATTTATATTGCTAATTGGTGGAAACGTAAACAATGCTTAGACTTAGACATCGTTCTTGATCTTGACATGGCTGATAACCCAGAAGACTCACATTTTTTTAAATATGCTACTCGATGTAAGCACAACATGCGTCAGTGAACTATACTTATAAGCACAGACTATTTCCGATCAAAGCCACCCGACGATTCGACATTCCTGCTTTCATGCTCACCACGATTGCTCGTTTTTATCACACAAATGTCAGCCCCTTCTGGGACTCAAACCCGGGACCGTTTGTCTTTGAAGGAACACTTCCGCTCTTTCAAAACATTGTGCATAAAGCTACACTTTATAATAAATGTTGTTCCTGAAGTACATATGGGCATGGTTTCTCAAAAAAGAACTTGTATTATGTCTCGTACGCATATCATATCACGTACATATTGCGTGTTACATACATGTTATGTGCGTAAAAATGTTAATCTAATGAATGAATAACACGTAGCAAGGGAAAATTTTAAAACGAGATTTATACCTGTATAAGCGAAGCGGCCTGGTCATGTTGGTCTCGCTCCAGTTTTTTAACCTCACTCAACAACTGATCTAGCCCAAACAAACGGGACTCGATGCCGGTGATCTGCTTTAACCCATGGTCATTTGCATACTTAAGGTTGTGACATAGCTGATCTTCATGTTCTTTTAGAGGTTCTACATCAATCTGCGAAACAAAATATTTTTTATGAACCCTTAACGGAAGCTCTTATTATAACACTTTTGAAAACAAAAGTTATCTTCTAGTGCATTTGTGTTGTGTGTGTGTGTAGAAAATATAAACAACAATTAACACACAAAAATTTATAGGTTTATGGAAATAAATGTTTATTTTTTTTGTTTAACAAGACACACCTACAAAACCTCTTTGAAGTTAGTTTACTGGACACTTTCCTAATTATTAAAAAAAACGGCATTACCATAAAAATGTAAATTTATAATATTACGTAATATGTATTAATGATTTTATGCCTTTCCTGATAACATATAATACGACAAACCAGGACACTAAAACCTAAAGAAAGGTTGAAGCTCTCTAAACTCTTCTGTTACAATTGAATTTTATTGCAACCAATTGCAAAAATAGTTACACATATACAAACTAATGAGAAAAAAGCCCTATGAATAATTATGTTATTACTCACCAGAGCTAGTCCTTTTTGGCAGTAATCAAGAATATCCTGTAAAGAGGCTTTATTCCCTTGAGCCAAAATCCAATGTAAAAGTGTAGGGTCCTCCTTGCTTTCGTAGGAATGCGCTCGAAATGTGACTCCTTCATCAGATTCCTCAATCTCCTGGTTCGACCCAGATGAATGAATAGCCACATCTTTATTTGATAAAGCGTCTTTTTGCTCGAACACTGGAAAGAGATATTTACCAAATAATGACGAAATTAACTCTGAATATACTTTCACGAAGTTGTATCGGTGGAAGGTATTAGTTGCGTTTCTATAATAGAATTAAGTACTCCACATTGTAGAAGAAGCAAAGACGAAGTAAAAGCAGTTCGTTGTTTGAAAACCTTCAAGCATTAAATGCTTGATTTTAATGTTACTTTTATTGATGCTGGGTGAGTTGTAATAATATTTAAATGTAAAAAAACATTAACTTGATGTTTTAATTTTCAAGCAAAGTTATAGAAATACATAATATTAACAAATGGCCGAAATCCTAAAACATTAATAATTTTTGTTCAAAAATTTCTAATTAAAATAAATATCTATACTAATATTATAATGTCTTTGGATATATCTGAGGCCCTACCATCACGTCTTATAGCGATGCAGATTAAGCTGTTGAAAAGAGACGCCACTATAGACCGCGTATAGCAGTGTCTCACTTTGACAATCGAACTTGCATCGCGATAAGAGATCACAGTAGGCCCTTTAATCCTAATTTACATATAAGAGGTAAATTTTAAAACTATTCATCCGATTTTTTTTTTTACCATATGCTCAATGCACTCCTGAGTTAGCAACCTAACTACGTATTCGCAGATAGTTGGAGAGCTATCCAGTTTAAATGTTTCTCTTTTTGTGAAATTGGATGTCCTTTATAAAATTATCATGCATTGTTATAACCTTTTTATGTTATTGTTGTGTTAGTTTTGTAATTGGGCATCGCCCGTGTAACTTCTAATAATAAATAAATATTTGAAATTGATTCTAAGGGTGAACATATGCTATATTAAAAAAAAATTGAAATTCCTACTAGAATTGCAATCCAGGGTGTAAAAATTACCTAAATCCTTAACACCGCATGCGCTGCTAAAACAATTGACAATAGAACTATTGTACTTATATCGCTATAACTACATTGCCTTATAGGCAATAGAAACGCCCGATAACTAGGCGCTATCATAAATATGTATAACTCACCATCTTCCTCTGACAACTTGAGAGCTTCAACGCCGAAGTCTTGACAAGTTTTGTTCTCAGAGGCGTCCAACCTTTGGCTAACGCCATAGTGATGCCCTTCGAAATCGGTCTCCTCGAATACGTCGAAAGCCGAAAACCGGTGTGCTTCCGCATTCAATTGTAACGCGGGAAGAATTGGGATCTTGCCTAATGCTTCTAATACTTCATTGAGCCTAAAAAATATAATTTAATGGCTAAGAAAATCCACAAAGCCTATTTTAAATGACTAGAGTTCGCTTTCTATAGAAAGCAATGAATATCTCGTAAATCAATGAATATCTCGCAATGAATCGTTATGTATGTGTATTATATACGTATGTATGTATTTTTAATTTAGGTATATGTGTTTGTATGCTATGTATTTATGTGTATGTGTGTATATGTATGTATGTATACGTATGTATGTATATGTGAATATATATTTATCGTTTACACCGCCGCCTCTTACGCTTCCTTCCAGTCCTATCCATCCAAAGGTTGTCTGGAAGAGATCGCTCTGAGCGATAAGACCGCCCATTGTAACACTATTTTAAGTTTTCTCTTGTTATCTTATTATTTCAATGTGGTGTTATCAATAAAGTGTTTTGTATTGTATTGTATTGTATCTCTCTTAAGAGACTAGTATAAACTAGTCATCGTCAGTAATCAATCTAATATTTAATACTTGTTTGGTTTTAAAGAAAAAAAATGTTGATTGAATGCGTCACTGTAGATCTTTATAGTTCGCAACAAAAGTCATCGACCTTTACGTGGTGTTTTGCACGGCGACTTGCGTCTAATTTCTATAAGTATTTACATATGTATATTTTTATCTAAGCATCATATACTAAACAAGATTGCATCATATTAAGCCTCACTGTTAAAGAAATTAATATTTCTTTGTTAGCTATGCGAGGCATTTGAAATATTGATATTTGACATATTTAATAATGTAGTACATCGGACACATTATGCTATCAACTTATGAGAGATCAATGCGTGCCTAATAAATATGTTTGATTGCAATATCTCAATAACGAATGATGCACGAAATTAATAAAAAATAAAAACAGTTTCAGTATTAATTTATTTCTATTCGTAAAAGAAATATATCCTATGTAGGTGCCCTTAACCTGTTTGGGTCTTGGTTCCATAGATCATGCTCCTGTCCTGTACTTTTGTCATTCACCAATTTAGCAACATTGAAAACATTTACTTTAATCTCGTGTCTTCAATGCTTGTCACCATGACACTGAATGATCGATACTACGTAATTGTGACTTCATTATAGAGGTTACTGTTCAAAGGATTTGTCTAAGCACCTATTCATCATATTTCGCAGAATGATGATTTGATACTTTGTAACAAACTCATTTTTTCTTATTTCCTTTTTCTATACTTGCCACAATCAATACAGTGCACAATATTCCGTAACAAACAATCATATACTTATTACAAAAAAATTAATTCTTAATAAGAAAAACAAACCTTTTAGCAACATGTCAATACAAATCATCTAATATGTACTTATAAAATACATAGAAATAATAGTTCGTTTATAAATAAATACATTGTGTTGTATGTAGTTACGAGATCACTCGATAATAATGTGCGCCTCCTAATCCAATCGTGGCACCCAAAATTATTTCAATGCCAAATTAAATTCACGATAGTGTTACAGACGTCTGGCTGATAACAGAAGTATACATAACAGTGATCTGTATTCTTAAGCAGTTTGTATGGTCTATTTATAACGGGGATCAATACTTAACGGAGCTTATAACACTGGATTTATGTCTGATACAGAAACTTCACAAAAGTAGCTTAAAGCTAGTACGAACGATGTCACTTCTATTTTTAGAATGTTTTACAAGGAAAAAAATCTGCAGCTACTCAATAGATTAATAAGAAAATAATGTTTCCATTTAAATAGGGTTAATTCGTTTTTATATATTTACAAAAAGCAAAAAAATAAAATTTGATAAATACATAGGAAAGCATTCTTAGATTTATACCAAAGATCGCCATATCTTTATCTTCCATATTGAGCGGCTCTGCGCAATCTCCTGATGCAAAAACAACAAATACAACGTTTTACACCCGAGCATAAACTTTCAAACTTCGAAAGACTCGAAACTCAATGTGTCTTAAGGCATACCTGTGGTATCACGGTTCCCGACAGAGCTCTTGCTTAGTTAGAATTAAACGAAACTTTGAAATAAATATAAAATTTCAAGCTATCTAAGGGTGATTGCTGAGGTGAGTGATCCACCTTGCTGTGATTGCATCTAATCAATCTTCAACAGTGTAAAAATACTAATGGAACATGATAAAAATGTGCAACCCAATCATTCGATTCGATTAGCGGAATGATAGTCTACCAGTCAGGTCAGTCGAAAACACTCTTTAAAATTATTGCGATAAAAGTATTTATTGATTGACAGGGACATCAACATCTTTTAATTGAATTTTATAACTAGGATACATATATAAGCCTGTAAACTATATTACTTTTTTCTTTTTTATCTATGAACTATACCAGCCCAAACGACTATTTAAAAATAGAAGCTTTTATTTGACTAAGCTTTTTATATATTCCATTCGATCTTAGGTGTCTTTCTATAATAGTATAAGAAGTTTCATGTCTAAGAAAACGTGAACAAAATATTATAATAATGATTGTTTTACATTCACGTATGCGCATATAAGCGTAAATGATAAATAGAAATATTATATTCAAAGAAATATATATAAATAACCACGACTAAGGCACAAATGCTCGTGTTTATCAAACAAACATCTGCCCCTTCCGGGACTCGAACCCATGACCGTCGGTGCGAAAAGCAGGAACACTACCGTTGCACCAAACGGCCTAAATATGCATGAACATTATCCATACATACACACAGGAAGAACCAGTATGTGATAGATTGTACTCACTTATGCATTTTAAAAAGTTTTTTTAGTTATATTAGCAGTATGTTAATCATGTTGTTAATATTCCGAATAACCGATTCGTTGCTACATACGATTACCAGAGACGAAGGCTACGAGCTTGATTCACGTGAAAAATGAAGATAGTTTTATTCTGAGTAGATTTCCCTAAAACTTCATTTGAAGGAGTTATCATCGATTTAAAAATGACACGGCTCCAGTGGCTAGCTAAACACGCAATAGAAAGTGATGGCACGCCAGAAGTGCCATCCACAACGAATCGGTTAAACTTAATGCTTGTGTTAGTAGGACCATGTTCGTTGTTTATCGACAAGGATTGAACTCGGTCTGCTTGAGTAAAAGCGGACATCTCAACTACTGGGCTACGGCCGACTCTTGTTTAATGTAAAAATATTTAGGGAGATAATAGTACCGTAGTAGTTTAATTATTATCGTTGACAGCAATAGAAATTGAAATTATTTTAATCTATCTCCAATATTTCAGTATTTGTATATGACAGTAACAATTAAAAATCACTTAAAATACTATTTTCCATTTTAGCACCATAACGTTAGTTATAACATGAAGGAAGTAAATTAAATCAATATAAGTGGTTGATAAATTAAGATAACTACTCCGTAGCTTAATTGTATTCAGGGTTCTAATACAAAACTGAGTTTTATGTAGGAAATATATAAACTAAAAAAAAATTGTCATAGGCCTTTTCTTTAATAAATAAGACGTATATACGTGTTTCCAATCATAAAATATATAGTAGAGTGTTTATTATACATATATTTATAATCAATGATGCCTTTAATAATATATTGTTAGACAAAAATTACATATTAAACTTACGCGTTCAATTTCTCGTGGTACTCTTCCTTTTTTAGCCTATGTTTTCTGAATGATTCCTTAAAATTTCTTGATCGCTCGCAAAACTCAATATAAATGTCGTCTAAATTGGCCACCACTGCCGCCCAGCCCTGGAATCGAATTCTTAATTAAATCACATTCTATTAAAAGCATCGCCTATTATGCCTCGTCGGTAGCCAAACTATATTATTCACACCTCAATAGTGATGTGGCACTTTGATTATACTCTACCCTGCCCTAAACGCGCCCTTATGTAAAGTGGCCACAGAAAGGCAGTTATTTTCTTAGTCTCGACTATATGAATACAGAAACAAACAAAGTATTTTACTGTATGTCTACCGCATATAAAATTTTGCATGCCTTAGAAACAAGACAAGTAATACATTTATTCCGTGGGATTGTACCATCACTACTTGCTCAGATCAAGGATCAGCACTTGTCACTCGTATAATGCGTGATTTAGGTCACTGACATATAATCTAGTGTCCTCAATGTGGAACAGTGACACTATTTCACTTGCTGTTTGCCCCAACCTCATCCATTGTAAAGATTACGACTTGGTATAAGTGGAATAATTAATGTGGGTCATTATCATCTTAAAAGACGGGTAAACTCAATTACAAACAATCGAAAGATTGATTGTAATTGGCCAAAACATGTCATAATATGTCCTAATATATTTTTTTTAATTTCCATTAAGTGTTTTGAGCTTCTTATAGATACTGCAAATACATAACAATAATAATAACAAAACGCAATTATATTTCTGTAATATTATGTTCTTAAGAAAAATTGTTTGGAAGCTTTACAATTTACTGGAGTGTTAAATTATATTATTCTTATAATGACCAATGACCCAAATATCGAAAACACGATTAACGAAAATGATCAAGGAAAATTAGACTTCCACATAACTTACTAATTTCTCACCGACTGCCACCTAAAAGCTAACAACTTACCTGATGCTGCAAATGCTGTTCATGAACTAACTGTTCACAGCTCCTAGACACTTCGTGTGCTAATTCACTGAACTGCTGAGCAAGGTTTGTGCAATGAATAACTGTCTGTACAGTGGGTGGCATGGAACAGCACTTCTCCACGGCGGCTTTCAGCTCTGCGAGCGATTTCCCATCGTAGGCAGTGCGAGCGTCACTCCTAAACTCCGGCTCTAATTCAGGAATCGGACTCAAATCACTGCACACTAAAACATTTATAAGCCATTTTTAATTAAAAGGGTATAGCATATAGCAAAGCGCAAGTTTTCGAAAATTATGTACCCCCTTTTTCAAGATCTGACAATGACTTTTGCAAGCATAGCACTATAAAAAAAATGTCTCAATTTCCAGCAATTTAGCACATTTGTCTAGACAAGTTATTGGCACAGATTTTAACTAAATAATAAGACAAAAGTGTTAGAAGAATACACTACTTATAACAACATTAAAAGAGTTTACTGTTTAATGGTTTGTATAGACTAAAAATTCAGGTAAAAGTATAAAGGTGTTTAAGTTATTGGTACAGATTTGGTACCCATTTGGTACAGACGTGGGACATAATTATTAAGTTAAAAAAAGTTTTAGTTTACAAATTGTCTTGTTGTGTTTTATTTTCTTTTAAATTTAAATTTTTATTATTAATATTTATGTACTGTTGTTGTGTTGTTTGTTAAAGTCCTGTGTTAACCAAATAAAAAAAGTGTTTATGTTTATAAAATCTTATTGCTTTTGTGTAAATAGTGAGTTTACAGACATTGGTACCAGTATTAGCGAGTACTTTAGGAATGGTATTCATCCACTATGGGGATATATGTGGATACATTGGAAACAAACAAAAACCATTAATTTTATTAATCAATATATAAATAAAATTCTTGTTATAAACAATTTACAGAGGCTTCCCTTTCATCTCAACTGTAGTATTTTCACTAAAGTATTATGCTTTTATAAAAAAATATTTAATCATATCACTTTTCACTGGAAAAAGGCATGTGTTTGTTATTTATGTCATGTCATATTGGAAAGATGAAAAATAAATCTACCTACTCTGATCTCCGCTTATAACTTAAAACAGGCATAATTTGTTTACTAGCTGTCAGTTGGCTGATATATACTGATATGAAACCTATTTTATGGTTACAATTTTTTTAATTTTAGTGTTATAGCTAGAATGAATGATAAATAACTCACATGACAATATGATCACTCTATTGTTATCACCATTTTTTTTTATTAACAGAAATATATCAATGCTTCTTTAGTTGTAATCTATGGTTATGCATAAAACTCAATTTTTTTTTTTCTTTTTTCCATGAAATGATGCTTAATAACTTAACAAAATTTAACAATTTATAAACACATGTAATACTCTACCACCCCAATGCTGCTATACTATAAAAAAGATACAATTGTTTACTCATATTACATGTATAAAGAAAGTATATAATAAACTTATATTAGTAATACAAAATTGTTATCTGTGGCCAAAAGACCTAATTTTACATTATTTCAAATTAATTTGAGTGACAATCTAAGAGAACTGCGAGCTAACTTAAAACATCTCTGGTTGTTAAGTTGTAAACTTGCATAAATAATAATTTAATGCAAATAAAGTAATATTTACTTACTGGATTGCTTCAAGTGACTCTCCCTGAGAGAAGGCTTACTGAACATGTAAATAGGATTAGTGTCTGTCCCTGCACTGTATGAGGAAACCATGTGATCTGACTGCAACACTTCTCCACCGCTCACAAGCAGGACTAATGAGTTAGATGGTATTTTTGTCTTTCTTTCTATTGCCATTTTCAGGCTAGCAACACTAAAATAAAAAATAATAATAAAAGCAATTGTTTGGTTTGGTAGCCTTAAGAACAAAATGCCTAAAACACAAAAAATTGTCTGGTAGTCTTGTAAAAAAATAAAGATATGTAATGGATATGAGAACTTATTTTTTCTCTTATATATAAAGCAAAATAATATTTTTTGTAGTATTTATTGCATTATGTAACTGGTTTAAGTTAAAAAAGTTTAAAATTGTTTAAATAACATAGATTACTAAATAAATGAAGATTACTAAATAAAGGCCAACATGCTGGTTTTACGTATTATTTATTCTCGGTGACATTACAGTTACCATGTTTACCTGCTACATACATAACATGCAAAAAAAAAAATTTTATAGTCTCTATGATAAAAATAAGTTGTTTGAGAGCTTTGTTCAAAAATAAAACTTTTACTTACCTCTGCAATGTGAGATTCATATCATATGTGGTCATCTGACCAGCATCAACATGAAACACATACAACATGATGGCCAATTTGTTAAACTGAGAACTGCAAAGAGACAGTTTCTGCAATCCCTAACTACCGCTTACATCTAAAAGTGAATTCCATGGGGGCTGCAAAAAGGAAATAATTCAATGCATACCAAATAAAGCTGATCACATATAAAACTAATCTACTTATTAAGCAATTCTAAGCCCAAAATGTTACTTCATAAGTAAATTAAAATAAAAGTTGCATTTGAGAATCAATATTTCTATTCAAAGATACAGATGACTGGATTGCAATATAAATAAAATAAATAAATAAATAATGTATTCACTGTTTCTTATGAGCCTTACACATGAAATATTCGATCACATAAAATAGGTGAAATAACACGGTCTATAAACATTAATAAAATAAACAAACAAACTTTAGGCTTTCTATTACGTGGTACTTCCTTGGCTATAACATTTTGTACAGCAAATAACACCATTAGAATGTTTGCTAAAAAGGTGAAAAAAATTCAACTATTTAATCTAAAAATATACCATTTTCGATCATCATAGTGAAACATGTTGTTTTTTTGCGTTTGAAGTCATTTCAACAACAAAGATTTAGTACTCACAAAAACATACTCTGAAAATCACCCTTTGACCCTGCGAACCATATCAGATTGATGTGTCATATAAAAAACACAGTCTAATGTTTCATTCGGTGGTAAAGTTCTATTCAACAAAGGCAAAACAACACTATTATTGACGCACTGATTTTGTTCCAAGCCCTTGAGGTCATAACACCACCATTGCTCGATAATCACAGCTGACAGTTACGCATGGGGATGCCGCCATTACTACTAAGAAACTTACTAATAATTTTAGTAGTTTTATTTTTTCAAATTTCGTCTAACATATTGAGATCATCATTTCATCAACCCAACAAATGATGTTCAATAGACCGAAAAATCACGCATCTATTAAAGTCCAACACACCTACCAAGCATGGATCCCCCTCTTGCTTAGGGGAGATTTTATCCAGCAGATCTTTCTTAGTTACATTTAATCCTTTGTGTTAAATTTCAGTTTAAAAATATTGATTTTTATATTTTTGATAGGTTGATTTGCTACTAATTCTACGGTATAAACTTTGCATTACTTTAGTTTGACACAAATTAAATTCTTTCTATTTATTTTATTCTTCGGAATTACAACTACTTACATCAGTTACAATGACTACTCTACTTTACATACATACATATTTTGGAAAGATAGAAGAAATCGAGTGAGCCGAATATTTTTGTAATTGTTTTTAATTTTATATATTATAACCTTTCTACAGGCAGGCTACTTTTTCTTTGTCTCTATCATATAAGGAAAAGTTCTGTCAGAATCAGTTGTAATTGTCATTCTCGTGTCAAAGTGACGTTACTTTGACTGAAATTGGGGAAAAAATGTTTATGCCT
The DNA here is from genome assembly GCA_927399485.1 of Calamotropha paludella. Lineage (NCBI taxonomy): Eukaryota > Metazoa > Arthropoda > Insecta > Lepidoptera > Crambidae > Calamotropha > Calamotropha paludella. Next base: position 19,666,052 of record OV656807.1, on the reverse strand, counting down.
TATTATCTTGAAAGAAAATTAAATATTTACTACTTACTTAGTAGTTTACACGTATAAAAAACCCCTGTTTTTTCATTATCAACTTAGAACTGTTGTACTTCAGGATTTATAACGTGATGCTAAAAGGTTAGTGACTAAAACATATCCTAGCTGGATTTGAGCGTAGCGAAACGTACGATACGGCGACTAATTAGACGATATCCTGTCCTTAACATTATGTTTGCTTTGAAATACTTATTATTATAAGTTGTCTTAAAAATATACTTTATATTAGGACATATTATTTAACATCAATTGGTTGTAATTATTCAGTAAGCTAACAAAAAAAGATTTACGTTCTACAGCCACTTCAACCTTCTAACGAATTGCCACATTTTTTTTAACTAATTTTGAACTCCGGTTGTTGTAAAAATATGTTTGTAATTTTATACTTAAATCTTTATATTTTACTACTTTAGTAGATTTTTTGCATATAGAAACTTTGCGTTTATTTTTTTTCGTCATTCATTATGAACGCAGATCAACACAGTACTACTGTACATACATATAACAATAATAATATGAATATAGAAATGATACTACTTTGTGCTTGGCATCATAGAAATCAAGGATAGTAAATATAATGACGCGCTCTAAGAAAATTGGTGTGTCAATCTCTTTTTATAAGTATAATATTATTAAGTCGGATATAAACATTGTGCAATGGAATTCACAAAGCATTAAGCCAAAGCTGTCTAGTTTCTGTGCGCTTTTGCATCAAGAAAAGATCCATATTGCTATCGTCAGTGAAACTTGGTTAGACAATGAAACAAACTTAAATATTTCCGGGTACAATATATACAGAAAAGACAGGTTTGATTCCTACGGTGGAGTTGCAATTATGACACACAAATCAATCCACTCTTGCGTATGTCCTATCACAGTCCACAATGCCGGTATAGAAACTATATGCATTAGAATCTTTAATTGTATTAACATTGAAAACATAGTATCGGTCTATTGTCCGTCCTCAGTACGCACCTCACAACTTGAATGGTATAACTTATTTTCTCAGTTTAAACAAAAAACGTTAATAGCTGGCGACTTTAATGCCCATCACACCAATTGGTGTTGGAGAAATGACTCCAGAGGTTCACAGATTTATGAATCTGCTTATGACAATGGTTTTATATCATTAAATAATGGAGATTATACGAGAATTAAACTAGTCAATAATGTTTTACAAAAATCCTCTCCCGATATTTCTTTTGCGTCATCAGATATTGCAATTGACTTTACGTGGCGAGTAAACAACGAAAACCTTGGAAGCGATCACCTTATCATAAAATATTCAATACAAGTCACGGAACCTTTGGAGTTAATCACAAAAAGGAACTACAAATTAGCGGACTGGAAAAAATATAAACAAGAAGTGCATTTATCCCTAACAGAGTGCAATTTTGAGGCCCTAAATGTCCAAGAACGATATGATAAATTAGAAGAAAAAATTTTACAAGCTGCCAATAGCAGTATCCCGTTAATTAAAATAAGTAATAAGCCGGAAAGTAAATTTAAACCAAAAGACTACTGGACACCATCTTTGTCTCAACTTGTTGCACAACGTAGGTTAGCACTGAAATTGTTCAGACGTAACCCAACCCCGCAGAATCTTGATATATTACAAAATAAGATTGATGAAACGCAGAAAATGATAATAAAAGCTAGATCACAATCCTGGAGGAAATTCTGTGGCAGTATAGATGAGACTAAGTCTGTTGCGGAAATGTGGTGTAAGATGAGATGGATGAAAGGCCACCGTCAAGTCAACGGGTATCATGTACCTCATGATAAATTAGAAGAACTGATTTGTAACCTTGCTCCTGACACCGTTTCAGAATGCACTCCGACCTTTATTTCACATAACCAGTTGCTGGAGTCGGTATTTCAAATGCAAGAACTTAAGCAATGCATTAAAAAAGTAGACACCGCACCTGGGGAAGATAACATAAGTTACTCTATGATACATAACCTGCCTGAGATAGGTTTTGTGATTTTACTCCAATTGTACAATGACATTTTTTCTACAGGAATCATACCTAGCCAATGGCGAAATATTAAAATTGTCGCTATTCCCAAAATTAATACTGAGAGGAATTTGACCCCAAAGCTGAGACCTATCTCTCTTATCTCTTGTATGTGTAAAATTTTTCATGCAATGTTATGCAAGCGACTAGAATGGTTCTTAGAAAAAAATCATATTCTTTCGCCTAATTCCACTGGTTTTAGAAGAGCTCAATCCTGTACAGAAGCTTTAGCACGTCTTGTTACGTACATACAACTGGGTTTCTCTATTAATGAACCAACAATAGGCTGCTTCTTAGACGTAGAAAATGCGTATAATAATGTCCTAGTACGAAAAGTGGTAAGCAGACTAGACGAATTACAAGTAGGGTCGTCGATATGTAAATACCTTTGGTCCTTCCTCAGTCAAAGAAATCTCCAAGTAAGCAGTAACCATCAGACCATTATAAGATGTACAAACAAGGGCCTGGCACAAGGAGATCCGATATCTCCTCTCCTGTTTAACATTGTTACGTCAAAAATATGTCATGAGGTTAAAAATGTTATGATTAGCCAATTTGCTGACGATTTTGCGCTATATTTGAGTCATGGGGATTTGCATATAGGTACAATTATTATTCAAGATAGCATAGAGACTATGATCTATCTTTTGAAGGAAATTGGTTTAGAAATGTCACCCAACAAATCCAAGTTCTGCGTATTTAGTAAGGGTAATAAGAGGCACAATGTGCAACTAAAGATTCATGACCAATTTATTATGGCTTCGGACTGTGTTCGGTATTTGGGACTTTGGTTGGATAGATCATTACTATGGAGGAAACATATAAACGAAATCAATGAAAAAGTCCTTAAATTTCTCAATTTACTTAAAATCTTAGCTGGTGGAGGGTGGGGAATTCATCCAAAGCATTTAAGATCTCTTTATATATCTCTGATAAGAAGCAGGTTGGACTATGGATGTTATCTTTATGGCAACAGTGCAAAAACTAATCTGGTTAAATTAGATAGGCTCCAAAATCTAGCACTGAGAACAATAGGTGGTTTCATCAAGAGCACACCCATTCATGCAATGGAAAGTGAGCTAGGTATTGTACCCTTAGATATGCGTCGACAATTTCTTGCACACAAAGTCTGTCTCAAAATGCAGTCAATGACTAATAATATTACAACAGGTTTAGTTAAAAACTTAAGGGATCTTTGCTCGAATAGATCTTGGAGAAATAAAAAGAAACCACTGCTGGTTGAAGCCTATAATAAAACTGAACAAAACACCATCAGCAGCTCAAATCCACTTGAAATGTATAACTTAGATATCTGGGTAACCTATATAAATGTTGAAAAGAATATCAAAGTAAATTTAGACAACGTTCAGGGTCCAAAACGCTCAAATGAATTAAATAATTTTAGAGTTAGCATATTAACAGAAATTAACACGAAATACAATGGCTGGTATAAAATTTACACGGATGGATCCAAATCCAACGGTAGCGCAGGCGCGGCCTTTTTTTGTCCTAACCAACAACTTAAAGCTATGTTTAAAATATCGGTCAATATATCTATAATGACTCTAGAACTAGTAGCGATCTATGAAGCAATCCTACACGCCATAAGTACTAGGGTTCGCAATGTTGTTATCTTTTCTGATAGTAGAAGTGCTTTGCAACATATAGCTCGATGCGCCTCTGGCAGCAGAGGTGTATCGATAGCTTATAAAATTATTGCAAAACTTCATGAGCTAAACTGTGACGGAGTTCACATGAGGCTTCAGTGGGTTCCATCGCATTGTGGTATAAGTGGGAATGAAGAGGCTGACCGAATTGCAAAACTAGCTGCTACAGAAGGAAGCCAATACAATATACTCCCAACATATTCAGAAGTCCTTCATGAATACCAACGCCTACGTTTCGAGAACTGGAAAGAATATTTTAATTTAAGGTCCAGAGATAAAGGGATATGGTATAAAACCATCCAATGTCAGCCTCTTACAGTCCCATGGATTTTACACTCTAGGCTTAATAGATTGTACAGTGTAATAATGCTCCGGCTTCGATCCGGGCACTTTCCGACAAATAAGTTTGGTTTCTTAATGAAGAAGGTAAATTCCCCAAATTGTGACGTATGTGGCACGTTAGAAGACGTACATCATTTGCTGTCGGAGTGTGCCCGGAACGAAAGTGAACGGCAATTGTTGTTCCGCACCTTAAATTTAAATCGGTTAGATGTAGGCACCTTCCATGCTATCTTGGCTGAACCACTGTCGGATGCAGCCAAGAAGCTTTGCTCTTTAGTTTATGTTAATAATTAAGTAGTTAAATGTAAATAATATAGAATAAGGTTTATGATAGGACTGACATATCTTTTTAAGATAAAAGTCCTGAAATTAAATAAAAAAAAAAAAAAAAAAAAAAAAAAAAAAGTATAATAGAAAACCCTCTTTTTCTCCTACGCCCCAACTATTATGTGCCTCGCATACGGTATTTTAAAGCTTAGAATAAATATTGAAAATAATATATGAATATAAAGGATTTAAAGAATGATGAAATTAGAAAAAAAATATATTTATTTAGTTTATTGGCTTAAAAATATACCTACCTATATAATACACAGTTGTATACAAGTCAATGTATATTGTATGTAATTAAATTATTTGTAACTAATTCGTCGTCCATTTTTGTCCAACTTGCATAACATTATACTTAGGTATGATTTTCAGATTCAAATGATATTGTATGCGAAGGCTTGTAAATTTAAAATTGCTCTATTGCGCAGTGAGAAGGATAGAGCAAATCCTATTTTATATTTCAGCCAGCCCCATGACATGACGTCCTTAATACAGTATAGAAAGACATCAGCGTCCAACTCTCTATAAGCACTTCGTCTTTACGATTCTGAGTGTCAGTTTCTGGAGTTTATACATTTGTAAATACTCTACCCAAGAAGAGAAAAATAATCATGATTAATCATGGAAACGAATCATACCTAGGTATATTTAGAGAAAAGATTTAGCTGATATGCTGGCTGCTCTTTATTAATAACTGGCTGTTCCGGCCACGCATTGCTGTGGCTCAGTTAATGTTTTTTTATTACAGTACAAATTCTCCATAGAAAAATACATACAGCGTGTTTCTTTAAAATATGCGAGTATAATGAAAAATGGTATGATATGAATTTTTCAATATTTCCGATCTGAAATCCCCCATAAAGTGCACATTTTCTTTTATTATTTTGAAAGTTTAGGCCATCGCGCAGCTTTTAAAGTTCATCAGAAGCTATGAAAAACCTTGAATTTATTTTATTTTTAAAAACGAAAATTTGATTTTGTTCTGTTGGTTCCTTTTTTTTACTATCGATCAAATTATTTGCATCTTGTAACAATGTAAGGTATGCAGTTATTTTACTCATAAAACTACAACTAGTAGGTGTTGTATTAAAAAACTACTGTAATACTACCTAATAAAAAAAAGATGTAAATTTTTAAAAGCCGTTCAGGCGTTAAATATCCTAAAATAATAAAAAAAATATAACTCCTGAAATGGTAATCAGCTATCACCTTACACCGGCTTGACACCTTAAGAAAAACACGCTGTATACATGCCAACTTGATCTTCATATCATGATCGGTTGAACGGTGTTGGAGTAAAACGATAACATACATCTATGTATTTGTTATACATATAAGTAATATAAATACAATGAAATCTCTAGAGGCACAGATTGGTACAGAGATTGACCTACTTGACAAACCCGGTTTTTTTTTTAATTATGTATCACTTAAGTTATAATGACTGTGAGATCATGACAGTCGCATTAGTGAGTTTAGCTCGATCCAAAAATTACTTTGCTATATATCCGTTCAAGTCATTTTGTTTACAATATTTGTACTTTGTAAATACTCGTCTCAGCCAAATGATGTCCACTGTTGTACAAAGGCCTCTCCCAAGGATCTCCCCCAATGACCGGTCCAGCGCTACCCGCGCTAAGACCTTCACCAGATCGTCGGTTCACCGAGTCGGAGGCCTGCCAACGCTTCATCTTCGGATCCGTGGTTGCCACTCAAGAACATTTCCCAAGCCACTGCCAGAAAATTGGCAATTCTGCGGGCTATGTCGGTTGCTTTCGTTCTCCTATGGATTCCCTAATTTCCGATTCGATCACGTACGGAAACTCCGAGCATAGCACACTCCATCGCCCTTTGGGTGGCCTGGAGCCTTTTCATTAGGCCCATTGTAAGAGACCACGTCATCATTCCGTACGTCATCACTGGTAACACACTTTAGACACATGATGAGACATTGCGGTATTTAGGACGAGAAGATGTCGCAAAGTTACCCGAACGCTGCCCAGCCGAGTTGGGTTCGACGATTGTCCTCTTTCTCAAAGTTGGACCTACTTAATTGGACTGTTTCTTCCAGATACACATAATCGTCAACAACTTCGAGTGAAGAATCTTCAACCTTGAGAGGAGTGGGTACAACACGGACACTTGACATAATTTTCCTCTTGTCCATGTCCATGAATGTCTTCCAAGGTCTCAGCCATAGCTACGCTATCATCAGCGAATTGAAGGTGGGTGATGTACTCGCCGTTGATATTAATGCAGAGTCCACTCTAGGCTGGAGGCGGACCGACATGGTGGCGTTTTCGTTCAAGCATTTCAACATTTCAATATATTGATAGTCGATTTAGCACCGCTTATAGAGAGTACAGTACAGCCCACGTTTCGATTGAAAATCAGTAGTTTACAATCTCTTTTTAGAACTTTATGTTGCTTGCTAACCATTTTCGTGCAAGTCGTGCGAGCCTTTAATTAAGGCATCACTTTGAAACGTGTCTCATAAAATTATGTATATGCCTTATCTTAATATACAGGGTGTGGCGTAAATAGTGGTCCAAAGCTAAGGGTTCGGCGTACTAGGTATTCAACTATAACATACCACTATTTTTACCCAATTTGGTGCAAGTTACGGTTACCAATACGGTTACAAGTCCCGACCTTGGTATAATGCGGCCTGTGCGTGCTGAGGCCCGAAAACAATCTGCTTACCAAGCCTGGGTGCAAATCCGCGATCGCGGGGTCTGTGCACGGAGAATTCGAGCGAAGAAGAGAGCCTATAAGTCGGCCGCCAACTCATGCAAAAGAGTGTTACTAAAGGCGAGATTCGACCACATCAGCAGAATAGGGATGAAACTGTCTTCCTAACCGAATGGAAGTAAACAGTTCTGGTCCCTCTCGAAGTCAGACGAAACGAATTTCTGCCGTCCTATGCTACCGCCATAGCTGAAATCTGACGGGTCACTGGCCCATTCTGCAGCTGAGAAAGCAAGTTTATTTGCCTCTCTGTTTGCGAGCATTTCCCGTCTAGACACCGGCTCTCAGCAACCACCAAACATACCTCGCTGTGATTGTTGGATGTCGGAGATCACAATTCACTATAATCAGGTCCGTAGAGTCTTACTTAGTCTGGACGTGAATAAGGCCAGTGGTCCTGATGGCATACCAGTAAGAGTGCTGAAGTACTGTGCGCCTGAGTTGTCTCCTGTGCTAACACGCTTGTATCGCTTCTTTCTCAACACAAAAACCGTCCCAAAATCCTGGAAGCTTGCCAATGTGCAACCAATACCCAAAAAGGGTAGTCGTGCCGACCCATGCAATTACCGACCGATCGTCATCACTTCCATACTCTGTAAGGTTATGGAAAGAGTGCTGAACAGCAAGTTGCTCTCATACCTAGAAGACAACGATCTCCTCAGTGACCGTCAATATGGCTTTCGCAGAGGACGCCCAACTGGGGATCTTCTAGTTTATGTGACGCATTGCTGGGGCGAGGCCCTCGAGATGCACGGCGAAGCACTTGCCGTGTCACTTGACATCTCGAAGGCTTATGACAGGGTCTGGCACGCAAGTCTGCTGCGCAAGCTTCCTGCGTACGGTATCCCCGCTGACTTTTGCAGATGGATAGCCGACTTCCTGACTGAACGATCGATCAGAGTAGTTGTCGATGGCTGCTCCTCTGACTCAGTGCCTATTGATGCCGGAGTTCCTCAGGGGTCTGTTCTTTCTGCGAGGCTTTTCCTGCTGCACATCAATGACCTGTTAATACCAAATTGTTGGGTATGCAGACGACAGTACTGTTGTAGAGAGATACCTTTCTAGCGCAAAAGCCAGCGGCGACGACGTGATGTTCATGAGAGAGGCCATGGTTGAGCGAATAAACCAGAGGCTAAACTACGTTTCCCAGTGGGGCGATAGTAACCTCGTTAATTTCAACGCCTCCAAAACACAAGCGTGTCTTTTCACGGCAAAAAGGAGTTCCTTCCACCTCACTCCTACTTTCCGAGGTACATCTGTACCTGTGACCGACAGCCTCGAGCTTCTTGGCATGGAGTTGTCTTCAGATCTTTACTTCGGCGCCAACATCGAATCCAAAGCTCAAATTGCAGCCAGAATGCTGGGCGTCCTAAATAAGGTCAAGCGATATTTCACGCCAGGACAGCTTTTAACACTCTATAAAGCTCAAGTCCGATCTTGCATGGAATATTACTGCCACCTTTGGGATGGTTCAGCAAAATACCAACTTGCTGCACTGGACACGATTCAGCGCAGAGCTGAGAGGCTCATCGGGGACAACAAATTGGTGAAGAGCATGCTTCACACCTTAGCTCATCTGGCGGTCTTCTACAGACTGTACTTTGGAGAGTGTGCTCAAGAGCTGCATCTGCTCATACCGCCATCTCCTTTTTCCATCGGACATCCAGACGCACTGCAGGCTACCAACCTTTCTTGGTTGATATTCCTACCTGTCGCACCAAGCGCTTTTCAACATCCTTCATAACGCGCACAGCAAAGGAGTGGAACTCCCTCCCTGCGTCTGTATTTAGAGAGATATCTCCCGAGAACTTATAACCCGTCTATTTTCAAGTGTCCAGGGTGAATAGGCACCATCTGGGTTAGCTCGTTCCATCGTGGATTCTGTCAAGGCCCCCGAGCTTGATTGGGATCAAGAGCAAACCCAATAAAAATAAAAATAAAAAAATTACCCAAGGGTTTTTAAAAAAAAAATATTTAAACCTTTTTTTATATTATTTTTTTACCCTTTTTCATAAAAATGGATGCAGTTTTCACAATAAATGTTCTTTTCTTATTCCGTTTTCTATTTATTACTGCTGGATACATTAGCTATCTTAAAAAAATACTATCTTTGATGTAAATTTTCAGATATTAATGCAAAAATAGCTTATTCTTAATTTTTAACCCAAACTTTAACATATCATAGATAATCAGACGCGATTTTTGCAAAATAAATGTACTACACGCTTAGTGCCCATAAACTTTAAAACATTCCTACTAAATACCGATTTCAAAATGGTATTACAATAGTGGATCCTAATAAGGGGCCCTTCATTTATTACGTAAGACTGTTTAGGGGGGGAGGGGGGTCGACCATGTCTAATTTTTTCTTACAAGGGGGTGGGAGGGCGTCTCAATAGTTCTTACGTAAGATCACAAAAAGTTAAAATTATACTTTGAAAACGTGCGAGCAACCGCGCGAGTGCCGAGGTTCGCTCGGATGCGTATAGGTAAAAACTTCGGGATTTCTTTTTGTTGACATAATGTATTTATTCCTAAAATAGTTTGGCATAACGAGTTTGGCATATATTTTGCATAATTTAGGGGTTAAAGTATGAAATTGCCGATTTGTACTGAAAATCTATATTGTTTATTTTTTAAATTTTTAACAAATTTATTTAATCAAAATAGTTGCCATTATTATCTATACATTGCTGCCATCTAATGGGAAGGTCATTAATGCCTTTGCGATAGAATTCCGACGATCTAGACTGCACAAACTGTGTGAAAGCATTTTGTACTGCCTCCTGGGAAGAAAACTTCTTGTCACGTAGATAATTGTCCAAATCACGAAAAAAATGGTAGTCCGTTGGAGCAAGGTCTGGTGAATACGGAGGATGACGAATGGTTTCTAACTGCAGTTCCTGAAGGGTCAAAATGGTTTCTCGTGCTGTGTGAGGTCTCGCGTTGTCGTGGAGCAATAATGGTGAAGATCGATTCATGAGTCGGGGCTGTTTTACTGCTAGTTTTGTCAACATGGTTCGGAGTTCGGCACAATAGACATCTGCCGTTATTGCTTGACCAGATCGGAGAAAACTATAGTGAATAACACCATGCTGAGACCACCAAACAGTTACCATTACCTTTTTATTGGTAAGTTTTGCTTTAGGACACTGTTGTGGCATTTGACCTGGGGTCAGCCATTGCATTTTTCTTTTCCGGTTATCATAAAGAATCCACTTTTCATCACATGTTACAATTCGATCCAATATTCCTTCATTTCTGTACCGGTTCAACAAGGCAACACAAGTTTCAACACGCGTTTCTTTCTGCAGATCAGTCAAATCATGAGGCACCCATTTTTCGTATTTTTTTATTTTATTGATTTGACGCAAGTGAGTCAATATTGTGGGTAAGGTAACGTTAAACCATGCCGCTAATTCCTGGGTACTTTGACTAGGATCGGCTTCCACTATCTCTCTTAATTCATCGTTATTTACCTGTGTGGGCGGTCTTCCTCGTGGCTCGTTCTTTAAGTCGAAATTTCCATCACGAAAGCGTTTAAACCAAAATCGCACGGTGCGTTCATTAGTAGACCCCTCTCCAAACGCAGCATTGATATTGCGGGCTGTTTCTGCCGCGTTAGTTCCGCGTCGGAACTCGTATTCAAAAATAACTCGAATTTTCGCAGTATCCATCTTTCTTGTCTAAATTGAATAACAAAAACAATTGAAAGTCGATATTCAAATGTTTTACATTTTTTAAAAAAAGAACATCATAGAAACCATTTAAAAAAAGTTTCATTCGAAAACCTCAAACCATGAAGATTCTATGTCAATTCAAAGAACCTATTGCAATAAAACGGCAATTTCATACTTTAACCCCTATTATTACTTTGTCATACTCATAATTGTGGCATGATTATAATAAAGTCTAACTAATATATTTATGCATAATTATAATTTGCACAATGTTTTTAGGCATAGTGTATAGTAGCGTAATAGTATTTTATAATAAACTTTTATTTTATAAATGGTTGTTTGAATCTGAAAAATAAAAAAGGTACTTTAACCAGTATTTCCTATATTATATAATGTCAAAGTAGGCTTAGGTAAGGCTAGAGCAATGTTTATGTAAAAATTTATTAATGTGTGTCTGTAATCTTAGGAGTTACTTATTCTGCGTAAGATGATTATGATTATATTCAGTATGGTTTGATACCATTATGCCTATATAAAGTAATGGTTGTGAATTTAATGCTAAAATATGATTATGCTGATTGTATTTATGATTAAACAATTGGGCTTTTGTTATGAATAATAATATTATGCGTAAATGTTCAAATTCAAAGCTTTTTTATTTGGTTCCGTAACTAAATCATATATATATATATATATATATATATATATATATATATTAATAAAAAACAGATATATGTGGAATGGGTGTACGTTGACAACATCACAATCCTGAAAACCATCTAGACCTATTATTAGAGATGTTCCAGTGTCAGACCCACTTTCCGAGTGGGTTTTGAGTCCCTGGACTGAAAATCTTATGTAGGTAAAGATGAATGATTAAAATCAAAGTTTATTTTACCAAAAAATTATAAAAATTATAAGTACCTTTGTAAGTACAAATAAATATTTCTTAAAAATTGTTACCTTGAAAAAGAAACATTAAAACAAACCAAACGTGTATTTATTTTTGCCTTTAGATTCTTACGTAATAAATATTAAACAGGGGGGAGGGGTCGGCCTATTCTTATTTTTTCTTATAATAGGAGGGGAGGGGGTCAAAAACTAGCGAAAATAGTCTTACGTAATAAATGAATGGCCCCTAATAAAAAAAAGTTATTCGTAATAAAGAAGAAGTTCACCAAAATACTATGGAGTTACGTTAATATTAAAGCATTATTTGAAAAAATGTACTATACTGGCAATGGCAATGCATTCAAAAATATCCTTTCAAGATACACATTTTAAAATGCTACATTTAAAATGCTACAAATTTTCGAATTAAATAGCAATAGTTATGGCTATTTAATTCAAAAATAACAACCAAGTTGTAGTGATTGAGACCTAACTTAATTGAAATAATAATAATATAATATAATATAATATTATATAATATAATAATACTATAAATCCGAAAATGAGTTTGTTTGTTTGTTTGTTCCGCTTTCACGCCGTAACTACTGAACCGATTGCTTTGAAATTTTGCAGACGTAAAGATAAAAGTCCGGATTAAATAATAGGGTACTCTTTATCCTGGAAAAAATTGATATTCCCGAGGAAAAACAAAAATATTGTTTGCTTGATGGATGGATTGTAGATGGCGCTGTGTGTCGTTTAAAACAAGGTAAAATATTGCAAACGAATATAAACATGTAAATTTAGAAGCTAAATGATACGATAATGAATCCCCAAAAAATGAGGAATTCCCGAGGGATGACGTACAATTTGTTTTATCGTCTAAATTGTTTTTTTTACATCTACTTATCCTGAAATCACTAAAGTCAACGAATTACTAATTGATATAAGTATTAGTTACGTTATTTAGTTCTAGAGGTATGCGATAGATGGCGATGGGTGTTTTTTAAAAACATGGTAACGATGTGTTTTTTAAAATACATAAGAAGTCGAATGATAGCTTGGAAAAACATTGTTTTTCGCATGGTCAGCTCTATGTAGCGGTTTTTGGGTTTCCAGTGCCCAAAATCTGCATGTTTTTGCTCCACAAGGGAAAACATATAATATAGTGTACCATTCAGTTTTGGTTTAACAACTAATTGTATCCAGCGTTCCATCGCGCTTCTTAGATTTTTCCGTGGGAATGAGAAGTTTTCTTATAGTTGTGCTTTATACCGCAATATAACCGAATTCCACGCGGGCGAAGCCACGGGCGGAAAGCTAGTAATAAATAAAAAAATACAATGGTGATGTCATTATTTAATAACTGTTTTTGACATAATGTTAACAAATTACACCAAATGTTTAAAATGTCCTCCATGCGCAGCTATACACGCTCTGCATCGTCGGATAAATGATCGTTTGATTCGACTAGCAAACCCGCTTTCTTCGATTTCTCGTGCTGCTGTCTGGATTCTAGTCCTCAGTTGGTCGAAACTCGTTATTTCTTCTTTATACAACTTTTCTTTTAGACAACCCCAATAAAATAAATCCAGGGGATTTAGGTCTGGTGAGCGTGGTGGCCACAATATTGGACCTAAGCGCCCTATCCATCTATTAGGATAAGTTAAGTTGAGGTGCTTTCGAACACTAAGAGCATAATGAGCGGGACAGCAATCGTTCTGCAACCACATGTTCTGTGGAACTTCTGGAGCAATATTTTCCATCAGTGAATGTAAGTTATTGTGAAAACTGCATCCATTTTTATGAAAAAGGGTAAAAAAATATAAAAAAGGTTTAAATATGTTTTTCTATAAACCCTTGGGTAAAATTGGCTAAAAATAGTGGTATGGTATAGTTGAATACCTAGTACGCCGAACCCTTAGCTTTGGACCACTATTTACGCCACACCCTATATATAAATTACGTGTCACGTTGTTTGTCCGCGATGGACTCCTACTACTTAACCGATTTTGACCAAACTTCGTAACAATCTGTTATTTGATCTAACTTAAAAGATAGGATAGGTTTTATTTTAATTCATAACACAGCAACGCGTGGCCGAGTTAGTTAATCTTAATATATATAAATTACGTGTCACGTTGTTTGTCCGCGATGGACTCCTAAACTACTTAACCGATTTTAATCAAACTTCGTAACTATCTGTTATTTGATCTAACTTAAAAGATAGGATAGGTTTTATTTTAATTTATAACACAGCAACGCGTGGCCGAGTCAGCTAGTAGTAATATAAGTTATTTACGGGATTGTTACTATATACCTTGTTTTTAGCTAGTTTCCGATATTTCGGCACTGTTGCAACCGCCATTTGCTTGAGAATATCTCGACTGTATACCAATGGCGGTCGGTATTGTTCACCGATGAGTGCAGAATGTGCCTGCATGGTAGTGACAGAAGAGGCACAGTCTACAGGCGTCCAATAGAACGAATGCGCAGTGCTTTTTGCTTAAATACTGTTTCCGCAAAACGGCTCCTGCATGATATGGCCGGTATTTTGTTGGAAGGAAAAACCGAGCTCGTTTTCGTGCCTGGGGGAGGCGGAGAAGGAAGACTGACAGCTGATCGGTACATTATCGCTATTCTCGAGGACCACGTTGTGCCTTACGAAGGATTCGTCGGGGGCAACTTCTTGTTGATGCACGACAATGCCCGGTGTCACACGTCGCGTGTTACTCAGCAGTTCCTGGTCGACCTGTGAATACAGACTCTGGACTGGCAATGGACAGACTATGACTGACAATCCCATTTAGCACTTGTGGGATGAGGTCAAGCGAAGCCGGACCAGAAATCCAGCCCTTTCGACAGAGAAACATTAGTAGCAACGTTACTGGAAGAGTGGTACGTTATTTCTCAAGAGATGGAGAAGTTAATACGCTCAATGAAAAATCGCTTGCAATCTGTAATTTGGGCTAGGGGTGGGAACACCACGTATTGATAGTACTAAATTTTATTTATTTTTGTAAAAAATATTTTATTTTGAAATTACCAAAAAAGATCACTTTTCCTTAAATCCTTATTTTGCCATTGCTCTCATTCGAATGATATTATTAAAAAAAACAATGAATATTGGCAATAATGGTATCAATTTAAAGCTGAAGAGTCACGCTTTTAAAGAACGTATAATTTTTATAGGATGTTATTCCACGGAAGAAAAGTACATTTCGTTGCTTGATAGTCTACTTACATAAATAGTTATATAATAGCAGGATAAGGTTCATTTATGTCATATAATAGTTTGGGGAAAAAGTTTCTTCGCATTTTATATGAAAATTCAAGACCTTTTTTTTCAAAGTTTATTTACATTTAATTACAGTATATAAGTGCCATTTTGTCCGTAGACTTCCTGCCATCTTGTAGGGTAGGAGACATGATCCCGTTGCTGTAGAAATTTTGAGACTTCTGATCAAAATACGCAATAAGTAGTTTTGGCAGTCCTCTCTTGCCCTTGTCTTCTTCTTGTCTCTTGCCCCACTTTTTCAAAAGTCGCGTCAATTTTATCCGTAACATGGTGACCAGAGCGAGGTGCATTTTTGACATCAAAATTCCCGGATTGAAAACGCTTAAACCAACTTTGTGCTACTCTTACTGACACTGCGTTAGGTCCATTAACGTCACAAATTTTTTTCGCGGTATGCGTTGCATTTTTTCCTTTTTTGTAATAAAATTTTTAAAAATTATCTAATTTCTTCATTCGATTCGCTCACTTTGACAGAAAGAAAAACAAATAAAATAAAGTGGGAAACAAAATTTTCCTAATTTGATTCTATTTTGAATATTTTATTACAAGTTTATATACTAAACTAGCTTTTCGCCCGCGGCTTCGCCCGCGTGGAATTCGGTTATATTGCGGTATAAAGCACAACTATAAGAAAACTTGTCATTCCCACGGAAAAATCTAAGCGCGATGTAACGCTGGATACAATTACTTATTAAACCAAAACTGAATGGTACACTATATTATATGTTTTCCCTTGTGGAGCAAAAACATGCAGATTTTGGGCACTGGAAACCCGGGAACACGCTACATAGAGCTGACCATGCGAAAAACAATGTTTTTCCAAGCTATCAGTCCACTTCTTATGTATTTTGAAAAACAAATCGTTACCATGTTTTAAAAAACACCCAGCGCCATCTAATGCATACCTCAAGAACTAAATAACGTAACTAATACTTATACCAATTAGTAATTCGTTGACTATAGTGATTTCAGGATAAGTATGTGACGGGTGCAGCCGGAGAAATAAAAGCTCGTTTAGGTCACTTGTTTTTATATTTAAGGAATTAAGGCACAACTGAAACAATTATTTAAAAAAAGGTAAATTACACTGAATACAAAAACAATTTCACATTTATCACTAAAAACATATTATAAAAGGTAGGGCTACTTACAATAGTGCCTTATAGAAACTTATAGACTTATAAACAGGAACTGGTGGTACAGAATATATATACAGGAAACTTGTGAATTATGCTTATGAGCTTATTATACTTGTGAGCTTATTATAACTGCTCAGCACTATAAATATATTTAAATAATTTGTTATCGGTGAGTCAACCACTCTACGCGCTGACTCTGGTAAGAATAAACTTCGAACAAAACAAATAAAAAGAGACAGACAGTAAATTTAAAATAGGAATCAGACAGACAGTAAATTTAAAACAGGAAACGAAGAGAAAAGAAAATATGAAAAATGGCCAGAGAAGAGCGCAATGAAAGCAACGAGTCGCCAATATAGCTATGGCGCCTCGTTACAATACCCGCTCCCCCCTGGAAGAAAAAATCCTGAGTATAGAAAGGATTTTTTTATAAAACTATGTAAAAATAAGTGACCATTTTATATAAAAAACATATCTTTAATAAAAATGGATGAGATGAGAATTGTGAAATGAGAAAATAAGGAGACCAGCTTCCTAACATGCATCACTTTCCTTACATGCATCACTTTCATACTTCCAGAACATACTTCAGTCAACGGTCATGGTTGATTTAATAAGACAACCAGACTCCACGCGGTAGAGTATCCAAAATTTATTGAATACTCAACTGGCTCCCTAAATTAGTGAAGGCTTATTTAACCAGTCACAACCCGCTGGGTGAAAAAATAAAACTGTAGGCTTGTTTAACCAGTAACAACCCGCTGGATGAAAAATAAAAATTAGTGTAGGCTTGATTAACCACTCACAACCCGCTGGATGAAAAATTAATAGTGTAGGCTTATTTAGCCAGTCACAACCCGCTGGATGAAAAATAAAAAATTAGTGTAGGCTTGTTTAACCAGTCACAACCCGCTGGATGAAAAATAAAAATTAGTGTAGGCTTATTTAACCAGTCACAACCCGCTGGTAGAAAAAATCCCTCAAGATATATAATGAGGCTATAACAATAGACTTAGAGGTTCTATTCTTGGTTGAGAAATTAAATATGCCTTCTATGAAAACTGAAAAATTAATAATGCCTTCTATGAAGACTGAAAAACTAGATAGGTCTTCTGTAAAGACTGTATAATTAAGTATGTCTTCTATGAAGACAGTTAATGTAAAGTAATTATTATATGTTGTAATAGAATGAGTGAATGAATGAGTTGTAAATATCAGTATGTATAAAAGTAATATAAAAAAAATAATCACTTTTGGAAAAGTAATAACGATAGAGAATTCTAGTTGGGAGAAAAAGTAATAATAAAAAAGTAATAATAATAAATAAAAAAGTAAAGAAAAAGTAATATAAGAAAAAGTAAGTTAAAGAAAATTTTTCAGGTCTTAAGAGTTGAGGTAAATTTTGTGCAAGGAGTTCGTACTTATGTAATTGTTGGACAGAAGAGGTTGGGTGAAAATTTGATTGACAGGCTGTCATGGATGAAAAATTTGTTTGAAGTTTTGCAAAAGTCATTTATGTTATGTAGTAATCTCTAATCTATTTAAACGTATTGATAAATGAATCATGAAGAAACCATAAGAAGAATGTTTTTGATTTTATCAAGATCACGTTCAATGGAGTAAGGACTGGAAAGAACTGAACAATCTGAGTCTATTATTGGATTTAACAATTCTCGTAATTCCTCTGCGGTTGCGACAGATGGAAATTCAATTGAGCGGAGACTAAGTTCATAAGCAAGCTCAGGTTTATTTATAAGTGATGGATTCATAGTGTTATTAAAAATAAATGATTGTGTTTCAAAACGAGGTGTTTTTCTAGCTATTTAAAATCTACTTATGACTTAAAATAAATTTAATAATACTAGTGCTAGGTAGGTATTGTGTTCAAGCTTAGACTGGTAGGAACCTTCTGGATAGACGACACGGATTGCCCCAGGAAAGTGCCCAGCCAAATCTAAACTTGTATGTGGGATACACTGGAGGTACTCCCTCTCAGCACTGCCCGTAAGTGTTAATTGCATTGATCTGAGTGATATATTGACGCTCAGAATCAGCAACAATTTTGTGTCGGTTTCTTTCAAAACCGCGTATAGTTTTACTGTCTGATGGGTGTAGTAAATGTGGGGTAAGTGTGTTAAGAGGATTCATACTCTTTGTTTTATAAGACGTTTCTGTCCTTTTTGTATATAACTGTGGTTCGTTGCCTAGAGACTGTTTGTCGATTATACTGAATATATTTTATTCTTGTTTCAATGTTTTTCCCGTAAATCCTAATAATTTCGTTAAAGTGGTAGCAGAACGTGGTTCCTAGCAATGAAATAAAGGAAGGAAGTTGTTATTGAATCCTGAATAATAAATATTTAGAAAAAAGAAATATAAATTAGTACGAATTTTGTCGCCATCACAAATCTCGACTAAGTAATGGATAAAGTGATAGCAGAGGCAAGTAAAGTACAAATAGGAATTCTAGATAGCAAAAACTTCAAAACATGGAAATTCAAATTATTTTTAGTGCTGAAAGCATTGCCCGGAGCGATCGAAATTTTGGAAGGTAAGAAGCTAATGCCTACCTTATCAAGTCCGAGTGACGATGTGCAAGTAGCGATGTTTGAAAAGCAAAAGCAAGAATTTAATAATATAGATAGCGCGATATTAGTCCTGCTTACAAATAATATGTCTGATGAGGCACTGCAAAAAGTAATGCGGTTTACAAACTCCAAGGCCATGTGGGATGAAATAGAAAGGCTTTATGGAGGTTGCACAGTGGATAAAAGCTATGATCTATGTTTAAGTTTTTTCAAATATCAAAAAGAACCAGCACATGATATGTCAACCCATATCTCTACTTTGAAAAATATTTGGCACGATCTGAATTTATCATTATATTCAAGTAACGATTTACCAGATATACTTCTCATATGTAAGATATTGGATACTCTTCCGACAGAATATTTTGGCTTCAAGTCAAGCTGGTTATTGATGTCAAAAAAAGATCGGACCATAGAAAATCTCACCAGCCAGCCAGCCCATGAGAAAGTCCTCTCTGTCAAAGACGAAGGAGAAAGTAGTACTCAAGCATTGATTGTGAGACCAGGAAGTACTAATAATTATAAAATGTGATATAATGATGACAAGAGAAAGAAAGAACGAGTCTTGAAATGTAAATACTGTCTGGAGAAAGGTCATATAATAAAGAAATGTAAGAAATGGATTGCTGATGGCAGACCACCTAAAAAGTCTACTGATACTGTATATATGAACTTGTCTATATTAGCATTAGGAAAGGATACAAAAATTGAAGATATGAACAGCTGGTATGTAGATAATGGCGCTACCAGCCATGTCACAAATACAGGCGACTTTTATCAAAATTTTACGTATTTCCAGAGTTCACACACAGTAACCAGCGCAAATGGACAATGCATCCAGGCTGTTGGTATTGGGTCTATACGCGCGGAAGCGGAAGTAGACGGAAGACTTGAACAAATTCTTTTGAAAGATGTATGGTTTGTACCAAGTATCCAAAGAAACTTGTTCTCTGTTCTTGCTACACATGACAACAATGTTAACAACAGCATTTTTGAATCAACTGCAAAGGAGTGTTCACTGAAGATTAATGGTGAAGTAAAACTGATTGGTACGCGTGATAGAAAAGGTGGCCTATATAAATTGAAAATAAGATGTCACAAGCCTACAGTTGCCATAAATCAGTTATCTACATCAAATCTTTTACAGTTATACCATGAGGGGTTTGGACATCAAAATAAAATGCATGTCAAAAAGATTTTGGAAAAGGAATGGAACATTAAAACTACAGTACAGAAAGAACTGTGTGAAGGTTGCATTTACGGAAAAGCTCACAGATTAAAGTTTGGAGTACGAGAAAATGTAACAAGACCTGCAGAACTAATATGTACTGATGTATGTGGGCCCTTTCCTTATTCTATATCAAAATATAGATACTTCGTCCTCTTCAAAGATATGTACACAAAATATCGCTTTGTTTACTTCATGCGTCATAAATCTGAAGTATATGACAAACTCTTATTAATGATATCAGAAGTCAAAGCATCTGGGTACATTATAAAGGAGATTATAAGTGACAATGGCGGTGAATTCGATAACACCAAAGTACGAAATGCACTTAAAAGAGAAGGCATCAAGCAAAGATTAACCATGCCGTATACGCCACAACAAAACCCAACTGAAAGAGAGAACAGGACTGTTGTGGAAATGGCAAGAACGTTAATGCATGCTCATGCTCAAATCCCGGCAGGCTTGTGGGCTGAAATAGTCCAAACGTCGGTGTACATTTTGAATCGTACAGGTCCTAGTAGGAATGAGATGTCACCATTTGAGACATGGCACAACAAGAAGCCAAGGATAAAACATCTAAGGGTTATTGGTGCATACTGCTATCCACATGTATCCCAAAGAAAGACGCAACAAATTGGACAAGAAGGCTCGAAAGGGTATATTAATAGGTTACGATTCGGATGAAGGATACCGTATTTGGGATGACAAAAATCATGTATTAGTACGATCAAGAGACGTCACCTTTCACGAAAGTCCTCTGTTATCCGACAATTACCTTGAACCTTGGGACTCTAATGACACGGGAAATGATAATGCCATGAAAGGTCACATAAAATTTCCGAATGTAGTGGATGAAACTGAAAAGAATGTTGCCAATGAAGGTTCTTCTATAAATAATAATGAAAGCGAAGATGCAGAAAATAGTTTGACATATACACATAATGTTGATGATGAAAATTTACATGACAATGTGAAATCAAGGCTGGAACAAGAACCAGTTTACGATGAAGAAGATGATTCGATTGAAAATGATAATGTCTCTGACCAGCTTTCTGAAACTGAAATCCAAAATGAAGGCAAAATGACATTACGAAATCGAGCAAATCTGAAACCACCGAGTCGATTTAATGATTTCATCTGCAACATGTGTCATTATCAATATCCTGCCAATGTTATTGAACCTACAACATTTAAAGAAGCCATATCCTGCGATGATTCTGAACAATGGATCAAAGCAATGGACAGTGAAGTGAGTTCTCTTGCAGAAAACGAAACATGGGAAATGGTTAATTTGCCCAAAGGGAGAAAAGCTATTCCTTGCAAATGGATTTACAAAACCAAGATTAACCCTGATGGGTCGATAGATAAATTCAAAGCTCGATTAGTAGTAAAAGGATACTCTCAAAGGAAAGGCTTAGATTATTACGAAACGTTTAGCCCCGTAGCAAAAATGAGTACCATAAGAGCTGTTATTAGCGTTGCAGCACAAGAGAAACTAGAATTGTCCCAATTTGATGTCTCAACAGCTTTTCTCTATGGATCTTTAAATGAAGAGATTTTCATGAAACCTCCAGAAGGTTATAGTAACGGTTCAAATAAAGTATGTAAGCTCAAGAAAAGCTTATACGGCTTAAAGCAAGCACCCAGATGCTGGAACCATTGCATCACAGAATACATGAAGCAAATTGGTTTCAAACAAAATAAGTGTGATCCATGTCTCTTCATAAGAAATGAACATGATAAAGATCGGAAGCTTATTATCGCCTTGTATGTTGATGATGGCTTGATAGCCTCAGCCAGTCAAAAAGAGACGGATATATTTTTTAGAAGAGATGAGAAAACGGTTTAAGATTACAACAAAAACTGGCACTTATTTCTTAGGAATAGAAATAGAAATTAAGGCTGATGGCTCAATTAAAATTGTTCAAAAAGGTTATACAAAACGTGTACTCGAAAGATTTGGCATGGAAAACTGCAAAGATGCAGTTACTCCAATAGTAAAGGACACGAAACCAGAACCGAAAAATGATCCTTCTTCATTCCCATATCGACAGGCAGTGGGTGCACTGTCTTATCTCATGACAGGCAGTCGTCCTGATATTGCGTTTGCAGTAAGTGTTGTTTCGCGATCACTAGATAAACCATCATCAGATGATGTTGTTCGAGTGAAGCGTATTCTACGATACATAAAAGGTACAATTGACTATGGGATAACATATGAGCCACATACAGAATCAAAAAGCATTATTTGCTTTAGTGACGCTGATCACGGTGGCGATCATACTACTGGTCGCTCAACATCAGGCATAATATGTCTTTACTCAGGAGGAGCTATTGCATGGCAAAGTAAGCGGCAGTCGACAGTAGCAATCTCTACTACGGAAGCAGAAATTGTGGCTGCTAGTGAGGCTGCGAGGGAGATAATTTGGCTCAGAAGGATATTCAACTTTATGTTGGAGACAGAAACTATCCCAAGTCTATATCTCGACAGCGAATCAGCGCTAAAGCTTGCTCATGACCCTCCATTTGAATGTCATCAAAGGACAAAGCACATCCGCCTGAGACACTTCTTTATTAGAGAATGTGTTCTCGATGGTCAGTTGCAAGTGTACAAGATTGACACAAATAACCAGCTTGCAGATTTCTTAACGAAACCACTTTTCAAGCCAAGATTGAAGCTACTGTATGAACAAGTTGGCTTGAACAAAAAGGAGACGGGATGTTAAGAGGATTCATACTCTTTGTTTTATAAGAAGTTTCTGTCCTTTTTGTATATATCTGTGGTTCGTTGCCTAGAGACTGTTTGTCGATTATACTGAATATATTTTATTCTTGTTTCAATGTTTTTCCCGTAAATCCTAATTTCGTTAAAGAAGTGTACTGTAAGTGTAGTGTGTAGTTGCGTGTTTGTTATGTCACTACTATAAATTATAATAGTCTAAGTGATAGGATGATATGTGATGAGTTGAAAGGAGAGTGAAACTAGTTGTTTAATTTTTTCCTAACTAATCTATTATACAAGGACTGGTTAAGTAAGACTAAGATAAATTTAATAAAACTAGTGTTAGGTAGGTGTAGTGTTCAAGTTTAGACTGGTAAGAACCTCTGGATAGTCGGCACGGATTGCCTCCAGGAAAGTGCCTAGCCAAATCTAAGACTTGTATGTGGGATACACTGGAGGTACTCCCTCTCAGCACTGCCCGTAAGTGTTAATTGCACTGATCTGAGTGATATATTGACGCTCAGAATCAGCAACAATTTTGTGTCGGTTTCTTTCAAAACCGCTTATAGTTTCTTGTCTGTAAAATGTAGTAAATGTTGGGTAAAGTGTCTTGTAAGTGTTTTGTGTAGTGATGTAGTTGTATTGTCAACTACTATAAATTAAATAAAATGAGGATTGGGATGAGATGAGATGAGATGATTAAGTTAGTAATATGGCCGATAAAATAGTGGGGGGCGACTAAGCCTTTTAGAATTTGGAAAAAAAAATTAAAAAAAAAAACACACACACAACATACAACGATCTTCAAAAATAGTAGTTCGGTACTGGTACTGGTTGACTGGATGGTGATGTTCTATACACGTTGAGGCGCCAGTGTGACGGGTGCAGCCGGAGAAATAAAAGCTCGTTTAGGTCACTTGTTTTTATATTTAAGGAATTAAGGCACAACTGAAACAATTATATAAAAAAAGGTAAATTACACTGAATACAAAAACAATTTCACATTTATCACTAAAAACATATTATAAAAGGTAGGGCTACTTACAATAGTGCCTTATAGAAACTTATAGACTTATAAACAGGAACTGGTGGTACAGAATATATATACAGGAAACTTGTGAATTATGCTTATGAGCTTATTATACTTGTGAGCTTATTATAACTGCTCAGCACTATAAATATATTTAAATAATTTGTTATCGGTGAGTCAACCACTCTACGCGCTGACTCTGGTAAGAATAAACTTCGAACAAAACAAATAAAAAGAGACAGACAGTAAATTTAAAATAGGAATCAGACAGACAGTAAATTTAAAACAGGAAACGAAGAGAAAAGAAAATATGAAAAATGGCCAGAGAAGAGCGCAATGAAAGCAACGAGTCGCCAATATAGCTATGGCGCCTCGTTACAAGTAGATGTAAAAAAATCAATTTAGACGATAAAACGAATTGTACGTCATCCCTCTTCGTGTGTCCTAGCGTGCACAATAAATAACACGAGATCTGAGGGTGACGTCACCATTAGTTGCTTGTACGGTGCACAAATAAATGACTTTTTTAGTAATGAACAAAGTCAATAATATGTACAACAAGAGCGGGTGCTGGGAAAGTGAGTATGGGGAGTTCTATATTACACTCCCACTGGAGAGGATGCTATCATCTTGACATCTTTTCCCTATATAGCAATGTACTTTTTGGATCAAGCTAAACTCACTAATGCAACTGTCATGAACTCACTGAGTTATCGTATCTATTGTACCAAGTGCTATGGATAGCCAATCCACAGCTTAACTGATGAATTGTAGTTCTAAAAGTATGCTACTTATCACTGACATCAATACAATCTTCACATTTGTGCTCAAATTCAGCTTCAAACTGGGGCCTGGATCTTACACAAATATTGACAAGCCACGTACACCTACTATAAAGTAGGTATCTTTGCATAGGATAATAACCCCTAGCCTATTCTCCTATTAAATACATCGTCTCTTGGTACAATTCTATAGATGGGACACCGTGAACTCATATGCGTGAGTGCCATAATCGGTTCTTACGACTGTAATAATAAAAAAGAGTGAATTTGAGTTGTAAAACAAGTACCTAAAATTAATGTAACCGACACTAAAAATCAAATTATTAAAAAAAAATTATAAATAGAAATGAAAAAACCATCCTCAAATAGTTTTGTTTGAGAGCAAAATACTTTTTCTCTAATACAAATGTTTAACAAGTATGAAAACAAATATAAACGCATTTTACAATGCATTTGCTTTTAATTTAATATTAGAAACGTAAAAATACTGCCCGATTCATTATTCTATACAAAAGACAGGCAGTATTATTAAGATTGTTACACTTTTCAAGCCATATGTTTGTTACGGTCAAGGTATAATGATCTGCTGGTTAGCGTAAACCGTTCTACGTAGGCCAACTCTTGTAGGCCAAGGTTTGATATAAAATTATTTGCTTTAGCTAAAAATATAATAATGAAAAACTAAAGTCAGCTCTTTTCTGCTTCCCTAGACAAAGCTAAAGTTTTATTCATTTGGATTGCATGCAAACATTAATTCTAAGTCAAAAGTGAACTTAAATGATAAATGTCGAAAGCTTATTTATCACAAACAATGATTCATTTTAAGGTATTGACAAACCTAAGACAAGCCCTGTCTCAAGTCTTAAACAAGTTAAGTTTTAAAGAAAATTACTATTTTAATAAACCAAAACCATCAGCTAACTCGTTCATCGAATGCTTTAATTACTCACATTAACCCAGTGCCTTTCAGGTTGGACAGCACCATTTCGTAAAGTAGCTAGGCTTATAATTAAAAGGCTAATTGGCTGTAGCGTTAATAAACGATAGGTATTAAATATTATTTATGATCGTAGTATATAGATAAATTATGATAACGATATTTTAAGGTTTCCTTAAGCAATGATTGCTCCCTTTGGCGATTTAAATAGTGTTCTCTCAAAAGTTTTATATTGGTTCACGAGTAATGATGTATCGCTAGTCGCAAAGAGTGTATCATTACCAAGTAAGGTCATAAAGTTAAATAAAGTAGTATTCGAGTTGGTTGAAAATAATACTACACTGTTCGCACCATAAATTTACAATCATGATCTAGAGGTTTTTCTGGTATCTCTTGCGGGGCAATATTATTATTACAAACACATACATGATGATGACCGGAGGATTCCCTCCGGTAGTAGCGTGTGAATAGCCAAGACTAAGGCGGTTAACACACTGCACCGCGCTCCGTCGCGTAGCGCGTAGCCGCAGATTTTATTATTGTATGCAAGAATCTCAATTAATATAGAAAACACGCCTATGACAACACACTGCCGACGCGGGAACGCGCGGGAAGGCGCCCCGCGCGCAGATTCTGCGCGGGAGCGCGGGGCGTGAAGAAGTAGGGTCAACTTGTATTGAAAATCTGCGCGGAGAAGCAGATTTCACCGCTAAGTTAGGCAGATCTGCGCCTCGGCGCGGGGGCGCGTTTTTTGTCGCTACGCGCACCGCGGCGGGACGCATCTCTAGTGTGTGAACCGCCTAAGATCTTGGCACTGAAAGCATTTAGACGCTTCATAAACTGTATGAAAATATTTTCTTGTGTGGCATTAACATATCGGGTTAATAGTTAATACCCTTATCCACTGGTCTATTATAAAAATTGTATTATAGAGATCAGTGCCCTTGTCGAAGCCATAAAGTTTGCAAATGAAACATAGTAGGTACCTACCTACCTTAATGATCCCTTTTTCCATTGCGGTCACCACGGACTGGAAATTTATCTACTTAGGAAACTAAAGTTCCGGCTGCGATGCATGGGGATGAGTGGTTGAATTCCTTAGATTGAATCGGAAATAAATTGTGATTGTGATTAAATAGAGGGAAACATTAACTAGATCATGCATCACGCTCGTGAACGGGTGAGATGTTTAAACTTAAAATAACCTTTATATCACCTTATGTTTTGTTTTATTTAATACTTTAGGTAGGTATGTCACAACAATATTTGAGTCAGTAGGTATTATTTTTCTCTATGGAAACTTGTTTTTTGCATATCACTGAGATTTTCTCTAGTATAAACTTAAGAAATTTGTTAAATGGTTGTTTTGATAAGTGATGCAATGATACTGTAATTATTGTTATACACGATGATTTTTTTGTATTAATCATAAATGGAAACGATTTATAATTTTGGGTATAAATAGGTATCGGTAGGTACTTACTTCTGTAAAATCTGACGAGTTTCTATATTTCCTTTTTCTTGTCAATAAAATCTATAAACATCTAATGTAAAGAACTTATATTTTACAGTTTTTAGTGACCTCTAAAGAATCCCCACTAGGTATCAGTTCTGTGTCGTATGCCTTGCTCCTTGCCACGTCAGCAGTGGCGTAGCTACCAAAGAGCTAAACAGTGCTGATCACCAGAGTTCTAAGTATCAGATGGCCTTCCGATTCTGACCAGCAAACGTATAACTAGCTAAAAATTCTCCCACTTTTGGAATGTAAATAAAATAGGCTGCAACAATTCTTTAAGGTAGTACTGTCGGTCAAAGTTACCGTATAAAATATTGTAAATTTCACTTATTAGTAGATTAAGATATGACCTTGATGAATATTTGAAAAACTACAGAGAACCAGTAAAAATATATTAAACTTGATTTTTTTTTCATTTAACATTAAAAGATTATGAGAAATCAGTTTTTATTTTATAAAAAGTATCGTTTCGATTCGATTCAAAATTGAGAAAATGAAAGAATATGTATTAGACATTTAAAACACATGACTACTGCTAGCATATGATAATTAATAAATAACTAAATATAAAAAAATGCTATCTATTCTCCTTCCAACGCGATATCACTTGAACTAAGTTCTACGCTAGTTAAATAAGACTGTTTTTTACGTTTGACTCTTGCCGTATCAGCAGTAGGTACTACTTAAATCATGAAAACTAGTTTAAAAGAATATAGGGGAATTCCTGAAAAGTTTCGTTAGGGTCTCAGTATTTTTATGCACCAGAGCCTAAGATTATCTAGCTACGCCTCTGTATGTATTTCTGTATTCTGTGATAAAAATCATAAAATTAAATGAACAAATTGCTCGCCATCGGCTGCCTAGTCTCTCATGACATGACCTTAGATGTAGACAACAATAATAAAAAAACCGTTTATTAGAAAATATTTCAGAAACATAAACATTAAAAATAGCGAAAAATATGTATATTTCGTAATAAAATGTAGAAATATAATACTAAAGCGAGATTATAAATTATGGATATAAATATCAATGATATACTTAGATATAAATATAATGGCTCGACAGACATTAGTACTTTGTATTGCATGTCCTTAAATCACATTGAAAAATTTTGTTGAAGTTCATTAGTGATGTTCAATTATCATTATTGAGTTACACCCCATTATTTATATATTGCTTAAACCTTTATAATGCATTTACATGATTAACATGTTTGTATAACATTAGCAACTGCTTCCTTTCTTGTAGTGGTTTAGAAAACAATTATAAATTACTTTTTGTATGTAAATTTATGTTAAACCTCAAAATAATTATGCTGAAAGTATTTATATAACTAGTTTACAGTTCTTAATTCACCATGTATAGGTTTTTAGTTTTTATTAACAATGCGGCGAGGGCGCTCAGGAGAGGCAATATGAGACGAAAATGTATGTCGTTCTGTGGAACGAAACACAAAAAGCGCCCAGAGCGCAGCATCAGCAGTCAAGGCGAAGCACCGGGAGACGCCCAGACGCGCACCCCGTCCGCTTTCTATATAAAGGCTCAGTAAAGATGTATACGAATGTTGCACTTGATCTTCTCATGATACAAAACTTGCCCCTTTCTTCAGATACTATGTTTGGACGATGACACTCAACATTTGCATAACTTGTTTACTAACCTTCCCAACTTTTAGCAATTGACTTCATTACTGCCTCAAATTATGGAGTGCCCTACTGGCTAAGTAAAATATTAATCAAGTAAATAATCACAATATTATGGAGTCTAACCTACGCACTACATACTTAAATGTCTTTTTTATCAGGTCAGAGAACAAATTTTAAAAGTAACATGTTATCTATTCAGACTTGATTCAATTATCAATATAATAATAAATTAATTGACAATAATATAAAAATATGTGAGATTTTCATTAAGATACAACTATAACAAAGTTGGATTGCTTCTCTACCTTCAATGCTTCATAGCCTATTAATTTGCACACAAAAAATTAGAGGTCATTTAACTAACAATATGGTTAGTAGGACAAACTTAACAGCTCATACTAACTAAACATAAGTACATTAGAGTAAAAATCATATTTTCATTTAACAATGTATGTTAAATAGTCTTTGACTTTAGCACTATGTGAGTGAGTTAAATTTTTTAACCATTCTAGGTAAAATATCACAGCTTTTTATCAACTTGATAGGTAAAATTTATTCAAGTTCAGAAACATGGAAGATAAGGCACTTGCACAAACTTGTGTCATGTTGAGTTTAAACCTCTCAACTGTTACTGATTACAATGAACGGACTGCATGTATAGGTAGGTACATAACTTACACAGATATCAGTGACATTAAAATGACCTTACTATACTAGAAACAACTTAAATTATATTAATTTAAATGGAATGATTACTTTATAAATATTTAAATGCAAGTTATGAAGCTAATAGTGCTTAAAAATATTACCACAAAAGTTGAAAGAAACCACCACCTAAAATCATTAGTTGTTATATTAATGGTTAGATGGTTTTTTCCATTTGTAGGACCCTGAATATTTGAAGTCATAACCTGCTAATCTTTTATCAGCTTCTAACGGACCCCTGGAACCATATTTATAAGGAACTGGTTTGATATGCTGTTCCTCCAATTCTTTCAAAACAGGGGTGAAAATACGCCATGCCTCAGTAAGTTCATCATTTCGGACGAAATGCATCTGGGTACCCATGAACACATCCAAGATTAATCTTTCATAAGCATCGGGTACATCAGCTTCTCTATAGCGCATGCTATATGTCAAATCCAGCTCAGTTTCCACAAGATCAAAAGTCATACCAGGTGACTTACTCATCAATTTTAAATACAAAGCTTCACCTGGTTGAACTCTTATCACCAATTCATTTCTCTTTGCATGACCATCAAATATGTCACCTGGAACATCTTTATATTGCACTCTCACCTCTGCTTTCCTTTCATTGAGCGCTTTGCCACATCGAAGTATAAATGGAACCCCCTGCCACCTAGCATTGTTGATAAAAAGCGCAGCCAAAGCATAAGTTGGAGTAACAGAGTCCTTGGGAACTGTGGGATCATCGAGGTAACCTAATCGTTCTTCACCCTGCCCTTCAGCATTGCCAATGTACTGACCAATCAATATGTCTTCTTGTGTTATTGGACGAATGTGCCTCAAAACTTTAACTTTCTCATCTCTAATATCATTTGGGTTCAAGGACACAGGTTTCTCCATAGCAACAAGTGATAAAATTTGAAGAAGATGATTCTGCATTACATCTCTTATTATTCCAAAGTCATCAAAGTAACCACCTCGACCTTCTGTGCCAAATGGCTCCTTAAAGGAAATAAGGACTGAAGCAATATTTTCTCTATTCCATGACGGTCCAAAAATCTGATTTGCAAACCTAATAGTCATCAGATTTTGCACCATTTCTTTGCCTAGATAGTGATCTATTCGATAAATCTGATCTTCCTTAAAGAGACCAGATAGATGGTTGCTCAATTTACTGGAAGATATGTCATCCCTTCCAAACGGCTTCTCTATTATGACTCGAGTGAAACCTTTGATAGATACACATGCATTTCTTATATTCACTGTCACATCTTCAAATACTGTTGGAGGTACAGCTAAGTAAAATATTCTGTTAGCAACTGGTCCTTTTTCAAACTTAGTGATTAATTGATTGAGCATTTCATAGTCAACACGTTTGTTGTATGAACCGGAGATATAATCATTTGCTTGCCAAAATTTCTCAAACTTTTCTTCCTCCCCTGGCCGAACTTTTAAGAATTTTTTGCTTTTTTCTCTTAAATCTGAAACAGTTAGCTTTGTACGGGAGTAACCAACAAATCTTGTTTTCTCTGGTAGTAGATTATCACGGTAAAGGTACCATATAGTTGGATATATCTTTTTTTTAGCCAAATCTCCCGATGCTCCCAGCAAAATAAAAGTATGCGGATATTGGAAGTCCGTTGTATTTTCCATTTTTACTGCTCTTTGTGTTTTTCAAAAGAATTAAAAATAGTCGATAATATACACAAATTTAATGAGTACGAATTTGTTTAACACAACACACGCGATATAAGTTCAAAACTGAAAAAATATTCAAAAGTTTAAGTTTATAATGCGGTCACTTTTATACTCGATTTACTGACAGATTTGACACACGTAATCATAAAATGCTATAGGATTGGCTGTTTAATACACTTAAGCTCACCGATCCAATGGAATTATTCCAAACTTACTTTTATAATGATTTGAATGCAAAGGAGAACAGCCAGTTAACTAGTGTGTTGAAGAATCGCGTGTTGCTTATATGACATTTATTTGACATTGAAATTTTTTTACTTAAAGTCCGAATCGCAGCTATTAGCGAAAGAAACTTTTATTTTTGTTGCATGGTAGAATATCAGTCATCCATCTCATCCAATAACAACTGCTTGAACACAAAGCAAAAGCATTAAATTGTATTGTAAGAGTGAAATTGGGATACTCAAATTACATATAAAACCGCCACAGAAATCTACTATTGCATTGTTTTTGCATCATACACGACGACGTCTCATTGGCATCGTCATACTATTAAACATCATTATCAAGGCAACTTTCAACTGATTGAACCGTCACTGCTCTGTCTTTCGAGGATAAAATGTTTTTAACTGATTTGTTAAAACGCAAACAGGCCAACGGAATGCTTGCTGATGAAAATAGGGTACCGACATGTCTTGATATTAAGATCTACGTTACTATTATTCTTTTTCTTAATGTGAAACTTTTATCCGAAGTCAAACTTTCAATCAGTCGAAGTGATTGGACCCCATAAAACGTTAATGTGACAACTCATGATTTCATGGCTATACTTTGAAGTCTGTTTTCCAAGTTTTTATACTATGACATGTTTTAGAACTGTGGTTAGTTTTTCTTGTTGAAAGTCAGAATTATAGTTGTGATTACAAAAATAGTTGAAAACCAGTAGGCGTAAGTCATTAAACTAATATGGTGACTATTCTATTCTTCAGGTTCTTCATTCTGAGATAATTTTACTGGTAAAAATGCTTCTTACTTGCTGTACTATACAAAGAAAGAAATTATGTGTAAACTACATGAATAACTCTCTAGTAGAATATACGTACATACACCATGAAAGCGCTCTACTGTTTTTGAAGTGATAACTTCTTATGGGAAGGTAAACCGCTTCGTTACGTAACGCGTTACGGCACCAATCGGCCTGGCTTCCTTACCTCTCACGCGTACGGCAGCGGTAGGCAGGCTCCTCCTCTCTCACTCTAATCCACAGCGCTAGCCGTATTTCGGACAGACACTTTTCCCTCTCTCTACTCAGTGTTTAGTGTTTAATAAATAACCTGTCCTTACATTATCATATTCATATACATAAAATTTAAGTAATAACCTAAGCTTTTCTCAAGTTAAACAATTTCAATATTAAATAGTTCAATTTTTTATAAGACCTTCGATATATTGAAAATATTTTTTTTTCTGTTAGGGGAAGGCAGAGAATACAAAGCCTATAAAGCCTTGACTTCTGTTATTTCGTTTCTTAATGTGATGCTGTTGAATGTGGGTGAGAGTTAATTTATGAATGACGAATGGAAAATTAAATAACCCCGTGTTCCTAGGTTACAGTAAGAGTGTGCGGATTTACCTAAACTTCCGCGGACCTTTGTTTCACTTGCTAACATTTATGCTTATTGATTTCGTGTATAGTGGGGGTTTCGGTAGGAAGAAAAATTGAATAACATTTATTTGTACAATCTTCTGGATCTAACCACATGATTCGATAAAAGACTCGATGGATCGTATTGTCGTTAGTCGAACTTCTAGGATCCGATTCTGATTGAAATTAAATAACACAAATGAAGTGAGTAGGTTTTTATCAATATTTTGTTGCATTAATTACCATAATTCTTGACTGATTGAGTTTGAAAAAGTAGCCAATATATAATACAACAATGTCGTTTAATAACGTTTTCGTTTCACACTCTTATTGCAACTGACGGTCCATATATAGCCGATGATTCAGTTTATAACGCAAGTACATGCTTAGTTAACTATTCAAGAAGCTTTTTCATAAAACAAAGTTTTACAATACTCGTAAATATTCATATTATTTTCAGATTAACTCACTTGAAAATCAGATTTCAACTTATAAGCTTTGAATTAAATTAACTTTAACTCATGTCTAAGTAGCAGTGTCTTTTAAACAATGAAATGTTCCCAATTTAGTCAATATTTATTAAACCCTTCAGCCTTTCGACATATACCAGTGGACATGCCGTATCCATATAACGTGCAGTAATTTCTTGGTTTGAGAAGAGTGACGAAGATGGCATACGCTTTCGGACTAACGCTATCTCTTTTCTTATAAGCGATTGGCTCTCAATTTTCTTGACAGGTACGGTTAATATTTTGACAGAGATAAAGATAGTCCGAAACTCAGTTAAATCTATTTCTTTTTTAGTGCCACAATTCTCACCGCTAGGGCATGCCCATTAGTATTATGTCGATGCCTGTGACAAATACTTTTACAAATTAAACTAGTTATTTACGTTTTGTTTAGTCTTATTTAGAACTTAATTTTTTGTAATGTATCATTTTGGGTATGCAACATTAAAATGACAAAATTGTTTATTAGTTTCAAATGAAAGATTAAACTTTTTTCATATACGTCAGAATATTTATAATTTTGAATCGCTTGGTTGGACAGGACAGGTCATGTAAGCGTAATAACGAAACGAAAAATCACCGTGACGTGACGCGTTAGTTTGTCATTTCTTTAGATTCCTATAATATTTCTAGCAATTTTGTTCGAAATTTCTATGTATTATAAATAATAATTTGTAAATTGGAAACTATTTAATAAAGTTATCGGTTTAATGTGTTGTTTAACTCGCGACAATCTTTGTTTCGAAGACTAACTAATCTATAGGTATATTTAGTTCAACGACCTTGTTACTGACAGGTTCATCTCTGCGACTGTACTAATTTATGAAAGTGGTATACGTATCCTAGAGGATAAATAAATTGCTGATGATGGAGCCTTCGAGAGAACCAGGTAAGTACATAAATTACTTATTATTTCAGTTGTTGATTTTAATCAACAATGTAATGAACAGATGAATTCATAATATACTTATTGAGAGCTTTATGAGGGCTTCGTAGCA
This sequence comes from Calamotropha paludella, assembly GCA_927399485.1. NCBI lineage: Eukaryota > Metazoa > Arthropoda > Insecta > Lepidoptera > Crambidae > Calamotropha > Calamotropha paludella. The sequence goes on along the minus strand of OV656807.1, from coordinate 19,631,905 downwards.
TATAACAGAGGTAAATAATGGTCGTTAATTACTTTCTCATTGTGATGATTTGTCGTATATGATTGGTACGTAACTTAAATCGTCATGTATATTCTTATAAGTCCATTGTCAATTTTTAAAAGCAAATTCATGCTAAGATAGATGCTAATGACATCAGAAAAACTTGCATAGCTTCATTTGGTTATTAAAATTAATTATTATCTCTGTAGGTATCACTATATTACAAGGTTCATACTATTAATTATATTTTATTATTCTTTTAAGTGTTATGTGAAAATATTGTTGCTGGGCATTAGTCCATAATATACAAATTATGTCAAAAGATAATATTTGTGTTACTAAATAAACATAACTTATTTCATTTTGATATAGAAAATACATCAGATTTTATATGTTTATGATTTGTAAATATCGAGTCAAAGGGATCAATGAGGCATTTTTAAATAATAAGGTCTTTGTTTATAGCTAAATTCAATGGCAATGTAAAATATAATATTAAGATTATTATTATACCAATAAGACATACTGTCCTGAATGAGTGAAAAAAATAAAACTAATGTACTACTCCTATTTAACATTATTTATTTAGTATATTATGAGATTCTTGTTTCTTAGTATCTAAATATTTAACATGTGGTATAATATCAAAGGCCGGTTTATCTAAAACATTTAAAAATACTGCTTTGCTGTATTTAATATTTATTTCTTGATTAACATAGGAAATCAAGTAGTTTATTTTACTCTTTATTTAATAGTAAGTAGGTGTAGTTTACTGTCCTATTACAGAGCCACACAACATGCAAGTAAATTATTAAATAATCATCAACATTATAAATTCGTGACTATATAACTTATATGAAAAAAATTGCAATAATAATATTGTCACCTTGGTCAGACATAATGTGATCCATATGCCATGTGTAAAAAGAATTACTTAATTATTTTTGGGGATATGTATAACTTTTATTTACAAAAACTGATGATTTGTAAATCATAAATGGACAATTTTATAAAAAATTATAGTCAAGTAAAATACCATTGCACTAACTTATAAACAAATTTGGGGGCAAGCTCCATATAAATATCCTCAAATTTATTTTTATTAACATGAAGTTTAATCAGATAAATAACATTAAGTTGATTATGATTCTCAAGATGGCGCTACTTGTTTACGTAGCTTATACATAGATGGCGCTATGAGTTGCCAGTAAGCTTTCTGATTCTTACCATGTTATTTTGTATCATGATTGATCTGTTCAAATGTTTATTGCTATTTTCTATTTTTTAGAGTCAGATGTCAGTCAATGATGTAACACATCTTTACCTAGCTTAGTAATAATCTAAAACTTTTACATTAAGTTTATCTAAAGGTATAACGATAATGCATAAAATGTACATCTTAAAGCAATAGGTAACATTCAAGTTATAATTAAATATTATTGTTTAAACTCTATACATCTTATTTTTTTATTTTGGAATGAATATATTTGCTAAGTAATTAACGTTTTCAAAAAGTTTGATGGTAGTAATTTTGTTTTCAAAGTAACTGTTGTCTTTTTAACATTTATGGGCCTTACAGTCTGTAAATTATGACATAATATAAAACTATTTCTATTGGCTATATGCCACTCAAAAACGAAATTAACTAATAAGTGGCGCAAATTTTGTTTAATACCACCAATATTGAAATAAAAATCAACCAACTATTATTAGCCAACATGTAAACAAGCCAACTCATTAAGATCCCATACCTTTATAATAAAAAAAAATATATATAATAAAATAAATATATATTTATATAGTTGGAAAAGTATCCTGCATCAATATTGGAAAAGGCAATCTTCATATAAAATTATATTGTAATATGTTTGATCAGCTTTGAAAACATTGTAGAGCATCACTTATTATTATATTAACAAGAATAACACTTGCACTAATAATTTGATATCACTAATAATTATGAAGTTTGTGTCATTTACAACATAATTTTAAATGTAAAATTATACAACTACTACTACAACTACTCCATTTATACACTGTAGCTTTGATTGTTGAAGATGAATAGAAACCTAAGCACCTGATGGTTTTCGAAAATGCATAACATATTCCTCTTACCATATTATATTAATATTTATTTATTTATATAATGTTTACCAACAGCATAATATACATATATAAGTGTACATAATATAGTTTTATGTACCAAATTAGATATTGTTCTTGTATATAAGCTGATTAAAGGTATACAACAAAAAATCTTAAAATATTACATTTATACTTTTTGAAATATAACCATGGTTTATATAATGAATAAAGAAAGAAAGAAAGAATACAATTACAGAATATTTGGTATTTTTCTTTTGAAATTATTTAATTTTTGCAAAAATATCTAGCTCAGGTATTTGATTGAGCTTTGATTTTAAGTGGATGATATTCTAGAAATTGGTTGATGAAAACCAACATTTGTATGGGCATGGGCAGATACCAAAATGTTTGGTAATGCAGGATCTAGGGTATTTAAAAGGAAATGTAAAGCTTACAAGTCCAAGTATTAATGACCTAGTAATTGTAACATTGAGAACTTTCTGCAGGAATGTCAGATCAGCTAGGGTTCTTCGGCTACATAATATAGCCATTTCAAAGTGTTTCAACCTTTAGTGGTAAGTCTAGTGATAACACTATGTACCGGATACCAGACGGTAGAAGTACATTCTAGATGGAAACCGACAAGAGAATTGTAAAGTGCTATATTTGTAATATAAGTGATTTTGCGGGATTGCTACCATGTACCTTGTTATTGAGTTTCCGATATTTCGGCACTGTTGCAAGTGCCATGATCACGGAGCGACTCACTCATGGCACTTGCAACAGTGCCGAAATATCGGAAACTCAATAACAAGGTACATGGTAGCAATCCCGCAAATCACTTATATTACTATAATGTTAGTGACCATGAAAGTTTAAAACAATATATTGCTATATTTGTGTTAGTTTGTTTGAAACGTCGTGTATTTCCCGTAATAAAACTTAACATTTGGTTAACTTTACATGCAATCTTACCAATATGACTATTAAACTTAAGTTTTTTTGTCAAAAGTTATTCCGAGATCGCATATTTATTTTACTTCAGCTAATAACACATCTATTAAAAAGGAATAAGAGATCGGTTTGGATTTTTTAGTGGAGCTAATATGAAAACATTTTATTAACATCTATGTGGAGTAAATTTGCATCGTATCGTATGTTATTATTTTGTAGATTTAGATATCATCTGCAAAAAGTGATATTTTTTTGCATTTTATTAGAGGAACTATGTTGCAAATGAAAATTAAGAATAGCGCCCAGATGGGAACCCTGAGGTACGCCGCTTTTTGCATAGTATACATATATGTGATTGGGACCCGTTCATGACATAATTTTCTTTAAGACATCGGACTCGTAGATAGAAAAGTTTCACTATAATATATGTTAGATGATAAGGAAGTATGACATAGAGGGAAAATTGGCACCAAATAGGTCTGCAATCTGTGAATTTGGACGCGAGTTTATTTCCCATCTTCATGGTAGCAGTTAGGGAAGTAGACTTTTAAATCTATTTTAATATAATTCCAAAGTTTTTAAGGGTTTTGCGCTATATGAGTTTCTAACCATTGATTGTATAAACTAAAGAAGGTTTTATCGTAAAGTTTATGCCATCTTTCTCTTAACAAATCGTATTATATTTTATCCCGGGGATTTCTAATCATGTTATATAGTTTACGAGGTTAATTATTGTCTTTAGTAAGTTTTATTTTGTAATCTCATACAAAATAGTGTAAAACATGGATATTAACATTATTAGTTCCAAAAGTTCCAATCAATTTACTTTCTCGAGGTCATAATGAGCTTTGTCATAGTTTCTTAGTAGAGTAGTTATTTGTTACATGTGAACGAAATGTTTATAAGGAATAAACAAGATTTGGATGATTAGGATCTAATTTGCTTACTGGATTTTTACTTTCAGATACAACGGTGCTAACAATATTAGTGATCACTAGGTCTAAAGTCTTATTATTTTCATTAAAAACAGGGTTTATCTGGTATAAGGAATTTATTGATAGAAAGTTTATTCAATAATATCCCAAGTTATTATAGTTAAACTTTGTCAAATTATAGCTTGTACTATCATCATGATGCCAATCAATAAAATTCAAATTGAAGTCGCTAAGTGTTATCATATTTTCTGTGTGATTTAATACTAAGTCAACAATATCTAATATTATCCAAAAATATTTGATGCAGTTCTACCCTGGCCGGCGACAGCATATAGTCAGCACATATAGAAATGCACCTATTTTAATTTTTAAATTTACCTATAAGTCTTCGCATGTGCTATCCCCCTCTGTACACGAGCTGATGGTATTTCACGTGATTCATCTATCATTACCGCACTGCTATCCAACTTAACACTCCTCGAAAAAACACGGTCTCTAACGTAAACAAAGTAGCATGAGTCTATTATTATAATCATTACAAAGAATATTTTTAAATACGTCGTGAGTTTTTGTCCGTTTACCGCAGAAGTTTTAATAGTATATAAGACAACATCACGTATATTGTTCTGAACTTATAGATAAAGCGCTTGAAATATTGAATTCAGCTACAACGAAGGTACCACAAACCAAACCCGAGCAGAGAAGAAAAGTTGGTTTTCTCCATTGACTTGGCCGGAGATCGAACCGGAAACCTTTGATTGGCGTTACGATGAAAACCGGGACGCAAGTCACACGACCACGGTGGTCATCAAATAAATATTGCTTTTGTTTTCTCAATAATTACATTGTTTTACAACTTTATACATACATTTATACAGATTTTAAAATCTGTATAAAATATGTTTTCATTTGTTATAATCAGTATTCTGTTGGTGTTGAAATCCAATAGATGACAGTTTGGCGCTACGGTAGCGATCCTGCCTCCAGGAAAAGTGACGCTTTATTATTATTTTAATTTTAATACAATGAATATTTAAGCACTATTTGGATGGTTTCTTATTTAGTGTTTAATCAAAGCTGTTGGCGTAATCCTGCAGAGGAAGTGTAATACTATAAAGACCACCGAATCCAAGCGCTTCAATTACAGAACAGAATGTGTATCCTCAACTTCGGTTATTATTAATTTTATTTTAATGTATCTTTATGTGTTGCTTTTCTGTACACTGTATGAATAAGGGATAAATTTGGATTCCTTAAGCAGTGCACTATGCACATTCTTGATTTCATCAGCTTTACAATGTTCACTGTTAGGCGTAGACCTCTCCCAAGGATCTCCATAATGATCAGTTCTGCGTTGCGCACCCAACACTTAAAATAGGGAGTTTGGACTCGAAATTTTTTTGTAGATTCCCGAATACCAATCAAGTAAAATGATGTCGGAATGTTATAAAAAAGTAACTATTTTGAATTTTCGAAAAGCTTTTTGAGCTGAATTCAAAATCTTTTCTTGAAGTTGGACCTAATTGGACCGTTCTGTTATAAGTATACGTAATGGTCACTTTAACTTTATTGTTCCCAATATTGACCATATTTCGCCATACTGTACTACACACATTTTCACTGATTTAAAAAACTTACATGGCCCATTATAATTGGATATTTTCCCGGAAGATTCCATAATTTCTTTGACATCCGCAATGTTGTTCCATTTTAATGTAGTCGTGTGTAGAGACATTAAATTGAAAGTAATAAGTAATAACTATCTAAGGTGCTACCGCATAGTTGTAAACAAACGGAGGTTATTGTGCTAAGAAATGTGACCTCATTTCACATGCGTTTGGCAGATGTGACTTACCCAGTTCCATTTTAGTCTAGATGCACTTGTCGAACGTCACGTCAACAGCTTTCGTTTATAGGGAACCAAACGAATCTTTACATTAACACTAGCTAGTTTCCAACTACATATAAGTTTGCGTGCCAATGCGTGCCCTGGGCATCTTCTTACCTGTTTTATAAATTCTTGACATTACTCTTATTTTACCAACAACACGCCATTAAAATATTAAAATCATGAACCGTTTGGGCTGCTAAAATACACAGTAAGATTATGCATAATCTTAGAATAAGGACCATATATAAAAACATTGTCAGTCTCTTGCAAATTTTGTAAATAAGAATTTATAGAGCTCACGGGGTAGTGTTTAAAAAATTAGCTGTTTTTCTTAAACAGGTAATACTCACATTCCGAAAACAAACAATTTATAATACAGGACATTGTAATGCTACGATGGTTTTCTATTTATATTAACAAGGAGGTGAACATATATGCATACCGTACCGTTGATAAATAGATAAAAGTTTAATAAACATATTAGTTAAAAAGAGTTTTGTATTTCTCACTTGAAGTATGATTCGAGTTGAAAGAAAAAGACACACCGCTCCAGATCTAAAATAAGTTTAATAGGCGAATGAGATTTATATGAATTACACGGGTAGAGTTCAAGACACAAATAGGTCCTATATTCTTCTGTCTTTATAAACGTGGGCCTGACATACGGAGATAGAATTAGTTGTTTAATATGAGTAATATGAGAGATCTTTTTTAAACTTTTTATTTTTATCTTCCGTTATTTAATTTTATTTTAATAAAGTTTATCTTAAATTTATAAGTATATCTACGATATTAAATAACGTCGGACATAACGATTGATTTCATTTTAAATCACTGATATTTTTGTGTGATATTGATAAGGCATGATTTTATTAACTTGACCATAGTGATGACCGACCATTCACTAGTGGATTTGCCAGTTTCAACTTAACATTCTTGTTGATGAAGTTCAACAGAAATCTTCTAGAAACTACATAAATGATCTTACTCACTTTTGCTTATGCATGGTAATGTACGTCTATACACTGCCTGAGTCGTTGCAAAAACACTTGCTACAGCAATGCCGATATTTCAACATCAACCATGGCCTGCTCAATCGCCAGACTTGAATACCATATAGCACGCATTAGACATTCTTTAAATAGAGCTCTGCCAAATATGGATGTCGTGCACATACCAGAAAATCTTTTTCATCTCACAACGGAAGTGGGCTGCCATTCCATGGAAATATTGTTTAAGGTGAAAAATCCAGGAAAGCAAAAATCGCAAAACGTCTTTATTAATACAAAAGCAGAGCACTTCGTTCACATGTACGAAAATATTTGATTTAAACAAGCTAAATTAGTGCTAAACAGATCCAGCGTCTCAGGGAGGCGATGGTCAGCCGCATGAACCTATCTCTGCAGGCAGTCTCCGAATGGGGCGATCTGGTAAGGATGAACCCATCAGAGACCCAGGCGTGCCTATTCCAAGCTAAAAGGAGTCTATTGCGACTTGACTCCCACTTTCCGAGGTGAGCCGATAACTGACCACCCCCAATTCTCAATCTTGGCTATTTCTCAATGAAACAATTAGGCTCAATTAGCTTCAAAAAATCGTGATATTCTGATATCACGATTTTTTACTACGGTACTTCACGCGGGATCAGTTGCTCAATTTTTACCAACCGCAAGTTCGATCGTGTATGGAGTACTGTTTTCATCTTTGGGACAGTCCGTTGAATACTAGCTCCAGACGCTTGAGAGGAGGGCCAAGAAGCTTATTAGCAATGCCGATCTTTTTTGTAATAAGCTCAAAACCTTGCGCATAGACCGAAGGCAGCTAGCCTATCCTAGTTTTTCATGGGATACATTTCGGAGAGTGTGCAGCAGAATTGCAAAACCTTGTTCCGCCGTCCATATTTTGTCATCGGACCACCAGACTTACAAATAAGCGCCACTATAATGGTTTTTTCGAAGTAACCGTTAACCGTTTTGGTTCCAATTTAGTGATCCGTACCGCTAAAAAATGGAACTCTTTGTCTGAGTCTGTGTTTCCTGACAAATACAATTTAGGAGTCTTCACGTCACGAGATAATAGGTATCTTCTATGCAAGTTCGCTTACCATGGAGCGGCGAGATAGCGGTCAAGCCCTTAACTATTTACTATTAAAAAACGTTGTGATTTAATTTCAATAGGGCAATAATAATAAAAAAATATACAACGCCTAATTCTTGCTACTATTCTTGAAGAAGGCTTTACTTTTTGTTACAGAAAACATTATAAATTAACTCACTGTGAGGTATGGTCTCGAGCGGTATGGTCAGTTGATTGTGCATTATAATCAGTTGCATTCAGATAATGTAAGTTTGATTTTGCTGGTCTGGACGAAATGGCACGAGTGGCACGTGTGATGCGTTCGGCGGCGAAGGCAGCGCGGGTTAACAGAGCGGGGGGGTGCGCAGTCGTGTGCAGTGGACCACTCGACGTCGCACAAGGTCAAGGAGAATGATTAACAACGAAAATACAGCAAAACAACGGTGGCGGCAAGGGGCGCGCGCGGGGACGCGGCGCGGCAGTCAGAGTACCGACGCCGCCCGCAACGGCCGCGAGCACGGCGCGGCTCGCGACTATTTCGAAAATCGATGTACGATCCGTATTCGCAGTTTTAACACCCACCAAGGACCAATCTTAAATTCCATGCTAGAAAAATTGTTGCGATTCGACCATCCAAGTCTCACCGATCGTGACCGATTTGCGCTCGCCACCTTAGTTACCGATATGGACTTAGGACTATAATGTGAATTTCGTTTTTGAAATTTTCAACGCATTGAAATAACAAGCTTATAACAAACAACATATGACATGTTTATTTGTAAATTTATTTTCAATTGCGTTTGAAAATACTCCAGTATGAGACAGCACGTGTATGGATTTTTGTTGACGTTAAGATCTTATGAACAAACCTGTTATTTTATAGTAGCTACTTAAGACCTGGTCTTTAAACCTAAAAGCCACAATATCTTTATTTTGTTTTCTATGACGTAAAATATAGACGTCGTTCTTATTTGATGGGCAGTAATGCTCAGCTCTCCATCTAAACATTTAAAGGTGGTGGCGAATTACGATACCACTATACGTAGATAAATTGCTAACACTATAACGTATGAATTTTGGGTCTTTACATATTTCGCAGTTTTGTTAATATAAAATGAAAATACCAACCATAAAATGTGTTTCTCAAATTCGCGTATATAAAATCATAATGTTTTAATATCCTTATGTCTTTTATCTGACACTAGTCGTAAAGAGCATTGCAAGGTTGCAAGTGTATTGACTCTAGGTGGTTTGAATACATTTATCTATTGCTCTAGCAAGCGGCTGCATTTATGAGGGAATATATTACAGAATATCTGTACAGGAGAAAAATCTCCTCTTTTTAATAGTTTGACGTCAAGATGATGTAACTGTCGACAGAAACCGTGCCAAACAGAAAACGATGTGATTAGTACCTTCAAAGTAAAGGAAGATTGACGCCATAACTAGTAATTCCTTAATTTATGTGTTGCGACATAGTCACTTTTATGTTTTTTTGTTTATGAATTTTATAGATTTTCTAGTAAAAGCTGTATCTTTCTCGTTTGAAGGTTCTTAATATTCTACGTCCATTTTTATTTTCTTGTATTTAGTAGGTACTACTTATAACTCCATACCGGCATTCATGAAATATCATTTTTTAAAGAAAATCTTGATTTGAGTGTCACGCAAACAAGTCATATATATTAAGCAATTCTTACTCCGTTCATGCATGATTTGCCAAAATATAGACATATATACCATATTCATTGAATATTTAAAATGAATTTCTAAACTGCGAGCTGTTATTGCAATTTGGAAGGATTTCTTTATATATTGTGACACAAGTTGTAGTAATTGTACTTGTTTATCAATTGCAGTCTTGGAATTTAATGTTTGTTACTTTACAGTGTTGTCCGATGTTAAGGCGATTGTATCATTGTCAAGGTCTTCTACTCTATTAGAATTCACTGCCGCCCTCACGCTAATTCACATTTAGAATACTAATATGTTACTTAAGTTTTTGTTAATGTGTGGATTCACATTAAGTCGTAATTCTACGTACTACAACACAGTTCTCGCTTTATTTTGATAATAACGTTATTACAAAAGTTAAAAACATGTCTATTGCCTCGACTTTAATGTAATATATATATTTTAAAATTATCTGTTGTGTATAGTTACGTAACTTGTTTTTATTGTGTCCTTATTGAAAAGGATACAAATGGTAGTTTTCTTAAACTTTTTGATCGTAATCATGTTCATAGTTAGGCAAAATTCTAGTTATGAGACTGAAGATATTTAAATTAGCTCTTATCAGATTCATTTGTATTGACAACATTCCGTTATTCGTTTAAGGGCCTCTGGCCAAATGATTTTTCAGAATGGACAAATTAAATGTCGATTTCAGTTTTCAGATGTTTGCGTAATTGTATAATGATGTCCTTTTTCCTTCACATGACATTTTTACATCACTCCTAAGACGGCATTTTATTGCCATATTGCACTGACAATTTTCTAGTTTTCTCCATCAACTTATTGATGATATTAACATTTTTATGCAAACAATGTATTTATATGTTTGTACCTTCACATAGAGAATTTTTTTTTAAACTTTATATCTCATAAAATGTATATACCATTTGTGGTCGATTTTCAGGAATTAGAACGATACCAATTGGTTGTTTGATTTTGTGAACTTATACAACAATCGACGCTATTTTGATAGACATGTCAAATGAATGGAATATAAATGGTTGAATGGTACGAGTGTTATACGTGTAATCACTTATCTCCATTCGGTGTCCCCTAATCTCGAGTATGAGGCGCGGGAACAATTGCCCGGTGGTCACGGCCAAGGTCTCGCGCTGCGCTCATTACGTAACGCTCTTCGTAATGATAAAAACGTTCGCGTTTTCGTTTATTACATCATCACTGTTTATTTATCTAATGCGGTTCGCCGGATCGGCCTTTGTCATATCACATCTATGTTGGAGTTTAAAATTTTGACACTTTCAACTTTTATGAAGGTGGTTTTATCATTTCCGATTTTTTTCATTATAAATCAAACAAGAGTCTTCATATGTTCTGAAATATAATTTGTAATAATAATAGTTTAGGCGATTATTCGGATTCAACAATTGATTTTTGTATTAGAGCACTGAACAGAGCTCACAGACAGAGTGTTAGGATCAAATTGTCCGTACTTAATAATTAACAAGTTCTATAGTGCATTAGACAGCCGTTTAAGCTATATTTTGAGGTGTGTTTGATCTATAGACAAATTAAAAATGGTTTTATATCTGCAAACAATAGATTGTTAGCCCGAATAGTAGAAGTGTTCAAATATATAATATTTACGTACTAAGTCGTCATCTCTACTTTAAAATCAAGACGCGTCCGCCAATTACCCGTGAGTTCCTTATTATCGCCACATGGATATGAAATCGTTTACCTTAATATTTTTTATGCTATATAAATATTTATTAATAATTCTATAAAACCTTCATTTTTTTACAACGTCCAATAACAGTAACTACTATTTTTCTTGTGTTACGAAATGATCGTTCGCTTCTCTTGAAAAGGGGTAAGCAGATAATAATTTTTCTATCCCCGTGACAAGGAACTTTTACTGCGAAATGTAAAAAATATCTTAGCAGTAACCATAATTATTAAATGAAAAATGTTTCGCAATGAATGAACTTAAATGCAGGCCATCAGTTTTGTTCCGAGCCTTTGTTTCGAAACGAAGTCCGGTTGCGCTCCCCGCGCCTCGTCGCCTGTTGCCGCAGCCACCGAGAATCGCTCGGTGGACTCATGCACAAACAAAAAACACCTGTAGTCGTCAGCGAATCGCCAAGGTCGCAGGCCCCCGTGGTGCTCCTCTGCGCTCCGTTTACCCATATCTCGCGGCACCTCACGCCGCCGCCCCCGCTCATTTGATTCATCATAGCACTCGCCGCGGGTCAAGTATAGGATGGCCTTTTGCCTTCTCCCTCCTGATGCCTTTAAGCTATCTTACTTTCAAAAGTGAATTCACTTTTTATTAAAACATTGTAGAGGGGATTTTCAATTTGACTTATAATTGAAAAGGAAAGTAAACTAAAGATACGGGCGAAATGCGATGCGCGCGCGTCGCTAAATTGTCAATGTTAATTGCAGCTGTCAGGCGCGTGAAGTCAAGGTCGGCGCAGATCGATGATGGAGAGGGGGAGGAGGGAGATCCGCACACACTGCACGCATGCACGTCACGCGTACCAAAGAAAGTATATGAAAGTACATTCTTTGATAACACGGCGAAGCACTCCTCGCTCGCTGAACACCACTTAGACAGATATCTAGTTTTATAACTGAGATTCATGGTAAGGTCGTAATATCCAATTACAGCTCAATCTTACCATTGTCTGCTTTTTATTTTACTTATTTATACTTTATTGCACATAAAAGGTACAAGTACGGACTTAATGCTATTAGGTATTCTCTAGCAGTCAACCGTTATTAACAAATAACTTACTTTTATACCAACGATAATTTCTTTCACTTGATCATTAATGTATTGTATTTACCTTTGTACGATTTGTGTTTATACTTTCCAACATTATCACAATGGATCAATCGATGGTGCTAAATAAAGCGTTGTGGCATTGTTGACGGTGTAGGCATTCAGTGTAGTCAAATATCGATTTGTTGTTTGGTTGAATACACGGGGTGGGATATACAACACGCCTACGTACTCCCATGCGGAGAAACCTCTTGTCAAGAGAGAGGCTATCAATTTCACAGACACGCTCGTCGTCAAGGATACCGCCTGATTGACAGGTTCGGGTAATGTGGTCCTATAATGTACACTCTTCACGGCGCGTAAAAGGATACGAATTCGCGCTTGAATGAATTCTTTTGAAATGTGCTCGAATAATATCTCCTCACTTTATCGCTACTCTACCAATAAGAGCAAGATCTTCTTTTTAAATAATTTCTAAAACCTCGGTTAAGATGGTTGTGCTTTTAATTGTGTTGGCTGTAGTTGTTGGAAGAACTAGTTGAAATTACAAATATGAATATGTTCTTAACCAGCTGTTATTTCTTTTAGATAGGAATGACATTATTATTAAATTTTTATGATTTTGCTTTCCTCTGTATAATGTGAATATACACTGTGTACGTAAAAAAAGTTTCAAAGATATTTTGATAAAAGTGATTCTGAAGATTTTTGTTTACTTTATTATGTTTTATCTCGACGGTAGGTACTTTGTTCATCTCCAGCACTTTACTATCTTTCTGTCATGAAAATTGAATAACCGTCGTCTCTACATGCGGTCAATTCGTCATAATCTAATACCGTTGGGTAGCCTTCATTACTCTTGAGTTCCGATCGACCCACTATTCTGAAGCATATGTTACTCATATATAGCATTTCCATAAGTAGGTACTTGAGTTGAATATCTTGAAATATCATAGTTTAGATAATTTCGTTTTCGTCATTACTTTTACTCACAACTAAACAATTGAAGATGTTGTAAATAAACTACTTCATTCCATGGATTACAAACTTTTTTATATGTAAATTTAATTTGAGTGTTATATCCCAAAAATATACGTCAACCCATCGCACTTATATTAAAACTAATGAATTAATTAATTCTTATTTGAATGCATTCTATACAACTAAAGGGCGTTTATTATTTGGATTAGCATCTTGTACTTTTATTTAATTTAGGTCCTAAAAACACGAAACTAGAACTTAATATTTTTTAGCATCTAAACAGTGATGGAATTCCTGCCTCAATATAATTTTTGAACTGTTTTCAAACCTTGAATACAAAGCGCGGATATATTTTTTGTGGTATCCCAACGTTAACATGTGCACTATGAATTCTACAGGCGGATGAACCAAGGCCACACATGTGTCCCCGTACATTTGTAAACAAATCTGACGCTTTAAAAGTTTCTGACGGCAGTTTTTGCGATCGTTAGATTGTCGTGTTTGTGCTTTAAATTGTCCTATATTCAAACAACTCTAGATTTAACTGTTATTTTTTTTTTAATAATTCGTTATAAACCATAGTTTAAAATAAAAATAATAACACCATATAGACGTTTTTCCAAAGGACACATAAATTCTGATATGGTCCTTTTTATAACAAACACTAAGTTTTTTATAAAAACTGCAGATATGTAAGTTTTAGAACGCTTACCTACATATGGTTTATTATTTTCCTTAAATAATAATTGTTATTGTGATAACATGCCCATATTGCTGTGAGATAAAATGTTGTCTAAATGATATTTTTGAAGTTATCTAGTTCACTGATAGATATAGTGACTTTTAAATGGTGGAGGCTAGCTTTGGGAGCTCGATCCATGAGCCATGCATGAGTGACGTAAAACTTAATTACAGAACCGCGTAACCACGATCACGAAGGCCAACTGCTAACAAGTCCAATTATTTAGATGATGCCTCCGTCATAACTATAAAATATTTAAAATTACATATCTCAGTTCAGTTTGTATCATTTGCTCGTTGATAACAAAAAAAAAACACTATCATAGCCGCTCGTTTTCTACATAAAATGAGATTTATTCATGTATGATTGTATGCGGACCTTGAGCGCGCCGGGTGAGACCTTCACGCCGGTAACCGCGCGGAAGTCGCCGGGTACCTATGTTATTTTTTGTCAAAACTGAGCTTGTTGAATTGCGCATTAGTCACTTAGCAGCCAGCGGGGCTGGGGTTATGACTACGTATCGTTGACGTATTGCACCGAGATATCGCAGCGACGCGTCGACGGGTGCAATAGTTATCGTTATCACAATGTCACAACGATGTCTGCTTTGTCCCCGGGGGCTCTGACGCTTTTGTTCACCATATCTCGCGCCGTTCGTTCAGTCGTCGACTGTGTATCGTTCAGAACATCGCTCGTGTCACGGTCGCGAGTCTGAGTTTCTTCGTTAGAGCGCAAATTGATCGTGAGATTCGCGTCAGTCGCGTCGGCGAGACAACTCGGTCGATCAGCTGTGTGTCTGTGCAGTCTTGTCGCGATTATCGGCGGAGTGCAGTGTCACTAGTGATGTGAGGATGCTAGTGCGTTGCCATGTCGAGCGTGGCGAAGAAAGATAAACCTACGATGTCTGTGACGGCGCTGATTAACTGGGCGAGACCGCCGCCGCCCGGCCCGCAGCAGCCGCCACCAGCAGCACCCGCGCCCGCCCCTTCTATGTTGCAGCCACTTGCAATGCCCTCCATACCTACCGTCGACTGCTCTCTCGATATGCAATGTACGTACAGAATTCACATTTCCCACTGGATGTACCTCCTTCCTACTCAAGATTCAGTAATGATAATTGTTTCCGTTGATACGCAAATAGCACTATTAAAGCCTTGAAAGTAATCAATAAATCAATAGAACACGTGATTATTTTATTAACTACTTAGTAAAGTTCAAGCTATTAAGTGCTGCGACAACACTCGTTTCCTAGGCAATATTCAGTAGAAACAACATAGTCTGCATTTATTTTGTTGTATCTCGAATCACGAAACCAACTTCTTATGTTCTTGATGATACGATTTTGAAAAAAATGGTCAATTAACGACAGAATCGAATATATATCCATTTCTTAAGAATGAAAACTTTGGATAAAAATTAATTAATTTATACTACACAAACGAATTGTTAATTTATATTTCAAAACAAAAAAGAGACTTATTATTTGACATATTTAAGGAAACATTATCTATCTAATTTTTTTCATAATTGTTAGCTAAACAAGTTTATTTTGTTGTTATTTTCATACATCTATACTAATCTATACTAATATTATAAAGAAGTAAAGTTTGTGTGTTTGTGTATTTGTTAAATTGTAAGGGGTAATCTCGGGATCTACTGAACCGATTTTAAAAATTCTTTCACCAATAGAAAGGCACATTATTGCTGAGTGTCATAGGCTATATTGAATGCTAGAAAAAAAATAAAGAATTTTGTTAATAATAAATAGAAAAATGGACAAGCCCTACATTATATAGTGTCTTTTAAAGCACCTAAAAAGTTTTCATTTGGACTAATTTGTTTGTGAAATAATAACAAAATTGCAAATAAATGTAAAAATTGCTTATCTATAGAAATATTTAAACGGACCCAGATTGCTACGACCGCTTATCTTCCATTGTTTACTATTAATGTCGACATTGATTCTTTTCATGAACGTTAAATCTGATCTTGTATCAAAATATATTTTATTCAATTAAATAACGCAATACTTCTAAAAATAAGCAATCGGTGAGTAATCAGTTCAGAGCAAAATGAATCTTGGGTAAACTGTCTGTTTATTATTACCATTCTATGCTGTAATGAGATAATGCGAATGCTCACCTTGTTTTATTTTATTGATCCGATTTTGGTCCTGTTAAATATCAGACAATGTCATATAAAGTGTTATAAATTATAATAATTGTGGGTTAGGCTACGATAAGCTTAAAAAATAATGTTTCAAAGTCCATTGCTGTTTCAATTGAAATTACGAAGAGAAATATATTCATTTATTTCTTACCGCTAAAAAGTATAGAAATTTTTTATTTTTGAGTAAAATTAGCAAGTTCATAGTGATATGCCAATGATACGTAGGATATGAAAATGGATAGAGATATGATAAGATTATGAATAAGCTTGATCAAATTGATTGAAAACGTATTTCCCTGAACTTTCTTTGTCTTTTCAAAATATTTCAGCAAAAGTTATATAGTGTTGTTTGAAAAATAACGAAAAAAAGGCTTAATTACTTTTTTGCGTGAAATTGAATAGTATATGTTTGTCTCCAGATTTTTTGCCTTCTAAATATTTTAATTTACCATTGATATCGAAACTGTTACAAGAATCAGATAATTTATTAACATCTTATAAGCTAGACACTCCAACCGAAAAATACTTAATGCCTGCGCAGTCTGCCTAGTGGACACTGGGCTTATTTATGTAGTATCAGTCTAAGTTTAAAGTTAAAATGCTATTTATCAAATGTCAGTCAGTCAGGTTTACAAATCTGAAGAATGTCTTGGTCACTGAAAGGGACGCACACGATGAAACCGTAGACCCAAAATGCGTAATATTCAGAAATAAATCAATTTTAAAAGAATAAATTCAAAAGTCAAGAAAGAGCTACCACCTCCCATATGTTGAGAAACTGTCTGGATCTCTTATAGCTTTATAAATTAATGTAAATATATCGTGTAAAGGAGAAAAATTGTGAGTAATTAGAGAGAGGAGGATTAGTATTTTTTCCTTAAGTCTCACAAATATTCTCTCTCAGCTGTTCCTGATAGGAGTTGGTCTCGGAAACTGAGCGCCTGTGATTCAAAACGGAGGTTTTCGAATACTTACAGTTATAACGTAAAAGTTTTAGATTTTAATCAACATTATGACTACTTTAATTTCATATCATACTTTAAAGAAAAATCAAAACTTTTACCGACAGCAGCTAGTAAAACTGTAAAATTTTTCTTTGGACTTAAGTTGAAACCGATTAGAGAAATAAGACAGTTTTGTATTGACTGTTGACTGAACAAGAAGTACTCAATTTATTTCATGAAGTGTTTGTTACATAACTTATCATGTAACTAAGTATGACAAAAAACCTAAAGCTATATATATCAATAAAAACTTGCGATAAAATTGATCATAATGATTTAATTTTCATTTTATTGTTGTTGAAGGGAAACGTTAAGAATAGTTGAAATATTTAAATTACGTGGGAAATTTATTAAAAGTATTAAAATATATGCTATAGTTATACAGTACAGAAATACAGTACCAAAATTTAAAAGTTTTTTTTTATACACAAGTTGAAAATTCTACTTTCTTTTGGCGTTAAGATAATGATAAAATTATATTAAACTTAAAAAAGCGTAATATCTAAATACTATAAGCTCTCTGGTAAGCCTTGAGAGTAATAACCTAATTATTATATCTATACACTATTAAATTATTTATTGATTTAATACGTTGTTTTCTCCGAAGTCTCCGTATCGTAGTTCGTAAACAAATTATTGGCTCAATCAATGATAAACCTATTAGTGTGTGTAGTTCCTACGTTATAGGCATAATCCAGGGAACGAGATGGTTGGAAATAATATGGACAGTCTTAATATGGATATAACCTTACATACATTTATAAAGGTGCACTATTGGTGCAAAGTTTTAAAGAAAGTAACAATGTCAAAATATAAACCAATTCTTTAAATCGCTTATTTTTTACATTATACTTTTATGACTATTAGTGATAAAAATTTGATTTAAGTTTGAATTAAAGTTATTTTGTCATAGACTTGTACTTTCAAAACGAAGGTTACACGGCTAATTCATAACTCCATTCGTAACTGCAACGGAACTTTAATTCCGAATTAACTATAAGAGCCACAGTGCGTAATGATGACTAAAAAAGCCTAATGAAAAATAATATTTCATTTGGCGTTTTCGTGAAACCTTTGGCCAGCAATTATGTTGATGATAACAAGGTTACATACAAATTAGAGGAAACTGATATCATTTGTTACCATATCATATTATATTTCTACATTGCTATTAGTACCAATAAATTTGTGAAATTGTGACGTTGTTGATTTGTTTGTTCGATAAAAATCATAGGTAACAACGAAATACGCCCGAATGACGCCCGCGTGTGACGTTATTGTAAGCTCTAGAATTTTCCAAGCATATGTTCTCTAGAAATCGAGAAATGTCTATATGTGGAATGTTTTGTCAAGAATAAGATAACACAATGCCGTTTCTATTACCATAAATTATTTTTTCTTATAGTTTTTGTAAATGCGTGCTATTTTTATAAAAGTTCAGCATTGTATTTTTTTAATCATGATCCTCGTATCTTGTCTTAAAATTGTTTTGGTTCTATCTTAGTTTTCAATTAAAATTGCGCGCCCGATTTTCAGATGTAAAGTGGTACCTAACTATAATAATTTTATCAAAATAAGTTCAGTCAGTAAAATATATAAAACAAATCTGTGTCGTAGTTCTTATTTACCAATATTGTAAAGTATTTTCCTATACGTAAATCATACTGTTATAGCTGTGGAGCTAGACAGTGGGTGAAAAATTCGAAGCTCATGTTCATATTGAATCTACGAGTGCAATGCATACATGTATTTGTTATTCCAAACATATGTTAGACGGTGCAGGTTCTGCCATTCTTGTGTTTATATTAATTTTACCGCGTCTCATTCCACCCTCAGACTAATGGACCGGTTCTGTGGGTTTTTTTTAGTCGTCTGCAAAGATTTTTTCTGGAGCATTAGAAATAATGCGTTTGTAGAGTTCCTCATCTGATTTTGGCGGAAACGGCTGCGTCATACAGACATACCTCTCCCCTTTTATTTTAGATGTCTGAAATAATCGAAATGTTTCCTACCAAGAAAAAGAGGCGTTATAAAAATCTGCCAGGATCTGCGGTTATGATATTAAATACAGTATTTTAACTTTAGCCATTTTATTCCATCTAATAGCCTCTTTGCTTGCGGGATAATAAGCGAAACCTTTTTTATTTATCATCAAATTAAAGTGACAGGTGGTCTGCGCCAAAATGCAAAGTATACACCTGCCGTGCCAGTATTGTTTTAATTTTAGCGCTTTCATTCACTTTTGTTTCCGAACGAACATATGAAGATAATTAATCTTTGCCAACAATATCAATATATTGATGAAGTTAAAGTTTTATAAGTTCTCGTAACTACTAGGATGGCTTTTTAGTGAGTTGACTAAATAATTATTTAATTTTACATATCCTCAATTAAAATGATAACTCAATAATTTATAAAACTTATTTACACAACTAGTGAATTATTTACTCGTAATAATTCGCATTATCCCATCACAGTTAGCCATGAAAAGTAATGAAATTTATTACTTTAAATGCCTTAGTGGTGGTCTCGTGTAGAAATGTCGTAAGAATGCCATTTCAATGGTATTTTTATTAATATAAATTATTCCAAATTTGAAGACGCCTAAACAATTTAACATCGCACTTAAACCAGTTATCGTTTTCCATTCTGCAGAAGAATTGCTTATTGGAAATGAGTTTCCTTCATATTAGATGAGAATAGATTTTTAAGTAACGTTAATAGCTAATAATATTTGTGTGTTTGCTTGTAATAAAAGCAAGGATTGTTTCTTTAGTCTAATATGGACTGTGAAAGGTAGCATTGTAGTTTAATGTATTATTTAGAAAAAGCTTATCAATAATATAGATATTAACATACAACAGTCATTATATTCTAATATATACTATACCTATACATACATTATACTTATATCTAAATTACATGTATAGTTCGCAGAACATTTTCAGCAAGTATTTACCGCAAACTTGTTTTTTTTAAACAAAACATTTCCATTTGTATAAATTTTGACGTGACATAAGAAACACAATTAAACGCTTCGTTTATCCGGTTTTTTTAAATTCCACGGTTTAGCTTAAAACTTAAAATAAACTAATAAATATTTCTGATATTAATAATTTTCTATAGTAGCACAGAAAGTTTTTTTTTCGCTGAAGTTCATAGGAAATGCAAGTATATCATAAACTCAATTAACGTGTTGTCTTCAGGGCTGAACCTGGAGCCCGGTTTTATGTCACCGATGTCACCGCCTGAGATGAAGCCGGACACGGCAATGCTGGACGTACTCCGGGACGATGCAACCTCCCCACCCGCCTTCAAGAACTATCCCCCCAACCACCCGCTCAGTGGCTCCAAGCACCTGTGCTCAATATGCGGTGACAGGGCGTCAGGGAAACATTATGGAGTATACAGGTGAGTTTTATTGTAATCTAGATAATTTAATGTGCTTGGAAACATGTTACCGTACCTCCAACCAAATCGCGTGTCTAATGCTTATTTCTTAATTTCGGGACCGATCAGAGCTTTTATCCGAATTCGTTTGACTTGTTATTAATCCCAATAGTTTTTGTTCCGTTTTTAATATAAATTTCCTATTGTGGTCGCGACCTACATGGTCGAGTGGCTCGCATACTGGTTTTCATAGTAAAGTCACTCGGAGGTCCCGAGTTCGACCGCGTCAATGTAGATAGCGAACTTTCCTTTAGTGTCTCGCGTCTGGGTGTTGTTGTACCCTCCGTGTTTCTGAAATCCATTATACAAGTACGTGATATTTTCTTTTATTATTTTTTTTGTATATTTCTTAAAACAAAAAAAATATCTTCGACTATCCACCAAATCAAATACATGTCTTCCTATTTCTGTATGAGGCCTCTTTCATTTAGTTGCCAAATGTTTCGTGTACAGGTATACCTGTAAATTAAAATATTTTATCAGAATTGGATATACCAAACTTTCTCGATAACAAAGATACTTTACCTTTGATAGCACAAATTTGTAATATAACTTGCGGCCCGCACCGACTTTACGTGGGTTGAACATAATAAACTTGATCTTATATCCTTCTAGAATAATATGCCATGTAAATGGTGAAACAATTTTTATACAGAAATAGTGATTCCGCAGATTAGCTTTAAGGTATCCAAAAACAACATGATTCATCTTTCTTTATTGTATTAGAAACTTTATGCCAAAGTTTTGGTTACAATCTTTTCGAGGCAGTTTTTTTATGAAAACTTCCATTTATCGATAGAATGGAAAATAAAGAAAGGGCCTACTGATTTCTTGTGTTTGGAGCGTCAAAACTTACTTCGTGTAGTTAATTTTTCTTCACCTTGAATATTTCCATTATTACCCTCTAACAAGCCACTTAAAATGATACAATATTTCTTATGTGAAATTTGGTCTGGCTTCCAGCCATCGCGTGATATATTAGATTCTGATCTAGCCGTGCTTTGTTATTACGTTTTGAAATAAATAATATTTGTGGTTGTTTTTAATATTTTAGTTATTTGGATATGTAAAACTACATTTTGACCGCGTCTTCGCGTAAGAAACCTTTTTAATTGTAACGGGAATTGAAATAGTTGATCCACAATCTTAGGTCTCTTAGTCACCCCCTTTGAAGTCGTAATTTTATGACATATCGCTATATTAGAAAAGTTAAAACCATTTTCGAAATTGATGTGCTAAGAATTTTCGAAAAGCCCTAATGCTTATGCTATTTTAGGAGAACGAGTACTACTCCTATAAGGATTGAATTTCGAATTATTCAAGTAAACATCACAAAGATCAACCTTTGTGCACATTTTCAGCTTTGGACGTTTAAGCGTTGGGCTGCCCATTAATGAGTCAGCTAGTCAGTGAGCCAAGACTTTTCTATAGAAATATATGTATCTATCTAAAAATATCTATAGAAGATTGTCTATCAAGATAAAAATCATACATTGTTGTAGCAGGCAATTGGCTTTATGTTGCATGATTTTAATGTAAGCCGCCATGACTAGTTTCTGGAAATGAACTTAAATTAGAAAGTGGCATTTTTACATTCCACAAAAAAGTTTTTAGTGACCTTAGTGATTTGTATATTTGTTTGACAGAAAGAATTCTTTCTATATTCCTTTAAATCATCTTCTGAAATGGCGTCATGAACAATATGGCGCGCACTAGTTTCAGATACGATACGTCACACGAAAGTAAATTCAAGTTTTTAGATCTCATATTTTTTGATTATGTGTCTGTCATTATAAATGTAGCCTATCCTGTTTCATTTAACATTATGCCTACATAAATAATGATTATTTTGGTTTCTGTTTTTTAGGAATAAGTAATTTTGTTTAGTCAGATATCATTCGCTATATTATACTAATGAACATTAGTTATTATATTATATATAAAATAAGATATTTTTACAAGCGTTTGGTTTATAACCACACTCTTTTTAGTACCAGCGGAGTACTAAATTGTTTTTATTACAACGAAAAATTTTGTCATACATTTTTATACATACTAATCTGTATTGATGATGGAATATCTGGACGTAGGTAGGTTTACTAGACTACTAACGAGATGTAAAATTTAGTTACCTCCCAGATTTCGTATTTATGGCATGCGCAAAATTAAAGATTTTACGCCTTATTCTTGGATTCATTTAATTGAATGGTCTGAGCTTGTCTGGGAGGTAAAATTTAAATAAACTATTCGAGGTAAACACAATGTGAAATTAGGCTGGTTATACATTATTGAAGCGTTTTAAAATTCTATCGATCGTGGGCCGCTTGTAATCCTATGCATGCGACACTTTTTACATTCACCTTGGGAATTCTTGATGCCCTCAGTCGAGCTTCCCTCGCGGGCAGGTAGTTAAGTTTCATAGATTTACATGTTTTAAAATTCAGATATTTAGCGACGACATCACTGAACAGACGAGATGTTGAACGAGAATATGAAAACGTAGCCGTTTAAAAGTATAGAATTGACGGTAATTAAACATTCTTATTGCTTACTGAATTTGTTTCGTGATTTACGCATGGGTACTTTTTATATCGTAAAATAGAGATTAGTACACAATTTTCTATGCTATAAAAGATACTTAACTATAACACCAGGACCTTATGTCTTAGTAGTATATGCTATTTTTGTACCTATTAGCCATCAATAGCATTATTTTACGTTGAAACCTTGAGGATTATGATCAATAAACTTGATTTGAAATAGCATATTACTTTTATTCAAGGACAAGTCTGTTTTATCATTTATCAAAAATTGACTATAAATAACTATGTGAACTAGCTACACTGAAAAGTAATACATTATACAATCATTAACTGGAATACACTCTCACTACGCTTACCTTACCTTTAGTTAAAATGTCACCTTGTATTCTTTTATTTATGCCATCTGTATCTCTCAGCACACAGTGCGGTAGATGAATAATATTATTTTGCATTTATTATGTATAGTAACGATATATTGTTAGAAAGCGCGAGATTAAGCAGAAAATTAGAAAACTGATAATTAGTTTATCTCCACATAAAATACCTTATCCAATATTCAAGTAAAATATAACTGGAATGTTGGAAAATATATCCTATTATATATTCTATTATTTTTGAAAATGGTAAAATAATCATTGCATTATAAACACATACAAACTACATTATAACATTAATTACTAAGTATATATTTTTGTTTCTAAAAATTAATAACTATATTTAGTAGAAAAGCAATAACTTTAAATTATTATTATTGAAATGAACTATGCATATATTATGTCTACTTATAGAGCTTGTTTTTTGCTTTTTAGTTTATTACGTATAGGGTTAAATTAAAATTTCGTTTTGAAATTAGAAATTAAACACATCATAAACGTATTCATTTTTATTATTTTTATTCCACGTCGAAATGACAGAACCTCCCACAGTAAATGCTCTTTATAAAGCAAGAAAAAAGCCTATGCCTTGACATCGAAAAAATCTAGCGATGAGTTATTTTATACTCTACTATCAAAAGATATATTATGAACATCTATTCCATCAAAGACCACACCTTATATGTGGCGGATCACGTTCAATAAAACAAATAATATGTCGCTCACAGAAGAAACATGAATATGTCGCGACCATGAGTAAGTCAACTAGCGAAGTAAATTAGACAGGATATCATTGTCCTTCGGAATCGTGATTAAAAAAATGACACATTATTGACCGACGACAAGGTTGAGGAAAAGTTTAACTGCCGCATCAATTAAGTTCATACTAGAAGCTCCAAGAAACCACAAATTGCGTGATATAATTTTACGTGCATAATATCACCCTGTAAACGTTAAGGTGTAGTAGGAATAACCTCAATGTGGAATCTTTTATGACTGGTTGCAATTTTGCACCCAAGGTTAAGGTTAACGCAAACATTTATCTGTGAAACCACAGAATAAGACATTAAAAAAAATAAACATTTAAGTTTTCCGGTAGAATTTGCCCATTCTATCTAGCTATAACAATATGTTTTAATGTTTTGAAAACTAGCGATGTACTTACTAATCAGTTGAAATTCGCAATGTAGACAGAATTAGAGGTAAAATTCTGTAAAAGTCATTTTTAATTTGAAGTCCCTAAAGATTGCTAATAGTCGAAAAGCGAAACGAGGACTATTTAAAAAAAGAAAGGTAATATGTACCACCATATACTACCATAAACGCGTAGTCGATTCTATTGAAGAGCATTTCATTTTTTTTATCACGTGTAAGTATTGCCATTCGGCTTTATTTTATATATAAACTTATGAGTACGCGAGGTATAACATAAAAACACGAGTATCAACCAGCCCGAAGGGCTACATAGTTATGATTTTTTCATTTTCAAATTTTATTGCGCCTCTTAATTGAGTATTGAAACAATGGCTAGTTTGTGTTGATGCGCTATTGTTAAGTTAATAACTCCGTAAACCAGGAGGGTGTAAAATACGAGTGGTTGGTTCAAAGGCACATACAGGGCTACAAAAGTTATTTTAGAGTACTTGAAGTACCAATGATTTACAGCTCTAACTATACAAATGGTTTAAGTGATGTTATAAAAACTTTACTTATTGTATATATGTATAAAGCATGGAAATAATTAAAAATAGCTTTCAATAAACACGGCTTCAGCAAAAGTATTGTAAAATTATGTGCACTGCACGGTTCCGGCGTTGTCATATTTAGTGGATGAGTTTTGTGTTAAATTTTTAAATAAGTCTGTCTTTAGTGTTGTGCAATTCGCAACGTCATTTATGAAAATCATGTTTTCCATTGGGCTATTTTGGTTTGTGGTGAAAAATACCATATTCGCACAATGCCTTAATGTCTTTTCATAGACATTATAAAAATAAATAATATTTGCCTAAAATAATAATTTGTAATTTTGTGAAGGTAGGAAATATTATTATTATTAATGATATTATTATTATGTACTTAACCTTACCTTATGATTGCCTTACATAACCTTGCGAAATAAAAGATCTTAGCTTACACTTATAAATGAATTTATTCATTATAATAAAATCTGAAGTCCATTACGTTTAATATACTTAATTCACATTACATCGCGGATAAATGATATAAAAAAAATATCTCAAACGAACAAAATTTTATTGGAAGATAAAATCGTAAATGGTCTCGTTTTAGTTAGTGGTGGAGCTTGCTTTTAGCCAAGCTGCCATAACTACGAATCAAAACATTGTTGTGCTTCGGCAGTAAGAGACGAGAGAGTCGTTCGTCAATGAGTTTTACCGGTTGAAGAGCGTTGCCATTTTTAACCCTTAAAAGTCTGATAAAATATTATCACTTAAAAAGAGATAAGATAAAGGTCAAGCATATCCCCGCTATGTGTGAAAAAAGCTGATATCGACAACAGAACTGAGCTCCTTTTTGTATACTAACTATAACTTACCTCTAAACTACGCAGCGATACTATTATATGTACACATTACATCCGTTTTGCCGTGATTGTAATAGATAAAATCTTTGTATTGTAATCTATAATAAGAAATACGACAATTCAACTGCAAATGTTACAGTGGCACTATTTACATGTAACCATCGTTGCTGCTTGTACCCTTTTTATATATACACTTTCCTGTGACGTGCATTTATTTATCATTTTGTTTAAAGTCTGTTCATTCTAACTTGTCCTATTTTGTAATTGTTTACGAAATAGGACTCTTGGCACAACTTTTTAACAAAATCACCCATTTAAAAATAAAATAATAACAAAGTCAATAATCTATTACAATAAATAGTTATTATAGACTGAAACCTATTGAATCTAGTTATCAGTTGATTTTTAATACTGCACTTTCAATAAAAAGGAGTGCCAAGATTGTTTACCAAATAGGACAATTAGGATGAATAGACTGTAATAATGTCGTCTGCTAACACTTTTCTGTATCAGAAATATGTTTACTCTTTATTTAAAACATAGAACTGAATACTGGGGCCTATTTTTCATTTTTTGGGTGACTAAATATTTTTTGTATGTTATCTTACACCTAACTAACAACTATGCTCTATGATGAATGAGTCACTGAATAGTGTAAAATGAACAATCATAATAATATATTTCGGTATCTCTGCAATTTGATATTACCTCTATTATCAATTGCTGCGTAGCATCAGTCATTTGCTGAGATTTTAAGTGTTCTGTAGGTGAACGATATAAACAACCACGCGATGATGTGTAAACTTGTTCTTTGGCACACTTGGGTACAATCGACAGTATACTTGACCTTACACCGGTCTTGCTTCAACCGTATTCCGTGGTAATAAAACTATAATTCGTTTTTAATGTAACGCTGGTTGCCATGTTGACTGTACTACGCGGGCTTTTCTATTTTTACTCTGCAGCTTTTTTGTGAATTACGTGATACCTGCCTACTATTTCTCTAATGACCTAATCCCCCACTGACTATGAACTGTATGTTTGTTTTGTTTATTAAAGTTGTGATAACCCTGAATTATTCTGATGTGGTTAAAATAATTGTTAAACAAAGATTCGCGTGTATTAATTATAGCGGGGCTATTTACATGTTTATTATTTTTGAGTCTCCGATATTTTGGCGCAGTTGCATGCGCCATCGTCATTTAAGTTTTTTTTGCGGGTGGAAGTTATGGGCAGATATATGTATGCCTTTTTTTGTCTCAGTGGAAAATCCTTTAAGGATTCGATCCGCCACGGGTTGATGGTGGGGATATGTGGGACTCTCACACACTTTATCGCACGGAGCGTAGGCGGGGCATACCCGAACTAAAAACTATTTGGACGTACCACCTGACACTGCCGTCGCGTTGTAGTTTAAAAAATAAAAAAGATCGTAATAACTCCTTTATAATGAATGCTAATGTAAATGACCATAAAAGTTTAAAACCATATAGAAATTTGTGTGTTGAAATAATTTTATTGTTTTTTTGTTCAAATTTTTTATCGACGTTTATTATTCATTCTAATTACATCATGTCGTAAAAATGTCATTTAGCAAGATCTAACTCAGTCCTGAGAAAGTTTTATTTGCCATTAACGCCTTTATATTATCTTTAATTAAACTTCGCTAATTAGCTCGTGGAATCACCTAAGTATCACAGTAATACGAACATATAAACTAGAAATGTACGAGTTGCTGCCTAGTGAAATCCTGTTACATTCGATTTACAAATGTGAATTCACAATCACGAAAAAGGGATTTTTCGTTTCACTATACATAGTTTGTGAATTTTCTTAACCCGACTTATCAACGTACGAGTGTGTCGAGCGTTTATTATTATTAGGTTTTCTGCTCGAAAACTTGTCTTTAGACGAGGTGAGTAAAAAAGCTCGAGAAATGTACCAAGAAGCTACAATGACTATTAAACCAATATCGTGTTTCAGCGTTCAACAACAGTGTTTTCTCGTTATTGAGAAACACTGTTATTAAATTAAGAAACCGCATATCCCATGATGCTGTATTTCTACATCTATTTTCTAACGAATAACCGTTAAAATTAATTAAACTTATCTTGTTCAATATTTTGCGGGCTCAACAGTTTTAAAAGTTAATTATGATTTTATTAACCGAAAGACGATATTATGAACATAATAGTTTAAAAATATACAAAGCATTTTAGTTTTAAGTTTGTATCAAAATGTTTGTTTATATAAATATTTTTTTATAATAATCAAGATTGTTGCTAGTAGTTGTATCGATTTAATTTTACTAAATATCTTTTATTCAATTAAAGACTTTACATCTTGGATTTGATAGGAACCCAATTAATTATAAGAAAGCTAAGTACGGGTAGTATTACTCTTTACTTTTTATATAGACCAGCCGAGTAAAGTTTATTAAATTTATTGTTTGTTGTTGATTTGTCAATTAATAAGAGGAATTTAAAGACACTAAAATTTGCCGCTTTATTTCATATCTTATCTATCGGTCCAATTTGTAATAATGCAAACATTAAAATTACAGCGTAATTTATTAAAATTTCAAAATTTTTCGAGAAATTCGCTAATTCTCACGCCTCAAAAAATAAAAAAGGTCGAGAAACCCGAAGCACTAACGTAAAGGAGATGTCCCATAATTGCCCCAGAGTCGTTTTATGTTTGTAAACTGCAAAGTACAATTGGTCTTTGAATACTACACACGAATTAATACACTAATAATTAATATTTTTCATACAAAAACAGAATTATTCTACATAGCGGGGTTTAGAAATAATAAAAAAAAAATTACTGACTGAATTGTTCTAACAATGAACTGTTGTATTTGTTTTGTTTTTTAATGTGCTCCTTTAATGGGAGGCAAACATGCTCATCTGCATACAGCCAGTTAACGGTGTTTTCATTCTTTTCATAATGTGAATGTGATGCATTACAATATATTTAAGAGTATTTGAAAAAAGTGATATGATATATTTTTGTCAAAGATCTCAAACAATTTATTATGTTGATGTTTTTATAATATATATGAAAAGGAAATTCTATAAAATTGGCTGTTTGGTAGATTCTTTGCCTTGCCCATAATGAAAGAACAGCCTAAAAAAACATAATCATTGATCAATATATACCCTTTGGTATTGTGTTGTTACAACAAGTCATTTCGTTGTGCTGCATGCGTTTGCGCCTTCGTGGTCTTTTTGTATTTTCTCGTTTGTTTAGTGTTATTTTCTCGTTTGTTTAGTGTTATTCTTTCAGGCTGCGTTGAGTAGATCACCAGCAGATTCTCCGTAGTACTGTTAAACATATTTTTTTTAGACAGAGACTCTAGTGTATAGGTGTGAACTGTACTATTACCTTCACAAATCCACGAATTGTATCTCGAAGAGTGTTGGACCTAGATACACCACTACGTGATCTCTTGATATCTTGGATTTCACCTTTGGAGGTACGTGTCTCAAGTTTTGCAAATACTTTTACTCTATACATTCAACCCTAAGATGTTGACCGAGCCGCACTTTTTGCAGACTCGAAAAAGGCCTAAGAAACGTCATGTATATAAGGCGATTTATGCCAAACATGCGTTTATGTATTTATACAATATAATTGTATAAAAGTATATAGAAACTAAACTTCTCTGCCAGCTAAGTTTAAAAGCATTAAA
Source organism: Calamotropha paludella (assembly GCA_927399485.1). NCBI lineage: Eukaryota > Metazoa > Arthropoda > Insecta > Lepidoptera > Crambidae > Calamotropha > Calamotropha paludella. Next base: position 19,601,985 of record OV656807.1, on the reverse strand, counting down.
ATCTACCCTTTTGAATTACATTTACATGCAAAGATATTGAAGTGTTAATACATAGGGACCTATTTACTGGCATATTAAAGTATAGGGACGCGCATTAAAGAACTCGTAGCTGACATAAAACATAGGCGCGATAATAGATCTGCAGTGTGTGAGCATGCTTTTGAGGGGCCAAACCACTACATTCGTTTCGATAAACCACAAATTCTCGCTAGAGAACAAAGATTTGTTATTAGGATGCTACGCGCGGCTATTGAAATCAGGAAACATCCTAATTTCAATAGATACGAATGTTGGAGCTTGGTTACCTGCTTGGATTATAATAAATGTATAATTAATAAATGAATACCTACAAAAACACACATTGCAAGACCTGATGATGTAGTTAGCTCTTTTTGCAAATAATAACAGTAAGATGGAGGTCGGTCCCCCTGCCCGAGTTTCTTTCGCCAGTTCTTCTCGGAAGGGCCTCCCAATTTCCGAACTGGTAGTAGACTCAGTAGTATACAATGTAACCGTAGTGAGAATTTAATAACTAAATAAAATGTAAAAATAAAACAGTTTAATTTATACAAAATAATTTTAACATTAGGAACGTGCCCGATTAAAATATTGTAAAGGTAAAATACATGACAACCATTATCTTAGTCATCCTGTGATCACGGCTCCTGTAAAGGAGTCGAAACGTCAGGATTAATTATAAAATAAAATATGCGCATAATCCGTAAAAAAGTGTTTTATTCTAATATGTAATGTGCGCGGAAGTGTAAGAACTAAATAAAACATGTGTTTTTTTATTCATCATCAGCTTATAAATATCCCCGCTGCTAAGTAATAGGCCCAACTAAAGCCTGTGCCTGGTGCTTGGTGGTAAATACCGTAGGGAGTATGGGCCATAGCCAACCATGCGTACCCAGTACGGATTGGTGGGTAACTGCAGTAAGAGACCATAATTTGGAAAAGCTGCTGCCCATTTTATAGTCTACGGGGGACGTATATCCAATTGCCTCCAGTCATTAGTCGTCTTTTACTTGTTTCAATTTTTTGTTATTGCTATGCTACTCTGTGGAATACCACACTTTGTTTCTATTGATGGTGAAGTTCGGTTTATGTTTAATACTTGATAAAACAAACAATTTATATTTAGAAACGGCTACCAAGTATATTTAATGTTTTCTAAAGTATTTCGTACAAATAAATATATATAACTTATATAATTGATATAAAGTAGATTCCTGACAGAACACATTAGTGAATTTTGTTGCTATCAATATAAACTGCTGTGTAGTATTTTATGAAAAACGATAAGTATAAGAAAGAAAACATATCATACTGAAAAAATGGTGTTTAAATGATAAAATAGTGTGACACATAACCTAACTTAACTTAAAAACCCCACTATTTACAGCAAAAAGTATTATATTTTCTAATAGTAGAATAAAATACGAAAACGGTAATTTAGTTTTGAAGCTGACGCATAGACTTTTTTTTGTGGGGCAAACAATGTATGTAGCGTGGGACATCTCCTTTATGTTCCATGCAAATTATAATTAAAATTAACTTTAATTGATCCAGCTATAATATGCTATTTACCAAACTATAGATTGACAGTATTGAATTGCACTGTATAATATACAACATTACCTATTGCAACTGCTAGTAGTTCGACCCTAACTTTCTTGAGATTTATAAGATCGGTCCGTTGTTTTAATTCATATTTCTGATATGTTATTTAAGCCTAAAAGGATTCTACATAAACCAAGTTCAAATTAACCGATTCGTTGCTGGCACGCCTGTCGTGCCATCACTTTTTTTTTGCGTGTGGCGTTAGCCACTGAAACCGTGTCATTTTTAAATCGATGTCAACTCCTTCAAATCAAGTTTTAGGGAAATCAAGCCAGAATAAAACTTATCTTCATTTTTCACGTAAATCAAGCTCGTAGCCGTCGTTTCTGTAATTGTATGTAGCAACGAATCGGTTAAACATGCAGACTTCAGACAACTTTTGAAAAGTCAACTGGTCTCCGTTAATGTTTTATAACGCTGGCATCTATCCATCATCACGTTTGATAGGTCGCTAAGTCATTATCTTTATTCTGCCCTTAATATCATATAAATAAGTAATGGCAATAGGACGTGGGCGCTAGACTGATAAGGGTGTTTTGTCCTCACTCACGGTTCATCCATCACACTGCCAAAGAACGTGTTACGCAAAACAATAGATAAAACACGACATGCCTGATTGAATTCTGTCCTAAAATTGGATAAAGAAATAAGCTTTAGTTACAGAAATTCTACTTATAAAGAATTAGTTTTACGAATTCGAGTCAAAGTTCACTGATTAGTCATTGGCTTCTTTGAAAGCACGTAAAGTTACGTACAACATTATTGTACTATAATAAGATTTGCTTTCCCTAAATTTTGATACTCAGAATTAGAAGGTAACAATAACGGGATATTTTGCTTTAAAAAAAAGGACGTTTTAAGAAATGCAAGCAGGGCAAATAAAGCTCAATTATTTATTTATACAATTATGATGAAGATATAAATTTTAATTGTTTTTCGGGAAATGTTTACCTATCGCAAATATATCCCTCTACATTTGTTACATGATTGCTTTCAAAAACCCAGGAGTCCTGGCAAAACAGGATGGTTGGCAACTCTATACTATAAAATAGCGTGGACAGTAAATATCTAAATTAGACAGGTTTAGGAAAAAACGATTAAGGTTTTCCTTAGACCGGCTGAGGTTTTGTGACCAATGGGATCTTTTCCGTTACTCATACCAACATTAAGTATGGCGTTTTGTAATATCTACCTGTAGTAAATCAGTAAAATTCTAAAAAGACTGAGCAGCGAATGTCATAACGGAGTAATTTACTGAGGGTGTTGGAAATTCGAGTCATAAAGCGTGTCCTCAACTGAATGAATTACCACGGTACACGAGTGTGGGTGTTCTACCTAGCCACTTTAATGTGAATCTCGTCATGTAAACGAATGTCGGTACCAAAATTATGCTTATTGGTTTGGATTAAGAGTGTATGCAAAGCAGAAAGTAAAATTCGTTTGCATTTGTAATAATATTGGACAGACAACACAAATAGGCACTATTTTTTTAAATCTACCTTTCAGATAAATATTAGGTATTTCATTTGTTCGCAGCTGTGAAGGTTGCAAGGGTTTCTTTAAGAGGACAGTGCGGAAAGACTTGACATACGCATGTCGAGAAGAGAGAAATTGCATTATTGACAAGCGGCAAAGGAATCGGTGTCAATACTGCCGATACCAAAAATGCCTTGCGTGCGGTATGAAGCGTGAGGCTGTACAAGAAGAGAGGCAGAGGGCGGCGCGTGGAACCGAGGACGCTCATCCCAGCAGTTCAGTTCAGGTTAGTAGTTCACACTTAACGATAGAGAGCTGCTTCAACATGAGACCATTATATTAGTTTTGACGTATGTGGGTGCCGCAAGTTCTTCAAGGCAATTCTAGGATTATTTGTGTTTAGTAATTAAGGTGCCATTAAACAAAAATCACTTTACCTTTATTCTATTTATAAAACCTTTTATAGGGTTTTTAAATAGTTTTACATTCGTCACTCGCTTGTATAAAATTATTTAGTGGACGAAGAATTTCTATAATTAAAATCATATAAAAATATATAAACATAGATCAGAGGTGATAAAAATGTATTGAACGCGCAGGCAACAGTTAGTAACATTAGAAGTAATAAGACTTATTTATTACCCAGTCATGCAGCTTTTTCGTCATTATTGTTAAAAGATCGTTTTAAAATTGTTTTTACTGATGTCTTAGGCTTAGAGTCCAGACCGGGCTAAACATTATTGGAATGGAATGGCTCCCATGGAACAGCTTCAATGACGCAGTGCCTTTTACGCCATAACTTCCCGAGTTCTTAACCGATTTTATTAACTTTCGCGTGCAATCGAATCAACACATTTAGGACCAGCTTGTGACCAGCCCGAATTTTGAAATTCACGAAAATAAAAAAAGTTATGACCAAAACACATTGGCTCTATGGCATTTCCCATTAAAAAAGGGCACGCTTTTTGAAAGTTTTTATTCTTAAGGAATTTTAAAATTTACTTAACATTATTGATTTTTTTTTAGTATTACGCTCCGCTCCAATATATGGTGCTAGCGAAGCATTATGCTTAGCAACTGCATCGCCTAGTTTACTTCTTGCATACATATCACAGGCACTTTGAAATGACTTTAAATTTGACAACTGGGAAATCGTCAATTAAATTTATATTCCTAGGACAGGAAGTATTCTTAATTCCACAAATAGCGGCCTGTCATCTGTCGAATAGACGTTTCCTGCATATATACCTAACACAATTTTTGAGCAATAAACACTCTTGATATCTGTGTATTGATAGAAGTAGCTCATAAGTATTATTTGACGCAAGTTATTGTAATATATATTTATAATTAATGTAAAGCTCATATTCAAAACTATTACCAGCAATTAAAATATTTAAATAACTTGTTACAAAGGTGAGACTAACATTATTTTAGTATCCTCCCTGAATATTAAAATTTGTAAAGTTATTTTCATAATTAAATAAACTTTCATTAATTTGATATCATTTTAATAAAATGCAAGCCGCCGTCTAGCCTTTCAATAAAAAATTATATTGGCCCTATTACATGACCTTCTAGTAGAAACTAGTTAATTAAATATGGTCATCGATCGAATGTGACTATGTTTTGATCTTAATTACTTAGGTATGTTTGAATTCATAAATGAGTACCTCGTCGAATCCCATACTTTAAACTTAGTAATTTGTATAGTGCACTACGAAATAATTGTCTATAACTTTTTAAAAAGAGCAATTCTGCTATAGATTAGATTAGAGAATAGGCGTTAAATTTGCAAATGACCTGAACGAAGTTAAATTTTTGCAATGATCCTGGAAATAGCTCTGAAGATTGCAAAAAAGCTTTCCTAAACTCCAATTATCCGGTTTCGTCAACGTTGTGGGTTTATTGCAAAGATGTTGCTCTCTGTTCTTTAAACTTTTAACGATTTAAAGAAAGCTTTAACGATTATCCTGCATAAACACGATTAAATCCCCAATCGAAAATAGAAATCTAAAGAGATATTGGAATTGATGACTAATCCAAGATTTCGGTTTCCTGTTATTTTAATACTAAGAGAAAAATCAGGGGTTCCGGGGTTATGAGGTTCTCGCTTTCTCTTTTATGCATAGATCTTTCTAAATGGATATTCAAACAAAGTAAGGCATTGAGCAGTATTTATTGTCCATTATATTATTATAGAAAAGTATTGCGGATGAAAGTTATAAGCACCAAAAATAATACGTGTTATATAGTACTGTTGTTATTATTTGATAGAGATCTGCCGCGCTCTCTAGAGAATTTCGTGGAAGTAGTATTCAAGGAAATATCAAAGTAATTATGGAAAGTAACAAGCGTGTGCTGTCCCAAACCCACTACTGGACAATGAGACGTGAAATTAGTTAATAAGCTTGATATAACATAATTAGACTTGGCAGTGTGACCGCACACGAGCACTTTGATTTATCAGAAAATAGACTTGTTGATCTTTGATTAGTATCATCGTAATTTTCTTTGAATGAACGCCTCCATCTACAAGCTTAATCCCTTTAACATAAAGAAATATTATACAGAGTCGAGGCTTAAGTAAGAGAAAAAAAATATACGGAAACAAAGATTGTTTTCTACTAAATAGAACTTTAAATGCTTGTAAGCCTCGGGCGAGCTGCGAGAAGGTGCGTGGCGGCGCAATGGTTAATGCGAGGGAATTAATTGCAGACATTAACGAAATCCAGCAGAGGGTTGGTGATCTTATTCCATGCTTCGAATTGCGTTACCACCCGCTTATCTGCATCGATTTCGTATGGCGGGTAGTTCTTTTAAATAATCCATTTATAAAGAAAGCTTGTCCGTAATTAATGGAGACTTTGAAAGCTGTCTACAAAATTGTCTTAATTCAACCTAAAAAAGGGAACATCCTTTTAAGTTATGCTTAAACAATAATAATAGGACCTAGCCAATCTCAAAATATTGTCCATGAATTTATTTTGCAAACAGTAAAAAGCTAAAAGTTGATAGTTGAGTAAAAATACAATTTTCCTGGTAAAATCAAACCATATATAAGTAAAATCTTGTTAGAATATTATTTGCAACATTGTAATTGATTAAGAATTTAATGAATGCTCATCCAACAGGTTTGCAGATCGATTAAGGCTCTCAGATTTATTGATACATAATATTGAAATCGCACAACTATCGTTAGAAATAAAGGATTGCGATTAATTAAAAGGATTGCAATAAGAATAAATCAGCCGCCGCCGACTCGGAACAGATTTCTTTGTTTATGGGCGGACTATCGCATCAATCTCGTTTTGTTTGACTTATTTTCAGCAACGTGATGACGCAGCACAATTTATGGAGGACGAGATTTTGTTGGTATTAAAAGGTGCCTCGCTATTCTAGTTGTTTTGCGAAAAAAATAAAGGTACCTATAAAGCGTTTCGGTTACGCTTCAAATGGACATTGAGTAGCGATGATGTTGTAAAATTTTAATCTGTTATATAATGTGCGTACTGTCGGCGAGACGTTCTAAGTAAAAATGCCTCACATCTGAATGTTACAACTAAAATGCTCGTCTGGTTTACCATGCCCTGTTAGTAGGTACACTTTAATTAACTTCGCTTCTATCATACTTGACATCTATATCTCTTAAAATCATAATGATTTTGAATTGGGTTAATGTACTAATACATACAAAATTAATCTATTCAATTTAATGTAATATTAATAAAATTATTATGTCGTATTATTCTAATTGTGATATAAATTTAATTTATTAAAATTATATCAATTTAGCTCACTTTAGAAATAGCTAGACCAATTTACCTGTGTGAATCTTTTATTTGCTTTTTAAGTATTATAGCATTGTAAGCTGATGATTCACCGAAAAGTAAATAAATAAATTGGTTAATTATCCCTATTCAAAGCTTAAAACTTGACATAAAGTTAGCGCGTCATAAATGTGACATCAAAGGCGCTTGTTTACAAATATAAAAGACATTCGAGTTTAAAATTAATTCCTAAAATCATAAGAATACAATGTATTTAACGGGAATTTCTTTAAAAGCAAGTCTTTGATGTTGTTGCATTATATTTACATAATACTACAAAGCCATTCGTTTTACTTTAATGTTTCTTTGTGTTCAATGTTCAATTTACAACTGGTGTTTACTTATATAGGTATAATTATAAGGGGTGTGGTAGAATATGGTTTCCTTTTCACCACAACAATGCAGTGTTTTGGGTAGGGCTGCCAAACCATTGTTTGACCGCTGACTGTGTGCAAAGATTAATTTGTTTTATAATAAACATTTTGTACACGACCTGAGATAAAATTGTGTCATGTTATATTTTTCTATTTCAAATCTAATAAAAGCTTGTATTAATTAACTCTTTTATAATTTTTTTGCCATAAAAGTTAATTGATTTTCTGCTAATAGGCTATAAAATATATATTATTTTATTCAACTGATTTATAACGATTATTTTGTCGAATCTGTTAAGTATTGTATTTAATGAATCATATTTTATGTTTTTTCAAAACACTAAACTTTTAATAAAGAACAAGTTTTTTGACTTACCGCGCCAGATGCCGTAACAGCTAGGCTGTGACTTTTTTCTATATTAAATCATTGCAGTTCAATACTTTCAGCTTTTTAGTAAAATTTTTAAATAAATATTTTTTTTAATATAATTTATGCCCCTTAAATAAATTAATGTTGTTAGTCAACATTTATTTATGTAATAAAAATATTTTCTACAGATAATGACCAATGCCTTATCAAGTGATATTTTTAACTGTTTATTTAGAATACCTACTGAAAAATGTCGACAGATTACATACATTCGGTTGTGTTGTAATGGCCTGGAGCCCTATTTTGAATCTTCCGTTTGCATTGAGTGGTTTCAACCAATAATCGTCTTGTTAGTGATCAACGTTGAATGTGACACCCACATTTGTCAGTTTAAAAGTATCATAATTTTTAGAATTTAGCTATGCAAATTTACCTTTTAAATTCCCTCTTTCATGTGGTTGCCATATTTTTCATCCTAAAAACAATTGCTAAGCAGCTCTTAAAATGTACACGATACTATATAGTAGTAATAAACTTTTTTATATTTTTTGTATTTTAGCGGTAACAACGTTTAAATAAGTGAAGATAAAATGTAACAAAAATTGTCTTCCTGTACTATTGTTTTCAACGTTAAAATTTTCACTTATTCAAATAGTAACAATACTCAAGTTTTATCTACTTCAGTTTTACGGTTAACTTGATTATACTGAAGAGTTAAATTTCTTACAAACAAAAATACTTAATATACTGAATGCTCTACTAACGTTTCGAGTTGCATTGAATGAGAATAATGTTGTCAATTATTAAGTGATATGCTAACAAATATCTCTCTTATTAATATGTAGATTTAAATAATAAGTTCTGTTATGACAACCCTTATCCATGTACCGTTATACCCTCCCCTACCCTAGCTACGACCTTGAGGTTTTTCGACCCAAATAAGGTTTTATTTGTTATAAACTTCAATTATAGTTTCGTGTATTTGATATTTGATCGGTTAACGTTTGACATCTTATTTAAATCTATTGTAAATACATAGTTTGACTATAAATTGAATTAAAACGCGACCTAATTTAATACCTAATGCCCAACAGCGATACCCATCCGCTCAACTGGTGGCTCTTGGTGATTTCAACGCACACCACAAGGACTGGCTGTTCCCTTACGAAAAAACCGACCACGCTGGTCGAGAAGCGCGAAAGCTAGCCTTGACACTTGATCTCACCCAACTTGTCCAGGAAGCCACTAGAGTGCCGGACTCTGATGGACAGACAGCTAGTTGCTTGGACCTTCTGCTGACGTCAAATCCCGACAGTTACTCGGTGTCGGTTACGCCACCCCTTGGCAGTTCTGACCATTGTGTAGTGGAATCTATGTCGGTGTACTCTCCGACCGACCCAAGCCCAAAAGGCTCCCGGCGGGTTTGGCGTTTTAAATCAGCAGATTGGGATGAGATGCGTTGTTTTTTTGCATCTTATCCTTGGCGGCAGGTTTGCTTTTCTTCTAGCGACCCCTCAGTTTGCGCGGATGCTGTGACCGATGTGCTTCGTCAGGGTATGGAGTATTTTGTTCCCTTCTCTGACATATCACTTGCCGGCAAAGCTCACCCGTGGTATAATGCCAAATGCCGTGATGCGGTGGCATCTAAACACAAAGCATATTTGGCCTGGGTTGAAGCTCGATCCCGTAAAGCTACTGATACGCGCGAAAAGAAGAAAGCCTTTAACAAAGCCGCCAAGTCCTGCAAAAAGGTTGTAAAAAGAGCTCGCTTCGATCACATAGGCCGCATTGGGAAGAAGCTTGCCTCTTACCCTTCGGGTAGTAAAGCGTTTTGGTCCCTGGCTAAGTCGATCGAGGGTAACTTCTGCCGTTCCTCAGTGCCTCCCTTGCTGAAACCTGACGGATCATTGTCGTGCTGATCCTATCAATTACAGGCCCATCTCGGTCACGTCCATTCTCTGCAAGATAATGGAACGTGTACTGAACCACAGGCTCCTGTCGTATCTAGAAGAAAATGACCTCCTTAGTGACCGGCAATATGGGTTTCGCCGGAACCGGTCTACTGGAGATCTTCTAGCATACGCCACTTACATATGGAGCGAAGCCATCGAGAGGCACGGTGAGGCGCTTGCCGTCTCTCTTGATATCTCGAAGGCTTTTGATAGGGTGTGGCATGAGGGCCTTATTGGCAAGCTTCCATCATATGGTCTTCCCACTGGTTTGTGTGTCTGGATATCGGACTTCCTGAGAGATCGGTCAATACGAGTTGTCATTGACGGCAGCTCGTCTGACCATTTGGCTATCAATGCCGGCGTCCCTCAGGGTTCCGTTCTCTCTGCAACACTTTTTCTGCTGCATATAAATGACCTGCTGTTGCCCGGTATTTTGGGGTACGCAGATGACAGCACTGTTGTAGAGACCTATATGTCTGATGCACGAGCCAGTGCTGAACAGATCCAGCGTCATAGAGAGGCGATGGTTAGCCGCATGAACCTATCTCTGCAGGCAGTCTCCGAATGGGGCGATGCGAATCTAGTAGGGTTCAATCCGGCAAAGACCCAGGCGTGTCTTTTCTCCGCTAAAAGGAGTCCTTTCAACTTGACTCCTACTTTCCGAGGTGTATCCGTGCCGATCACTGACCATCTTGAGCTTTTAGGTGTGTCTTTGTCACCAACTCTCAATTTTGGCTCTTTCATTGAGAGCATGGCTCAAGTGGCTTCAAAAAAACTTGGCATTCTGGCGAAGGTGAGAAAATACTTCACACCGGAACAGTTGCTCAACCTATACCAAGCACAAGTTCGATCGTGTATGGAGTATTGTTCTCATCTTTGGGACGGTTCCGCCCGATACCAGCTCCAGACGCTTGAGTCCATTGAGAGGAGGGCAAAGAGGCTCATCGGCAATGAAGATCTTTTCTATAAAAAGCTCAAAAGCCTTGAGCATAGACGGAAGGTAGCAAGCCTATCCGTATTTTATAGGATACATTTCGGAGAGTGTGCAGCTGAATTGTACAATCTTCTTCCGCCGTCCCCATTTTATCATCGGACAACCAGACTTACAAACTGGCGACACCGTTATATGGTGGATATACCAAAGAGTCGCACTAAGCGTTTTGGTTCCAATTTTGTGATACGTACCGCTAAGGAGTGGAACTCTTTGCCTGAGTCTGTGTTTCCTGACAAATACAATTTAGGGGTCTTCAAGTCACGAGTAAATAGGTACCTTCTAGGCAAGCGCGTCACATCCTAGATCACATCGACGCTTACCATCAGGCGAGATGGTGGTCAAGCGCATGCCTATTTTCTATAATAAAAAAAAAAAAAAAAAAAAATTAGCAATGTCTTGATAAATTGAATTTTGAATGTCGTGAATGTAGAGCTTATTTTATTTTATGTGAAAATAGGCAATATGATTACTTATAAATTTTATTTTCTTCTATGAGCTTTAATTAATTATACCGAAACTATTTCTTTGTTAATGCAAAAAGATAAGAGTATTGTCTGCACAAGGTTATCTAAAAGACATCGCAGCGATAACAATTGCAACAATAGTCAGATGCATTGCGAAAGATGATATGGCAGCGTCTTTCAAAGTTAAGTACCTATTTATCTATAACTCATGCAAATCAATAACAATTATGTTGGTGTATGTATCTCGGCGTAGAATCAAATCGAACCAAAATTAAACCAACATAACTTAAATATTTAATTATCTAACTGTCAAGTTGTTTCTCTATTGCGTCTTTTCATTGAAATATGTTTTACTCATAGGTAATGTGAAAACCACCATCATTTCATTAAAGGTGTTTTCAGAAAAGTTTAGTTACTTTTAATATTGCTTTAAACATTTTCTTAGTAATGTATAAGTTTTGTGTGTTTTATTATTTGTTATATAGGCAGCTACAGCGTCATAAACAGACAAAATATGAATTAAGATATTCACAAACTTTATCAAAGAATTAATTCTGCGAACCCAAATAAGCCTTAAAGAAGAAAAAAAACTTGTATTAATGTCAATCAATTTTAGATTACTTGATGTTGTTGGTAAAATCATCTGAAAAATATGGTCTGGATTCCAAATAAATTACCGAAGCTGTAGTTACTTTAGCCTTACAGGAATTATGAACTCAATATTGTGTAGAAAAATTTATAATTCAATGAAAAGGGCTTTATAAGTTTGTTTTATATAAAGGGTTATCTCTGGAACCACTGAATCTATTTCCAGATTCGTTTATCATTTGAAAAGTAGATTAGTCTAAGCTGTGTGTGTGTTTAACCCTAAAGAAGTCAGTGTGGCTACGATAAAAAGAAACGTGTTTTGCTATATCGGTAAAATGTGTAGTATATAAATAACAAACTATCTTTAAATTTTTGTCCTAAATAAATTCTCATCAAAATTTCATAACAATGGAAAAAACTGACTAATAGCAATTTATTTCTTATGACAGAAGACGACTTGACTCGCCAAGTATACAGTGTTTTTCGATTTTTTGTAACTGTCTATTTTGAATTTCTATCCTGACTGGTTTTTATAATACTATCCAAACCAAAACAGCCAGCACTAAATCAATAACAAGGATGTTTTGATTTTGAGATATGACCAACACAGTCTTTTTGTAGTCTTTGATTATTTCCTGTTATGTAAAGTTATTTAATGAAAATACAAGTTTTAATTTGAACTTCTCTGTTTGGATATATAACAGGAGCTGTCTATTGAGCGATTGCTGGAGATGGAGTCTCTAGTAGCGGACACGAGTGAGGAGTGTCAGTTCCTGCGAGTAGGACCCGACAGCAATGTCCCGCCCAAATTTCGCGCGCCCGTCTCCAGCCTCTGCCAGATAGGTAAGTAACAGAGGCTGTACATCGATCTTAGAATGGATGTGATCTTTATTGACGGTCGTGTAGTGGGGAGAACTCTTCTGGGATTCAAATATTACCAGCCCAGACTTTATCAAAATTTTGCCTAAATCGGTAGTTTTATTTCAAAAACTAAACAGCTCACAAGTATATTTTTATACCAAGGCTATATCATAAAGTCCCGCAATAATTCAAACATGGATATTTTCCGATGATTTTTTGCTGGTAATTATTTTTTCCGTGCTTGGTTATGTGACATTAAACCACAAGCGCAGCAATAAACATTATTAAAACGATCGCATACATACGTGAAATTGCTAACAAAAAGATGCAGCGTTAATCTTAGCCCTGTAAAGTTGCTTTTTATTTGATCGACACACAGCGTTTACTAAAGGGCGTTAATTGAATTTATAGTTCGTATTAATGTGATCTAGGAGAGTAATTATTGCTTTCCGAGAAACCAAGCATAAGAAAAAGAATTAATTTGCCGGCTTTAGAGTATTTTAAATTAATGCAATAAAGCGTAACTTTAAAAATATTTTGGAGATGTCTTCTTAAGGCGTATGAGGTAAAGGATACGGGGAAAAGAAATTAAAAATACATATATTGTGCAATACAGAAATGAACTGTGACTTTTAGAAACTAGAATGAAATTCTCTATATACTATTATGAAATAAAAGTTAAGCATATTTTTATAAGAAATAGGTAATAAAACTAATTTAAAACATTCTCGCCGATTAAGCATTCTTAATTTTATACATTTGTTATCACTCTGGGGCGTACGGAATCTTTTAGCCAGTTTATTTTTATTGCAACGATTGATTCAATTACGCGACCTCCATTCGGTCCCTATGTTTTTATTTAGCACACATCACGTAACTATAATATAAATACTACACAGCATAAAAAGCGAAACAACGCAGATATGTATTATGTACATAATTATGATAGCATACATAACACAAAACTGGTTTGCGACCGCGTCGCTCCTCAAAAATTCCTACTTTATTGTTTTTATCTGGAGGTACGCTTAAGGTTATTTAAGCTTATCAGAATACAATTTTTTTCCTAATATTGTGTTTTTCGATGAATCCTTTGTCTGCAGCTAAAATGAGAAACTTATCCAATTATATGGAGATTATTTAAAGATTTTCGCAATGTTTTATTAGGTTAATAAATATATAACTAATCCTTTGTCGAAGCTCCGTTAGCCTTGTCCCCGTTTAATATGAGGTACACATAACAAAGAGCGTAAATATAGGGCGTATCTTAATCACGTGTTCTGCCAATTTCATACTGTGCAGATGGTGGAAAGTGATAATTAATGTTTATAGCACTGCGCTGCAGGCACTTGTTTACTCTGACTGCATCTTGTTTTGACTTAGACGTCAGCTTTTGACTTCTTGTGAACCTACGGGCAATTATCAAGTTTTAATTGGCATATAAATTAAACATCCGTAGCTAAGAATGGAGGTTCCGATTTTTTATGTTTTGAAAAAAATACCTTATTCCCATTTAAAATAGATATTAAATCTCGTTTATATGACATTATTATTTATTGTTGAGATAAATTTGCAAGGACAGCAGATACTCAACCGTAACCAGCGTAAAATGTCGCTGCATTTTAATTATATAAGGAAAATGTATGCTATCCACATGCCGCACAATTTAAAACATATCCTATGCATACGAAACAAAACAAAACCTTTTTGTTTGTAAAAATAACTGCGTCATGTTTTGTGACATTATTTGCGTAGGTTTTATAAGGAAAAGTATTGCGGGTGCGGGCAACAACACAGGTAAATAGGTATAGTCTGATACGTAATCGATAGAGATGTCAAATAAATTTCAATTTTATCACCATTATCAAAGTGATAAAAGTGAATAACGATGAAGTAAATAATACCCATTCTTTATTGTCTTGAAACTTGTAAATATAACAAATTAATATAATTACATGATTTATAATGCCTGGTTTTAACAATATTTATTTCAATAATTTGTTTTAAACATTTAATCAATCTGAGGTTTGTTCCTAAAATTCCTAAAATGTCAAAGATGGTCGTTTTCGCACGTTTCGACGTTGGCTATTGGTAAAAGCGGTTGAAGGGATTTGGATGAATTCAGCACATAGAGATTAGGTATATAATCTGGACCAAAACATGGGATACTTTTAATCTTTGAAAAATGTTAGTTTCCTGTAGGATTATAAAAAAAACCATCTACAGGGCTAGACGTCACTTGAAAATAGCAAAGTCTACTCATAAAAAAGTTTCGGAGAGAAGCTAGTTTTTAGAAGTGAAGTAATGGTGTAAATGAGGTTATTTTAATGGGTTTCTTTATTGATAAATCAATAACTAGATAGAAATTTGATGTCGTTTTTAGACTTAGATTACATGGAGCTGAAACTAGCGGTGATAGGTATCAGTCGAATGCGGAAAACCCAGGGCCGAAACAATCGAGGGGCCCTGGTAAACATTGTTGTTAAAATACCCTGAAAATTTAATTACGTCTGCATTACATCTTATTTTCGCATATAAATGATATTCAATGAACAATATCGATTGATAAGGCGCAATTACAGATTTCGTCTCAATCGTTGTAATCGTTCTAGCACTTAAGAAGCATTTTATTGAATAAAAATAAAGAAGGCATGCTCGAAGTTTATTGATTCTTCTCCTAAATCATCCTTACACATTTTTTCATAGAAAAAAATTTAATCTCATAGAATCAACCTGTACAGAAATTGTTTCAGTATAATTATTACCTGCTGAGGGCATTCAGGAACACTTTATTCAATAAATAAAATAAAAGACATGCTCGAAGTTTATTGATTTTTCCCCTGAATTATGCTTACACATTTTTACATCAAAAAAGTTAGATCTCTCAGAATCAAGCCGTACAAGGGTTGTTGCAGAATAATTATTACCTGCGAGGGCATTCAGAAACACTTATTTTCCAACAATTCTTCTCCTGAATCATTCTTATAAATTTATTTATCGAAAAAAATTAGATCTCATAGAATCAACCTGTACAGAAATTGTTTCAGATTACTGCTTAAAATCAAGTAATCAAGTCGTATATGTTTTGGGACTGTATTTGATAATCTACGATTTCAGCTTGTTGGTTGAGAATAGGTTTTATTTGTAATTTATGAAATTGACTATAATAGTATGCGATGCGTATGAGAATGTATGCTTGGTCACTAGACTAGTTGTAGTTATTAAAAGAAATTATAAAACGTTTCAGGCAACAAACAAATAGCCGCGCTGGTAGTGTGGGCGCGCGACATTCCCCACTTTGGGCAACTCGAGCTGGAAGACCAGGTGCTCCTCATCAAGAGCGCCTGGAACGAGCTCCTGCTGTTCGCCATCGCGTGGCGCTCCATGGAGGTAGGCGTTTTGATCTACACTTAAAGCACTGTCATGTAAAATTACGAGAACATTTTTCATCACGAGCGGCAATCCCGTAGCGAAACGGGAGCTCAGCTGGTATTTATATTTAGAAAAAATATAGTGTTTTATGTGGTGAAACTTTTTATTTTTCCAGTGTCAAATTCACATAAACTCACTTGCGATAAAAATCCTCATTATAGATATTTATAAATACAAATAATAAAATAATTTAAAATAAGTTTTTCTGCTTTTTATTAATTCTTTTGTGTTCGAATCTCATTATTGATATGTTGACCCGACATCACCCTTAATGAGACTATGCATTATAGTCCCGTTCAATACTAGGTGATGCATTTGCTAAGCATAAAGCTACGCTAGCACCATATATTGGAGCGGAGCGTAATACCTAAAAAAAGAAAAAAAATTTTTTTTTTCGATGGGAATCTTTGCGAATTTCAAAATTCGGGCTTCGTCACAATTTGGTCCTAAGCCTGTTGATTCGATTCCGCACAAAAAATATTAAAATCGGTTAAGAACTCGGGAAGTTATGGCGTAACAGACATTGCGCCATTGTAGCTGATCCATGGCTCCAATAACCACACCACACTAGATTTTAAAACTAAAAGTTTAATAATTACACACTATTATTTTGAACTTTTGGAAACTGTAATTTATGAATTTGATATAATTTTTGTTTGTAAGGGACAGAATGAGAATAAAACTTTTAAACAAGCCCGTTGGTCACAAGTATTGCATGTCTGTTTCATCATTTAGTTGAAGTCCTTTTTAGCACTAATTTATACGTTTTCAAATTATTTTTTGTGAAAGATAATTTGAAAATGTATAAATTAAGAAAGATTAAGAAGAGACATTGGTGGTCTGTATTCCGGCTTTTTGAGTGCCGGTTTCGTTCTCGAACCGTACTTTGCCCATCCTTGCGATATATGCTACTAGGTAATTACTTACTTTATAGGTTTGAGAAAACTTCAAAGTTTGAATAGAGAGCTTGACTTAAAAGCATTAAGATGTACATATTTGTTCAGATAATTAAGATCAAGAGGCTGAGCTACAGATTTCTTTAGTAAACTGGGACTAGTTACTCCCATACTTATTACTTAGGTATTTTAAACTATAATTAATTATCCCACGTACAGACTCACTTAAATTATGTGTTGCGTATATGCGTATGCTAATGGGTAGGGCACAAATTGTTATAAATCTAGATCTAATAGATAATAATGATAAGGATATTGATAATATAGTCTTAGTCTTTAATAATATTTTTTCATTTTTCAGTTTTTGAATGACGAACGCGAAAATATGGACGGTTCACGAACCACATCGCCACCCCAACTTATGTGTCTAATGCCAGGTTGGTTACCCTTTTATAATACATGCGAAAACGTGCAATTTTTTTGTAAATTAGATACATACAGCCACCCACTGCTGGGCAGGCATAGATAGGCCTAGTAACGACATGATCATTTGTCCGATTTACATACATAATTACATATTATAATAACTTGAAATAACTATGTTTGACAGTTGGAATTCTTACGAAGATATTATTTTACTTTGTACATTATGGTAACCCAATAAAGTCATATGACGTTATTAATTTAAAAAGAAACGCATTCAATTTGTCATTAAATATGTCTACCTATGCAATAATAAACACAATTACATTCCATTGATCAAAGGGATTAACTACAAAATTTATACTTAAATTGTATTGCTAAAAACACAACATTAAATCAAAGTTTAATGAAAATGAACTTTGTGTTATACACTTAAAGTTTACTCTTTGATGTCCCGTAAATCAGCTTCTACGCAAAATATAAGGATCGCTGTAAGTTGGTACAAATATATATTTATTTTGGCCCTTCACCATGTTCACAGTTGCGTGTTATAATCTTATTTAAGGGGCACTCAAACCTGCAATTTACCATGTACGTAATAAAAGACGATGTTGCTTCCGTAGTAATTTGCAAATAAACTATAACGCGAAACTCAGAGGAGTGATGTCACCGAAATTTTAGTGGCCTTAGTTCTTTATTAATTCATATTTATTTCGGTGCTCTTCAATATATAAGTACTTCTTATTGACTTATGTATATTCGTTATACAGTGTTATACATTTGGCTTTAAGATACCGCTCCGCATGTGATTGAATAGCTAGATGGTGCAGTGGTTAGCGTGTCGGCCTATGATGGCTGTCCATCGTTGTCTTTTTTTAATCGGTTAAGTTACAACTGTTAGTCTTCAATGTAACCAAAGAAATTTAATAATATTACTGTTAAGTTTCATACGAATTAGTTTGATAGTTTTTAAATTACTTAAAATGTTATATGATATATTATTTTAATAGAAAAATACTTTAAAAAAATCGACTCGGTTCACAAGCAAGTTCTCAGGCGGGGATCGAACCCGCAACCTTTGGAAGTCCGGTCCAATGCTCTCCCAATTGAGTTACCGAGCCTTGTGAAAACCCTTTGAAATTTTTATATGTTAAAAATGTCATATAATTTTTTTCGTATCTTTGTGACTACAAGAACATTAGTTGATAAATTATTTATTATATGTTTTTTTCATAATACCACATAATTATTAAAAAATGCTAGTGCAACGACACCTCGCGGTCTTGTACATTGAACGCGCTTTATCCCTCGCCTTCTTCGCCACCAAAATACGATGATTAAAATAAATGTAAATAAAGTTTCCGAACAATATAAAGTGATGGCAATTTTTATCGAAATCAAATTTTCTCGACGATAAACAAATCAATATAAGGAAGGTAACTGATAAGAATTTAAGATTTGCTACTAAAAGTCCCCATGATAGTTGCAAAGTGATATAAAAACATAACTTTTAGTCACATTTTTGCGATAAATTTTATGTTATAACCTTAATATATGGATATATAAAGTCGCAGATTTTTTTTTCGAGTTTTACAATGTCTCCATAGAAGGTATCTTTTATCTGCAACAATTCTGTTAATCAGTCTATATTCTAAATCAGGCCTTAGAATTTTTATTGGTACCTATTAAAATATAACGAAATGATCAATATAATTGTATGGGATACACGTACTAGAGATTCATTACTTAGGTATATAAAAGTAATGTGATATTACCAAAATTTGATTGATTGGAGCTAGAGATTTTAAAATTTTTATCATATGTAAGCATTTTTTCCGAAGTTTCAAATTAATATTTAGTATCCATAGATAAACCAGTTTGAATCTGAAATAAATTTGTACGCCCTTTCTAGAATATATATATTTTTAAGTGCTTCTATATTTCGGTCCCAAGTTAACAAATATATGAAAAAAATTACAGGTATGACGTTGCATCGTAATTCGGCACTGCAGGCTGGTGTGGGACAGATCTTCGATCGTGTGCTCTCTGAGCTCTCCCTCAAGATGAGGCACCTGCGCATGGACCAGGCCGAGTATGTCGCTCTTAAGGCCATCATCCTGCTTAATCCAGGTGACTTAACGTATTTTAATCATAACTACTGTATAGTGCTAGTTTTTATGAGATTACAGGCTGCGGCCTAGTTAAGATACCAGTCTGTCCACAATCTTATATTTGTTAACATTTCTGCACGGTAGCAATTACTTTTTTATTTAATCTGGGGGCACGGCAGTGCCCCCGCCAAGTCAAGCAAAAAAGCGGCACGGACGTACCATCCTTTTCTCGAAGCAATTCAGGCCATTTTCGACCCCCTGTAACTTCGTTGTGGATAAAACTAGAAGACTGAATTTTCAGTAACCATGCAGGCATTGTAAAGACACGGTATATTTCAAATTTCATTCAATTTGAACTAGTAGTTTAAGAATTATAACGGGTCAAATTTCTTAATTTTGTCACTCACTGTCTCACCGATCATCAAAATTCTAAGACACTTCTAGCAGACCTAGAAGCTTCAAATTTGGAATATAAATAGTGTTTGGTGTATGAATCAAGGAAAAACTAAAAAAACCTACAAAAATAAGAAAAGTTCATAAGTCAGAGAGAGGGCTTTAAGAAAATTCGTTGCTGGTAGATATACATACATATATACAATAAGTAGAAGGTACCGAAAAGGAAAAAAGTAGACTGTCTACAAAATACAAAAAGCAATGAGATCCCATCAAAAACAATACTTGTCAAAAAAACCAAGTCTCGCAACTCAGTTGTTCTACGGTAAAAAGTTGTGAGATCCATGTAATACCAAGTCGGTTATTAATTTATTCAGTCCCTACTTAAGCGAATTTCAGTCTTAATACGTCCAGTCCCTAAGACCACGATCGTGGTCTATAACAATTGAAAATCAATTGTGTCTGGAATCTCCGTACTCGAAGTATTAAGTTGTTACGTAATAATTAACAGCATCTTATAGTGACGCATATCAATATTAAAAATCTTTATTGTTTTATATAAATATATTGACTCGGCCATCGCACTAAATAATTTAATTTACACGTGTTTTCATGCGATGGCCGAGTCAATATATTTATGTAAAACAATAAAGATTTTTAATATTGATTTGCGTCACTATAAGATGCTGTTAATTATTACGTAACAACTTAAGGCTTCGAGTACGGAGATTCCAGACACAATTGATTTTCAATTGTTATGAACCACGATCGTGGTCTTAGGGACTGGACGTATTAAGACTGAAATTCGCTTAAGTAGGGACTGAATAAATTAATAACCGACTTGGTATTACATGGATCTCACAACTTTTTACCGTAGAACAACTGAGTTGCGAGACTTGGTTTTTTTGACAAGTATTGTTTTTGATGGGATTACTTTATCGTATAACTAATGCATTCACGTGTATTTTATGTTGGATATATGTAGTCTTAAAATAAGATAAAATTTTTTAATCAATACTATTGAGTCCTACTGACGTTCTCCTATTCAATTTATCTATTTTTTTTCTTACCTAGAATTCCCATAATATATAATAATAGAATCTTACTGTAACCTCGATTATGACGTTGGCAAGAAATAATACCAAAGCTTGGGAGCAGATGATGAAGTCAGATGACAATATTTTTTCCGTTTATCGTACACCAGATTTTATCAAATAGGGCAGTGGAAATAGTAAATCCTGTGGTCGAATTTTTTTTACTCCGTATAGAGGCCGAAGTTGGCCGCGTTTCGAAACGACTGTATTGAATACGACACGCAGTGGCGTTTATATGTTCATGTGACTGTCGCTACCGTGAAACAGTATTCATTACTTTTCTGTTATACAATAGGACTTTAACAACGAAACAGCCAAGTCACTTATTTTGATTAAGGTATAGAGTTTGTGAAGTTAGGGCTTGTGGAAATAGAGTATGTAGAGTTAGAAAGCTTGGCTCTAAATGAGATCTAATTCTTTTTTACAGTGCGAGCTATATAATAATAATAATATTTCTTACATTCACACCAATTAACCTAGTCCAAAGTTGTAATGTGTTGTGGATACTAGGGTAACGAATACACATACACATATGATACATAGATATTTTAATATTTAAAGAGACATGTATAAATTTACATGAATCAGGTATAAATGCTCGTACTCATCACACAAACATCTGCCCCTTGGAACACAGGATCGCTACCGTTGCACCAAACGGTCTCGTCTTGGTAACATGTAAAACATGAAAATGTTTTTGGTGGGATAGAACTTACTTGAAATTTATTGATAAAATTCCCAGTTTTGTTCACTGTATTAAAACAGACATTGTGGAGCTTATTGGAAGCAAACATGCAAACAAAAGAATCCGAAAATATTATTAAACATAAGGCATTGTTTAAATAACATTTTTCACATATATTACTTTATTTTGATATCTTAGACACTGTAGGTTTAATTATCAGTTAAAAATACACTGGACTAGTATATTCTTAACCATGCTTTCATTGAGATAAAGCTTGCTTCGTGATATCTATTGAGGAGATACATTAAGAAACTTATAGGTACTGTTCTTTCTAAACAGTCGAAAAAATACGCTCGTTTGGTTATACTCTCTTATTTTTATGTATAAAAATAGCCAGTTCAACAGAAGCTGTATAGGTTTTTTAAGCGTTAGCTTGAGAGGTTGTAATTTCGTAAAACCTGTAGAAATTTCAAGAAATTCATTGGTAGCTGACGTTGCTTTTGTTACTTTAATCTAACTATCTCTGAAACGACAGGTGCTTAAGTCACGTAATTTTCGAAATTGTGTTTATATTTCGCGAGTTTTCTATAGCATGCCATCCGTTTGCCGCGGAAAATTTCGGGTGTTCTTAATTGACACCATTTATATACACACTACCATTATACCAGTTTCGTAATGGGTTCCGTAACGAAATCGTTACAATATTTTCTTATTTTACAAAACAGTATTTTAAAATTACCATTATCTATTTTTTCAGATGTGAAGAATCTAAATAACCGCCAAGAAGTCGAAGTACTCCGAGAAAAGGTAATTGTGTATTTAATGTACTACATGACATTTTAGAACATACATTATTGGCTGGGTTCAGGCTATTAATATTTCCACTGTAGGGCAACAGGCCTGTTCGGTTAATTTACTGAAAATAGCAATTTTAGCTTTATTCAATGTGGCGCGGCGACTGAATCGAGGTCACTTCAGGTCATGTAGCTAGAATCAAACTTACAATTTCTAGTGCTTTATGTATCGGTTAATCGGAGGGATGTACTATAACATTTAATCCAAAAACATTTCAAAAATGTATTTAACATTTTATATGATAGTCTTAGTGACGTTTATTATAACAGAACTTTGTGTTAAAAACTTATACAACATTATCGTGATATTTTTAATGAATAACTTTTACATCAACATCTCTTTTAAGCACGCACCCGCTCATCCCCGAACATTGGTCCTTCGAGCGACCACCTCGCGCGCGTTAATATGTAATACAAACTAGCTCACCTTTATTTGACCCATAGTTTAACTTCCGTAGTGCGCGCTGTGTCACCGAGCTCCTCAACCTTCTTCGAATCGTTCCATGACCGACTTGACCGATGAGCCTTTGCACACCACGTTTTTGAACGCATCGTCGATGCGCGCTTTTATCGATACAAACGCTTTTGTATGTTGTTGTACTGATACATAAAGCGTATATATATTTAACGACCGTTTGGTGCAACGGTAGCGATCGTGCCTTTAGCATCGGCGGTCCTGGGATGCATTTGTAGCTGAGTCATGGGCGTTTACATATATTTCTATGAATATAACATATCTATATATCATATATGTATGTCTATCCGTTACCCTAGTATCCATAACACAAGCCTTACAGTGCTTACTTTGGGCTTGGCTAATTGGTGTGAATGTAAGAAATATTTATATATTAAAAAAAAACGCGATACTCACGTGAGTCAAAGTCAGTTTGAATTTGTGGCGGGGTGTTTAAAGCTCTATGTCTCGCACTTGAATCGGTACAGGCACAATAAAAACGCGTTTGACATGCAAATCAATAGCGCTGCAGACGCGAGTTATTAAAACGCGTATGCATAGGCCCTTGTTGTCAACCCTATTACTTGTATAAAGAGATCAGTGTATATTGCAGATGTACTCGTGCTTAGACGAGTACTGCCGCCGGTCTCGCGGCACGGAGGAGGGTCGGTTCGCTTCCCTCCTCCTACGGCTGCCAGCACTACGCTCCATCTCGCTGAAGAGTTTCGAGCATCTGTTCTTCTTTCACCTGGTGGCCGACGCCAGCATCGCCACGTACATCCGCGACGCGCTGCGACACCATGCGCCGCCCATCGACGCAACTGCACTTATATAGGCAGGCCCTACTGACACCACTAACTTTTCAATAACTATAGTCTAGACCACGGAGAATTATGCTTTTTCAGTAAAAGGCAATTGCGTATCGGAGCAGCTATAGCGCGGCAAGTGAGAGCGTTAACGCGCACCACATAGACATTCATACAAGTCTAAATACTTTAAAATAAGGAAATTGATTTTTATGAAATTCTTATGAAATAGAAAACACAAGTCTAAAAAGTTAGTAGAAATCATTTTCGTAATTTTTAATATATTAATTTTATGTCGCTATATAAATTTTTGAAATTTTTCTTATTTAAAGTAGAAATATTATCAGAAATGTTTTCTACCAACTTTTCAGGTTGATGTTTTTCCATAATTAAATATTTCATATACATCAGTCTCCTTTTTGTAAAGTATATATAAACCATGATGCGGTGTTAACGCTTTTTTAACGCTAACGTCTTAAATTAATCCAATTTGCGCGATAGGGAGACTCAAAGTAATATTAATAGTACTGTACAGCATCATCCTCTATGATTTCAGATTTAGTTATTTGATATGAATAATGCCATAGCTTCACTGATTCGTAATCCACTATCTACCACATTAATTACTATACTAGAATAACGATTTCGACGCTGTCACAAGCAATAAGTAAAGCCAGTACGTGATAATAATTTGTAACGACACCTCCCACGCTTACACGCATCATTCCGGAGATTCGGTACTCAGTCACCGGATGACGCTACCCACGTACACACATATTTACTATAAACGTCAAAACGTATGTATGCATTCCATTCCATGATAGAATATAAAACAGGTATTACGTTTTTTATCCAGATATGGGAGCACAACCTTTGCAATAGACATTACCACATTTTTAGTCGAACGTCATTTTGTATGTCGTCAAAGTTATCATTTAAGTATAAATTTAATATTTTGCTTCCTGTCGTAACTATTGCATCGCGCATAAATATTTTAATTCAGTGAAGTCATTTACATTAAATATTTTAAATGCAATCGTGATAAAATGACCATCTAAGAGGTGTCTATACCTGCAATTTAATCGATGCGGTAGACGATATTCTTAACATATTGCGCTGGCGCATCGTGACTGTGATAATTGCTAAATCACGTTGATAAGTATAATCTCATAAGTATAATATGGTAATCGAATGTACATTTTGTTTTAATATGGCGTTCAAACTAATCAAGTTATTCTTTAGATTTTTAATGTACTCTCTTCAATCCTATGTATGATATAACGCGCTAGCGTTAACGCATTTGATAAACAAATTACATATAGAATATTATAGTGGGAATCGCAGTGATTGTTAAATTTTATTCACTAGCAAGAATAGATCTGTCAACTATAATCATGTGCTTAAAATTAAATTGAGGTGTGTTTTTTCTCAAACCACTGCTAACGAGCGGATGTAAAAAATATATCATGTTTTTATGTTGAAATATTATTACAATTGCTTCGCTCATGCATCCGCCGCATGGCTGTAGCCATGTAACCACGTTTATGAACTTTGTACTGACGTGATTGTATTTTACCGACGTGAATGACACCTACCGACATGCTTTGAACAATACTATGCCGAAATTGGATGATGTCACCATGTATATTAATGTAGAATTAATATTCAAACATGTTTTAGCGAGATAACATTTGGCGTAGTAATCTAACGTCAGTCAGTTAAAATATATAAGTAAATTGTTAAAAACAAACTATGAAAGATGTCGGGGCGTGTCAATTGTCGTCGTTAAAAGAATTCTGAAGCCCCAAAAGTGACTGAAAATTTAAAGGACAATACTGAAACGTTAATTCCACTGCTTTATGGTATGGAATAATTCGTATATTCACCAGCTGCAGTGCGTATCGACCGTGTAACGTAGAACTCCTGAGCGTTAGATAAATGTAAATGGGGCCGCCTCTTATTATTACGTAGTCTTTAATGTTAATGTAATTAGACGTTCATTTATTAGAGAATTCTATTCGTCGGTAGATATCTATAGTGAATTATTATAGGTATAATGTTAGATTGTACTCCTAATATTTACCAAAACTTTTCGAAGCACTACAGACTGTTAACGAGTTTGCACCGTTGAGGAACATTCTTCAATTATATTTATGTAATCTGTAATAAATCCATTACAGCTACTTTACATGGTTACATGTTAAAAGCTTAAATGTTGGTGCTTTTCTATGCATTAAATAATTATGCGTTTGCATATCAAATATGCGTAATAATCTTGATTATTGTTATTCGAGAATACTTTTATTTTCTCTATGATTATTATTAAGCGGTTAATATTAATAGCCTCTGTAAATATATCTATACATGTAAAATACATTTCTAATGTTCTCGTATACATAAATTATATATAGTTTTATTGAAGCCTCACCAATCATGGGTGGTGGGATAGAAGTTTAGAGATGGCCTATGCAGTTGGTTCGAATGTGTAGCACCTTTAGGCCAGTTTATTTTTATACCTCATGAATCACATGTTTCAAATAAAATACTAACAAACAATAACCAGTATTAATGACAAAGTATATTTTAATTGTGAATTTAACAGTTGATTGAATAAAATTCATTTTTCAGAAAATGTATATTGTATAGTATGCCTGTAGGTGAAAGGCGAATTTCTCCTAAATGTTGGTGTTCTATGAAATTTTTTCCAATTATTGCTGAATGCAGAATGTAGTGGAGAGCTCAATCTTCTAGAAATCTATTATTTACTCGGAGTAAGGTTAGCCTAGACTAGAATAATCCTAAATATTCACTTAAAAATTAGCAAAAAATTCACTACATTCTCGTAATTTGTTAAAAACCAGTGTTTTATGTTGAGACGGAACAATGTTATATTATTCTATAGATGGGTTTGAGAATTTATGAAGGTGTTGCAGCGGTTGTGAGATGATTTATAATGATGTTCACTATATCTGACTAAGTTTAAGTTATATATTTTTTGTATAGACATAGCTTTAAGATGAATGGTAATTAAAAGGATTATCATCACCAAACTACCTTTTTAATTGGAACAAATACTATAAAATATTTGATAAACTTTTATTAATTATGTTGAAGTTAATATAAAGTTTATAATTGTTATAGCAGCATAACATGATGTCATCTTATTTTAAAATAAGGCACAGCCAAGCGACAAGGTAATTTAAGGACAACAGGACTTCAACCTACCACAAAATGTTAAACATTATGAGTTAATTAATAGACTCGATTAAATTAAATAAATTACCATATGAGATAGCATTCAAAAATGCAAAAATATATAAAATTCATAAAAATATGAATTAATATTAAACTCTTTGTATGTAACTTGAAGTTTAAAGTAAGTTGATGCAGTTTTTAAAGGCAGATTGACGTTCTGTTGTCTGTACATATAAATTACAGAAATTATACATTGTGTTTAATTTCTTTGTTTAAACATACAAAAATGGACTCGTGTTATTACGAAAATACTCTTAAAAATACTGATGTGCTTAGTTATTAAACGGGGACGACTCCATTGATTCAAATGCATCCAATTTGACGTTTATTCTGAAAATACAGGAAAAAATATTTTTTATACTAAATTAAAACTAATAAATATGATATAAACTTATACATACATCTATTCCGTGGGAAAAAATATATGTAGGTAAATACAAAGCAAGCAAATTTGCACCATAAAACAGCCAAGATCTTTCTGATAGCGCCACACGCTTAACAGATTCAAGAACAATTGACAACAAACTCCTTTGATAGTGCCTGATGGAAAAAGTTTAGCGAACTTAGCAAATGGGGATAAAGTTGCTAGATTTAGTAGGCATTTGATGTTTCTGATTAAACTTTGATTTATGTGGAATTTTTAGTAAAATTCATTTAACTCGGTCTTCACAGTGGTGCACGGTACTAGTCGCACCCAAATTGATGTCAATTTGACGAGCATTAAGGCAGATTTTCCTGGTAAATTTTTTATACTAAGGTCGACGACGCCAAGCTATGATTTCAGCTTTACATCTACTGATCCAAAAGGGTGAAATTGCGTCATAGTCATAGCGTCCTTATTTACGGTTAAGATCAGTAAAGATTTCAATAATTAAATAGATATTATACATCACAGACATCGTTCTGAACTAAATCACTTGTGATTTAAAAATCAGAAACAATGTTGGTACGACAACAAACGCACTAGACTCAAGCCAATACAGAAAATTTGGTTTTATACACTAACCCGTCCGGGGATCGAACCCGGGACTTCGGAGTGGTGTCACCATGCAAGCCACTTGACCATGCAAATCGTCAATGCAAAGTTACCTGTCTGACTTTTACAGAATATACTTTGGAGAGAGGGCTAGTACCGCCATCTCCCTTCTTCCATCGGACGCACTTCACAATATCTTTTACAGTGGACACAGCAAATGATTGAAACACCCTCCCTACGTTTGTATTTCAGAGTACTTATAACCCTTGCTTGATCGGGATCAAGAGAGAACCCTTGAAAAAAAAGCGTGTGCGTCTCGTGACGCACGACAGAAGTGATAACTTGAACTGTTTAATATTGAAATTGTTTAACTTGAGGAAAGCTTAGGCTATTACCTCATTTTTTTATATATTTTTATAATCACGTCCAAAAACGGTGATAGTTTCAGGTTATATGCTCACTGTCAACAGTATATGTCTAACGTACACTAAACAGTGAGAAGAGAAAGGGGAAAGCGTCTGTCCGAAATACGACTAGCACTGGAGGTTAAATTGAAAGAGGAGGAGCCTGCCTACCACTGCTGTATGGGTGAGAGGAAGGGAAGCCAGACAGACCGGCGCCGTAAAGCGTTACGTAACGAAGCGGTTTACCCTCTCATAAGAAATTATCACTTTAAATATGCGAGTATAATATAAACATCAAGTGACTAACTTGTCAAAGGCAGCTTGTATGTCAGCGACCTTTGTTGGGTGGCAGACGATGGCGAGCTTGCTCTGCGACGCGTCCATCAGCGTAGGCAGCCACTCGCGAGCTGCGTTCTGCGCGCACTCTGATGATACGCACGCGATCGCCGACACAAGTTCGCTAGAGCAATCATCAAGATAATAATCATCATCATTACTTTGAGCACATTCCACGTTGCCACGCGTTCGTAAACGCAGACTTCTTATTATTCTATAGTCCGTTTTTTTTAGCATTAGAAATTATGTAAACAAAGAAGCAGTAGTAGCCAACCTTTTTTTGCAAGCAAAAAAATATTAAATGTAGGTCTCTCTATGTACCTACTTATCTACATAAAATGTGCAGGGTGAAGGCCCAATGTTCGACATTGGCGTTATTTTAATTTGGGGTAGCTGATTAAGTAAATGAGGTCATTTTAATTTCTTAGATGACAAATAGAATATTAAGTTGCGTAAACTCCATTACCTACTTTTTTGTTAATCAGCTCTCCCAAAAAGCTCGAAAGACATTCGAATATCAGGAAGTCCGTCTTGATGTTCAAATTATCAAAGCGGTACTAGCCCGTGGTCCCCCAGTTTTAGTCCCTCATGGGGTACCATTAGCAAATTTTCTCCTACTCGGGTAAAATTTGCTCAGTACCTACGGGGGACTATTACGATGGAACCACGAGCAAGTACAGTCATCGTCCTACTGTGATAAAAGGGTGAGTCGAATTATGAGCAAGTTGGATGAAATTATAAATCATAGTAATAAAACAAAATAGATTCTATATAAATTAATCATTATCATAATTTAATCATCATCGGAAGATGAAGAATCGGATGATTCCCCTACATTAATTACAAATTTTATACAGTATCGTCTATTAAAGTGTTTAATTTAAGAATTTTCTCTTCTTCCTTAATTACATGCTGAATACAGGACACTCAATTACTTGCTGTAATTTCTGAAAAGGCAACTGGTACTAAAGTTTTAACCGTTGCCATTTTAAAATCTTTGTTGTGCTTTGCAATGTTCCCTTTTACTTGAGACCAGATTAATTCTATCGGATTAAGTTCACAGTGATACGGGGGTAACCGCACCACTGTAAATCCCATATCCTTTGCCATTTCATCAATTACGTATGACTGGTATAAATGTTTGTGTATTTTGACTTTTGATAACAGCTCCGCTCTCACTTCATTTTCTTTGAATGGAATGTTTTTTTCCTTTACCCAATTTGGAATGTCGGCTTTCCTCGTTTTGGTGGTAGGGATTTGGTCTTTTCTCCTCGAATGATACGGAGCGTTATCCATCACTATTACCGAGCCCTTTGGTATTTTATCTGAGAGGCCAGAGATCCATTTTTCAAAATTGTGGGCATCCATCTCAGAATGATAATCTCCCTCTTCCTTTTTAGCTTCGAAAACCAAATCGCCACCATCCTCAAATCCATCTGATGATCCTAAAATAAATAAACTAATTTTATTATAAAATTTATTTGCAAAATAGACTTAATTACAAATAAAGTAGATTTAAGATTTTTAAATTGAAGAAATTCAGTCATTGATCCTCTTGGGTGGGAAAACTTGAATCCACGTCCTCCGCATAAGCACAGCAGTGCAAGAAACAAGTTTAATTATGAATACAGCGTCATATTATAAATTAAAAAAATCAAAGTAGACATTTTGGCCTCAGAGGCCTTTATGCAGCTTAAAAAAATAAAAATTGCCCTTACCAATGTGTAAAATGATTAATCTTTTCTCTTTTTTTCTTACGTTGAGCTTCTTTATTTGATTTTATTTGAGTATCTTGCCAGACTGAAGACTTTGTGTGACTTTGAATTTTATATAGGTATAATATGTAATATTAATAATAATATATGTGCAGTATACGACATCACATAACAAAACAAACCACACCGGAGTGGCGTTCTTTGATGTCAGAGGCCAAGATCCACTTTGGGTCGCTGAGCCAGCGTAGTAAGTGAAAGACATCATCGAGCGTAACAAGATGAAGTTGAGTCAACCTTACAATGTTTGCATTGCAACTGTACCAATGATATTCAGACAGCGGCATTTTATTTTATTCTTTACAAATCTGCCCATTACGAACAAAATGATAAAAGGTTAAAGGTAGTTTAATAAATACGCATCTTCATTTACCCAGGTTTCATCCAGGTAATAAATCTGTTTTCCCTCGATTCTATATTTTCTTATTTCACTGAAATAGTGAAGCCTCGATAGGACAATTTCATTGCGGTCAATTAAGGCACTTTTGCGATTATTTGAATTGGAGTTTTTGGCACAATACTTTGTGCAACGTACTTCTGGACATGTTAGGCAATGAGTCGTCATTATTTACTTCTGCCAACATTTTGTCAAGTGTTGGTATTTCGTTCTTGAAAAAACTTTCCTTCGAATTCCAGATAGAATAATTTCGTCCATATTAGAAAACTTGTATGGTTATCTTTGACGAAGAGGCGGAGATTGCAAATCGCCACTTCTTTCTTTTTCTTTTAATATGTTGTAGACAGTGGCTTTCGATATTCCTGCTGTAACAGCTGTCTTATAGACCACATCCACTTTCCTGGGGTACTCGTCCTTAGGCCACATTTCCAATACCATTTTATGAATGTTCAGGACTACTTGTTTTTCACTTGCGCTGAGCGGATTTTGTTTCGGTCTTTTTCTCTTTAGCGAAGTAAATACAGGAGGGTTTAGAACCTTGTGCTGGAGTCCACTTGGACCGGCTGCCGGCTCGTCCATTGTTGAACAGATTAAATAACAACAAAAACTTTAAACAAAAACCTTCAACAAAAACAATAGAAACTTAAAAATAAACCAAAGAAAATAGTGAAAATAGTCAAAACAGATAAATGCACAGCTACTCGCAATCGCTTTGACATTGACATTTGCCGGTATTGTTGCAAATGGCGGCCATGTTAAGCGACCATTTTAAAAATTGTTGGAATACTCTTTTTTATACCTACTATATTAATACTTTTTAGTTCCTTTATGTAATCTAAATTCTATATGACTTTGACAAATCTTTTTAAAACTAAATCAATTGTAATTCTTTTGTACCGTCTGTCAATATTATATCTTCTTTATACACGTATATTTTAAACTTTTATTTATCCATCCATTAATTTTACAACAAAAATCACCTAATATGGTACGTATTACAACATCGGCATGTACTTTTTAATTTTGTCGTGTCAAACTGACCAACTTTTCGTTCCACAAGTTTGCAACTTCTGCTTCTTAAGGTACTTTTAGTGTAAACTTTTCAAGATGATACGTTTTGTTTGTTACATTATATGTGTACAATAAATTACCCAAATTTTGTTCTTTCTAA
The DNA here is from genome assembly GCA_927399485.1 of Calamotropha paludella. NCBI lineage: Eukaryota > Metazoa > Arthropoda > Insecta > Lepidoptera > Crambidae > Calamotropha > Calamotropha paludella. The sequence goes on along the minus strand of OV656807.1, from coordinate 19,569,994 downwards.
TGCTAAAAAAAACGGACTATAAGAGCAGTAGTTTCATTATTATATGTGGATGGATAATACAAATATAAGGAAAATGAATGTTATAAAAAGCCCATTTCGCGGTAGGTCGATGTGTAGTTTGACGAACGTTTGGTGCTATGGTAGCGATTTTGCCTGTCGCATCGACGGTCCTGGGTTCGAGTCACGGTATAGGCAGATGTTGTATATTAAATATCTATGCATCATATATGTGGTTCCAATACCCTAGTATCCATAACACAAACCCTACAGAGCTTACTTTAGGCTAGGCTAATTGGTGTGATATTATATTCTCGCCAACTAAAACATTGCAGAAATTTCTTAAATAATCTTGCTGCAAAACAAAATTTTGTCCATCACTAATTCAAATGGTATATTTGGCAACGGAGTGATTCCTGTGATGACGTCTTTTCGAGATGTTTATTTTATTAAATTTTATTTCCAGGAAAGTGGAAAATCGTAATAATTATTTGCATCGTCATAACTGTAATTCGATTAGTAATTCGATTTATTAATACAAATTACTTGAACCAAGTCCAGATCCGTTGTATACAATAATGGACCTTTTTTGTTTAATAGGTATCTTTCAGTAACCCAGATTCCTTGTAAAATTGGTTCATACCTATTGTAACAAATGCCTTGCTGCCGCACATAGTTGTACAGTGATTGGCTGACCACGTCCGCGATGCATTTCTCCGCTTGCACCACTTCGAATAGCGTCGAGCTCTTGGCGGAAGCAAACAACTCGTCGTCGAATTGTTCGCCGCGTAGAAAAAGTTCCTATAAGCGAAAAATAATATAAAATCAAAGAAAGCATACAGCTAAGCATTATAATTTAATAGTGAAACTACAAATATAGTATTTATATTACGAATGGAATATAAACGAATTTAACTTAACACTGTTTTCTTTCAATAAGAAGATTAAGTCAACAAATTGTCTAAGAGTGAAGTCATCAATTCAAATAAAATGTGAATATAACGTACGACTACGTTTTAAGATCTATCCTAGATTCCAGCAAGGCATATCTTATGAGACATGTTATTTATCAAGAGATACCTCATCAAAACTCACCTCATCAAAAGATATATGTTTGTATAGTCTGAGGTGCGTGTCAAACACGGCAGACTTGTGTGATTCACATAGGGTTAAGTTATTGTCTACCAGATTATAATTGTTTTGCACGGTAGTGGACTATTTGACTTGAGATTGACCACAGTGGGTGTATGTCGAATATGGTAACTACTGACCACGATAGCCTTTGTCCTGACGTAGGCGCCTAGAGCGTTAGTAGCACGATACAAGGAGAACACGAGTCTCCCTTCGTTCTGCGTTGGTCGAATGCCATACCCGTACGAAAACCCGCAGCCGCGGATTAAGCGCCACATCGGACCCTAGAAAAATTTTTTTTATAATAACCATATTATAAAATAAACAAGGAAACATTCTATTAATAAATATGAGGGTTAAGTAAATAACAGAAGATCAAGTAAATGAACTCATTACTTATCGGTATCAAGTGTTTTGATGACATTCCCAGTATGAATAAATCATCTGGTGTATACAAAAACTACCCCTCTGTAAGCTCTCAATAATTTCGTTTATAAGAGTATTTCATTGCAGCCGACTAAGCGTGGGTCATACCTCGAGCTGCGTGAAGTAGTTGAGTGCGACAATAAGAGGCGCTGTACGGCCGGGATCATAGCCACGCACGCCTGGACTTAGCTGCACCAGGAAGGAAGACTCCAACCCCCCCACACCCATCACGTAACCACCACCCCATCCTGACATCAAGTCTGCGTCCATGTACAGCGTTGGTCTGAGGGACATTCAAATACGTGTAATGATGACATATAGCGCTTTCACTGCGTAAAAAAAATATTTTTTTGGCATAAAATTCTGTGGTCGAATATTAAAAGGCATATTTTGATACAACTTGCTGGCCCATAATGATAAAAAATATCTAACCTAGTAAGATAAACATGCATTAACGTGCAATGTATATGAATTTATGTCAAAGTAAATTAGGAATAATAACATTATACGAAATTAACATTATGCGTTATAAAATTATGCGCATTAATATGTCCCTCAAAAAAAGCATTGAACTAAATACTTATGAAAGTATATACGGTGCTTATATTATTTTTTTTAGTCTGCCTGTTTGTTGTGATTGATATCTGAACCGGCTGAACTGACTTTTACGGGTAGATAGTTGATGTTATAGGAAATAATTATTCTTTTAGTAAAGGAAGTAGGGTTCCACGCAAAAAAATTAAAAGATGAAATTTTTTTATATTTGCGAATTTCAAAATTCGGGCTCGATTTAGTCCTAAGCCTGTTGATTCGATTCCACACAAAAATGATTTAAATCAGTTAAGAAAGAACTCGGGAAGTTATGGCGTAACTGACATTGCGTCATTGAAGCTGCTCCATGGGAGCTCCGCTCGCTTATAACATCGTTCTTACTTCTTCTCCCTTCGCTCGCTCCGCTCCAATAAAAAATAATTAGTACGAGTGGACTCACTGTGCGGGTGTGAGTTCGTTACCGGTGGCGAACTTCTTCCAAGGTTCGGTGCTGAGTGAATGCCTTTCGAAATCTGCCGCGATGTGCAGCCAGGCGCGTTCAGTGATGCTCTTGAACATTTGACGCGCTTCCGACAACGCGGCTTCGGCGGAGTCGCCACCGGCGTTTAGTTGCTCCACTATTGTACATACACAGATTATATTGAAACTTTATGGTAATACGGAGTTGCTCCGTGATCATGGTACTTGCAACAGTTCCGAAATATCGGAAACTCAATAAAAACAAGGTACATGGTATAAATCCCGAATATAACTTATATTACCATAATGTTAGTGACCATGAAAGTTTAAAACAATATATTGAAACTTGTTAAATTAAATTGCTGTTTTGTTTTCTCATGCATACAATTTTTAATTTGATTTTCTTAGTTTTTTTTTTATTTAGAATGGTTTCGCTCTTGATCCCAATCAAGCCCGGGGGCTATGACAGTATCGACGATAGAACGAGCTAACCCCGAAGGTGCCTCTTTACCCTTGCTATAAAACAGACGGGTTATAAGTACTCGGAAATATAGAGGCAGGGAGGGAGTTCTTAAATAAATAATTACAATTAAATATATAATGTTCATTGGGATAATTACTTAGTTTTATGATAAAATATCCAGTGGAGCACCGGCTTTACCTATAGATGCATAACACCTTAGGGAGGATGTAGAAATACGCGTCCCAGTGAGGATAATTGGTTTAACTTGTCTCCTTAAGCACAGAGGACAAGAAAATGTTTATCAATTACATGATGACCTGCCCTTTTTAAAATTGCTTAACAACCGCAATGTTAAAACAATGTGGTCTCAGCGGTTTGGCTGTGATCAGCTTTTGAATTTTTCTTTCGGTGATTATTCCTCCATGGTAAAGTCTATTTTTTTTTATAGCCTATGTCCGTCAGGTTATAATCATGTATGTTCATGCCAAAATTCGTTAGAATCGGTTTAACCGTTAAGTAGCAGGAGGGACAAAAGCGAAATTTGTGAGTTCCCTAAAAGAGAGCTTCGCTTAACAAGTAGCAAAGTATTTTAAAATTACCAATGGCGATGACCAAATTGGTGCAAATAGACATAAAACACACAAATATATACACATACAACACACACACAGATTGTGCAAAATGTATTCGATGATTGTTTGTATTAATTAGTATGTATTACTTAGGTGTCATTAAGTTTTGGAAGAGTGGGGCCTCCTGGCACAAGTGTCTTGGATATTAATTAGGTTGGCTACAGCCACTTTATGTGACTGGATTATTTGTGTACGAATAAACAATTTTTCATTCCGTGTTTGGCAGAAAAAAGCGCTTGAAAGCTCTTACCAACGCTGAAAAACAAACTATACAGTTTTCGGCCAGGACACGTTTACTAACTTCAGTAGCGCTGACACAATCCGCCATTTTGGTTATTATCGCTTAGCGATCGCCATTTTTCTTACAAGCGCTCGCAAGCGCTTTTTTCTGCCAAACACAAGGACTGTTCATTTTATGCCAGGAACATGCTTTCCAGCAAAAACCATTTGATTTTATCACTTTATGGTTATATTAAATGCTGTAACAATAAAAACATCATTCTTACACTAATTCGAGTTCAAGGCTCAAACTGCAGCTAAAAAGCTGGGCGTCCTAAATAAGGTCTATATTTCACGCAGGGACAGCTTTTAACACTCTATAAAGCTCAAGTCCGATCTTGCATGGAATATTGCAGCCACCTCTGGGACGGCTCAGCAAAATACCAACTTGCTTTACTGGACACAATTCAGCACAGAGCTGAGAAGCTCACTGGTGACAGCAAATTGGTGAAGAGCAAGCTTCACACCTTAGCTCACCGCCGCAAAGTTGCCTGTCTGTCGGTCTTCTACAGATTCTATTTTAGAAAGTGTGCTCAAGAGCTGCATATGCTCATACCGCCATCACCTTTCTTCCATCGGACATCCAGACGCACTGCGGGCTACCTCCCTTTCTTGGTTGCTATTCCTACCTGTCGCACCAAGCGTTTCTCAACATTATGTCATAATGCGCGATGAAAATTAATTTGTTTCTTTTAGTATGGAATAGAACTCTATGTACTACTCGGTTACAATATCTGTGGACCTCGCTGGAATGTCAAGCCCCCTCCCCGTTCTCTTGTCACCTCCCCGCGCTCGCCCTGTCGCGTCAGTACGGTTAGCAGTTTCGTTGCCGATACGCGTCGTCTCGTTTTGTCTTATTACTGACAGGCATAGAGCCAATAATTTATTCTGATGACGATTTTTGATTATTTTTTTAGAATAATATTGTTTTGTGTAAATTAAATACTTTTTGTACTTAACCAAGATTATTTCATTTATTATTTTACTTGGATTTTTTTTTATACAGCAGCGGCCGGCGACCGCCGTTAAAAAAATTTACTCAAAAACTATTGAGTTTAAAGAAAAAAAACACAAGGATAAAAACGTTTTATTTTACGTTAATTTATCATATAAAAACATAAAATTTATCAAATAAAAGAATAAAAGAGGAAAAGTATAATATATTTTATTTATAGTTCATAATTATTATTGTTTACAATACTATCCCCATGATGCTTGTTTTGTGCACCGTACCTAAGCGCTGACGTGACGTCATCAGGTCCACAGATAATGTAACCGGGTTGTACTTACATCATTTATAATGCGCACAGCAAAGGAGTGAAATTCCCTCCCTGCGTTTGTATTTCCGAGTACTTATAACCCGTCCGTTTTTAAAGTCAGAGTGAATAGGCACCTTCTGGGTTAGCTCGTTCCATCGTGGATCCTGTCCTGGCCCCGGGCCTGATTGGGATTAAGAGCGAACCCATTCAAAATAAAAATTACCTAATTCCTTAAGGAACTTGTGTTGTCTCAGCACGGAGCACCAATGGATATTGCTGTCCTTACTGTATAGCGAATCACGCACCGAATCATAGACCATCTTGTGGCCGTTGCGACGAACCTGAAAACATCTAAAATGGTGACCAAAGCAACTTACTCTTTGGGGGCATTATCGCATGAACAAAGCTTATTATTTTGTTATACTTAACAACCTACGACAAAAGTGCCCTTGTCCTCGAGATGACTATTGAAATATATTATCAAGGAGGAAATTAAAGCAAAAGTAAACAAAATAATTTAAATGTAATTAAATATGGCTCCAACATCATCAATTATCATTTCCTAAGTTCCCGATTTGATACGGGGTAAGATGAAATAAAGAAACGAACATTTTCTATCCAATCACAGAAAATGTTGAATGAAATGGTTCAGATTCTGCTTTTCATAACTCAAAAGTTGTAGCTTATTTGTAATTATCATGGGATTATCAAATCAATATTTTTTAAATATCCCATATTTTTAACTATTCAGGACAAATTCCATGTGACAGGAACAAGAATAACTTTAATAATGTGTCCTTAGAAATTTTGTATCAGTGAGCAATTTTAAACTATAACATAGTACTCTTTTATGGGTGACTAGCTGGTGCCCGCGACTTCGTCTGCGCAGGATTAGTATTTCGAACAATATGTATATAAATTGTAGCCTATGTGTTATTCTGATGTATAAGCTATATTGTGGTAAAGTTTCATTCAAATCCATTCAGTAGTTTTTACGTGAAAGAGTAACAAACATCCATACATCCATACTTACAAACTTTCGCCTTTATAATAGTAGTAGGATAGATAGAGCAAGTATAGAAATGATTGTGACAATCTTCAACTATACAAGATATCGTGATACCAACAGCTTGCCTATTGTCTCAATGCACCTATTGCCTCCTCTTTTAAAGTCATTTTAAATAAATAATAAATATTTCCTACATTCACACCAATTAACCTAGCCCAAAGTAAGCACTTTAAGGCTTGTGTTATGGATACTAGGGTAACGAATAGACATACATATATCATACATAAATAAGTAATATTCATAGAAATTTATACAAACATCCATGACTCAGGTACAAATGCTTGTATTCATCATACAAACATCTGCCCCTTCCGGGATTTGAACCCAGGACCGTCGGTGCGAAAGGCAGGATCGCTACCGTTGCACCAAACGGTCGTCAAACGTCAAACGTCGTTTTGAACTATGAAAATGAAACTAGTAAGAAAAAGTTTGCTCTAATTTTTCTTTGAGATCTTGATTGTAGTAAGTGAATATACCTCTATAAGATCCTAAAAAAATCTGCAGCTTATTCATATGTATGTATAAGATTTCGGTGCGAAAAGTATTAGCTTAGTAAATACAGTACTGTTTTTCAATATACCTGCGCGACATCATTTATCAGTCTCTGAGCAAACACTAGCAATCTTTCCTTAGTTATTTCAGCACAGTACAGCACTTCATACATGAGATTAACCACATCCTCGTAATCTTGTGGCTCGCACTGAAACAAGAAATTGTTTTTAAAATATCTCGTAAAACAATCTGGTTATTGTGGTGTAAATCTTTTATGTCTGGTATGGACGAGAACAAAGAAGAAGAAACAGATGAGAAAGATATACCAGTCTTTGTTATTTACATATCTGTTCATTTAACTTCGATAAATAAAATCCTATTAGTGGTTTGCGATACACATCAATAGCTATGCTTTGCGAGATAATAAATGACAGGTAAGTTGAGTGAACAGTCGTCCGTAGCCTCCAAATGCTTGTCTTAGGGGATGTACAAACAGAGAGCAAATTACAAAGTTCAATAAGACACAGATTTCTGTTAAGCTAAAGCCAAAATTTAAGATTTTATTCAGTTTAGACTACCAACAACCATTAAAGTCAATAAGCCATACCATCGGTTCGTTAATACGTGTCCATGTTTTGATCCGTCACATAAAATACCACTTTATTGCAGTAAAATGTATGTGAATGGGTCATTTCCATTACACAGTTTAGTTAAATTGAGTCAACATATGCAAACTCTAAATAATTATATATATTTCCATACAACCCCAAAAATTACCAAATTTCCAAATAACAATAACTCGTTCGAGTTTAGATGTGTGTTTCTTTCACGAAAATAGCATTTTGTACACACTTAGAGCTTATAATATGCGTGTTCTATGAGTATGGCGCTATTTCGAATGACTATTGGGCAAATTATTACGTTTAATAATAAAACTTCATTGTGAAATAAAGTCTGTATTATATTAGCGACGGAATTAGGTAATATTGCGCTTATTTAGTTATTCCCACGGGTAATTCCTTCTCCAAAGTTCAGCAACCCTCTTACTAAATTTCATAAAATCGGTCCAGCTTCGCCATGAAAACCTAACAGACTTCTGTGTGTTAAGTCAGACAGTCGGTTTATTTTCGCATTTATAATATACTAGCGACCCGCCCCGGCTTCGCACGGGTGCAATGCTCTACTATATTATGCATGTATTATACATATAAACCTTCCTCTTGAATCACTATATCTATTAAAAACCGCATCGAAATCCGTTGCGTAGTTTTAAAGATATAAGCATACATAGGGACAGACAGCAAGAAGCAACTTTGTTTTATACTATGTATTATTTGTTTGTTTTAAACTATGTATTACTATATTTATTGTATGGATTAAGATTTGTATAATGTTGACTCACCCTGAAATCCGTAAGCACAAAGTTGCCGAAGCTCCCAACTGAGAAATTTCCACCCGATCCGAAACCGATGCTATTGTTGCACATGATGGTGAGCTGTTCCAAGGCAGATATAACTTCTTCGTGCGGTATGAGGGCGTCGCCACGACGGACGGGACATTCGCCGAGCGCGTTTAGGAATAAGGGTAGCCACTTACGGGCTCTCTGGTCGGTAGACGTCATGTCGAGGACAACGTTCATCTAAAAGTATGTGAGGAAACATAAATACAGGTACCTGAGACCTTAGTGAGAGTTCACGCATCGATACTCGTTGCCGAGCGCGCTACAGATTTCTATGAACTTACATCTTATTGCTTCATTAAATGTGTCGTTTTTTCCCTGTATGTTGTTGCAAAGTTGTAATCAACGAAATAATGATATCATAACACTACTATTATTATAACAGAATAATTTTGTTTTTTTTGTGGATTGTGTATGGTGACTACGTATTATATTGTAAATGTTGTTACTTCTGTTAAAACAGACGAGTTTCTTGCGCCCATTCTTCTTGTCAGATAAAAGACGTCCTGAATGGGTGGTAGGTAAAAATGTTGGACGATTCAAAACAACTTATTTTAACTGCATTTTAATGAAGTTATTTTCATTTATTAATTCAGTCATTTGTTATGAAGATTCGTAATTCCTAATGGTTATAGGAAAGGGGCGCTCATACGAACATACTTACTGCGCTGGCAAAATGGATTTTGGCCTCCGATACGTGATTTTGCCATTCTGCCCTATTCCTCAGCTACCTGTCGTCAGTCCGGCCAATGTAGGTGAATTTCCCGGTTGGCCGCACCAGGTATGCGACTCGACTGATCCGACTCAGTTTTTTGAACGTGGCCGAGCCAGCACAGTCTAGCTGACTTTATTTCGCCCATGTTTGGTTCGGCCACAAGCTCTTATGAGATACTCCATAGTAATATTAACGCTGACTGTATCGAGTATCGACGCGTAAAGAACGCGTAAAATTCTAGTTCCGATAGAGAATCTAAAACCGAGTTAATTGACGCAGACAAAAGATTTAAGTTACTCACATAAACAAAGTTGGTGCGCAAGCTGTGCACTCTAGTGTAAAGCGGTACTTCGTTAAGGTCGAAGTGCGGACAGGGGCCGGAGTCCGAGCTCCAGGTACTGATGCGGTGACATTTGAGCTTATCACAAGGCGGCACCGGTACTGATGCCAGGGTACCCGGTGGAGGAGGGCGCTGAAGTGAATAAAGCGTTGGCTTATGAGACAACTCGGATCATGAAGAAAAACATTCAAGCATGTTCACTATTACTGTTTACTTACAAATAAATGATGTATTAATACTATTAACTTAATTTTATAATATTATGGTATTCAGAATAAAATAAATATCTGAGGGGCACGGGCCCTTGCGAAAGCTGGTTAACCTTTGCAATCTAATGATCCCCTTGGTTCATATAGTTTTTATTCCTAACATCGGTAATCACAACACGGACGACGTTATATATATAAATTAGGCTGTAGATTGTGACATTTGTAAAATTGAACGTATATACACATTAAAAAATTGATTTTCGAGTTTCACTAAAGATTATGATTCTATCGTCAAATCCGTATGAATCTGAAGTAATTTTGTATGCGTTTTTTGAGCTATATTGATTTATATCAGTACCATAGAACGGACAATGCTAAACTAAAACTATCCCAAATTATGGCAAAGTTTTGCCATAATATCCACGCTTGGCAGGGGGGTAGGAAATCGCAGTAAAAGAAAATAGTTCGAAAAATGCTGCTGCCCATTCTATGGTATCTATAACGACACCATTAAATGTGAAGAAACATTATTTAGAATATAGATATGTTAAATATAGCTTAGGAGCTCGATAGTTTGCGAAGTGGCCTGGGATTACGATGGTTAAGAAACTTTTCCAAGAGTTTTTAAGCCATTGATCCCAGATTATTTTGATTTACTCACATTTCAGATTATTTTACTCACATTCCGAGTTCTATTTTTGCAAAAATAAAATGCCAATGGTGAATTCTAAAAAATCATGTAAAAAATTTAATAAATTAAACAATATCATGGCTAGTGTAATACAAAGGGCTAAATATTTTTATATCATGGTATTCAACCATGGATGCTCTTTAATTAAAAGTTAAAAAAAATGTTTTTTAAATAAATTAAGAATAAAGCTTATTTATTATTTATTGTTATTAGAGTTGTTGCTAGTAAAATGTTTTTCCAACAAAGAAAACAGTTGGTACAATTACTTTACCGAATTGAACTCCGTCGCTTCATCTAACTGCTTAGATTTTTCAGCTAACCCGCTCTCTCCGAGTTGCTCTTTTTGTGCTTCTATTCTCGTTTTTTCTTCTTCGGCCATTCTAGAACGCAGTTGTTTCGTGATTAAATTATACCATCATCATCAAGAATCTTTTTATACTACGGGTATTATAAAGAGATTAATAATTAGTTTTTATAAATCTATATTAAGCTAAAAACATCAAATTTATGCTTTATATGCTTAATCAAATATCTGGTTTGTTTGGTTTAGGTTCTACCTAGGACGATTGTTTGTGCCTTGGATTGTTTCACATGGAGGAGCCATTGTCACGAAATTCCACGCTAAGTCAGAGGTCGCTGTCGATTACAATTGGACACGATTTTTTGTGTATACTGCTAGTAGAAGATCTCGCCCAAAAAATGTGAAGGTGCGCCATATCTTTACGATTAGCAGGCGAGTTGGAGATCGCTGTGAAACGCATTTTTTTTGTGATAAGTTCGCAGCCAGTGTAAACAGATATTGACGGACGGTATACCGATTCTTTTTTCCATAACATACACCCGCAACAAACCTCAGTTAATAAAAAAAATGCCATTTCGCATAAATCTTAATTTATATTATGCCTTACAGTATAAACACTATTAAATTATATATGTTTTTAAAAGAAAGAAATGAACTAACTTGGCTTGCAGCTGAATACTGGGCGCCCCGACTATGACGACTTGCTCATCGTTGAAATATTTCTTCAGCAGCCCCAGCCAGTATTCTACATCCTCTTCTAAAAGTTCATGTAACGAGTGTTGCGGGTTCATACGTGCCACAAACTAATCAACCAATACAAATGACATAACTATTAAATTAACCTGTCCTTTTTGTACCGTGAAAGAAAGAAAGCTATGTAAGGCTAGAAAGTATAGTCCAATTTGAAAATTAAATTGTAGAAAAGTAAGTTCCCTTTCATAGCAATGTAATATATAAGCAAAATTTCTAAGAAGTTCTGATTTGAACAGTGACACTCACGTCTTGTTCGTTTTGCGAATAGAGCGCATCACCAATGCACCGGAATGCAACGGCGTGATGCGGATCCGACTCGAGACTAGCGAGGCTTTCTCTAAGTTGCTTTCTCAGTAGCCTTTTCATACGCTCCATATCTATGGCAGTCTCTCCCGATCGAACAGAAGCTAAACACTTCTTCGCTTCATCGCGAGCCGCTTCCAGTTTGTCTATGGGCACATTGTCAAGCTCAATCTTAACAAGTGAAGCTATGTTTTCGGTGAGATTGTAGGAAACCTGAAATGCGCCATTAATAGCTGTATTGATTCTTGGACAGCCACAATGTGATAGTTCCGAGCAAAATATTTGAGTACCATAAAGATTTATAATAATTGGAATTCTTGTTGACATAAAACATTTTTTCCTTCCAAACCTATTGTTTTTCCAACGTATTACTATTTAATTTCACTGACCATGTCATCCGTTTATTTGATGGTTAGTTAAAGCTAGTTGCATCCATGATATGGAAAGTGAAATTTCAAATCATAATCGCCATAAGTGAACATATCCTTCCCGAGGCAGTTCGACTGGCGAAGTGGTTTGCATAATGGTACTTAACCTAAATATTTTACACGTCTAAATCTTGTGGGACATATTGAGCTCAGCAAGTGGCCTTATTTCACTTACATCTCCAGCGAGTGCATTTTCTCTTTCGACGAGGCAGCGTTGTAGTGGCGCCGCAGCGGTATCGCACAAGTATCGCAACAGAACCGCACAACCCGTTAAATCCTTCATAGCAGTAGACTCAGTGAGCAAGGGACCACGCCATCCGAACAATACCTAAAACCAATGTATCAGTTACCAGGCAACCTTTAATTTTTTTTTAAGTATTTCATAATGAAAAAAGTGGTTTTATTACCAGATATTACCCGATAGCGGACGCATTTATTTTTATTTTTTATAATTCGTTTCGACTTCTTTGCAGAAGCCGTGAATGTAGGGTATGCGCGTAATTATAAGAATACTATTTCTTGAATTTCATGTTTACCATTGACCGAGATTGTCACAACAGTATATTCGAAGTCGATTAAGCGTCTATGGGCCAGGCCAAAACACTGCGTTGCGGCGTCGTATCGTAAAAGCAACATCGCACAGCAATGCGATGCGATGTCGCAACGAAAAAATTTCATCGGACACGACATCGTACGACCAGACGGTAACCAACGGTTTAGTTTCTAGTGGGACATGCGCCGTACTACGCGTGTTACGCGTCGTAGATTTTTACGATGCGACGCCGCAACGCAGTGTTGTAGCCTGGCCCTATAAGTTTTACGACGTCGCATTGCAAATTAACAATCGTATCTAGAGAGTACGGATATTGAACGTATTATTTTGACATGTTCTTTTAACCATACGTCCATATTTCATATAGGCGTGTCCTCCCAAACTTAGTTAAATTGCAATTCCAAATAATAATCGTTGTTTCTTATTGTTACGTATATCGTGACAATTTATAAAACTTTGGTTTTATGGTTGTGATTAAATTAAAATAAGTTCATTATTTTAGTATTATTACTTTTAAATATCCAGCATCATTTAATATTTTTATGTCGATAATGTTATCAATAAAATTAAGATTGCTAAGTAATACGTATTGATGCCCCCCATATGAAATTGAAAATGCACAAAATTTAACTAACAAGTTCAAATGCAAAACTTCGAAAATTATAGTCCACCACATATTATTTCTGAATCAGATTATCTTCTTAATAACATTACGTCATCCCATAATTAAAGAAATCTTGAATGTAAAATTATGTATAGTAATTTTTGTAAGTGCCTACGAGTAATTATTGCATTGTAAATAATTGTTCATTGTTCACGCATACAGGTAAGTACATGATCAATCATGATTAAAATCCAATTATTCATTATTTTTATATTCCCATAGTTTATTTGAAGTAACTTTAGAGAGTATTTGTGTGGATCTTGAGAACAAAAAGTACATTTTATATAGTATAAAAATTGTGGAACATTTATCTTTTTCAATTTGTGGTATCTTAACATTTTATTTATGAGACGGGGGAATAATATATAAAATTTATGTAGCAAAAAACAAATTTATTTCCCTTTTTTAAGTTTTATTTTTAACTTTAATTACAACTTTATACTCATTGCAGAAAGCGTTGATATACATTGACGACGCATTGAATGGGATAAAATTTATTTGTAACAAACTGTTATATCATAACAGCAATATGTAAAAACAAAAGGGTTCCAACATGATCAGAAATCAATGGTGCTTCGTTTTGAGTATTGACCAAAGTGAGCATATAAAAAGAATGTCCCCTTGTCAATAGTGAGCGTACAAGAATAATAATACCACATTACAACATCTTGCGTCATTTTGAATCTGAACAAAAGATATAAAACGTCAAAATAAAGTGTACAATCATTACACACCGATCACCATTGAGGCAGTGTATAGGAAATCTAAAAAGTGCAAACCTGTTTTGCGATCAATTCTTTTATGTACAAAGTATAACGTGGACCTTTTGTCCATAACGGGAATCACGCACAAATCACTAAACAGTGCAAGCGTATTTTTATGAACTTTTATTTTATGCCACCTAACATAATTTTACTATTGCATAAACCTCACCTGCCCGCAATCCTCGGTGTCGGCTGGCCACTGCTCCTTGAATTCACCGTATTGGGGCGGGGGTGGAATGATCTGCCATGGTTTTACCCACTCTTCCAGAGGTTCCTTTTCACGCTACAAAACAACGTGCCTATTATTGCTCAAATTATTATTTTATTGCATATAGTTAAATTTCTTGTCGTTCAATCATTATTTTATGTCAAATATTTTAGGCATTGGAAAGATGATTATAAAATAGGAGAAATGAAAAAAATGTTAAAGCATTTTTTAAAGATGGCGCTGCTTCGTTACCCTCCAAGAACAAGTACATTTTTTTTATATTTCATTTATTAAATTAACACTGGTATTTAGAAAAAAAAGGAGTACTCATGGAAACAGGTTTCCAAAAAATCTTATCATGGTAAAATCAGATTTAGTCTATTCCATTTAATTAGGTTACCATAGCTAACTACTTCTAACGATGGCAAAAAAATTGTCATACTACTACACGTTAGATGTGTTGCAAAATTATAAGTAAATGTATTAATTTCGGCGATACTATCTAACGTCTTCCCATGTATTCCTTTAATCTTGTATTATGTAAATCAATGCCTGTTTTAATTCGCTCTCTATGGTGCTAGGGCAATCACGTCTTTTCTAATAGATTGTTCACCTAAATTTCACAAATCTTAAGCACGTGAAAAATCATTATCATCAACTCATGCCTTACTTAACAAGAGTATTACTTACTATTATCAAGTGAGACCGTTAAAGTTCTTATGTCTGTTGTAAAACAAAGAGGAATACAAACACTTTTTTATGGTTGTATTAGTAGATTATAGAGTCGATGTGTCATACAGTAGGTAATATATTCAATGCGATCTGAAGGTCAAGCTTGCATGCAAGACTAGCAATGAATACATTACTCACTTCTCAATTAAACACTTTAACATGATCAAAAATAATACCAATAGCCAGGTGTACTTTCCCGGTTTATTCGACTATAAAGCACCTAGGTATGGATGGAATTTTATTCCTAAAAATATGATATGAATGTGCCATATTATTCCTATTAACAAATTTAAGGATCGTGACACACCTAACGACTCTGTTTTGAAGGCATCGCTTACACAAACTATAATAATTAAAACGCTTTATGAATTCACGAAATATCGAAGCTGAATACTTATTAGTAACAGAGAAGCTAAGGCAATGAACTTAAGGGGTTTTTTAAACCAGAATATGGAATTTGTCCTAAACATTGCATAAACATAGAAAAACATTCTGTATACATAAAAAGCAAATCTTTTGATATAACATCAATATATTCTTTTGAATTTACAAACAATATATCAAGCATATTTTTACTAGATGAAACATACACATGGTAATAAAAAAATCGCATTGCTCCGAAAATAACCTTCAGGCGTTATTAAACATGTGTCTGCATTTTTATAATTTTTTATATATTTTATGCATTTTCAATGCGATCTTATAAGATTATCTATTCCCGCCTGAGAATTCACTTGTGACCCGAGTCGATTTTTTCTCGTATTTTTCTATTATAATAATTTATCTTATGTGTGTGCATGTTACCGCGACCAATATTGGTTTCATTGGACATCCCAAAAACCGATTAGAAAAGAGATCCAATTGATATCTTTAAAAAAAAAAGCTTCATTCGACTAATATGATTTGCAACTGATTTTAAGCCGATTTTCGTTCGGTTCGAAAAGTGTACTAGTGGTTCCTGAGTGCAACAGCAGATCCGAGCAGCTCGCAGAACAATCGTGAGCTTCTCTAAGATTAGACGAAGACTGAGGCAGAAAAATATAGCGGTTCATTGTGCTACTACGGGTACAAAATTGACCGCAAAGTAACAAACACGCGATTACGTTAAGTAGACCCTTGAATAATGGACAACTTTTCTCAGACGACACAGGCACAGATTGTGCCTTTTATGCAACGGTAGATGCAATAGAGTCTACGAAAAACAGATGGTACGTATAGCTGTCTCCTGCATGCATCCAGGAGACAGTAGGATACGGGGGCAGTTCCGTTGAGTTGTGGGGCGATTTTTATTGTTTAATTTCTTTTGAGTACCCCTTTCGTTACCTTTCAAATGATACCCAATATTACCCATCATCATTGATTAAAAATCAGGTTTAAAGTTGTTTGAAGTATTTTTTTAAAAAACGCGATCTAAGTTATTCGATATAAGGAAAATGATTTATAACTAGTAAACCTTACCATACTTTTTAAACATATCAATACTTCTGATATTAATGACAAATTTACGTAATTACCTTGGCTATGATGTCATCCTCGACGGTGGCCAGGGCAGCGAATACGTCATCCGCTGCTATTTGTCCGGTTAGAATAATCGTCAGATTTTCCGGCCTGTAAAATTTCTTGTGGAAGCTTCTTACCTAAAAGTCAGCCAAATATAGGTTAAGTAGATAACACCAACACTAAAATGGGTTACATACGCATTAATATTTATACTGAGTACTTTTTTACCGGTTAACTAGTACACGCTATAACTACAATAAAAAAACGATAAAGTAGCAATTTTTGGAAATATCGCATCTCGCAGTCGTTGGAAAAGCATCTTTAAGCACAGCACTTATAATTTTGACGTGACAACGTCTTATAAATTGGTTTGCCGGGTGACACTTCAAGAAACTGCGTTACGCTCCGCTCACGTTATGCGCTCACAATGAGAGCGAGTGAGAGGCACGCGTCCCTTCCACTCGGGCATGGTTAGCCCGCCTAAGAGCGAGAGAGACAGACATAAAAAGTGGAAGGGACGCGTGCCTATAAATTAATGTTTTAAATATAATTCTTTGTATAAATAAATGTTTTAAATTGTTACTATTATTTCATCCTTCTTCCTACTATACGAATGAATATTCACATTTAAATTATTTTACCACTCAAAGTCGTTGTCACGTAAAACTTTCGCCCGTATACCGACTTTACAGGCAACCAATTTTTTTTTAACAAATCTTCCGACAAAACAAACCCGACTATAGATTCTACAACTAATTGAATTATAGTGTAGGAATGGAGTATTCCAGCTCGACTCTGTAAGCAGCATTTAATAGGGTCTATTCAGTTTACATATTTGTTATAGAAACAACACATGAAATTAAATTATGATTATGGAATGGATGTTAAAGTGGATCAAAAAGTTATAATGCAGCTGATGAGTAGAAAATGTATGTTGAGTATTTCTACTGAGGTAATTACAAATAGTAAAGGCTGGATCTGTATAATATATAGAAAAAATAATATACAGAAAAATATATGAATACAGGGTTACAAATTTGGTTAAACCAGATCATTTAAGGGGTTGTATTTTCCAGCATTCTCGACTGATTTGACTTTGGACTTTTATTTTATAAAAAAATTAAGTTCTTTTTGTCAATTGTCCATTTTTTTTTAATTTGTGTCTCTTATTCATTTGTTTTATTATTTATTTGTAGTTAGTAAGTTGTTTTAATAATCTCAACATCAAAATTGCAGGTAACGGAACAAACTGGGTAATAGTAGACAATGGATAGTAAACAAAGAAATAAATAAGTAAAATATATTTTTTTTTCATAAATAATAGGAATATTTAAAATAGTCTATGGTCTATTGGTCTATCTCAGTTGTGCTTAAAAATATATGTATTTCCTCAGCTATCCAAATAGGTTAAAGAAATTATCATAATTCATAAAAAATACTTTAGTGAAAAATAAGTATTCAGCCTAGGCGTAAAATAAAACAATCTAAACAGGTATATGATGACATTTATATTCCACACATACAAATATTTTCATTATGTTTCTAACTTTTAACTGAATGTCATTATGTACTTTAATGGATTTTATACCATTATTTTACGCCTAGGCTAAACACCAACATTTGGGATCTATCTACCTGGGAGTCTTTCAAATAAGATTTTTTTTTAATAAATTCTGATAATCTTCTTGACTGTCAAATCTTGTTGGATAGGTGAAGAAACTTAGATATGTTTAAGTACATCTACAATATAACTGCCATGGATTATTTAAACTATTCTTGAAAGAAAAAAAAAATTTTTTTGGTAGTTTCTCAATAGGAACTCTATTTGATTGCAGTTAAGTATGGATAAACTACTGATTATTTTTTAAAAGGAAAATGTAAGTTGCCCTGCAGACTCACTTTGGTATTATCAGTAGAAGTCCTAAGATTTTTCATTATGCCACCAGTTTCCATAGAGTACCCACTGTTAGGGTACATTGCTCTCAGCAGTCGCAGCTCACATCTATCATTAAATGAAGTAAGAAATATATTTGAAATATTGTATGCTTTATTATATGTACGGTGAAATACTACAATTTAAAAATGTATATTTATATTGAAAAATCAAGTCGATTTAAATACCCACTTTACTTAATTTAAAAGATAAGACCAGTGCTGAATTTGGGGCATGGCAGGCGATGCTACTGCCATGGGTTCTTCACAAGAGTGAGGCCCCCACAATAGAAATAAAAAATACTAATTTGAAAGGGTCAGCAAACAATTTTTCTAACAATTTTTTAAATGGTATAATATAGAAGAACTTTTAACATTGTTATAAAAACTGCATCACTCATTTAATAATAACATTTACAAGAATTAAATTATATAATGGGCCATAACAATGAAGAAAAACAAGGGATTTCCTTTCAGCCACCATGAAAACTGTGTTTCACATTAAGCTGCTATGTGGGTTTTATGTTAATTTTTGGCAACTACAAAATTTTTTTAAGTAGTGCAATTGTTTTGGAAGAGTACATTTTCTTTTGCAATGTAGTAAGTTTAGTCAAAAACATTTACATGAAATGCGGAATATAGTGTTTATAATAAATATTAGTGAACACAACTTTAAATGGTCACATCTAAAGAAGAAAGAATGAAAAAGTATAAATATTATCCTTTGTTTTGGCTTCAAAAAGTTATTGAGGTTCCTGTCAGATAAAATAAACCAAAATAAATGGAAAAAATCATTGGTATTTTTTTAGCTTAATTATTAAATAAGATCGTAGGCTATTTAACATCCAAACACTAAAAACTGAGCAAAATGGTCTGAAATATCTCTAAATTCAAATGAAGTAACAGTGCAAGCAGACAATACAATGTAACACAGTTAGTCGATGGCCAAGAATCGAAAAATCAAGCATGATTGAAAACACCAGATAACTGTTATTTTTTAGCCAAACCAATGTATATTTTTATTTTCATTTTGTTAATAACATAACATAAAAGTTTTTTATAAGAAGAAACAATCTTACATTACTCCCGGAATTGCCAAATACAATTTGAAAATCTTACATAAAACACATTTGTCATAGTAGAAAAAAATATCCTTATAACTTACAACTACAATCTGTTCATCCTAACTTGTCCCATTTGGGAAACAATTGTGGGACTCCTTTTTACTGAAAATGCAGCATTATAAATCAACTGATAACTAGATTCAATAGGTTTCAGTCTGTAATAATGATTTATTGTAATAGATTATTGACTTTGTTATTATTTGATTTTTAAATGGGCGATTTTGTTAAAAAGTTGTGCCAAGATTGTTTACCAAATAGGACAAGTTAGAATGAACAGACTTTAGTTGTGTACTAACAGTCTTAAATCACAAAGAGTAATCATAAAGGAATTAAATACCCTATATCTATCACAACTGATTGTTAAATCCTTGCAGTAAGCAGGGATTTATAGTTTAAACCTGATTATTCTACTCAATTATGTAGAACTTTTAATTTAGTAATTAGTATTTAATGACTAAGCATAGATAAAACCTTTTTGTTTAATTATTTAATATATCATACCTGCTGTCTGCATTATTCTCACGTCCCTGCATTTCACAGTAGACCACTCCGGCATCTTCACCATCTCCATCAACATGGTGAACTTCGGTAATGAACCCTTGATCAGTTAAAGTAGGATTTAGGATGTGGTCCAAATAAATAGGCAGCAGAGTTAACATTCCAGCATCTCCTGCTGTATAAATTGTGTAACATGTATGATCAACATCAGTCCAAGCATTTGTGCCTTGGGCCATGCATCGGTTCGCTAGCAGATCCAAGATTCCTTTGTACGGGTATCGTTCAGACCCAAGGAATATAAGGTGTTCCAAAGTATGTGGCAAACCGTCATCATCCTCCGCTTCAGTTGCTGGTGGAAACAATTAAAAGATGATAATTTCAAACTACAGATAAATAAAGAAATTTAAACATTACAAATGTCACTCGTTTCTATGTACAAGAATCACGAACAAGATTCCTCACCAAGACAAAAAAATCCATTTACGAGCGGACCCTCAGTTTCAGCTATAATGACCGTTATGCCGGTTTTATCCGAGACATATTTGTTTACGGGTATCACATCCGACGCTTTAGTTGAGGATATTTGCTTAAAGTGAGACATTTTCCGTCTGCAGATTTTAGTAACAACAACAAAGCTTCCTAATTATTACTATAACGCTCCCACCCGGCCGGCCAACGAGTTAGATTTGACAACTGACATTGGCATGACAATTAGCAGTGTTTCCACTTACATATTTATTTTTACCCCCAATTATATTGAAATTAGCCATGAAACACATTTTTTAACCCTTCATTGTGGCGTAAAAATACATAATAAAAAGCATTAGAATTTATTTGTAGACATTATCAACATAATGTTTGTTATTTCAAAAGAATAGAAGTTGAAGCATTATACATGTAGCTTTCTGTGGCACTAATCACCGCTCTATTACTAGGTTTCCAAATTGGAGCTATTGTTGCATAATGTTATATGACAATAAAACATTATAAGCAGTAATAGTATGATTGAATTAGTTCACTAAAATAAATCAAATCAATAAGAGTATGAAAAATATTGGTTGTCTCTAAAGTCGGTTTACGGACGATAATTTTACGTGATAATGTCATAAGAAAACATTGATGAGAAATACTTTTATGAAATGAATTGAATTATTATCGCTGAATTATCATTATTTGTATAATACAAAGAAGGAGTTAATTAAATACTAAATAAAAGCATTTGATTTTTTATTCGATCGTTTATATGAGTAATAATATTTTTTTTGTCTAAATTGTAACATAAACTAATATCACTGCACTCGCCGACCAATGCTCCTTTTTTTAATAATAAAAAAAAAATGAGATTATATTGCAAATCAAATCCTTAAAATGTAAGAATTAATAATCTTTTTATCGCAAGTGTTGTTGTAATAAACAATGGAAACATAATTAACTTTTCACTTCATTTTATAAACAGTTGACAAAACAATTCACGTGTAGGTTGTGTGCTGCCAGTGTCTCTCTTCTACTTGGACGCATCGGCCGATGGAGTGGAAGAGAGATAGATGCGTCACAAGCTGAACGCTTAGGCCGATCGTGCCTCTCTATCGCTTGTTCCGCGCTTTCGCTTGCATGCTCGGCTCAGGCGGAACGTGACAGTGAGTCATGCTTTTTCGTGCGTACAGCCGGTGTTCATCCATTTATAAGATGTTATCACGTCAACAATTGTCTTTGGTTTCATGCTAATCATCTTCATTTTAACACCATAAGAAGCCTATTAATATATCCACTGCTTTGTTGATGCGTCCGCTGCTGACGATCGGTTTCTCTTTATAAATAGGTAGGTAGAATGGGCCATAACCCTTAACACAGGCCTAATGCTGATTAGTAGACGCAGATGCAGTCGGTACAGATGGCTGGACGTATTTTTCCAGTTACGGTGGAGCGGGAAGATGATCGTTAAAGATTACAGGCCAATCGAATGCACTTACCATTACGTCATTGAGCTCCTCAGCCTTCTTCAAATTTGCCCCAAATTACACTAACCTCATTCAAAATAATTAAAACTCATATAATTACAAAATTTACCCAAAATATGGGCAAAATAGCTAAGAGTGGACATACTGTAAATATGTATATAGGTACGTATAGGCATAGAGGATACTAGAGCTGTAAAAGTAACGAAATAAAGTGTACCCGTATGTATTCGTTACTATGACAATTAGTACTCGTTACTATCGTATCGTTACTCGTTACTTCAGTTACCTTATAACATGCTATGTTATGTATATTAGAAAACGTACTGTGTACGCGTACAGTATGACGTCGCGACTTCGCAACATTCGTGATTTGTAGAAAACATACTAATACATTACATACCAAGCTGCATCAGATAATTTTTTCACTTTTCTGTATTTTGAACCAGACTTTTGATAATTAACAGCTTTTGTTAGCCAAGAAACAAATCTCATTAGAGCTCATTTAGACACATCTCTTTTAAGATAAGAACAAAAAAACCGTGAAAATACGCAATAATAAAAAAAAACATTTCTAATTTGTAAAAAGTACTTTCCTACCTTGTTTCTGTTACAATCTCAAACTTTGTATACACACACAATACCTTTAATGAACAGTAAAAAACTTGGACTACGAATTTCCAAATTATACTTTACTTAATAATCAAACATCGTTCTTCGTACCGTACGTTTATAAATTCATTGAATAAGCGCGGGCATACGTAAAACATACGATCAGCAAAGTTTAATTATACGCATCAACGGTACTTGTGTAAGCTGAAATAGTGTAGGTACTCATAATACGAAACATGCGAGTAACGAAATGCATTCGTGTGTAACGTTTCGTTACTCGGTACTAAATGGCGCACCCGTTACTTAGTAACGAATACATACGGTTTGTTACAGCTCTAGAGGATACACTACATACGGAATAGGTTTTCCTTCAAGGAAAAAGACAAAAGGAACGAAACTTAAACAGTTTCATCTTCAGTTATTATTTCTTTGCTTTATTGCTCCAGAACAGACTTATGAAAGGTATATTGAAATAATATATGGTCCGAAGGAGGAACCAATGACTATACATGCCATGCCAGCTAAAGCAAGAAAACATCAGCTGAGTAGGTACCTATGTTAAAGCGACATCGTTTAATCACTTAATCCACTTTGCGAATGCTCATTTTCAGGAGTTTTATTTTACTCTCACAGTTACAGTAGATATTTATGTACAGTCAACATCATCATCAACTTTTAACAAAACTACCAAACTAAGTTAAATTTTCAGTTTAAAGTCCAACCTGTAGAGTTTGTGACAGGTTGACCGGCTGTTTTTCGTACGTTCCCTAAAACGGAAAACGTCTGGTTTATAGAACTAGTCATAACTTACCTACAGTGCCCTTTGGACCAGAAGTTCCACTCAATTGTTCCATTCATGGTACCAAACCGAAAGCCACGTAACTAGGTCACCAAAGGCTCTGGTGCAAACTGGGGCCCTATCTGTACATTTTTCAATCGAGTTGTCATAATTAAAGTAGTTCCTACTGTTGATATGGCAAGAGTAAAAACACTGTTTTATTTGACTGGCGTAATATAGAAATCGTGCTGGACTTAGAATAGAGAGCTTTTTCCATTAGTGCACGTTCTTAACTATTTTTCTTAACCACCTACGAAATAAGATCTCTTATTTATTTTTTTAAGAATATTTTATCTATATTAAGAGCACCCGAATGCGAACCTTTGCCTAAACTTAACTTATACTTGAATTGTTATTGGATAAGTCACAGTGAATTAATAAAAAAAGGTTTTGCTATGAAGAGAAGATAATAACCACTGATGCTCTTGAAGGGTAGAACGTTAGAATAAATAAATATTGGGAGTGTAAAAATTCATCTCTTGCACAAGTTTTAAAAGTTCTGGTCAAAGAAACAAAGATTCGTTTCTATAGGTTAGTAAGAACTATAAATCTTAAAAAAATGTAGAGAATTTGCAAGAAAATCAAGTCTTCATTGACAAAGTGGATGCAAATATTATAATTATTGGGGATTGCCTTGAAATTATTGCTCTATATAAAGTCTACCTATTAATTTTTTTTTTAATATCTAATATATAATTTCACAAGAAACTATCATATTTATTTATTCAATAGATTAATGTAAACGTGTACATGAAAAATTGTTTTAAATTCAATATTAACACTTGCAAATCAAATACGAAAATGTACTTTTTATTCACTTTTTAATAACCAGTTAAAATAAACAACAATGGCTTTCCATTTACCTAGGTGGTTTTGTGAACCTATTAAAAAAACAGATTAAATATTCTTATTTGATAACCAGTTAGGAATAAATTAATGAAAAATATTATTTCGTAGATAGATGGGTGAAATAGTCAACAATGTAGACCAAAGGGCATTTTGTCAGTTATTTATCACTTCTGATACTGCTACGTGCTTTAAGGCAATAATTATGTGTTTAAAATATCTTTATTTTCTCTCAATTTCTCAATTTGAAATGGAATTTACACGGTACTCTTTTATAAAATTAATCGTGACTCTCTGTGTGACTATGACACTGTGATTTTTAAGCCTATTAACGTTAAATACCAAAATTTGAAAGTTCAATATTTTTTCACTGGTTCTCTGTATCTTTTTAAAACAATAATGAGATCATTATATTATCATAATTTGCTAATATTAGTTTAATTTAATTTTAATACGTTAAATTTTACTTCTTAAACTCTGACTAACACTTATCAGTCGTGTTGCCACAAATTTTATTTACTTTCCAAAGATGGGAAAATTTCTAGTTAGTTCAATATTAGGTATGCTGGCCAGGGTCCAAGAGGCCCTGAGTTTGACAGCACCGTTAAACCCTACTTAACTTAAGTAAGTTAAGTAGCTACGCCACAGGGTACAATTGGTACCACTGAATATTACATATAAATACATTATTACACTCTACATTTCGTAATAACGACTAGTATTAAAGCTGTAAGTAGCGGTTTAACTTTCCTTCCATAGCATTATAACTACCAGCTTGCTGCACTGGACACGATTCAGCGCAGAGCTGAGAGGCTCATTAGTGTCAGCAAGCTTCACACCTCAACTCACCGCCGCAAAGTTGCCTGTCTGTCGGTCTTCTACAGAGTGTACTTTAGAGAGTGCGCTCAGGAGCTGCATGTGCTCATACCGCTTTATCTCTTTTTCCATCGGACAGCCAGACGCACTGCGGGCTAACACCCTTTCTTGTTTGCTATTCCTACCTACCAAGCGTTTCTCAACATCTTTCATAATGCGCACAGCAAAGAAGTGGAACTTCCTCCCTGCGTCTGTATTTACGAGTACTTATTTATAACCCGTCCGTTTTCAAAACCAGGATCACAAAGTAGATAATATCCAGGATGAATAGGCACCTTCTGGTTTAGCTCGTGCCATCGTAGATTCTGTCTTGGCCGGGCCTAATTGGAATCAAGAGCGGAATAATACTTTTTTGGACTCTGTATGTCTTGGTGTATAATGAAAAATAACATTGTTGTACTAGGTTACGTACAATTAGTGCTAAATGAGGGCAATCGCGTATACATATAATTCATATCTAATCTTTTTACCTTATTATAATTGATCAATTACAGTACCTATTTTTGCAAAACAATATGGGTATAATAGTATAAATATTGGAGTAAATAAATTTTATCACGTTACATGAATCTAATTTGTTATCAAGAAGATCTGTCGGTAAAGGAGGTATTTCGTGGCCAGATTTCGAGAGATGTTTTAGTACCCGCTGGCCATATTATGAATATCATATTATTTATTATTATATTGTGTGGAATGAACAGCACAATGTTGAGATGCATTAGAAACTGGGCTTTATATATTTTTTCAAATGCTTTCTAGACATATAAACAAAATAAGTAAAAATCAGTTCTCAATTAGGCACCTAACTGCAAATAGTTTTCTCAGGAAAATGTCAAATAAAGCATATAATAATTAATGTGTAACAACTGTATCCTTTTGAAAAATAATCATTTAAATCAAACGCAAGTTATATAGTTAAGCAAAACTTTCTTTGGAGCCGTTTTATTTAAAAGACGTTAAACTCAAGTGAGTTAAAGTCATAAAAAAATGTACGCTGAGAAAATTAAAAACCAGCAAAGCCGATAACTTTGATTGTATCCCATTAACCTTTTAAGTTAATGGCTTTCTTTTGTGGGTTAAAGAGATTGATAGAAGAAGATAGCATGTATTTTAACGAGGATAGTGACACAAAAACAAAACATGGTTAAAACCTGTTGCCATAGCAACTAGCATCAAACTTCGCGTAAAATTATTTTTGATTCAATGTAACTATACTAGGACGTTCGCCGCCCTCCGGGTCGGGCGGTGATGTGCGGTGCCGCTTTCTTTGGTCCTTTTATTATAAATCAGGTTATTTGTTACAAAAGATTCCTTTACGGAAATTATTTTTACCTTTATGATATTGAGAAAATTAGCACGAGGGCGAGTAGCGAAGGACAAAATAGCAGTAGGCGCTTTTTAACCTTTTGGTTAATAACACGACTTTTTTATTGTATGAGAAATGTTACCATTTTGAAGAAATATGTATTAAATGATTAACCTTAATTAACTATCGAGAAATATTTTCTATTTATTAACTATTTCGAAACTTGGTTATATTATTTAACTAGATCTACAACTTTTTGGAGTTTACTCCTTAAGAATTAATTTCCATATAAGGCGCCCGGTATAAAAAATATGAAGAGTAACAGTTTGTGATTACACGTTACGTTTTCTACGCACCTTTAACTTTTATTTTGAAGTTTTGTTTAATTTTTTTTGTGCCTGTCGTGCTTAAACTCCTGTCGTGCATTGGAGCTGACACAGATATACTTATTTTAATTTCTTTCTTTATTTAGCATGCACATTTAAATTTTATTTTGAATAAGACTCTGAAATAACTATTTTTTGACGTATTATTATGTCGGAGTGTCGGATTTATTTTATATATAAGACCCGACTGCGCAAAAACCCAAAATACGGCATATCCCAAAAGAAGGGTCTTGATATAGGTTTATTGAATAATTCTAATCCAAATTTAGATACTCAAATTGCACAGCCTTATTACCGTCCCCATTTTTATAGGTCAACCAGACTTACAAATAGGCGCCACCGTTATATGGTTAATATAACAAAGAGTCCTACTAAGCATTTTGTTTCAAATTTTGTTATGCGTACCGCTAAAGAGTGGAACTCTTTGCCTGTCACATCCTAGCTCGCATCGTCGCTTACCACTAGGTGAGATAGCGGTCAAGCGCTTAATTCACGATAAATAAATCACTTTTATACTTTTTATATTGGCTGCAAAATTCTGTTCAAAATGCAAAGAAAAAACTTTTTGCCAATAAGGCAATTTTGACATATCACCCGCAGTACTTAATTTGCTACGTGCGTTATCTATATACTGCGTGTCGTACTTAATAGATAGTATCTTTTTATATCTACATAACAATAAAATTCGTTTCCGATCAATTGTTTTTGGTAAATTACTTAGTTACACTATTTTTATGTTGCGGCTACGGTAAATTTTGCTTATGTGTTTCTTACAACCAGTATGTAGATAAGTAAATATATATTTTGTGATTTTAAGTTCATATTAGGCCCAAAATCCTTATGTTTGATGATATTTAATTGTATAAGTACGTATTACAATGTTTTGGTTTGTTCCGATATCCCCCGCAAACCTCTCAAATCATTAATAATCCATCCATCCATCTTGTCGTAAAAATATAGCGGTGCGAGAGACTCGGCAAGAAACTCATCAATAGCAATTTGTTCTCCCCGCTTTTATTTTTACAGAGTTGTCAATTGACGGTAAACTTGGTGAAAATACGCTGCTAGATCAGTTTCCATTACCCACATCAGACAATAAAAAAATAATATAATAGCAAATTAAATATGGAATCACTCAATCATATTTTGAGCAATATGGCGCCACACTCTATCACCCCAAAAACTTATAAGAGTCTAAAATAGTAGTAAAGGTTGTAGAGCAATTATTTTGGTATTGGTATTCTTCTTATACCCACCTGGTATAATATATTCTCATATTAGGACCACTCTGATTCTTTATTTAAAATTATCTTTGACAAAGCGGTTTCCTAAATGTGTCCTAAAAATCACTACTCCTTCGGGCTCCTTATATAAAATTAATATTATGTGTTATTATAATTATTTAAATAATATTTCAATTATAATGTTGTAGATAAAGAAACAATTATTAGAGAAAATTCAACTGGTCTCAGGTGTTTCAGCGGGACTCGAACCCAACCCTCCTTCGCTATCATACTCTTCCAATTAATTTAATTGGGTTATTTGTTTAGATATTAGCTAGCTTAAATAATTAAATATATAGGAATCTAATGTTATATGGTAAAATTTCAATTGATAGAATTTTTAACTCGTTATGCTGGATTTAATACCTTTATCGTTAATGTATATTGTTGTTTGTAAAATAAATGAAAAATTGGGCCTTGTCTGAATTATTTTTCATAATCATTAATTTTTTAATAAAGAACCTGTTTCATCGTGATATGAAGGTATCATTACAGTTTACAGGAAATAGTCCCACGCTTCTATCTTTAGCTCTATTATGACCTACCACAGACTTTTAAAATTTATAAGTAAAATAACAATTAGGATTATTAACACTAAAGTGTTAATTATTAGCAATAACCAAAAAAGTACTTTAGTCTGTGCAAACTTTACATATTCAGTTTGTTTTAATACATCATGTTAAAAATAAGTATTATCTGCAAACAATAGAATCACATATTTGGGTGGTTTTAATCAGGAAGAACGAAAATGAAGTGATTTTTGGCACAATTTTTTTTGGTATCTAAGGTCAGAAAAGAAGTAGTAGGTTGACGTGTAACTGAGGTCGTTTTTACTGATCTCAAACCGGCCAGTCAAAAAATAAAATACCAAATTTACCAATTTAAAAAAATATGGGCCCAGAAAACTGAGTGTATAAACAGGATACTAAAAATGGATATTTTTGATCACACATAAAAGTTTATCGTTGACCATTTTAGCATAATATTTAAATGTAGTAAGCACCAAACTGATTTTCGTTTATATAGGTAGTATAATAATTAAGTACCTCATCTACACTCTAATTACCCTTACAGAGTTAAGCAATGAGATTCTTGATGAACCCCCTATTAGATGAGTGTTGTATTAGTTAGGTATGCTCTCGAGATTTGAGATGTTTATTGAATCATATTACAGATTTATTAGAGTAACCTTCTAAATCTGGGCTAATTACATATCGTTGATGTTGCATTTAATATTAACATAATACACATCGGTCTGGTGCTAGTATGTATACTTAACAGTATACCAACCTACTTAATATGAAACGTATTTTTACGAATTGATATTAAACTCAATGTATTGAACTTAGATTGAAATCGGTTGGGGAACATGATTGGTAAGGTTGACATGCTGTTGTCTATGTCAACGTCAGCAGCATAGCAATTTAACAAAAAGGTTAAATTTTTATATTAAAGCTAAAAAATGGATAGATACAAACTTAAAACGGTAGGTATAAAATAGTATTTTTAGTGAACGTATATTATAATTTTTATTATTTAGTTCTTACACTTCGCGCATATTACAAATTTAAATAAAACAACTTTTTTACGGATTTTGCGCATAATTTATTTTATATTTAATCCTGACGTTTCGACTTCTTTACAGGAGCCGTGATAACAGGATGACTAAGGCAAATGATCGGCATATATTTTCTATTTCCTTCACAATATTTGCATCAGGCATGTTCCTAACTGTTAAAGTTTTTATATAAATCATTTTTTTTATTTTGCATTAAAATTAGTTATTAAATTCTCACTACCATTACATTGTACAGGCCTGGGGAATAGTAAGATGGAAGTCGGTCCCCCTGCCCGAGTTTCTTTTGCCAGTTCTTCTCGGAAGAGCCTCCCAATTTCCGAGTTGGTGGTGGACTCAAGTGTTTCCATATTCCAGGAGACAGAGGACAGGATACTGAGATTATTTTAAGTTTGAACCAATGATTACGTCAATGCAACATTTATTAGTAAAATTATGCAATTCTGTACTCTAATATAACGAATTTAATTACTCTAATATAAAAAGTATGTAGAAAACGATGGATTTTAAATAAATACGTCTAATTAAGATATTTTACTTAGACCGAACAGCAAGGCGCTAGACGCGGTAATTCAAACTGATTTTAACGTGTTTTTATGAAGCAGGAGACTGAGGTAAAAACCGAAAGACAAAATGTAATACCCTTTTAAATAAGTTTTGCATTTAAGGTAAAATTATATATCTATTATGATGCAGCCTTTAAGCCTTCATTTCGTCCGAGAAACATGCATCGAGACTGAGAATTTGCCGTTTGAAAGTACAATTTTTGAAAGATATATATTTAGGAGTGAGCTAATTTTTAGTGTCATACTAGGAAGCATTTATTTGTACAGTTTTGATCGTAAATTAATATAATTTGCCAACAAAAACTATACAAAATAAGGTGAGCCGTTGAAAATTCACATGCGGGTAGAACCACCCATTTATGTTTCTACAAAGAACGGCAGATAGAAAAGGACCCAGTATAAAAATCCCTACAGGAACAACCATCCTCACTTGATGACTTATCACTATTTATAAATACTAAACGTATAATCCGTTTTCGTTGCGTAGTTAGATTAGGAGATTATAACAGCTAATACAAAGCTTATAAAAATATCAGATGTTTGTGTCAAAATATTCAAATATTACACAAAAACTGATAATGGCAGCATATTTCCAATAGCAACAGTAACCAAAGGAATTAGTGAAATAGTGAACAATCATAGAGACTAAAGGAGGTAGGGAACGCGCCATGATACCTTCAAATAATATATTTAAATGAGAATACAGAGTAATACTGAGCTAAAAACAAGCAACTAATTATAAGTGGACAAAAAAATAAGGACTAAAAAATGTCTTTTTGAATAATAATGATAAAACCACTATTGATATTAATTTGATTATAAAATCTACAGCAATAGAGTGAGTGGATCTCTCCTATCAGCGGCTTTCAGTTTCAGGCCTGCTTAACTCTAACAGTAATAAAATAGTGAGTTGGTTTGATTCTAACATTTTTAGTGATTTTTATATAATTATCATCAGTATACTATGTTCATTAATACTGCCGGGCCAAGATAGGTAGGTACCTTCCTTATAGATAATAACCTACAACGCGCCCAGGTACCTGGTTGGTAGATTGAAGCGATTGCAGACAGAACTAAAATCCTTACAATTATTCTGTTAGTATGTATAAAAAGTTAATGGGGTATAATAAGTTTAGCTTTCTGAGTTTAGAAGATTACACAATATTTTTGATCACACATAAAAGTTTATCGTTGACCATTTTAGCATAATATTTAAATGTAGTAAGCACCAAACTGATTTTCGTTTATATAGGTAGTATAATAATTAAGTACCTCATCTACACTCTAATTACCCTTACAGAGTTAAGCAATGAGATTCTTGATGAACCCCCTATTAGATGAGTGTTGTATTAGTTAGGTATGCTCTCGAGATTTGAGATGTTTATTGAATCATATTACAGATTTATTAGAGTAACCTTCTAAATCTGGGCTAATTACATATCGTTGATGTTGCATTTAATATTAACATAATACACATCGGTCTGGTGCTAGTATGTATACTCAACAGCATACCAACCTACTTACTATGAAACGTATTTTTACGTTTATTTATTTCAGACAAGGCTTATTGCGAAAAGTTACCAAGTTTTGCGAAAATTAGTTTTTATCTATGAATTGCCGATTGTAATAATTTTAAAGAAATTTATTATTTACTAGCTGATCCGGCCACGCGTTGCTGTGTTATGAATTAAACAAAAAAAAAACTATCCTATCTCTTCAGTTGGACCAAATTACACATAAATACCAACTTTCATCAATATCGGTTGAGTTGGTGAAGAGTTCACTGGGAACATACATTGTGACACTGGATTTTTATATATTAAGATGAAGCTCGCTCTCGGACCTCCCGCCTTTTTATACCCTACCGCCGCGACCCGTGTCGAGAGCGGCAACCGTTACACAAAAATAATCCTTATAGCATGATTCAGTATTCACGTGCGACGCACTATGTGGAGGTGCCTAAGAGAGCTTGGCCATAAATACATTTTGTAAAAATCGGCGCAGGTACTTGTATTATACCTCAAACTATAGCTAAGAAGTTGATCTACTATATTATGTATAAATTATGTATGTAACTAGTACTTTTTTATAGTAAAGAGCATCTTAATACGATGATTGAAAAATTATCACGAAAACATCATAATTTGTATTTTTTTCAGGATGATTTTCTAGTAAGCTAGCAATGAAAATTATACAAGTATTATACCATTTTAGAAAGCTTATAATATATACTTTTTTTTGGTATACACAAATATGCTATATATTTATAAATATATTTACTAGAAATATTTATCTCATGACATATCATTTTTGCGTATCTGAAACTTTCAATTAGAGTTTTGACAGTTGCCGAAATTTGCCGAAGGTCTGTAAATGATGTTATTTGATAGGAAATTTAATATTTTTATACAGGAAGAAAAAAAAAGTTGCAACTTCATTGCACAACATAATGCTATCTATCATAACATGAAATAGTAATAATTTCTTAAAAATACGTGGACGAATCTATTTGTTTTATTAGTTGATATAGGTTACACTTGTGATATATTATTAATTGCGGTTTATGTTTTGATAATGTATCGAGTATTTCTCACCATTTTTAGTTCGCCTACAAAATAAATTATCAATAAAACACATAGGAAACCGAGTAACCACATAATGATAAATAGTTTTTATTCCCATACTTTGCACACGTTTCAAATCAGTTATTTAATATAAAATAGAGCATTTACATACTGAATAATTACATACTGTTTTTCGTTCGTTATTGTCGTTATTAAAAGTGTATCTAACCACCTACTCTCTCGCAATGAGTGAATTCCAATGTACCAGACGCGACCTATGTCTTGTTTTGATTGAAAGTGACGGGAATTATGTTGTTGCTTTAACAAGTTATATACGGAATAATTTTATCAACTTTTCTGAGGCAAATATCGCTAAAATTGTCGCGAGTGTACAAAAAAATCTTATTACGAACTTTCGTCAACGCTACACTAAATCTGGCAGAAATAAAGAAAAATTTTTAAATCAGAATAGCATGTGGTTGAATGCCACATTCACAGTAAATCTGGAAGATCCTACTTGTGAATCTGAACCTTCGACATCGACGGGGAAGCGAGGACGCCCTTCTAAAACCTACGAAGACAGTTCCGATAGAACACAAAGACGAAAAAACAAGGAGTTGCTTGAAACATGTGGCCTTGATTTTATACTGAATTCATATCTTCAAGGATTGAGATCTCAAGGGGAAACGGAAGAAGCATTCATTGTCGAAATTTTACGAGTATTACCCATAGATAAAAAAAGTGAAATACGTCAAAATCTTTTAAATGAACCGGCACATTTAACAGCGTACTCTAAAGATGAAGCTCTCAGTATTTTATAGAGTTGGACCTTAACATGGCACAGTATGAAATCATGAGAAATTGCTTAATTGCGAAGAACTGCGTATTATTTCCGTCATATAAATCAATTCAGGAAGCTAAAGGAATGTGCTACCCACCAAGATCAAGCATAGAAATTAATAATATTACAGCAAAAATAAAACTGCAAGATCTGCTGGATCACACTATTGCAAGAATTTTGAAAATCAATGGTGTATACAAAGCTGGCAAAAAACATTTAATGCTGTATTCGAAATGGGGCTGTGATGACTCAAGCGGACAAAGTGAATACAAGCAAGTCTTAACTGAAGAGGATGAGTTAATTTCTGACACAAATTTATTTATATCTTCATTAGTACCTCTGAAACTTGTTGATATTAATACAAATGAAACTTTGTGGGAAAACCCTGTTCCATCATCAGTAAGATTTTGTAGGCCCATTTTAATAGAATTTTCAAAAGAGACACCAGAGAAAACTACAAGTGTAGTTAATGAAATTATAGCTCAAAGAAACGCTCTCACAACAAGCTTAATCAATAAAAATGGTGAAAGTATTGAAATCAAACACACATTATTTTTGACAATGGTTGACGGGAAAGTGGCTCAAGTTTTGTCAGAAACTTCATCAGGTGCTGTATGTACTAAACTCGGCGTCAAAAAAATCGCACCTTATAAAAATCTTATTCAAAAATTCCTAAACCTTATATAGAGGATAGTGTTAGGTATCATTAGAAAGGTAACAAAAAGGAGCATCAAACAACAATTAAGTGCAATCTTTTTTTTAATTAAAATTATACAAAAAGCATAAAAATTTGAAAAATAATAAAAAATCTTAATTAAGTCCTAATTAATAATCGATAATTTACAAAAAAAATGTACAAAAAGTGTCTTAAAATTAACTCAAAATCTAGTGTTACCCCCCCTTGCCCTGATGACGGCTTCCATACGGTCCCTCATAGACCTCACCAACTTCAGGAGCTCTTCTTGAGGGATAAGACCCCATTCTTCAATCACCGCGGTTTGGAGTTCCTCTAGAGTCGAAGGAGCCGGATCCCGAGATCGAACCTTACGTTTAAGATGGTCCCAGAGGTGCTCTATCGGATTCAGATCAGGACTTCTCGCTGGCCACTGCATCACAGGAATTTGGGACCTCCGCAGGAAGTCGTTCACGATGGCTGCAGTGTGTGCGCGAGCGTTGTCGTGCATTAATGTGAACCCCTCGCCAAAAGATTCGGCAAAAGGGACCACATGCACATCCAGGATCTCTGTGATATAGCGGCGCGCAGTCAGCGACCCTTGTCCGCGAGCACCTCCGGTCCGGGAGACGCAGACCAGGTCGGTTTTGCCGGCAGCCGACATACCGCCCCAGAACATGCAGGATCCGCCTCCATATTCCACCGTCTCCTGGATGCAGGCTTGAGCGAAACGTTCACCCTGCCTCCGGTATACTCTTCTTCGTCGGTCGTTGCAGAAAAGACACACTCGTGTCTCGTCTGAGAAGAGAACAGCTCCCCACTGCTCAATGGTCCAATCGACGTGGTCGCGAGCAAACTGCAAGCGGGCTCGTCGGTGCGCTGCAGTCAATTTTGGACCTGTAGCAGCTCTGCGGGCTGCTATGTTCTTCTCCTTCAGTCTTCTTCTAACCGTGGATACACTCACGGTGCGTCTGCGAACTGCCTGGAGCTCCTGTTGCAGCTGAACAGCGTTTGAGAAGCGATTTCTCAAAGAGTACGACACAACGAACCGGTCGTCTCTTTCCGAAGTGCAGCGACGTCTACCGGACCCATGTCGCCGGATATAGCCACCGGTCTCTAAAAAGCGCTGGTAGACTCTACGAACCGAAAAACGGCTCAGATTCAGTTGCCGGGCGACATCACACTGCCGCACCCCTGCTTGCAGTAGTGCAACCACTTGAGCGGCCTCATCAGCTGTAGTGTCCATTTTCCAGATGTTCTTTCTTCAGTAAAATCAGTGCGTGTGTCCCCTTCAACGGTTTAATAGCGAATGACCCACATTGAACCCGTGTTGACCTCTTTATACCCACAAAGTTAGCGCAACTCGCGACTCTCCCGAGCAGCAAAATTTCCTTAGAATTTTTGTGACCCTTTATTTGTTGCTTTAGGTTTTATTTGATAATGAAAAATAATGTTTTTTTATTAAGTTAATTAAGTAACCTTTTAAATAAAATTATAATTAATACGACTGCATGTGCATATCCAGAGTTAATGCCATTTGAACGTGATTTTCTTAGAGGTGCGATTTTTTTGACGCCGAGTGTATTTGTGGTGCAAGACCTACAGAGATGAACAATTTAGAAAAAGTACAAAATAAACCTGTTGACGAAAATTCTTATCAATATGGGCTTTCGACTTTACATTGCTGGATTAGATTTATGGAACTAATTTTACATATATCTTATAATGTAGGCTTTGAAAAATGGTCTGCTACAACGACAGAAAATAAAGATTTGAAAAAACAAAAGAAGACATATGTACAAAGAAGGTTCAGAGAAGAACTTGGTTTAAATATAGATAAACCTAAGCAAGGTTCTGGTAACAGTAATGACGGTAATACAGCTAGACGATTTTTTCAAAATTATCAGTGCACTGCAGAAATTACCGGTGTGGATGAGGAATTGATAAAACGATTTTATGTTTTACTTCAAGTTATGTCTAGCGGAAAAGTAATTAATGCTACGAAATTTGGACAGTATGCTTTCGATACAGCACAACGATATGTTAGTAAATATATGTGGTATTATATGCCATCATCTGTCCATAAAGTCCTAATTCATGGGGAAAGTGTAATTCGGCATTATTCAGTGTTACCTCTTGGACAGCTCTCCGAAGATGCCCAGGAATCAAGGAACAAAGACTATAAACGATTCAGACTTCATCATGCTAGAAAATGCTCTAGAGTAGCTACAAATGAAGACGTTTTACATACACTTTTGTACACTTCAGACCCTTACATAACAAGTTTAAGAAAACCTTCCAATAAAAAGTCTATGGAACTTATAGATGAAGCTGTAGAGCTAGTAGAATAATATAATTCTATGTTATTTTCTTTTTCTTATTATATTTAATTAATAAGAGTAATTTTATGTGTTTATTTTGTATTAATTATAACATTTAGGTCACATTGTTTAAAATTAGTCGTAAATTTATGATAATTTTTCAATATTTCATGTTTTGTATTTTTTTACAATTATTAAATATATTTTTATATGCATAGACTGTATATTATTTTAAAGTACGTTTATCTCAGATTACCTAAAAAAAAATCAGCTGTATATCTATAAAAACATGGAAGTTATAGATTTATGACCCGAAACCGACTCGATCTCCACATAGTGCGACGGCGCGATGGATTATTTCATGTATAAGTTTGGTGTTTCTATACAGATTTCTATGATTCTTTTT
The DNA here is from genome assembly GCA_927399485.1 of Calamotropha paludella. NCBI lineage: Eukaryota > Metazoa > Arthropoda > Insecta > Lepidoptera > Crambidae > Calamotropha > Calamotropha paludella. The sequence continues at coordinate 19,533,012 of OV656807.1, read as the reverse complement.
TATTGAATAGGTAATAATGTTAACTTTTTTAAATTAGGGATGAGTGAGAGTATTATAAACGTAAGAGTAAACAAATATAATCAAAATGCTCCGAACTGCTAAGCTATCAGGAGTTACACATGTTATTGTGAGTCAACCATAAAAGATAGACATATGCTGTTGCGGGATATTTTTTAGACAATTTTATGTAGAATATTTCCGTCATAGATGATTTCTATGTAACTTTAACCATTAAGGCTGCACACGCGACGGAAGCTTAAAAAATGGAGTAACTTCTCCCGTTTTCCCAAAATTTCCCTTCACTACTCTGCTCCTATTGATTGTAGCGTGATGAAAAGTAAACTACAACCTGCCCAGGAGTATGAAGAATAATTGTACCAAGTTTTGTTAAAATCCGTCGAGTAGTTTTTGTTTCTATAAGGAACATACAGACAGACAGACAAAAATTTTACTGATTGCATTTTTGGCATCAGTATCGATCACTAATCACCCCCTGATAGTTATTTTGAAAATATATTTCATGTACTGAATTGACCTCTCTACAGATTTATTATAAGTATAGAAAAATGAATAGACCACCTATCAATTTTCCCTAACATATTTATTGTTTTATTAAAAAATAGAACTGCGTCGTGATCGTTTCCGTATGATGATTTGTTATGATTTCAAATTTGGACTAAGCCGGTCGAGTCGTATAGTGGACTTCAAACGGCATTTATGGATTAAGGCCCTTCAAAGGCGGCCTTTATTGGCATAACGAATTCAAGCACGGTCGTCAAATTTTCAGGAATGAAGAAAGGTGTCTTGACGTTACATTAAGTACTCTGACATTTGGACTTACCTTGTGCAGTCGCTAAGCATGAAGCTTCGCTAGCACCATATATTGGAACGGAGAGTAATATTTAAAAAAATCCATAGGAATATAAACTTTCTAAAAGCGCGCGCTTTTTGTATCAATGGGAAATCCCATAGAGCTCTGTGGTCATAGCTTTTTTATTTTTGTGAATTTTAAAATTCGGTTCCGTACCGATCTAGTCCCAAACCTGTTGGTTCGATAAATTACAAAAAAATAAGAAATCAACTCAGAACTCGTAGAGTTATAGCGTCACATAAGTACATTTCATCATTGTAGCTGATTCATGGGAGCTTCGCTCCAATTAAAGCTCATTTATTTTCAGTGCCCATAGTTTGATGTGGTGCCGACCCTATCTAATAGGAACTGACGGACTCTACATTAACTGCTGTTATCGAATATACATTCTAGTAGTGAAAAATTGAATTCAAGAAAACACGCAAATCACGTCTGAAGAGATTTAGTATAATATACTTATTGCTAATTAGATCGGGAAGCGTTCACATGATTCTCTACACGAGTATCTTTGAGAGAAGGATAGTTTAGCGCTAGCAGTTCAAAAATAGATACAGACGCATAAGGATAAATTTGAAAGGCTGTAATATGTTTTTTAACATACTAGTTGGTTTCTCAGTTTCTTTCTCTAGTATTTTTCTTAAAATAGAAAAATACTAGAAAATATCGACTCGGCTCACGAGTGAATTCTCAGCGGGAATCGAACCAGCAACCTTTCCAAAGGTTGCTGCTTATAAGATAGCACTGAAAAAATGCATAAAATATATAAAAATTATAAAACTTTTAGAGTGTCCCTCGTAGCTATAATCCCCTTATTTCCCTAGATCTCAATATGAGTAGGCTTGGCAGAAAATAAAATTGTTTTGTGTTTTTGTCAATTGCCTCTCGACGCATAATAACATATAAGTAAGCATAAGGTAGGCATAAGGATGCACCTCCCAACCAGTTGTTCTAATTCACAAGTCAACACTATGGCATATTAGCGAAAGCTATTCACCTTAATATCAAGAAAATAAAAAGAAAAATAACACTTTTCAATAATGTTTTTTATTTAATTTTTTGCATTCACAATGCAATATTTCTATAAGATATAAAATACGTGTGTAAAAAACAACCACGCCTCCGAGCCCTCAGATGGGATGGGACTTTTCAATAAGCTAATACTACTTATCAAAGAAAGATATATATTAACCATTGTCACGGTAGCTTTGTTGGTCACTGCAAGATTTTTAATATCCAGCCTGACAGCCACATTCTCGCCGTAGCCAACCTACGGCTATATGCTATAAGTTCCTTGGCCATATTTTGCTGGGGACGATTATATTAAAGTTTTTAATTTCAATTGCAACTTACACGATTGGTGTTAGAGAGGATTGTAACCATTTCCAGGATAAAGGAAAATAATGGAATATTTAATGGAAATAGAAAGAGGTAATTAATGCTAAAAAACTTACTATCGAAGTATTTTTCTGGTACATATTATATACCTATGAATCGCGGTTGTAATACCTTAGAAGTGTTTAAAACTCCTGTACATATTTTTTTGCTACTTAGAGCCTTTTTGGTTTCTGGTATATTATAATGGTTATCGATGAAAACACAAACAAATGGTTCAATGAAAGTAATTTGAAAGTTTATAACGAAATTTTCGTTTCATTTTGTATTGCGGGAAGAAAGTTTCTTTTGTTTAAAAATTGCACAGATATAGTCATGTCATCAATCATACCGATGCAATGATACTTTCTATGTTTGCTCATGGTCGTTTGTGTTTTTCTTGGCACCGGCATCACTCTATCGTGAGACGTGCACCTATGATGTTACCAAGTCCCACGGTAGGTATTATTAAGTGACCGCGAGTACAATCATTGGCACCCCACCGGGCGTTTCCGTCGTCCGTAATCACAAAGCCGCAAGCACGCGAGCTGGCTAGCCGTGTTCGAATTCCTTTGTCAATACCGTGCAAAGAAAGTTACGCGCGTAAAAAGTTTCGAGGTTTTTTTCATAACCATTGTTTTTATTTGGAACAGTGTACCGGTAAGTTATTTTAAATGTTTAATATTAAATATTTGTTTTAGTAGTTAATTGTTTAGAATAATAATAATTTGCAACTAACAAAATTTAAATACATACTTAAATTACTTATCAAAAGATAAATCATTATTGATGAGTTAACTTTGGTGAATATCTCATGTATAATAAATTACTTAAAACATGATTAGGTAGATAATTATCTAACGCAAATTATATAATATAGTTTGAATTATGTCGTTTATACTGAATTACAAATTAATGTTCGTTGCTATTCAAAATAATATTACGTAAAATTCATGATATCACGAAACAAAGATACGGAGATTGCACAAAAAAGAGAAAGTTGGAGATCAAAAGCAACCTTTAAGTAAGGCAATTAAAAGTTGTACTTCACTCCACCGCTAAAGCTTAAAACTGTATGTTTTCTTCTTATTAGGTTATTTGTATTTTATGCCTTCACTAAAAGCAACTTCAATATTTTCTGGCAAATAAAATTTTATTTTTACTTTATTTAAATGTAGTAGAACTTATTTAAGGGATCTAAAATGAAATTTGCGAATGCGCATCGATTAAGTGATGGTTGCAAAATGTAAATTTTTTGAGAAATAATTATTAACATTTCTTCAGATCATATATTTTTTTATTTTTTACAAGTTCTACAAATTAATACTTTAGATATCATGATTGGAAATCACATTGTTCTAATTTTATTTAAAAACAAGAAAGATCACTGAACTCTGATATTATTTTGATGGAATCACAAACCGCATGTTGTACAAGTAAAATGCATTTCAAAAACGCATATATATTGCTATATATGCATATAGCAAAAACGACATTATGACAAGACTAATATAATTATATTTGTTACAAATTTTTAACGACGTATTCTTATTAAATAAAAAAAGTAATGAATGAAATATGCTAACAATTTCTTTGAGGTCAGTGCCAGCCGCAATATTTAGAATAAATGTTTATTAAGTGATTCCAAATATTAAGGTTGAAATCGACCTTAAAAAAGTTTTCACATTTCATTTATTTCCCAGTTTCGTATTTTTTTTAAGTCATTACTTAATTTTGAAGTAGTGTTATTTTTATAAATTCCTTTGAGTTTTCCTAATTTTGTTAATTTTAGTTTTAAATGAAACTAATGATTTCATTATTTCTCTGTTCGAATACTTTTACTCAATTATTTTTTTGTCTTTTCTTTCAATATTTATTAGAACAGCATGCGTAATAAATGACATGTTTATAAAATTGTGCTGTTATACCAACAACATGTTTTCTTATTGACCGATACTCACATGACTAACTTATTTATTTTGATGAAATTTACGCAGTTCCCTTAGTTGGAATAAACCTTGATTTTATGAAATCCGAGTTAGTTTTTGAAATATGCGGAGATAAACATACATATATACGCTTTGAAGAAGCAGTCATGTTTAAAAGATGGTATAGATAGACTAAGATTTACAAAAACTGTGTAAAGTTGACAATATAAAATACATACGGGTCAAATCGATAACTCCCTGTATTGAAGTTGGTTATAAATAATATTAATAGGTTGCTTACATAAGATGCCAGGGGAGATAATCGAGTTTTGTGAAAAAAATAATATCGTAAGGCCAGTCCGTGGACCTCATCAAAATTGTATTTGTGTAAACAGAATTTTGAATTTTTGCTTTTTTGCTACGTGACAAATTCCAGGACATTCCTGGATCTCGTCCAGGAATGTCCTGGAATTTGTCGTCTTGTCCCGTATATATTTTTTCCTCATACAATATGCCTACTACTTTCTTCACATTGTATAAAATCATAATATCAATTTATTAAGGTAACTTTTATCTGTAGATAGGTATTTTATACTATTCCTTTTAAAATCTAAAAATAATGACATAGTGGGTGTTAAGTAAATTTTTTTTAATTGAAGGATGGATTAGCTTCAATGACGCAATGTCTGTTACGCCATAACTTCCCGAGTTCTTAACCGATTTTAATATTTTTTGCGTGAAATCGAATCAACAGGTTTAGGAGGCGAATTTTGAAATTCACAAAAATAAAAAAGTTATGACCAAAAACATTGGCGCTATAGGATTTCCCATTGAAACAAAAACCGCGCGCTTTTTTAAAGTGTTCGTTCTTATGGGATTTTTAAATTTACTTAACATTTTTTTTTTAGTATTACGCTCCGCTCCTATGTATGGTGCTAGCGAAGCTTTATGCTTAGCGACTGATTATCCCGGAAATTACAAGCATGTATATATGTATCAGCTTTTGTTTAGGTATACTTACTATCTTATCTAGAACCCAATTAATTTTAAGACTGTAATTTGATAATGATTTTTTATTTAAAATTATGTCGACCTTGATTTTTTCTAAATTTTTAGAATAATTCACTTTATTACTTTTTATAAACTTGTTTCTAATTAATCAAATAAGCATAAATATCGGGCTGTGAAACTAGTTGGAATGACAAAGTCGAGCACTAAAACTAGTTCGGAATAACAAAAAATTTAAAGTGTGTCTTATTAGAATTACTTAAAAAATTGTATAAGTTAATATTTTAATATAAACGTAGGTTAGTTTTTCGTCTTTAACAATTTTTATCAATTTCCTGCTTTATCAAACTAATTTCAATCATTACGTATATAACTTAGATAAGTAGATGCTTAAGGACAAGCTATTAATCAAATTGTAGTAAAGTCATCATGAAACATTATTGACGACACGAGATTCTTTTCAAGGATAAAGATTTGCTTGGGGCTATAAACAATTGAAACTCGTTACGTAGTATACGTAGCAATGAGGCCCATTAACTCTACCATGTAAGTGCAGCAATGCCACTGTACGATGTTACTACAATAGTTCTAGGGCCAAGGAAATAATAAGTGGGTTACCATTCGCACGAAACGTGCGGTCCACGGTAAGCTGCAATTATGCTTGCTCTATGATTTTTTTTCCGATTGGCGAAAAAGGTTTGGCGTGGAATTGAACTTTTTTTTCAGTTAATATGTTGGCGCTTGACCACTATCTCGTCTGACGATAAGCGTTGTCAGGAAACACAGATTAAGGCAAAAAGATCCACTCCTTAGCAGTACGTATCACAAAATTGGAACTAAAACGCTTAGTGCGACTCTTTGGTATATCGATATGTAAGTGGCGTATGCTAGAAAATCTCTAGGAGATCAGTTCCGGCGAAACCCATATTGTCGGTCACTAAGAAGGTCACTTTCGTCTAGATACTACAGGAGCCTGTAGTTCAGTACACGTTCCATTATCCCACAGAGAATGGACGTAATCGAGATAGGCCTGTAATTGGAAGGCTCGGCGCGACTGCCCTTTTTAGGCACAGGTTGCACGTTAGCCAGCTTTTAGGACTTAGGTACATGTCCTTTAGCTATAGACAAGCGATAAAGGCTTATCAATATCGGAGATAACTTAGGACCGCACGTCCTAAGTACTATGGCTGATATACCATCCGGACCACTGGCTTTATTGACTTCCAGTACACACAATACTTTTCTTTCTTCGGTTTGTCTAAAACGGATTTCAGATATAAAAGTCTCATAACTTGACAAACCGGAAGTTACAGCATTGCCAGGCGCGAGTGTTCAGCAATAATTTGGCAAATAAATCAGGCTTTTCCTTTGTGATGTGTGCCACATTCCGCCAGGTTTCTGCAAAGATGGCACTACCCTCAACCGACTTACCCGGGCCGCTTTTTTTGAAGAATAATCTCAGTATCTTTGTATTTCTTCTATAAATAAATAATAGCTCATCATATACCTAAAAAAACAGACGTACCGTTCCACTAGAGTCCTGTCGAGGTCTCGCGGGGCCGTGAAAAGCACTCGCCACCAATTTACCACGACGGCCATGAGGCCCCCTCCCTAAAGGGGATGCCCGGGTACTTGACGGGCATTCCCCCAGACGTGTATGGCATGTGCAATGCCAATGGTAGTACCACCCATCCGCCGTCGTCTTACCTTGCATCATGATTTACACGTGTTATAAATTCATAATTAAAAGTTTTTTTTTGTTATTTCAGTGTGTAACTGCTAAATTATTATACCTAAATCTTTTGTACTATAAAATCAGGTGTCGCATCTAGCACCCGACATAAATTGAACTTTTTCTAGTAAAAATTGCTTTAGATACCTATACTGTTAAGACAGTTTCTAAAATCCAGGTGTATTTCTGCTTTATCATAATTGAATTTGTTTTTATTGCATTTATCGTCTTAAACATTCAATGGTGATTTTACATTATGTGATAATAATTGAGACTTTTACCTCATTTAGTACCTAAATTAAATCCATATAGCGCAATAAGAGTTATTCTATCTAAGTTTTTTTTAATATTCAGTATTTTCTTATCTTGATAAACCAATAATAATTAGTGACGTGCAAAAAGTTTTCAAGGATCAAAAATATAATTTGAGTGGTAGATTATAAATCCGGCTATTCGAATTTATCTTGATTAATACGTAGAAATGATAATTTTATTTTCATAACATTCCGTTAGTAGAAAACAATTGTACCTACTTATGATATAATCAACAGATATGCTTTGTTTGTTTAATTATTACGTAAAAACGATTAAGAAGGATTAATGAGAAATTTATGTTACTTTGTCTAACTAGTAACTATTTAGAATGAAATGCAGTGAATATATCTATCAATATATTAATACGTAAATTAACAAAATTCATAATGTATTATGGTTATCTCATATGTTGAAATTCTCGTAAACAAATAAAGTATACAAAAAGGTGTTTTTTATTTCAGTTTTCATTTTTGAGATTTACTTTTATTTTAATTTATAAAATTTGTTTGAAAATGTAGGCGAATTAACTGTGTATCCTTGATTAAAGAGGTAGGTCTCTGGCAAAAGGACCTTAATAAGGTTCAAAATTATAATTAAAGAAATTATTTATTAACGGTCAAATTTCGACCATTGGGCGAACATTGGCCAATAGTTTATATATTTTTTTAAACAATCACACTGCCCAAAGTAAGAACTGTAAGAGTCTTTCCACACTACGTTTTTTAGACGCGCCGTCGACGCGCGTTTGTATCGATACAAATGCCATATAAACGCGAGTCAAATTCAGATTCCCTATGAATTTACGTAGGTGTTCAAAATTTTTCCTTTAAAAACAGTTCAGTCTCGCTCTTTAATTGGTTTCTTTTTCGATACAAACGCATTAGACATGCAAAAAATTGCAAATAAAACGTAGGTATTGTGCATAGGCCCTAAGGATTGTGTTATGATCTTATATAATATATAAGATTATACTACGGTTACATATAGACATACACATATGATAAGTAGATATGTAATATTCATAAAAATATATATAAATACCCATACTCAGATACAAATGCTCGTGTTCGTCACACAAAAATCTGCCCCTTCCGAGACTCAAACCTACCATCGTCAGTGCTAAAGGCAGGATCGCTACCATTGCGCCAAACGGTTGTGTAAATAATATCAAACAGAGTGACTAAAAAATATGAAGCACACTTCCAGTCCAGCCTAGCCCTACCATACAAAATCTACCCTATTATAGATGCTTAAAGTCAACTTTATGTAAAAAAACCGGTCAAGTGCGAGGCGGACTCTTGCACTCGGAATTCCGTACAGAGCTACTTGTAGGTAGGTATGTAGATAATTTAACTATCATCGGAATGGAGTCTCGAAGATTTATCCGGTTATGTCGTAACTTTCTCCCCAAATGAATCCAAAAAACAGTTACAGTATCATTGTCTTTATCGGTAAAATTGAAAATTGAGTATTAAATTTATTTTGTACTAGCTGTCCCGGCCACGCATTGCAGTGGTTTAGTTATTTTAATTTGCAATATTTTTTTATTATAGTACAATTTCTCCATATAAAAATACATATACATGCCAATTTTCATGATGATCGGTTGAACGGTGTTGGAGTGAAACGATAACATCTATATACAATCATTCATTCTTATACATATAGATTTTATTAGGTATTTATGATCCATATTCGTAAGTGGTTACTAAAAGGATAGAAAAGGAATAGTACCGCTTTGTATATCGAAATTGGATAAAACTTTGCCTATAATTGCGTCAGCTCTTGTAGTGTTTCTACTCATTAAGAGTGACTGAAGAAAAAGTATATAGTGAAATTGCATTTAAGGGAATAATCTGTTACAACAAGCAAACGAGATCTATAACATAGCGGTTGTTATCGTAAATCGCTGTATTCATACATTCTGTAGCAACGTTGGTTAGACTTCATAGTAACATAAACAGTAATCAACCGGACGTCAAACATTTCAATATGTATACACACACAATGGCCGTTTACAGTAAGATAATGTAAAGCCACATACACCAAAATAATAAGGATAATTACTGTAGTTCGTAAACTATGACAGGTTCTGTATGCAGTATAGCCCAATCGAAAAGATAAACTAGATTAGGGAGAAACTTAACTGTGCCGTTGGAAATACAGCGAAATAAGTCGCGGTTAGTTTACCAATAGCAAATAAATTTAAAATCGCAAAATTATTTTTGTAATGTTATTTTTCCCTTTACTTTGGCTACATGACATTGCCTTTTAATTATTCTAGGGTAACATGAAGAATTCCATAGATTTTGATTCCCTTGCGAGTATCAAAATATGCGCCGCGGTCGCATATTTTGATACTCGCCGTCGTTCATACCGCGAACGTGGTATGAACGACGGTATTTTTTGATTAGGTACTTTGACTAAGAAGTATGAGTTTTATTTTAATTGACATATTTATGACCCTATTTATTTCAACTTGTTACTCCCAGATGATGCTAAGAAAAAAGGCCTTGACAGAATGACAAACTGACGTCGAAGTGATTGAGGTACGGAACCCTAAAAAACAAGAATCTATCAAAACATGTGTAATAAAATTCTCAATGATTGACGGACTAAGCAAAGAAGCGTTACATAGAGTCGTGAAGGCTCTATGTAGATATGGAAATGACGACTACGCAACTTGCAGACGTTTGCGCAAACCCTTTTGTTACGTTAACGTGCACGCAAGCTAATGAAAAGAAAGAAATTGTAAACATTTCTCATTCAACTTCAACACTTAGCTCACAGTAATAGAGTTTGACTTCTTAGAAAAACAAACATTTTTTATTTGGTTCTCAAATTCATTACAGAACTTCGAAAATTTTATAATTTTTGCAGTTTCCTAGTTAAAAACATCGCTGTATTTTGATACACAATTATATAGACTGTGTTTCTTTGAAAAGTGAGTCAATCCAAGGTCAGTTTATCATTAAAAAGGTGCTTAAACTTAATAATTTATGGACAGTTTTACGATTGGAATGAAGTCTTTATTCAAAGTAATAAAATTTGACGCAGCTATTGAAAAATCTATGTTTTCGAATAGTGTTTAACGATATATTGGGAAATTCATAGGTAAGGGGCCTAATATTAGGATTTTAACCATATTTATAATTTTTACAATTTGCTCTGTGGGGTCATGATACAGTTTAACAAAGTTTATGTACATACTGTAAGTAATGTAAGCATATAATATAATGATGTAATATCCATGGAAGTAGGTAATTTGTAATGGTATAGCAGAATCGCGGTCATGTCACGCGTTTTGAGCAAGGCGTTTGTTATGAAATATACCGTAGTTTAATGCTCGAAATATATTTATATGTTTGTGTTTTTGCCTGAATCTTTACCTGAATTTTTTATATCTAAATTTAATAAAAATAGCAATTAATTGTGAGTTACCCAAATATTAACAAGACAGAATAGGAATGACCTTTTATAAGATATAAAATACGCGTGTAAAAAACAACTACGCCTCCGAGCCCTCAGATAGGATCCTACTGAGGGCTCGGTAATATTGCACTGTGAATGCAAAAATTAAATAAAAAAAAAAAGATTAGCTTTTGTTAATGGTACCTTGTACGCACGCATGTGGGTTTATGGCATCTTACTTTGCACATTAACGAACCAATATGCCATTTTTTTAATTAACTATATAGCATACTCTATACTTCGGATGTAATATTGTAAATTGATCGATGGGGTTTGAAATTATTTGGTAGGTCCATAATAAAAAGTACCAAATATTAACATTTATTACAATCAAATAATCAAATTGATAATAATTATAATGACATGAATTGTTAGTGATATTAAATGTGTTAAAATTAAACTAAATATTTTGCCGGTGAATTCATTAGCAAAATTTTTATTTCATAAGCTAAATTAAAATTTAAGGGTACCATAAAGTCCACAATGATATCACAATGGCGCGGCTGCAAGAACCTATTTTTCTGGATTTGTTAGCACTTGATAAATGTATCAAGTCAAATATTTCGGCGAGTTTAGTTTAAATAGTAAGTGGAGAGGCCAGCGGTCATAAAATGGGTTCCCAAAACAATATCTTGAGACCTTTTGAGTCTTTGAAGGCACGTTGAGCCGTTTCATTCGAGCTGCATTTGCAGTCTCTCCAATCGCACTGCCTACTGTGTTTTCAACTATTTGGGGAATAGATTCCCAATTGTGGCGACATTAAAAGGCTTATGACAATGATACAACAAAACATGTACCTATAGGTTGAAGTGTAGTAGCTTATTCAAAATATTTTTTTTGTAAGGACAAACCAAAAACAAGTTTTGCCTTAGTCAACAACGATAGTTCTTGAAACGGATCGAGTATTCTCTTTGGGTAAGTACTCTAACAATTTTATTTGATAACAAATATGCCCAACCTAAAAACGAAAACTATGTTAAGAGATTATCAAACAATAAGTGAAGTGCTAAACGAATAGTTATTTTTTGTTTTGATTTTGACTTTGTGTAAAATCGCCATGTCTTATTATCGTACAAATAAAAGTGTCTACGCGAAAAGTTATTCCTTATTTTTACAGTAGAATGTCTTTAACGAAATATAGTTACATAAAGATGAAAAAGTTAACCTTGAAGAGGGAGAATGTCATTAAAAAAACTGTACTTTAAACTTGGATACAAATATTGAAGAAGACTTTGAACTTTGAACGTTAACTATATTATGTCTACCGGAGCCATTAGCTTCGCCCTTACTTTTTATATACGAATAACAATACTTCGATCTATTACAAAGTGCCATTTTTTCTCAAGTGTTATTGATTTCTAAGTGTTGGACTTTAAGCTGAAAACCGGTTGAATTTTGACATTTTTGAATATTGAGTGTGCGATGACTGTTTGGGTGTTGTATTATTTTTATTTTGAGAAGAAACATGAACAGGTAGAAATGCATACAGAAAACATTCTTGCATGTATACAAGGTTGGTCAGTGACACCTCTTGAAGACCACTAACCGCTAACTAACCTAAGAATTCACTTACCCGCTCGTTCTGCGTACAAATCAGGCTTACGCGTTGACTAATCACCATTGTATATACAAATAAAAAGAAAAAAAACAATTTTCAATTACAACTCAGATGTTTACCCATATTGTTTATAACGTAATTGGTTTTTAATAATAATGAGGAGTATAACATGTTTATAATATTCAAATTGGCTGCATTCGGAACCAGTTTTTTTAAAACCGGTAAGTTTATTGATCTGCTAAAATATGTTACGGTATCTTTTTATACGTTAACAAAAACTACAAATGATATCATCTGATGCGATGACTTTGACGTACGAGTATGTTGTCACGTAGGGTTGTGTATATGGGCGAACTTTGCATTACTTAGCATTAAACTAAATAAGTATAAAGATTCAAATGATTCAAATAAAAATAAAGTTGATTGATGTAATATTTTGATTATATCCAGGACATGTAAGTATGAATTGTATGTGCAAAATAATGTATCACGTTATATATTCTCCTCAGCATCCTCATAGTTTAACGAGTATATCATAATTGGCTTAGGTCATGAAGTGTATAAACAAATACAACAACCTAGATAATAATAACCTGCTTTGAATTTTAAGTAAGATATTCCTTCGTGAAATCACGCTGCGTGCATATCATCATTCACATCAAAAATCCTTCTTTCTGTCTAAATTTCGGTAGATATTTCATCAGCGCTTACTTTTAATGTTTTATTAACTATATTATATCTCGATCAGCGCTAATATTGCACTAAAGCTGTATATAGACTCCACAATTATTATTCATAATATAAGAGGCAAGGTAACAAAACCAACAATTGCAATCAAAATGCAGCAAAAACTTTACGAAATCAATGCCGCTGCAGTTTTTTTCTAAAAAGTAGACCTCTTAGTTTATTTCTTCCTAGATTGCTGATTTTCGACACTGATTCTTTTTCACTAAACTCAAATTGAAACTTAACGGCAGCCCTCTTGGTAACCGATATGAAAAGAAGCATTCGTTTTACGTTCTACGGTTACTCTACGATTATTGCGAAACTATTTTGAGGATTCCTTATTTTATTCAGTAGTCTTCTCTTTATAAAATAATACCTTTTTTCTAGTACATTAAAGCCACAATATCTCCGCTAATACCGAACGTGATTTTGATGACTATTCTTCTATTTTAGAGAAAACCTTTCTATACGGATCAGAGAAGACATCATGAAGTTTTAATCAGTAGTCACTCACTCACTTTTTAAGAACAAAATGTCAAAAACTTGACTTATGGGAATGGTAATTTAACTTACAGCCTAGGTAATTTATAGTTTATAAGAAATCAATTTACCTGATTTATAACAGGAACGTGAACACTGTTTGTCATAATAACTTTATTGTCTTAGCGTTATAGCTGCGTATTGATCCAGATTTGGTGTAATAATTGGAACCCAGGAGATACCCGTACATACACCTGTAAGCTTTATTTAGGTTCTAATGTCTTTTTCTGTCTGAATATTTCTTACATTTGAAGTATTAATATATGTAATGGATAAAAGAGGACTGAAGTGCACTTAGAAACACTTAGCAAGATAATGCTTAAAATTCTCGTAAGAAGGAAGCAGACAAATTTACCTGGCGTTTCGTCGCAATATGACTGATATAGAAAGCTTTCACTCGTAATGCAACAGAGATCGTTTGCTTTCACGATGAATATAATCACGTTTCGACAGAGCCGTCATACGCAGAGAAACTGTATTGGAGAACGTAAAATTGTAGAGACGTGTCAATATAATACATTAAGTCATGTAAGTCATATTACATTACTTTATGAAAGCGAAGATGAGCATTGTGAAAATTCATTTAATTTGCTGTAACATAGATTACGTGAAACTCAATACAGATAATTTAGAAACTGTTCATATTATTACGATTAAAATATCATCTGGTACAGCACATCATGCTTGCAGGTTAAAATTATGTAACTTAATTCAGCTTATTTAAAAGGCTAAGATGTCAACTCGTTATCATGAAATAACTACTATCTACATCTATGATAGTAGTTTCCCAGGTTAAGGGAATAGTCTTATTTTTATGGTTATTAATAAGTAAACAACTATACTAAATCTTAACATTTTTTTTTACATTTCGAAAATTATATGTATAATGTGTTTTTCTTTTTATCTTAAAGAGAATGTTCTCTTTGCTATGGGAATTTGGCCTATCATTGAGTCTTATTGAAATAAATGGCAAGCGATCGGAATCTAGATTTAGATTACAGAGATCTTTTTTATTTCATTACTAGCTTTCCGCCCGCGGCTTCGCCCGCGTGGAATTCGGTTATATTGCGGTATAAAGCACAACTATAAGAAAACTTCTCATTCCCACGTAAAAATCTAAGAAGCGCGATGTAACGCTGGATACAAAATTCATCTAATTCATTCCACTTCTTACGTATCTTAAAAAAACACTTCGTTACCACGTTTTAAAAAACACCCAGCGCCATCTTTCGCATACCTCTAGAACTAAATAGCGTAAGCTATCATTCCACTTCTTACGTATTTTAAAAAACACATCGTTACCATGTTTTAAAAAACACCCAGCGCCATCTATCGCATACCTCAAGAACTAAATAACGTAACTAATACTTATACCAATTAGTAATTCGTTGACTTAAGTGATTTCAGGATAAGTAGATGTAAAAAAAACAATTTAGACGATAAAACAAATTGTACGTCATCCCTCGAGAATTCCTCATTTTCGAGGATCATTTTCGTATCATTTATCTTCAAAATTTACATGTTCATATTCGTTTGCAACATATAAGTAGATGTAAAAAAACAGTTTAGACGATAAAACAAATTGTACGTCATCCCTCGGGAATTCCTCATTTTCGGGGATTCATTATCATATCATTTAGCTTCTAAATTTACATGTTTATATTCGTTTGCAATATTTTACGTTGTTAAAAACGACACACAGCGCCATCTACAATCCATCCATCAAGCAAACAATATTTTTGTTTTTCCTCGGGAATATTAATTTTTCCAGGATAAAAAGTACCCTATGATTTAATCCGGACTTGTGTCTTTTGCAAAATTTCAAAGCAATCGGTTCAGTAGTTACGGCGTGAAAGCGGAACAAACAAACAAACAAACAAACTCACTTTCCGATTTATAATATGTATTAGTAAAGATTAATTGGAATCTGAATTTTAAGCAAGCATTGTAAGGTGATCTCGTCTTAGATATAGTTATTATTATATACGTAGCATAGTACCGTAATACCGTAATAATACATAGCATTGTACCGTGATTACTATGGTTAATAATCTATGGTTAGAGTACATGTATTCGTTTGTGGTTTCGTTTTTGCATACCTCATACAAAATACTATATAAAATCCTATAGCAATTGAAACGTATTCTTTCCACAATATTAACTTAGTATTTCTCATTGCTAGATCATTTAAATAAAGGTATGTTATATCAACACAGCACAGAACTTCGGAATACATACATTATACATGATATTTAGTAATATACTAAAATGTTTAATGAATACAATGATATTAAAATAACAAACAAAATCAGGAGTTAGCAATATAATTAAATTAATAAAAAGTTATATAAAAAAATCGAAGCAGCAGCAATAGAATTCAAAAGCAGGTTTTGTATAAATGTTTAAATGTTTAAAGTGCAATATAGTTTTCAATTTTATTTTTATTCCGCTTAAGCTATTTTACAGCTGCTTTAATCTCTTATTTAATTACCTCTCTCTTTGTTATTGATACATATATATTTAGGTAATATGTTTTTATTTTCTTCTAGCCACACCGTCGTATTAAGGTGAAAGCGAAAGACATCGGTGGTTCGTCTGTATTTCAGGCAAAAATAGTACAATTTGTGATAAAAAAACATGCCTTATTTTACTTGACTATCTTGCAACCTTAAGGATTAAAGTGATTAACTCTTTAAAGAACACTAATAGTTCAGGAGTTGATGGGTTTATAACGTAAGTCATTAAAGATGTTGCACTTATAATTATGTCAGTTACATAGTAGTATAGTAGATAGTATAGCCATATAGTAAATTTGTGTGTTGTGTAAGGTTTCTTTTCAGAAAAACTAATTAAAAAATAAATCTTTATTTAAAAAAGGAGACCACTCTAATTTGAATTCTTACAGGCCAGAGGCATTACTGTCAGTTCTGTCTAAAATATTGGAAAAGATCATCTATCAATATATGCATACTTTTCTCGAAAGTTATAAAATCTTTGTACCAGAGTAATATGGGTTTGGAATAATAATAACATAAACATGGCAGTTTAAAACTTTCTGTTACAAGTAACACAATTCCAACTGTTGCGCTTTCTATGGACATGACAAAGGCTTTCGATTATGTAGACCCTAATATTCTTTTGCAAAAATTGTACAGTTGTGGGATTAGAGGTAATGTTTATAATCTGATCAAATCATATTTGACAAACAGGTTACAAATGACTTTAATAGAAAAAATGATATGACAACAAAAACTGAAGTAACTTATCACTCTAAAATGAGATTAGTAAAATTTGGGGTGCCTCAAGGTAGTATGTTGGGACCTCTACTTTTCTTAGTCTATATTATACATATATAAATCTACCAGCAGTTACAGACAATCACGTTGCTGTTTTTGCAAACAATAGCATGGTTTTATTTAGCGGCAACACTATACAAACATTAGAAATAATGTTATGTAGTCGCTTGAGTCTAATAATCTTAAAGCCAACTTGGATAAAACCAAAACAATGATTTTTAAACAACGTAATGTCAATTGTGCGAATGACATGCAGTTAAATATATCCTACAAACAAAGAAAAAGTATTCAAATCACAAAAGCGCTGTATAAAGGCAATGTACCATTTGAAACAAAGGGTCCTGCAACACATACTTTACAAAATATGAACTTGTAATTTTTCCATGTATCTTTATTTTTGAATGTGCTTTGTTTGCTAGAGAAAAGATACAAATGTTTGAAATCTTCTCTGAAGCTCTACATAAGGATGAAATTCGCATGATTCTTAATAGAACAAAGTTGCTGAGTGATAGCTTAATGCATCGCGTATATTTAATAAAATCCCGGTATTAATGCGCCTTATTCAAAAATATAACTTTTATTTAAACGAATTTTTAGTTAATCGTAATATATGATTTTCTTATCTTGTACATATTATAAATTATTTGAAATTTAATTGAAAAATAACCTATAAAGATGTAAATTATTATAATAGAAAAATACTAGAATAAATCGACTCGGGTCACAAGTGAATTCTCAGGCGGGAATCGAACCCGCAACCTTTGGAAATCCGGGTCAATGCTCTCCCAATTGAGCTACCGAGCCTTGTGAACACTCGTCGAAATCTTCTAGTACCTTCCTGATTTTACGCTGTAGGCCAGCGTTGTTTCATCAATGAGAGGAACATCCTCTCGTATTCGAAAGAAACATTTTTACAAATGTTTGGTCAATTGGGAGAGCATTGGACCGGATTTCCAAAGGTTGCGGGTTCGATGAGAATTCACTTGTGACCCGAGTCGAGTTTTTCTAGTATTTTTCTATTATAATAATTTATCTTATAAGATCGCATTGAAAATGCATATAATATATAAAAATTATAAAACTATAAAGATGTGTTCTGTTTTATTTTAAGTGACTGAAAAAATGTTACTTATTACGAATTTATATCTATCTGACCAAATGATACTGCGAATAATATTTGTTTTGACTGCTTAAAACTTTGTCTTGTATTAAATTGTATGCCATAATGGCATACAATAATAACTATTATATAATAATTGCAAGAATTTTACTTACCTGTGTTTGACAATAAATAATTTTGATTTGGTTCGATTTGATTACCTTTTTATTATACGTATGGTACAACCTCTATTTAGTTTAGAAATAAACAATTATTGGGAGCAGTCTTGCATATTTGTTATTACCTTTATCTTTTACTTTTCTAATAGAAGGTCTCCATCATAACATCGATTTCTCCTAAATAACATTTAAACGAACTGCATTCACAAAGAACCTAAATAAGAGTACGAATTCTTTCTATCGACATTATAAGAAATCATATAATTTTATATTCAGGTTCAATTCCAGAAAACAAAAAAAATACATTTTGTACTGGTTTTACAGTATAAGGTGAAGAATAATTTGATTTTTTTAATAAAGGAATCCTTTAATTATGTAAAATTTGTTTAAGACATTTTTCACGTAGTAATTTTTAATTTTGCCCTGTAAATTGTATTCTTTTATTATTAACCTATAATATTAATAAGTAGCCAGTCACTTAATATCTTCTGCGGAAAATAAATATTATCGTAGTGTGTGTAACTTACCTTTATGTAAATGTAAAAACATAGTAGCTTAGATTATTTGTAAATAAGATATTATAATAATAATAATAATAACTTTTTATTTGCATAAATTACAAGGTACTGTTACATTACATCGGTCTTAACGAAAAACATCAACTGTCGCTTATATGGTATGTAACAGATAAGCAATGACAACTATCTTGCTTATCATTGCAAGATAGTTGTCATTGATATCGGTATAATATCACTACCCTCCGCACTAGTATAAAACTGTATTGCGGCAGTGCAGTATCACCGCGACCAATAACCACTATAACTTGACATACGGACAGTTATTCTTACGCTCAGCCGTCAGCTCAAATACACTGGTCGCATGCGGGAGCGTTAAAATTAAATTACAGTATATGTAAGGACAACAGATATGATATTATGTCTTATATTGATGTTGACTAACTCTATTGTCACATAAACTTCATTATACCATTATAAAGTGAATACCATATATAAATATAGAAACATTTAGAATAAACATGTTATATTGAAAAATTAAAATCAAAATCATTCAGCTTTTTTCCAATATTGAACTGACTGTTGTTGATGCAATGTACCATGTGTGTGAATTAAGGGAGTTTTTATACGAAACTCGGTAGAATCTGGTAAAATGTACCATTTGGAAGTGCTTCACCGATATGAACGGTATAATACCTAACTAGGCGATGCAGTCGCTAAGCATAAAGCTACGCTAGCACCATATATTTGAGTGGAGCGTAATATCTAAAAAAAGAAAAAAAAATTTGCGAATTTCAAAATTCGGGCTCCGTCACAATCTGGTCCTAAACCTGTTGATTTGATTCACCATAAAAAATATTAAAATCGGTTAAGAACTCTGGAAGTTATGGCGTAACAGACATTGCGCCATTGAAGCTGATCCATGGGAGCTTCGCTTCGCTCCGCTCCAACTAGGCGATGCAGTCGCTAAGCATAAAGCTACGCTAGCACCATATATTGGAGCGGAGCGTAATACCTAAAAAATAAAAAATATTTTTTTTTTCGATGAGAATTATTGCGAATTTGAAAATTCGGGCTCCGTCACAATTTGGTCCTAAACCTGTTGATTCGATTCCGCACAAAAAATATTAAAATCGGTTAAGAACTCGGGAAGTTATGGCGTAACAGACATTTCGCCATTGAAGCCGATCCATGGGAGCTTCGCTCACTTCGTTCGCTCCGCTCCAATAAAATGAAATAATGTAAAAAGATTGTTCTTAATGGGTAAAACGGTGTGGATTTTGGGAAAGATTCGTCCATCAAAGATGTGTATTTATCTTTTGCCTATTAGTCTTATGTAAGAATTAACCGACGTAGTTTGCTAGATCCGCCCGTCCGCCCTTTGGACAGTTGTATATCGAGGCCCCTTCGTACTAAAACTCAGTATGTTGGTATGGTTATATTTATGTATACATTTTACCCGCTGCTTCTCTCTCGAAAAGAGTACCCTATGTCGTATTCTGTGCCCCTGACAACATATTTAATAGCTTGGGTCGGATGCAGCCATGTCGCGTGTTCGAAATAAAGGATATACTACGTAATACCTACAATACTAGAAGACATCTCTTTTGTTTCTAATGCATCTACGATCCAACTTCGTTTATCTTTCAACTGTCGAGTAAAAATTAGCGCGATACCGATTTCGTTCAAAGTTGGATTGCAATTAGAATTATATTAGAATTGGAACTCAGCGGTCCGTTCACATTGAAAAATAGCACGATTGGCCTCCTGTTAATTCTGAAACTAGATGTGTCCGGAAACGTCAATAAGAATGTTTTGAAGCTTCTGAAAAGCAAGATGGCATTGATTATAAATCAATTTATTAACCACAATTTTCTGTAGCTGATCACAGTTTCAATTTAAACTTATTAATTTATTTTCATTGACAATACCTACTTATGAAATACTGTAAAATTAAACTTGACTGGTTCGGTTAAGTTAGACTTGTGATCAGAAAATATAAATAACAATTCGGCCAAGTTTAGTTTAGTTTCTTACCACCAATCCATGAAATGTGTCTAAAGCATATTTAAACTCCTTGCATTTAAATATACTTTATACACATCAAAAACTGCTTTGACGAAACTTAATGATTACTGTGGCAACGTGATAATGTACTTATGCTAATCGAACAAACAACGTAAAGACACAGTCGTAAAATTAATTACATTAATATTAGTTCCGTGTAAAAAGTCAATAGCAAAAATAATATCTCCATTAAGAAACCAAAATTAATTTTGTTAACGACAACAGCCGACAACTCATCAACCGAACCCAAAATAAAAAAAAATTCAAATTGATGTTACCCTTTGGAATTTTAGTTGAAAATCGTATGACGTGACTTGACATTGGATTTTTATACTGATTGTATCATAAGTATGTTTGATCAAGCATGAAAAATGATCTTAGAGGCCTTCTTAAACATTGTTATGATTT
The DNA here is from genome assembly GCA_927399485.1 of Calamotropha paludella. Classification (NCBI taxonomy): domain Eukaryota; kingdom Metazoa; phylum Arthropoda; class Insecta; order Lepidoptera; family Crambidae; genus Calamotropha; species Calamotropha paludella. The sequence continues at coordinate 19,511,928 of OV656807.1, read as the reverse complement.
AGGTACAGTTAAACGTAAAAATATGTACACAACCAAAGAGTCAAAATTATGTATCAATTTGACGAAAGTCAACATTATGTAATTATGGGGCATATTAATTTCATTTAAAGTGTCTAAAATACATCTACAATACATTGATGTAAAGTTTGGCACTTTAGATGTGTAGGTACATATTATTGTACCTTTGATCACATAACATTAGATAATACTTCGAGAAGGCAAACATATCAAAATCGTCTGCAAAAGTAAATTATTAGACTCTACCAACGACGCAAAACAACTTCCTTAGTAGATTTTACATACAGGACATTCTGTCAGTTCCCGCAGTACTTCAGCAGAGAGCAGCTTCTCGAAGTTAAATTTGGGCAAGACGCACAATGACCCAAGAAACACTCTCTGCGTTATCAGTCGGTTGGAACTATGAATTAAAGCAGATGTAGAGCCTGGTATAATTCACTGCTATATTATGATATCCGGCGGAGTAGAACAGCAACAAACCAACAACTTAAGGGTGTTACCTCCCGAATACCAAAAATGAGCACCAGTATTTTCTGTATTATGGTCTTCTACTGCAGTCGTGAAGATTATGACAGAACCTCCAATAATTTTGAGGGAGGCTTGTGTCCAGCAGTGAATGTTTTACCATCATCATCAATTGTAACGTAATCAATTGTAACGTAATCTTAATTATTATCTTCGTATCTTGGTTATTGTAATATTTGTAATTGCAATAATATAAGTATAATATATTAAAGAGTTTGACCGTGATGAACTACGAAACTACTCAACCGACTTTGATGATTATTTTTTCTTTTTGCTGGATTTATCCCCACTTAGGACATAGGACAGGTTTGATTTTTTAATTCAAGTGATTAAATTTTATATTTTCTTCGGATAGAAAAAGTAAAAGATCTCTTAATAAGTGACTTTTGTCTAGCGCTGCCACTGTATCCTTATCCTTAGTGAAAATGGCACATTTAAAACAAAAAATAAGGGTAACCAATTGTTCCCATATGTTATCCCCTATTTTCATTTGCATCTTGATAATCAACTGGTTGTAAAATAAAGAGCGATCTTTTGGATTAAGTATAGGCCATCCGTAAGTTGGTTTCGTACTTGACTTCTTACCTATAGATAAGAAAAAAAAATTAAAAGCATATAGCAGAATTTTTCATTTGAAATGCATTGTCAGTAATTATATTGTTAATGTTAGGTTTAATATTTTGATGAGTTTTATTTGACTGTTCGTTTGTCCTTTCCCCTGTGAGTAGTTTATTATTTGCAGATTCATTCAGTTAACATATTGAATCCCTTTAGATGGATACAATTTATTTTTTTAATTATTTCTGTAGATTTTGGAGTGATAGAATGGGATTTTCAGCCTATGAAATAAGTAATTTAAGTGTCGTTTTCTGCCTACATGACCTCTTTATTGTGCTGGTGAGCCAGCCTTAAATAAAGTTATTTTCGTAGTCGTCTCTTGGGTAAAACCATGTTTTGAATATTTGTCAGTGTTTTGTTGAAGGAATTTTTATTTTTATTTATGTCTCTGCCATCTTAATTGAATTTCTTTTTATTTTTGTGTATCTAAACTGCAAAGGTTTCATATTGGACACTAAAGATTCTTTTTTCAGTCCCATGTGTATAATAATTAATAAAATAACGCTTCTATGGTCTGAAAACTTATTTTCCTAAAGACATACCCATGTTTGCGTGTGTCAAAAATTAGTGGAAGCCAAATCCAAACATGTAGAGCTATTATGCGTAAAATGAGTGGTTGAACCCATTGATGAACCCATTCATTGTCAAATTGATCGAAATTGTATGAAAGCATTTGTTTTTGTCGAAAACATTTAAGTAATCATTTAAGTTCTTTATTTCTACTTAGCCAATATATAATCATACGAGCTGGTAAGGGTAACAGCGCATACCTCAAACACATTGAATAGTTAGGTTTACAATATTTTTCAAACACATAGTTATTCAATAGTTAAGTTTACATATATGTTTCACTACCCCTTTTCGATAATACATTACCACTTTTAAGCTTTAAACAAATTATGAAAGTACTTTAACAGATACTAATTTCCATGTTTTAAACGTAGTTTGTAACTAATAATTTGAATACAAAAGTTAATAATTGGAATACAAAATATATATTTACATATATTCCTTGTTTGCTAATTTAATATTAGTTCTATGATCAATATTGCACGCTAAGCAATAACTATTTGACTTATTTTCAATGAAAAAATCAAATAACAGAGCTCTTGAACACTCGATTTGTACTTATGTGACAGATCTCTAAATATATTTTGTTAAAGGTTAAAACGTATGTTTCGATTCATGGTATGTTAAGTTGCCAAATACGGCATAATAAACAATATTTCCGCTCAAAAGATCAATATTTACTTTGCTATAACTACAATTCTTACTATTCTTAAAGTATCCTGACGAATATAATTCAAAGGTTTCTTTAGCTCTCACAATTTAAAGCAAGCTCCATGTAACAGCGAAAACATATTAAATCTATAAGCTTCCTTAAATATATAGTTCTTATGTACACATTATTTTAGCCCACTCATTGTTACGGAACTCATTTAGGGAAGCCTCGTTAAAAAGCCTAAAAATAAACTCGTTTGAGAGTTTTTTTTTCATGTTATTATCTGACGTTTTGACTCCTATACAGAAGATGTGTATATAAGATGATGAAGGTATAAGTCGTCAGTAATTTAGATTTAAAAATTGATATAAAACTACACAAACACGATTGTAACCAAGAGAGCCCTAATTCACGAGTCCTCTGGATCAAGACAAGACTCAGGCCTAAGTCTATTAGCATTTAGTTTTGGTTTTATAGGAATATTTCAATGAGAGACGTAGATACCTAGGATTTTCGGGTGTTACGATGCAGACAACCTCTCTTCGGTATTTTAATAATTCATTTAATTTTTTTCTTAATTTATAAATCCCATTTATTCAAGTAGGAGCATTAGAAATATAAATATGTAAGGACTACTTAAAGTTCAACCCCTTTTACTCCTTTGTTTGGTAACCATTTTTTTATAGCGCAGAAATTGATGAGCGATAAAACAAAAACTGGAAAAGGTTTCTTAGATAAGCGAACTAAAAATTATTTCCCATACGAAAGTAGCGATCAGCTCACTCATGTTGGCTGTGTTTTTAATACGAGGCGCAAACATATCTTTAAAATATGGGGAAAACCGAACCATAGTTTTTATCTTATTTCACAAGTCCATACCGGCTTTTCGACGAGTCAAAACTAAAATAAAAAACAAAGAAATATAATCCATAAATCATATGATGTCAGTTCTCCATTCTATAAAAAAACCAAGCACACTGTCAATTAATATCTATGTATCTAGATAAGTAAAGAAAACTTAGTTTTTCTACTCTGTTTATCAGTGTTTTCTCCTTTAAGACATTATTTGCTCTACTTTCGAGTTAAATGAATAACGCTATTCATAATATATAATTATATAGCATAATAAGTTAGACTTAGTAACACTGCATAAAATAATGTTACAGCTCGCTTGTAGTACTGGTAGTGACAGTGAGGTTGCAAAAGGTCACTGACTCTCACTTTCGTATTTGCGTACTAATCCGCCTATTGCATGCCTTCTTTTATATTTGACTTTACTACATAGAGTTCGTTGTATCAAAAAAGGAATGAAAAATGAAAATTAAAGATATTTACAGGCAAAAAGCTACAAGTTATATATTTTAAGAAGTCTTTTGAAGAAAACGCAGAATTGTTATGGCTTTCTTTTAATTATGATTATATAGAAAATATCAAATTAATATAAATAAGTACGTAATAATCTAGCTTACAAATAATAATATAGGACACTTAAATTCAATTAAATTTATAAAAGACTATCCCAAAATCTTTCGTAGGTAGTCCCAGAAGATTGATAGAGGTACCTCGTGATATTGGCAAACTTATTCTCTGGGTGAGGTACAGACTTCTTGATAAGTTTTTTCAAGGGTTTTGTATATTCGGCGGGCACCAGGACCACAAGGACTCCCAAACTCAAGTGACTTTCACTCGCATATTTGTATCGTTTGATCTCTTCAGCAGAAGCTGTGGCGACATGATTAATATCATAATTATATGATACTTATTTGTTAAACACATAAAGGATAGGTACTAGTTAGTAGAAATGTTTTAATTCACGAAGGTGGGAGACGTTGATTCGTCACTCTTAATCTCAAACCTAAGCAGTTAAGTTGTTTATTTCGATAAAATCACCTGTCTTCTTGAATTAATAAGAAGAGTACAAGATATATTATTTGAATGAATTCGTTATCCTATAATAGATATAAACAAGTACACGAAAAACAAATTAAATAAGTTGATGTGAACTCTATATTAATAAACTACATACTATTTGAAATTATAATTATAAATCTGTGTGCTCTTTATGGAGAATTAGCATTTTGAATAGATATATAGGTGCAATTATACCACACCCCATTAATTTCTATTTCTTAATAAAATATTGTAGCTTGTAAAGCTGCTTTAATATCACTTTAGAGTATAAAATAATAATACTACTATCCATTGTTTCAGATCTAACATCGTGATACTTTGAACAGTGCACTATGAAAAAATGTGACATATTATGAAAACAAAAAAGTGGGGAAAAAATCTGTTAAATTGACTTAAGTACTACGTTTTAAGTGTGGAGAAGTTTTTATTAATTAAAAATGTCAAACGTCGATAACAACATGAATAAGACAAACGGGGTAAGTGTTTTATCAAAAGTCTTTGAGAATTTATAAAAAATTCTTTCCTTGAGTATTTGCACATGCCCAAAAATTTATTTTAAAATTCACGGGTGAATTTTTAATGGTCACGTTCCTAACATACATACCTATGTTTGTTCGTGTATGTGAAATACCTTTACGTTCACATTTTTCTAATAACAATATATAATATAATTTATACTCAATTTATGTTACTTTTTTTATTAGATAAATTATTTTAATAGAAAAATACTAGATAAAATCTACTCCACTCACGAGTGAATTCACAGGCGGAAAATGTTTCTTTCTAATACGAGAGGTCGTTCCTCTCATTAATGACACAACGCTGGCCTACAGCGTAAAAATTAGAAAGATACTAGAAAATTTCGACGGGTGTTCACAAGGCTCGATAGCTCAATTGGGACAGCATTGGATCGGACTTCCAATGGTTGCGGGTTCGTTTCCTGCCTAAGATTTCAGTTGTCAGCCGAGTCGATTTTTTTTTAGTATACATATTTCTATTAGTATAATTTATATTGTAAAACCTCATTGAAAAATGCAAAAAATATATATAAAAAATACTTTTAATTGTTTCACTTTGAAGAAAATATAATTAGTTTTGGTTTTTGTAAGTTAAGTCAACTGCCCGTTATTTATATGATTTCTATCTCTATCCATAGGATGTCTGGTAGAAATCGCTTTAAGCAATAAAACTAACCATTGTAAGCTATACAGTATTTTTATTTCGATTATCCTTCTATTTTCAATCTTTATTCCTATTATTGGCGTATCATAAATTTGTATTGAATTGAATCCAGGCGAGTAGAAATTACTCGAATGTCCTAATTTAATAACTATTGTTAAGTTAATCTGTGATATCATTTCTATAAATGGAAAAGAAAGAATTTCAAAACATGGCAACGAAAAAAAACTGGAATAGTCAATATTATTAATAATGTCATTTGAAACAGTACTCATGAATGCAAGCGAATTCAATTTGATTGCGTTTGTATGAAATAGTTCTAACCTCTGCGTAGACTGTAGGTAATTGGTCTGGGGTCTTAGCGAAACTTCCCAATTAATGTTTAGTTTTTTGCAAACTTTTTGTTCTGTCTTAGTTTTTGCTATTGAAAATAGTTGTGTGTTCGATGAATGAACTTTGCTTTGGTACCTACATCAGTAGAAATATTTCAAAGTTAAACGTTGCAATAAATAGTTTTGCATTTATTAAGCTCGAATTAATAATTTAAATTATGGTTATGTTTACCTTGTGTCTTAAGGAACCTACTTTATTTAAGTGAAGGGTTTCGAATGAAGGGTTTTGATTTAAAATCAACTTTTAAGATATGTCCAAGGTTGTTGCCAACCGTTGACGTCAATCGTAGGTACTATGCTATACATTTCACTTAATTCTTGATATAGGGCATGTAGTTTTGATAAGAATATCTTTGATGTTTATTTTTGACAAAGGAAAGCTTTTATTTTTGACAAAGGAACGTTTATTTACATCTTACACTTCCGCCCACTTTGCACATTTAAATAAAGTAACTAATTTTGGGTTTTTGCGCCTAATTTAGATTTAATCCTGACATTTCGACTCCTTCACAGGAGCCGTGATCACAGGATGACTAAGGCAATGGTCGTCATATATTTTCTACTATCTTCACAATATCTTAATTGAGCATGTTCCTAAGTGTTAAAATTTATTTAAATCATCACGGCTCCTATAAAGGAGTCGAAACATCGGGATTAAATAAAAAAATTGCGAAAAAAACACTAAATAAGTTGTTTTTTTATTTAAAAGGAACGTTTAGTTTTTTATATAATTACTAGCTGAGCCGGTAACGCGTTGCTATGGTAACGCGTATACAATGAAAAAAGAGAGGACAGACGAACACACAAACAACAAATTTGTGTTCTTAGATTATAGACTAAGTGACCCGGTAACGCGTTGCTTTGGTAACGTATACAATGGAAAAAGAGCGGGAAAAGAGCGAACAGACAAACACACAAAAAACAAATTTGTGTTCTAAGAGTATATATAAGCTATAATATATGGATAAAGACCAATGTCACTTACATAAAACATTTTGGAATAAAACCGGGCGTTGAGGGTTGTCATATTTGACAATGTATCTAAACAGAAATATCTGCCTCTATAACTAAAGTTTGAAAAACCACTTATTATTGCATAACTTAAACGTTAGGAAACAAAAAAAAGAGATTTAAATCATTTAATTTTATTATAAGGCATCAGGATTTAATTTAAGGAATAGGTTGTTAGGGCTTAAAACGCATATAATTCATAAGTTTACTAGAATTTATGACATATCCGGACTCTGTACTGAGAAACACTTGATTGGTGGAGGTAATTATATGATTTAATAACGTTAATAATTAATTCTTAAGCTTTTATATCATTATCAAAATTTCATTGTTTCAGTATTTCATATCAACCTGAGGTTATCTGAGATTTTACTAAAGTCATAAAAAGAACATATTTCATGGAGTTAATTAGAAACTAATACACTCTTTTACACAGAATTTAATACACTCTGATATACAAAATAAAATAATAAAAATACTGAAAAAAGTGTTCAGACCAATTAATCAGAATGAGTAGTAAAGATGTTGTCTATTTTCTAAGGAGATTATGAGTTGAAAAATTGTTCTAAGGAAAACCCAACACTAGGTACAATTTTACACAAAACTAACTCGAACGTATAATAAGAGACTTAACAGTCTATATAATCATAATATTTTTTATTATATAAGCATATATGTAACTGCTAAATTTTCTCCAAAATTTTGTTTGCATATATGACCATAAATAATTGGTTTACTTATATGTTATATGTTATTTTCTTTCCCCTAAAGAAGATCATTACAGCTATTGATATAATTCCACTTTGTGGTATGTACAAGGTGGAGTCATATCTTCAAAGGTCAGATTTTTTGTCATACTGATAATCACATCAAGAAAATTACAGTGTTGGCGTTTTTAAGTAAACTGACCATCATTGACTGGTTTAAGTAGACATAAAAAATATTTAAATCAAATATTTCATACCAAATACTACTACTACTATTTTATAAGAGACCAGACAAATTTTATTAATGTTTTTTTTATTACCTGTAGTTGCTGGATACTTATTTAAAACCAGTTACATCAATAAAACTTAAATATTCATTAATTCCGAATTCAACATAGTTATTTTTTAAAGATACTACTTGTTCATGATTATCAATAGGCGCTTTAAGATAATTAATCAATTTTAACTACCTGTTTAGTCTGTTATCTATCTTAAATGATAATCTGAATGTTACTGCCATACTTGCTCAAGGAAATATTAATTGTAATTACTTTTAAAATCAGTAGGTATAATTTGTAGCTTTTTTTCTTATTTTCCGAGTTATTATACAACAATCAGAAGAAAATTGCTTAGAGCCTCATCTGTACGTTGACGTTTGTATTATCACTACAATGAAACCATAATGATTTGGTGATCATTATGGTTTCGTTCGTCACATTTTGCATGACGCAAACCATTTGCAACAAATCTACATGCGGTTGGAAATACTCCTTTAAAATTAAATTGGGTTTTTATAATATAATGTGCGTTTTAATGTACAGCAACCTCATTGACATCATTTATATGTCTGTGACCGGACGTTGTGTTTCGTTCAGTATATGGTTCTTTGGAATATGATAATGGTTTGATATTTTCTATTAGAATCACATACCTCCTATAAGTAAGAACAAAAGTTACAAAAACAGTGGATACCTTACATAAAATTTTAAATTTTTAATTATTAGTTATGTAGAAAAATAAAGTCGCAATTTCAAAGTTAATTAAGAGTAATAATTAAAAAATCACTTCCTAGTACTTATAACCTGTCTCTTTTTAAAGCCAGAGTGAATAGGCGGCTCCTGGGCTGGATTAGGATCAAAATCTAACCCATTCAAAATAATAAAAAACGTGAAAAGTGCATTTTTAGCGTTTTTTTGATGGATGTATAGAAAATAATACTTACATAATGCGTATCATGAAATAGGAATTTGGATATCTAATAAATCATTGTGCGATTAATTTAACGCCAGATAACATTATATCTAATCTACCTTTGCGTGGTGATCAATTATTCAATGTCTCTCCTGTACTAACAATAACAAGTAAATTATATTGAACTCACACGGACCTCATTGTAATCATTATAATGGCAGGTGAAACGAAACGCTGACGTAGAGCGTGGTAAATCTGCTGGAAGTGACTCGAAGATACCTTGGGGCAAAGTGTTGGCGATGATCGTGGCTCTAGGAGTACTGGTGGCCGCATGCGCCGTCACGTGGATCTTCCAGGACTGGCAGACAAGTTTGATAGTGCTGGCTATTCTGATCGTCGTTTACGTGCTAGTATTCTACTGGAAATGGCTTTATATCGCCGCTCGGACAGCGCCAAGAGATTTCACGTAAGCTTTGTTTTATTTCTTCTAAAAACAAGTGATCTCTGCGACAGCACATAAATTAAAAAATCTCGAAAAGGACAAAGCTCGATAATATATGGGTTATACTCGTATTTACCACATTGCCTCGGGATCAAAAATTTTTTTTATCAATTCTTGCAAAAAGTCTTAGCTTAAAATGATATAGGTATATTTATAGTTAATATTCATTAATTATCAGAAATAGAATAATCTTGGGTTTTTGTAATAAGCTGCATTAAACTAAGTAAAAATAATAAGTGCATAATATATTTATTTACAGGGCTTTATATCACTATATTAAAATATTGTCACTGTCGAAGAAATACACGAAGAAGAGTTATGGTATGTCAGACATATTCCACGACATGGTTTTAAAACATCCACAAAAAGCCTGCTTCATAATCGATGATGACACTTGGACATTTAAACAGGTGAATATATTATATTAAATCCTAGGTAACTTTGGACCTCATACTTTAAGCTCCAGTTAAATTTATAACCAAGGATAAACGTGTCGAAACTTCACTGATCGGACGAGAACTTGATTTTTTTTTCAGTATACCGTAACCACTAAGTTTCTGAGACTGTGCGTTGAATCAGTTACGAAATTCTGAATCGCACTAGGTATTGTGACAGTAGAGGCAGATTAAGAAACGTTAAGGAAATCTTATAAAATTAATAATTTAAAATAACAGTGAGACCCACTTAATATCTAAATAAATTTTAGTCTATTTTGATGAATAATAAACAAATACTATTGTTGAATGAATAATTTCATTGTTTTCAAATTGTGTTTATTGGGTCGTTCCACGGTCGTTCGCATTCATTGAACTATTTCATGAATTTATTCTTTATTTTATTGTTTTAATATAGTTCTTACGGGTAAAACTTAGAGTTTTTGTATGCCTGGTTCGTATTTAACTTTTAATAATTTCACAGCTTAATTTTTTTAACAAATATTGTATACTTACATATGTAAAAATTTAAGTCAGTCGGTACTCGTGTCTTCAAAAAGGCTAAAATATATTTCGATTATAGTATTAAGCCTAAGATTAAAAAGTATAACCAACTTTCGCTAAACCCGCCCTTGGATGGGTGCACGAAATATTCGATTAAGGTTTTTTATTATCCCTGCAGAGCTAAATTTTTTAATTGGCTGCAGTATCACACATACTTATTAAAAAAAAAACAAACTTACTTTTAAGTAACGTATGAATGTGAAACGAAGTACGTTTAATAGCTATTAAGGTTGTATAATTTGGCTAGAATTTCATTATAAGCCTTTTGTATTTCGTTATCGGAAAAAAACACTGAATCTATATATTTATTTATATTTCTACGGCCTCAAATACTACGATCTACTGATGCACCTCTGGTATTAGTTATGCCGCGGCGGCGACGACTTTGTAATGAAATGGAGCAATGTAATTAATTACTATGCCGGATTGAATAGGCGGGATATATTTTGTATACATTACATTACATACATTGATCAAACTTTGTTTTTCTTCCTTTACAGTCATTATTCATTCATTTATACTTCTAGGTAGAGGAATTCAGTCTGCGAACGACAGCTGTTCTCAGATCTAAAGGTGTGAAAAAAGGCGACGTGGTAGGAGTAATGATGAGCAACTGTCCCGAGATGCCGGCCATTTGGCTGGGCATCGCCAGACTGGGAGCTGTTTCTCCGCTTATTAACACAAATCAGACTGGCAATACTTTATTACATTCCATCAATATTGCTAAGTGTGATTTAGTTATATATGGAGATGAATTTGAATCAGGTAAGTTCTTTCCACTTGTGTTAGATATTTATTGAATGTATCGAGTAGGTAATAATATAAAAATCTATATAAATTTAATCAATAAAGTATCAGTAGACATCGTGATTAAAATTATTTGATTAAAGAAATATAGGACTTACGGAACTAAATACGATACGTTTGTAAATTCATATTTGAAATGATTTTGTAAAATAAGTAATTTAATAAAAAAAAAAAAAGTTTTTAATCCAATAAGAACATTTAAAATGCGTATATTTAAGGTCAGCGTGCGTGTATAACGCTTTATAAGTAGGTATAACAATTAATCAGCTCATGTTTCTTGTTTCTCTCACAGCTTTCCAAGAAATATCTCAAGAATTGAATCCATCGATAAAATTATACAAATTCACTAATCGTAAACTAAACACGTCAAACGATGCCGTCAGAGTTGTAGAGTCTATGAATGACTTTACTTCAATGTTGGAAAGCACGCCACCGGCGCCTTGGAGTAAATCCGAAGGAGATGGCTTTAACGACAAGATTCTATACATTTACACGTCTGGAACAACCGGACTTCCCAAAGCTGCTGTGATTTCATCATCAAGGTTTGTATTAAATATGTATGTATTCAATGTGCCAAATAAATATCTATCTTCAGAGTTTACATTGAAAGTTACCGGAACTGGCTTAAACTTACATAAACATAAACAATATTAAAAACATATTTGTAACATTTGAAAACGGGTATAGAATACAGTTTATTTGTCGCTGTCGTTTGTTTCTCTATTATAGCTTCATTTTAAAAATTTCATGTCGACATCACTAATTTTAAAAGTGTTCGTACCTAGCTTGATTTTCTACTATTTAAAGTGTATGTATTTTTTATAAAGCTTCTTATCTTAATTCGATGATTTTGTTAGGAGTTTAAAAGACACTTTGAGAAAAACAAAGACAGTAGATAGCATTGATAAAACTCACAGTGGTGGTAAGTCTTAGTAGGCTTACAGTTACTGCATCTGGTCCGGTTGGCTAGAAAGACGTGGGTTCGAATTCTAGCTGTGTGGAATTTATTCAGCATAATTTTTCTACACAGAGCTTTTTGCTTTTTCAAATATTTTAGAAAAAGCATATAAAAATTGGATAATTATCTATTGTTATTAATATTTTAGAATGGTTTTCATGGCATCAGGCGTCCACTATTTAGGAGGATTGAACCCCAAAGACATTATATACTGCCCCATGCCCTTATATCACTCCGCTGGAGGATGCATTACCATGGGACAAGCTTTTATATTTGGCTGTACTGTAGTCCTCAAAAAGAAATTCTCAGCAACTGCCTACTTCAAGGACTGCATTAAATATAACGCTACAGTAAGTAATCAAAGTTTATCAGATCTTTATTTTAAATATTGGGTTTATTCCAATCTCAATTACGATTTCTGTTAATATGTTTTTATTTGTTACGCTGTGTAATAATATCAAAAAATACTTCGCCAGGCAGCCCATTACATCGGTGAAATGTGTCGTTATATTTTGGCGACTCCTCCGTCGCCTATTGATACACAGCACAAAGTACGCGTCGTCTACGGAAATGGAATGAGACAAACTGTAAGCATTATTTTATCATAAAAAACAAGGTTTTAAGATATGGAATAATTTTGAAAGTACTACTACACTACATACCCAAAGTATCGAAATTTTGATTATAATAATTTTCAATTTTAGTGGAAACACGTAGAGCTCAATATTAATTGAAAAATTTTGTAGTAGGCTGATGAAGTTAATGTAACTATTGTTCTGAGAGCAATTATGTAATCTTTCTAGATCTGGCCAGAATTCGTCAAAAGATTCAGAATAAAGAAGGTCTCTGAGTTCTATGGCGCCACTGAAGGAAATGCAAATATCGGTAAGAGTTTTATAACTTTTTAAGGAATTTAGTTAAAAATACAAAATATTATTAAAATATCACACTCTCTTTTAATCATTAAGTGACATATGACAGAAACTACTGGTGTGAAGAATAACTAATTTTAAACTAAATTTTATCAATTTCACCAGTTAATGTCGACAACAAAGAGGGCGCCATCGGATTTGTGTCGAGAATCATCCCAGCGGTTTACCCGATCGCCATCCTAAAAGTAGACCAAGACACAGGGGAACCAATAAGAAACTCAAAGGGATTATGTCAGGTAAATGACAAATTTCATCATATTTTCGTAAACCATCCAACAAGTTCAGATTCTTTATTGCATTCTTGCAGTGTTCATGAAAAATATTATTACATAACCCAATATGAATGCTGAAAGGGCACAACAATACCTACCCTAATCAAATTAAAATGACAATAATTAATTTAATAATGTTAAAATAATAAAATTGAAAGTAATAAAATAATGAAAATAATGAAAATAATAAAATAATAAAAAGAAATTCTTAATTTAATATAATGATCCAATATAGAAATAATATTTAAGATTAAGTTACAAACGATGGATAGAAAATTATGTCAAAATTTAAATAATTGCTTATAAACTAAAAAGTACAAAAATATTACAGTCATACAATAATTTGTCATTAAAATAAAACAGAATTAATAAATAGTAATATGGTAAACTATGGTGAATAATAGTATACTATGTGAACTACCATATACGAGTAGATACATTTTTAAGTCACTGAGAATTTGAATTTAATTTCTTCGTTTTTTTATTTAATTGGGTCCTTTTTCGAATACTTTTATTGCTATCACACGGACTCTTACTGAATAAATTTAAATTTGATTTTTGTGACGGGTGTCGTCTTAAACCGTCAGATTTTTATGTGAAAACTCTTTAAAAGTTAACCGAGTTCCAAAATATATAAACAGAGGCCCTACCGTCACCACTTTATGCTTAATTCACCTGAATTCCACCGTCACTACAGACTCATAGTCTCGTGCATTCGGTAAGATTACTCTTCTCATTGTTCTAATGCTCTAATGCTACAAGTAACGTATGGACACCATGTAACTAATACGTGATCGAATCTCTAATCAATAATATATAACATTGATATTTAATATGTAATGCACATATAAACACTAAGTACACAACGGATAAAAAATGATTTGTTCCTATTCAGTTTCCAAGAGTGTTTCCAGATATTCAAATCTACCTGCAGGACAGAAATATTTAATACGATAGTTTATTTTGTTTCTCTTTCAGTTAGCGAAGCCTGGCGAACCAGGTGTATTTATAGGAAAAATAAACCCGAAGCTTGCATCGCGAGCCTACCTCGGATACGTGGACAAGGAAGCATCGGAAAAGAAAATTGTGCGCGACGTTTTCAACTTTGGAGATTCTGCATTTATATCAGGTTAGTGATTTTTAACCATTGAACAGGTGATGTTGATCAAGTTGCGGAATGCAATTTAAAATACAATGAAAACATACTTCTACAAAAGAAGTTTACGACGGAGGCGCTCTACGACACTTGTTATTGTGTATAATATTTTTTCCATCGATCGCTTTATGTTGTCAACACATCTATTTTTTTAATTTTACGAAAGTCGTATTGAACAATACTTTATCCTCATACAATACAATACCATATACTTACAGGCTTATATAGTATACAATACTTGACTAAGAAGTATGAAAAAGCAATATCATACTTCTCTTCATACCAAATTTTACCGCTTGAGTTTCCCGATTCAATCAAAATCAATTCGGGGCGTAATCGTAACCCACCGGATGAGATATTAGTAAATTTCAGGCTTTATAATAATTTTCCGGGGTAAGGTGCATGTTACCCTGTGGACCATATTCGGGATTGTACAAGTATTAGCAGGGTGTGTGTATCTACGAGTAACAGGTTATAGATACATCTGTAGAGTTGTACGGGGTAACCGAGCGCAGTGGGTAAGCAAGCGCACTGCCTGTATCTCCGGGATGGGGTGCGGGAGGCGAGGGGTTCGTTTTTGTCAATCAGTGGGGCCGATAAGGTGAATTAGTTGCGACTGGCCCGAGCGCCGCACTACATGTTGTCTGTTAATAATTGCCAAAAAAAATTTTTCATTGATTTACTTTTAACTTTTTAGTGTTTTGGAAAACACTGATACTTCTAAAACTGTTATGTGATGACGGTAAGTTACTTTTTCGTTTATCAAATGCATATTCTTTTTTCGATTTTAAAGCATGATTAGAGGTTAAGTTCAGCTTTGGCTTTCTGGGTAAGTGAGCGCATACGCACACTTACCCGCTCACACTAACTATCATATATTAACTAGTATATGTATATATAATAGTATAAATAAATATGTACTTTTTGGTTAAAATATATTTCAAAGAATACCTGCTTATTTATTCTTATTTTGTTTTAGTGATTATCGTCATGCCTCGAAAATATGAGAGAAAAAGACCTGAACTTGCCTCAGTTACTGAACAACAAATCGCTAAAGCTAAAGATCTTATTGAAAATGGAAAAAGTAAGGGAGCTACTGCAAGTGCTATTGGTGTAAGCGAGTCATGTCTTCGAAAATGACTAAAATTAAACAAAGCTGCTTCTTCTATGGTTAGATTAAAACTACTTAAAAAAAACCGTTTTAAGTCAGACCTTCTAGCTCAAAAACAAAAGACAAAGAATATTATTGCCCCTTATGACAAGCAGAATATGTTGACCCACCAACAGAAGAATGGATTCAATGCGGAAAGTGCAAGGATTGGTGGCATGAATTGTGCGCTTCCCAGGAAGGTGATAATAATATATTGCGTGTGATAATCGTTCCAATTTGGTATTATTATATACAAACGAACGATTCTTGATATTTGATATAAAAAAATATTTTTCATGTGTTAAATTTAATGTTTAACTAATTTACGTCTGTAGTGTTTATTGTTTCTTTTTGTATACTCGAGATCTTATCTCTAGTTTTTCACGAATATCTTAATATTCGTGAAGATTTGATAGTCGCATCAATAAAAGATAGATCTCAAGTCCAAGACTAAATATTTGATTTTAATATACTTTTGACTGATTTTAAAAGAAAATAAATATTTTGTCGAATGCCTTTATATTTTTTGTTCGATAATCTAAGTCTTATTTCAGTTTTTCTATGTTATAAGTTGATTAGTTACCGAATGCGCTCACTTACCCTATTGCGTCTACTTAACCTACAGGGGTACGCACACTTACCCGCAATATGGGTCAAGTGTCCGCATTCCGACTTATTATCAAAATGTTGATTTTTTTTGTTAATTATGGAACGTGATGTTTTATGACTTGTTTCATTTTATAGCCTAATAAATATTCTTTTCGAAACAATATTTTTATTTCCCAAATTCTGCTTTAGTTCTGCACAGTGAGGCTGAAAACAGTAAAGTGCGCGCACTTGACCCGAACGACTCTAATGCCTGAGAAAGAAACGTGGTCTTTTAAATATACTTACTTCAATTTATTTATAAATTAATCAAGACATTTATTTAACGTACATAACATCATAACATTTGCCTTTCTTTTGTATTATCTTAATTATTAAATTAGAATCAATAATTTAAATTCAACACAATAATGAGTGTTCACTTCAAAATGATTCAAAATAACATGACGCGACATGGTTCTTAGAATCATTTTCATTGGTTTATAGGAAAACCATTATGGAAACCTGAGATTTCTCTGCAATATGCCATAAGCGCATAATACACAATGTACGCTGTTTACAAATTCACTAGTTGTGATCCCGCTTATGAATAGCAGTAACCTCGAGTAGTAAAACGTAGTAAATCAAATATTGTGTAGAGAAACATTTAAATTAAGATCAAATTCAGCTTATAAAGCGTCAAAGACATTTGATTTGCGTACTTTTACTGACTGTATCGACCAATGCATATATTTCACCATTGTATTCTGTTTTGCGTAGGCGATATCCTAGTGGCGGACGAGCTGGGGTACCTGTACTTCCGCGACCGCACCGGCGACACGTTCCGTTGGCGCGGCGAGAATGTCAGTACCACCGAGGTGGAGGCCGCCGTCTCCAGGGTCGCCGACCAGAGGGACGCTGTTGTCTATGGCGTTGAGGTATGTACCATAACAATTATAAATTTCATGATGAATTTCAAATGATCACGGAGCGACATCATCGCACTTGCAACAGTGCCGAAATATCGGAAACTCAATAAAAACAAAAACAAGATACATGGTAAAAATCCCGTAAATAACTTATATTACTGTAATGTTAGTGACCATGAAAGTTTCGAACAATAAATCATGGTAACTAACACTTGCATTAATTAAAAAGGTTTTGTTTTTATTTCTGTATTTCCGATATTACGGTGTGGTTGCATACGCCGCCACGTTCCAAGAATGGTCAGGGAAGCAAATCAAATTACCAAACACAAAAGCTTCAATTGTGAGGGTTTAAAAGTTTTCGCTCTTGATCCCAGCCAAGCCCGGAGGCCAAGATAGGATCCACGATCCCTAGCTTTAAAAACAGACCGGTTATAAGTACTCGGAAATACAGACGCAGGAAGGGAGTTCCATTCCATTGCTGTGCGTATTTTAAAAGATGTTGAGAAGCGCTTGGTGCGACAGGTAGAAATAGCAATCAAGAAAGGATGGTAGCCCACAGTGCGTCTAGATATCCGATGGAACAACGGTGATGGTGGTATGAGCAAATGCAGCACCTCAGCACACTGAGACAGGCAACTTTGCGGAGGTGAACTAAGGTTGTCGAGTGCTTAGAATCCAATGGTCAGTTTGTGTAATTGACAACACAAAAAACTGCCGTTTCACATTCAGATACTGTTATTGTCATGTGTCGTGAACAATTTCGCGTTAATAGTGAGTAAACAGACAGCGGTATCGGCATAGAGTGTAATTAAAAACGCAACAGTGGTTGATTGCACCCATCGCATTGCACAATTACACCCATCCGCAAATATGGCCGTGACGATGGCGCATTGCGCCGAAATATCAGGAGCTGAAAAATTAAAAAATAACATGGAAAAAATCCCGTATTGAATAATATAAAACACCATACATAATATTGACATTGTAGAATCCTGTTGTTAATTGAAGCTTAACTCTAAATGTCGGGGGAAAAGTTATCGTCAGTTAATCATAATTTTAAAATCGCCACTCGTCTGCTTAATATAACTCAAACTGTCTCTCTAACAAACTGTCTTTGCTAGGATCGAAAGCTTAATAGGTATAGTCAGAAAGATTTAAATGTTCGGAACCCCCTATATTGTATTTGTTATTTGGTAAAATTTGCTAACAAAATATTCTACGAATTTCTTTAATCAATTGCCATCTTTTATACAATTTAAAATCGCGACTAACGTGCTAAAAACTTAAAAGGAAACTGCGATTTCGGGTCAAAAACTTACAAGACACTCCACTAAAGAATCAGTGACGAGAAGAACGTTTGTCGGAGTTGTTATCTGGTATGAACTTCACCTAGACGAAGACGCGAGCAACGACTTAGTACAAAACCTACACTTTAAGTACATCACACGCAAGATCCTGTCTCTATATTGCGAGGTTTTGAAAATGTTTACAGAGTTAGATTATTGAGTTTTACGTGTTAATTGGATCTACTAAGAAGTTTTGAGGAAGTCATTAATCTTTGGTTACGATGAACCACGAAATTCAATCAATTCTAATTAGGCAACATTGTTGATAAAGTTTCTACGAACTAGATAGGTACTCCTTTGTAAAGACCAGTCAAGCTAACAAAAACCGGTCAAGTGCGAGTCGGACCGTCGCACGAAGGGTTCCGTACAAACTAGTTAGGTAAATTAAAAAAAAAATTACTTACTAGATATCGTTCAAACCAATTTTCGATGGGAGTTTGCATGGTAATGTACATCATATATTTTTTTTAGTTTTTTCAATCTCTTATTTTAGAAGTTACAGGGGGGACACACATTTTACCACTTTGGAAGTGTCTCTCGCGCAAACTATTCAGTTTAGAAAAAAATTATATTAGAAACATCAATATCATTTTTGAAGACGTATCTATAGATACCCCACACGTATGGGTTTGATGAATAAAATGTTTGAGTTTCAGTTCTAAGTATGGAGAACCCCCAAAATTTATTGTTTTATTATTTTTGTGTGAAAATCTTAATACGGTTCACAGAATACATCTACTTACCAAGTTTCAACAGTATAGTTTCGGAAAAAAGTGGCTGTGACATACGGACGGACAGACAGACAGATAAACTGACAGACATGACGAATCCATAAGGTTTACTTTTTTTTGCCATTTGGCTACGGAACCGTAAAACTATCGTATTGATTTTAAATAATTCTTAACCTATAAGACTAAAGACATAGACTTCAATTTTAATGTAGAAAATTGGTTGTCGGTACAAATATGGTACTTTATTCCAGTATCATGGATGGTATTAGAGAAACCCTACCGCTGTATTCTACAGACACACAAGTCCAGGGAATAGAATAGGGATAACGAGTCTTTGTTATATATCAACTCTTTATACTAGGTCTGCAATGCATGCTTCTGTTTGCAAATACTGAGCGAAGCACTACCTTACCTTCGTTTCTGAGTTTTGGCGCTAATCTTCATCAATGTAGTCTCAGCGGTTTGGCTGTGATCAGCTTTTGAATTTTTCGTTCGGTGATTATTCCTCCATGGTATATCCGATTTCAAAACTTTTTTTTGCACATCAGTCACGACCACGATGTTATTTTTGGCGCCAAATTTCATCAATGTAGTATCAGCGGTTACGCTGTGATCAGCTTTTGAATTTTTCTTTCGGTGATTATTCCTCCATGGTATTTTTTATGGTATTTTTTACATTTTACATAGCCTATGTCTGTCAGGTTATAATCATGTATGTTCATGCCAAAATTCGTTCGAATCGGTTGAACCGTTAAGTAGCAGGAGGGCACAAGCGAAATTTGTGAGTTGCCTAAAAGAGAGTTTCGCTCAATAATAAAGTTGCCATATAAATTCCTTTAGTAACTGTTTACACTTTTAACCTAGACGAAACTAAAAAAATAGATGTGTAAATCAAATCAACTTTTTTCCAGATCCCGAACATAGAAGGCCGAGCGGGTATGTGCGGCATCGTAGACCTGGACGATACGCTGGACTTAGACCGGCTGGCGACGAGCATCGCCAAGGACCTTCCGAAGTACGCGCGACCTATCTTCATCAGGAAGATGGAAAGTGTCGACATGACTGGTGAGTTGTGGGATTAGTATGAAGTCAGCGACTGCTATTTGTATATCACCATCATACTTGGAGCATAGGGCTTTCCATTGAATGGAAATACAGGCTTTAACCCATCACGTGGGCCCATTGAGAATTCTCAGGTGCTACCGACTGCAGATGTAGTAAAGATAAAAAGGCTCAATGCACCTTCCAAAGTACAGAGGAGTTCGGAATAGATTTTTTTTGGTTACCATCTAATGACCGGAACTTGGGAAAATTCATAGGCCGAACGCATTAATTAAAGCACTAACATCCAATTAATGGTATTTGTAAGGGGCGCATTAACAAAGCCAATTAAATCGGTAATTCGTTATTTCTACAGCTCGAACCGAATTTGCGACCGTTATTGGAGCATGTGCTACACCATAATGACAAAACACATGGAATTGTTCTTTTATAACTATAAATTTGAATCTCGACTCTATATTCAGAGACAAAGTAAAGTATGATAAGAGATATTATCCCAACCCACGATTATTGGCGGCTGGTTTGACCAAACGGGAGCGACACTGCCTTCGTAGCCAAAAGATTCCGGGTTCTGATCCCGAAAGGGCAGACGTTTGTGTGATGATACAAATACCTAAGTCATGGGTATTTATGTTTTTCTATAAACATTACTTGTTTATATGTCTACCCGTTACCCTAATATATGTATGTAACACGAACCTTACAGTGCTTACTTAGAGCTAAATAAATTGGTGTGAATATAAGAAACGTTATTATTATTTGTTTAAGCAACAATGATATCACACTACATACGCTCAGATTGAAACAAAAAGTAAAAAAGTAAGCTTTCACGTTGAGTTGTATTTATTGAAACGGCGGGCGTCCGCTGTGGTTTCGAGTATACCGTTTCATCATTTCGTGAAAGGCTCATCTCGTGACGTAACAATAATAAACTTTCCGATATTTTAAGACCTGTTATAATAAGCTTTGCGCAAACTCAAGGTAGCGTATAGCAGTACAGATACAGATTTATTTCGTCATAGTGATTTTTTGACAGGGATGTGATTGAAACTTCGAAGGGTAGAATGAGTAAAAAGTATCTGAATTATATAATCAAAACTATTCTATGCCATTGTGTTATACTAGTATTCAGTATAGGAAATGTTCATCGATTTTAAAAGCATTCTATTCTTTCCAGGTACGTTCAAAATGAGAAAAGTGGACTTGCAGAAAGAAGGCTACAATCCAACAATAGTGAAGGACAAACTTTATTATTTAAATCCAAAAATAGAAAAATATTTACCATTGGGCGTAGAGGAATACAACAAGATCATTTCGGGACAGATTAGACTGTGATGTTAATAATAATGAAGAAATTATTATAGATGTGCCTTAAAATGTGTGTGATCGATTTAATAATAGAAAATATTAAGCTTAGGACCGATACAATATTAATAAAATGCGTTGACTCTGTTAGTATTAATAGATAAATAAAATAATTTAATTTTATACTTTAATTTCTCTTTAATTTCTAGTTTCCCTTAAGTACCTTCTATGTAGCCTAAAATTTTCCTGGTGTGAAATCTGAGTCACTTACCATTAATATAAGTCGGTGTGTCTTCACTAATTTGAGAAAATGAACGATTGGAGTAGCAAGTTATCATGATGGAAAATACCTGATGCATAGTACCTAATAAATCCGAGTAATTTTTAAGAACCTATTCATGTCCCCATAGCTGGAGGCACAAACTTTTCCTGTGGCTAAAAAGACCGTATCGTCATTAGGCTATTTAGAGCTCAAGAATCATGCAGGCCCATGCATATTTGTGGATGCTAACAACTGCAGATGTTAAGGTTTAACGTGCCTTCTTAAGTACGAATGTTGTAAACTTTTCCTCATTTAAGGATACGATGGCCGGGTCGGATTTGCTAACCATTTTTTCTGTTTCTTCTTCATTCAATACGGGCAGTATCCTCAACTCGATTACTTTAAGCGCCTATTTTTCGTCTGGAGGACGTTTGCTTGTTTATTCCAGCCATCCCAGCTCTGCCAGGAACGCTCTAAGCGCCTTCACTTTGGTAAGAACTTCCTGGAAGCTGCCCAGCGAGCTGAGATGTTTCGCCCGGTAGTAGTGGGCCACTCCTTCACATTCCATTATGACATGAGTGGCTGTTTCCTACACTTCCATGCATCCTCTGCATAGAGGGCTATCTCGGATACCTAAATAAAAGAGGTGTCCGTTAAAATTGCCAGGACCAATAATGGCGTCTGTTACCAGGCGTAGCTCTGGTCCACTTAGCTGTAGAAAGGATCTAGAGACTCGAGCATCCACCAGCGGCAGTTCAGCTTGTCTACACGTCTCCAGAGAGTTCCACTGTTGCTGATGCAGTGTTAATGTGTGTTCAAGGATTCTATTATTGAACTAGCTGATCGAAATGGGATTGATGGGTACTGGGCCGATTGGCACCGTATTAGGTGCCCTCCGTACCAACTGGTCAGCCATCTCGTTACTTTGTGACCCACTATGGTCTTTGATCCATTGGATAGTTACCTCATTGTATGCCTCTGCTGGATTAAGGTTTTGGTGACTAGGGCTAGACATGACTCGCTACGCAATGCCTGTAGAACCGACTTGCTGTCGGATTCTGATATTACAGCCCTTTACCTCTAATAATGATTTAGCTGATGTCACCTTTACTGCCATTATGATTCCATTGCACTCTGCTAAGAAAACAGTGTTTTGCAGGCTCAGAGGAAAGGCGATGTGTATATTTAGGTCCTCGAAAAATACTCCCGACCCAGTCCCTAATTTGTTTTTCGATCCGTCAGTGAATATCATGAGAGCTTTGTGTGGTACCTCAGGGTTATTATCAGAAGTCGGAATTAGGTAGGGTTATTGATGTACTTGCATCGAAATGTTGATATTAATATGAATCTTCGCGGATTTTCTAATTGACAATCCCATGTGGCCAACAATATTACAAATACATAATAATAAAAACCTCAAAGATAGATGACAAATAAAACAAAGATAGTTACCATACAACTTTTATTAGTATTTACATTAATTCACAATACACATTATTAATAGTCTTAAGCAAATTCCCATACCCCTACTTCGCCTTTTTTTCAATAATACGAGCAAATACATAACTCGTGAGGTTTTGCTTATTCAAATGGCCCATCAGAATCACTTTCCTTGTCCGATTCATTATCACTAACATTTGAAGTGTTTGCTTCCGACATTACTATATAAGTTTTATGAGAATCGAATTATACTCGTATAACCATTAGCTTTTCAATATTTTCTGGCTTCAATGAATTTCTCCGAACGTCTAAAATCCATTTGCACATTGAAAAAGAACGCTCTACGTCAACTAAAGTGAAGTTAGCAAATTTATACACTTCCTCTTCCTCGTCATCAATGCAGGAAGATTTTTTTCAGCTACATTTCTGATGGTGTCCAAATCAAAACTTCTATCCATGACTTTTTTTCATTTTATCTTCTAAACTCTCGCAATTTGCCTATTTCAAAGCTAATCTCAATGCATCAAAATTTTTAAATGATACCATTACAGAAAGATCGGGTTTCTGAAGCGCTGTGAAAGCTGTGGGTATAATTGCAAATTTTTTGTAAATACGAGACAAATCATCCTTTATGTTGTCATTGTTATTAAAAATGTTTGAAGCATTCTCTATTGATTTTAGCCTTTTGACTATTCAGCACAGACAATACAGCCTTAATTTCATCGAAATGCTTAGCGTAATAGAATGCTGCATCACGTCAAATATCCCATCTAGTAATTACAGGTGCAGGAGGTGAAGGTAAATCCGAACACATTTCTTTAAAGAATTCAATTCTTTTTGGTGCCTTCAAAAAATTTTTTTTCAATTTTGAAATTAAACTCTTCTCTTTTCTAATCTGCCCCGCAACAAGATTTAGAGCATGGGCTAAACATGTGAAATGTAACATTTTTGGAAAAGTTGATTGACGAATATCTTAATACTTAATATATAAAAATCCAGTGTCACAACGTATGTTCCCAGTGAACTCTTCACCAACTCAACCGATATTTATGAAAGTTGGTATTTATATGTAATTTGGCCCAACTGAATAGATAGGATAGTTTTTATTTTTTTAATTTATAACACAGCAACGCGTGGCCGAGTCAGCTAGTAAACTATAAAAATACTATGGCTGCGTTCCGAATTACGCTAACAGCGCTTAGACTGCTGACGTAATTTTATACATGGTCCAAACCATTAGCACGCTATGAGCACGCTCACACTATTATAGATTCGGTGAGCATTCCTCTAGTGAGCAGTTGTGAGCGTGTTAATGACACTTAAATAAGCGATGTAGGTAGAATTTGTTCGTACAAATAGAAATATTTTTAAAATTCGTAACCCACACAAAAAAACCTTATAATTACCTATTTTTGCTCTCGTCACATCATGAGAAAGCACTTTTAGTGTTACGACTTTATTAAGATCTTCTGCAAACACAGGTAGATCACTAAATTCAGCCATCGAGTGGTAAGAATTATTTGTTGTTTGTTTTCTAAGATTGCAATTGGAACTATTGACAGCACTTTGACATTACAGCGAACGCTTCTCACGGTGTTTTAACGCCATAGCTTGAGCGTCATGTACTAGAGCGATGACGTCATCTCTGACGTCACTTGTGGTCACATGAACGTTATAAGCATAAAATGGGAGTAAGCGTGATTCGGAACGCGGCCTATGGAACACTATTATTTAGAGTTTCAATCTATTATATTAATATTCAATTGTTCTTTCAATTAAGATTAAAATGGTTTTAAAACTACTTCATTTCATTTATTACAAGACAGCAAAATAGGAAAACCCATTTAAGGAGTAGCTAATACATATTATCAATATAAATCTTATTTATTATATCTTTGTAAAAGGTGCTCACAAAATGAAAAGTGATTATGAAATTGTATACCTCTTATCGCTCACAAATATCGTATGTTCGTGTAGTCATATACACTACATAAACTTATAAAAACAAAATTATATACGCAAAATACATTATGGCAAATTGGAATTAGTTAAGCAAATTGCCCATAGAGAAGCAATTGATATAATCTGCCATCGGTCTGATAGTCACCGTGGGCTCCATATCTTATCAAAAGTGATCTTTAGTTTTGGAAAAAGAAAACAAATTAAACCTCACAATAATGTGTATCTCAAAATCACGAATCTTAAATCTATGGACGACTAAAATAACGATCCTGATATAAATTACTTAATATCATAATTGATATGTAACAAATTCACGATATTTGTTAAGTAGTCGGTTTCCACTGCTTATCCACCTAAACGTAGCCGCATAACTGTTAAGACATATGGATTAGCTATGTTTCAATTTTGAGCTAGAAATATCTAAATAATTTATCACGAGCCACACTTTCTCTAGGGAAAGGCAAAGGCTGAAGCAAATTTCCATCCAACACATTCATAGATTGAGTGTTAATACAAGCATGAACTTAAATATGGACAGCAATACAAACAAAAATACATCAATCGATATCTGAACCCTATTAAGCTCTTAACGTTATCTTTAATTTGAAAACGGTTTAAGATTTTTTTTTATTTATAGTAAATTAATATTTGTTCCGACTTAGGATAGATTTTATTATAATGTATAACACAGCAACGGGTGGCTGGTTCAGTTGGTATATTATAAGAGTTATTAACTTAATCTTTTATCAAGTATGAGGATTAGGCCATCTGTACTTGTTAAAGGAAATTGATTGTATATTTATTGAATATCTATTTCAATTGAAGCAGTTATTCAATTATCGTCGTTTCACTAATTTCCTTCTGTCATTGTCATATGATATCAATGCTGTCAGTCAGTCTTGTACTGCTTTGTCATTGTCACTGTCAATAATAGTTACATGTGTCAACAACGGGTCTTCTTCATCCATCAAAGTTCGTTGATAAAAACTCGAACTCGTCATCATTAAAATAATCGTGTTTACTACTGTCTGTGATAGTATAAACTGCACAGTGGGTCGACGTTGGTCAGTTCGACGCCTCTCGCGGCGGAAAACAGTAGCAATGATATTAGCAGTGGCAGCTATTTTAGCCGTGTGCGCTGCGGTTTGGCTTTCACATGGATTTCTTTGTACTATAGCAGTTTCTCTCCTGCTTACCGTGCTATATGCTTTGGTATTCCATACGAGATGGTGTTATGTGGCTGTGAAGACGATTCCAAGAGATCTTAGGTAAAAAATAAAGTGGCACGTCACCTTCTAATATTTACCTGTTCAAAGAATTATTTGACTACGTTATTGCTGTATTAGAAGTATTAGCATTATTTTACATAACCCAATATATTTTATTTGCGGTATATCATTTATGCAATCTCTGATTATTACATTATTTGTCGTAAATTTAAATGATAAAACTAGAAGGGTAGATAATGTCAGTATTCTTCAATAAAAATAACACTTGATATATACTTTACCATTTTTATCTCGGGTTTGGATATGATACTTTGTTGTTGATAATATAAATAATGCATTTTACATTTGAAATGCCAACTTGGGTATAAATGTAAACGATGGGCTGGACAATTTTAAGATTTTTTTGGAGGAGTTTATGTCCCCTGTACCAGTAGCTTCAATTTATATACATATATCTAACAGTTTTTAACTTTCAGGTATAGTAACACAAGGGGTGCTTCCTTTCTTTATCTCTTCGTCATCTGCAGTACTACTGGTCACCCAAACATTATCACCCTTAATTTTCATTTTTCTGTATAATAAATTGGCTTCTTTAAGTATAAAATATATTATTTACTTTGCACCAGTGACATTATAGTCTATTACAATGTCTAAATACATACAAAACAGAACTGAGAAAGACTTAATTCTCTTTGGACACCTGCTTACATTTCGCCCAAGGGAATTTTAGCCTAAAGTCTTTTTACAGGACACATTACATGTATGTGTACGAGGGGTGGCTGAAAAGTTTTGAGCCTAAGGTATTAAAAATGCTGATAGAAATGTATAAAAAATTTGTTTTTCAATATAATCTCCCTCTAATTAAATGCACTTCCTACTTTTATTAAAAAGAGCTTTTAGCCCAGTAAAAAATATGGGCCGTCTTTGCCTTCAAAACTCTTCATTTACTGCAGCCTTTGTTTCCTCGTCACTTGAAAATCTCCATCCTCGGAGTACCTTTTTCAAATTGGAAAAAAGGAAATAATCGCTAGGGCCTGGTCTGGACTGTAGGGTGGGTGGTTTATTTCTTCAAAAACTGTTTTGGTGAGGGCACGCCTTGCAACTCTGGCAGTGTGGACGGACGCAATTTCATAGAAAGCGCTGATGAGTCAGACATGGTGATGTTTAAAGGTCAATTACTAAAAATGTAATGATGCTAATAAAATAAATAAATAAATAAAATAAATATTTCCTACATTCACACCAATTAACCTAGCCCAAAGTAAGCACTGTAAGGCTTGTGTTATGGATACTAGGGTAACGGATAGACATACATATATGATACATAGATATGTAATATTCATAGAAATGTATATAAACACCCATGACTCAGGTACAAATGTTCCTATTCATCATAAAAACATCTGCCCCTACCGGGATTCGAACCCAGGACCGTCGGTGCGAAAGGCAGGATCGCTGCCGTTGCACCAAACGGTCGTGAACGGGTAATGACATGAAACTTGGTATTTATATTATTTAGAATACCCTCAATTAGTGGTGTGCAGCGCTACTCCTTAGTGATGATCAACGTAACTTAGGCTCAAAACTTTTCAGCCGCCCCTTGTATTGTCAAAACAAAAAATTTATCAATTATGGGTTTTCTTAGGTAGTGAAGTTTTTAAGGCTTATTGTTTTTTCATATAAACTTAATACATTTTTAGGGCCTTATTATCTTACTTTCAAATACTATGGATGGCTCGTAAATTTGCGAAGAAGGATTGGACGTTGCCTGATATTTTCCATGAAGTGGTTCAAAGACATCCAGATAAACCATGTTTTATGTTCCAAGATGAAGTGTGGACATTCAAAGAGGTATTATTTTTTAATTACTGGATACATAAGATAATTAAAAACTTATACTTAACTTTTATTATTGTATTGTTTCAATAAGGTTGAAGACTTTAGTCTGCGTATGACTGCTGTTATGAAAGCTCAAGGTGTCAAGAAAGGGGACATAGTGGGCTTATTTGTGAACAACTGCCCTCAATTACCTGCAATGTGGCTGGGTAATGCACGATTGGGGGCAATCACACCTCTGATTAACACCAATCAACGAGGCAATGCATTGTTGCACTCAATTAATGTGGCCAAATGTGATGTTCTAATTTACTCTGAAGACTTTCAATCAGGTGAGCTAGTTAAAGTCAAGAATAATAAACTTACAGAAGAGAAATCTCTATATTACCTCAAATTGTACTAAGTTTTAAGGTACAAGCAGTATAATTTAACAGATTCATTCATTTCAGCCATCCAGGATATATCCAGTCAGCTCAGTCCTTCCTTGAAACTATTCAAATTTACACACCATCCTCTAGATTCATCTAAGGTTAAAGAGTCTGCATCAGGAGATGGAGTTTCTGATCTTACGTCCTTATTGGAGAAGACACCTCCTGCACCATGGACGCTAGCTAATGCAGATGGTTTCCGTGGCAAACTACTCTACATATACACTTCTGGTACCACAGGCTTGCCCAAGGCTGCTGTTATATCTAACACAAGGTAAGATTACACCTAAATTTAACAGAGAGTAAGCAACACATTTTCGAATATAGATAAGAACTGCTTGGGATATAAAGCAGTGGTAGCTTTACGTAAAGCTATATTTTAATCATGCAAAAAAGTATTAGCTTTGATTAAATTCACTTGAAGGTACATATTCCATTTGATATGAATAAAATAATACAATAGATGTATCAAATATATAGATAAACACCCTTCGCATGCCCTCGTATCATGAAAAAACCTAATCCTTATTTAACATTTTAGCATCTAAAGTCTCAAAACAAGATCAGCTAGGACAGAGTAGACAGGAAGATTATAATGTGACTATCCTATATTTATAATAAACACATTGCCAGATGATATTAGACAAGAGCCAGATCAAAAAAGATTTAAAGGAATAATAAAAAATACTAGTAGGAAAATATTCAATTATTATTAACAGATATGTGTATAGTATTAAAGAGACTAAATGATTGAGTCAGTTTTTAGTCAAGTCAGTTTTAATAAAAATCATCATCATCATCATATCAGCCGTACGACGCCCACTGCTGGACATAGGCCTCCCCCAAGGATCTCCACAACGATCGGTCCTGTGCCGCCCGCATCCAGCGTTTTCCCGCGACCTTAACCAGATCGTCGGTCCTCCTCGTAGCGGGCCTACCCACTGAGCGTCGTCCGGCACGCGGTCGCCATTCGAGAACCTTTCCGCCCCAACGGCCATCAGTTCTCCTTGCTATGTGTCCTGCCCATTGCCATTTCAGCTTCGCAATTCTTTGAGCTATGTCGGCGGTTTTTGTTCTCCTACGGATCTCCTCATTTCTGATTCGATCGCGTAGGGAAACACTAAGCATAGCTCTCTCCATTGCCAGCTGGGCGACCTTGAGCCTTCTTACAAGACCCATAGTGAACGACCACGTTTCACTGCCATAAGTCATCACTGGCAACACACACTGGTTAAAGACTTTCGTCTTAAGGCACTGAGGTATTTTGGACGCGAAAATATTTCGCAGCTTCCCGAACACTGCCCACCCGAGTTGGATTCGACGAGAGATCTCTTTCTCGAAGTTGGACTTACCTAACTGTATAGTATGTCCTAGGTAAACATAGTGGTCAACAACTTCGAGTGTATCGTTCCCAACATTTACTGGAGCGGGTGTAACATGGGCGTTGGACATAATTTTCGTCTTGTCCATGTTCATCTTAAGACCCACTCGTTGGGATGCGTTACTGAGATCTTCGAGCATGGTGCTCAGGTCTTCCAAGGTCTCATCGGCAAACCGAAGATGCGTCAGGTACTCGCCGTTGATGTTGATGCCAAGTCCATTGCAGTCCAGAAGCTTAAAAATATCCTCCAACGCAGCAGTGAACAGTTTCGGAGAGATAACGTCTCCCTGTCTCACTCCTCGCTGTAGTTGGATAGGATTAGAGCTCTGGCTCTGTACTCGGACCGACATAGTGGCGTTTTGGTACAGGCACCTTAACACTTCGATATACCTGTAGTCTACTTGGCACCTCAGGAGAGACTGCAGCACCGCCCAAGTCTCGATCGAATCAAAGGCCTTCTCATAGTCCACAAACGCCAAGCAAAGTGGCCGATTATACTCTTCGGTCTTCTGTATAACCTGCCGCAGCGTATGAATGTGGTCTATGGTGCTAAAGCCTTTTCGGAAACCGGCTTGTTCGGGAGGTTGGAAGTCGTCAAACCTGCGAGCAAGACGATTCGTAATGACCCTCGAAAACAACTTGTAGACATGGCTCAGAAGCGAGATGGGTCTGTAGTTCTTCAGAAGGGTTTTATCGCCCTTTTTGAAGAACAAAATCACCTCGCTTCCGCTCCATGCCTTCGGCGTTTTGCCCTGGACGATGACAGAATTGAACAGCTTCTGGAGGACTTTAAGTACCGGCGTGCCGCCCGCTCTCAGAAGCTCTGTTGTAATTCCGTCATCTCCCGCCGCCTTGTTGTTCTTTAGCTGTTTGAGGGCCATTCTAATCTCGTACAGGCTGACGTCCGGGATATCTTCTGTATAGTGTCGGGTAAGCTTGGCTCTAGGATCTCGAGCTCTGCTTTGGCCTGGTGTGATACTGGAATACAGCTGCCTATAGAAACTCTCAATCTCTCTCAGGATTTCAGGAGTCGATGAAATGATACTGCCGTCCTCAGTTTTCAGCCTCGTCAGTTGACTTTGCCCAATAGACAGATCTCTAGCGAACACTTTGGAGCCTTTGTTTTGCTATATGGCCTCTTTAATACGCTCGGTATTAAATTGGCGAAGGTCGCTCGTCAGCGACTTCGAGATCTGTCTATTAAGCTGTCTATAACGTAGGGCATCCGCTGAGTCTTGCAGTCTCATTTCATGTCTCTTATCCATGAGTTCGAGTGTATGTGCGGAGAGTTTTTTCAATTTGGGACGGTGGGTTTTGAAGTATTTTGACCCTACCGTACGGACAGCATCCACCACCAGGTCGTTCAGATCGTCCATATCTATGCTGTTATCAAGGGTCTCGAAGCGGTTCTGGAGCTCGAGCTGAAAGCGCTCGGGGTTTTGAATCTGGGTCGGCACTGGTCGGAGCGTAGATTTTATTAGTCGCGATCTTTCAAGCTTCACGTTGATATTCAATGTGCCTCTTACTAGTCGGTGATCGCTCCCTGTCTTAACAGTGTTGATCACAGAGACGTCATTGAATATTTGCTTCCTCGTTGACATGATAAAATCGATCTCATTTTTGACCTTGCCGTCGGGACTAATCCAGGTCCATTTGCGAGTTACGGGCTTTCTGAAAAATGAGTTCATCATATAGAGGTTCTCCTTCTCCATAAAGTCCGCCAGCATCTGGCCTCTGTCGTTCCGTTCCCCAAATCCAAATTGCCCCACTCTCAACTCGTCACCGCAGCGCTTCCCCAACTTTGCATTGAAGTCCCCCATCACAACCGTGTAGTGGGATTTGTGACTATGTATTGCCCTAGAAATCTCCTCATACATAGCCTCCACTTCGTCATCGGCGTGTTTTGAGGTTGGAGCGTATACCTGGATGACCGTCAATGAATACCGTGACGATATTCTGAGTACCAAGTATGCCACTCTGCTGGAAACACTACCGATGGATAGCACGTTGTTGACGAGGGACTTGTGGACGATAAACCCGACACCACCCATGGACAGTTGGTCGCCCTCCCGGAAGTACAGCAAGTTACCGGAGTCCAGAATTATCGTGTCCTCTCCCTCTCTTCGGACTTCAGACAACCCGATGACGTCCCAGTGTAACTTGCCGATAGCTTCTTCCAACTCTGTTATTTTCGCGTCGGTCCTGAATGTGCGCGTGTTATATGTTGCCAGATCCAGTCGTCGGTGTTGGTAGCCGCAACCTACCCGGGGATTCTTCGCACCCCCTGCCGCACCGTTACCGTAGCCGCTACCGTAGCCGCTACCGTAGCTAGGAATGGTTTGGCTGCCGGGGACTAGGGGCCGTTTCTTGTTGTGCCTATCCATTTGAGGGGTTTTGCCATAATCGCCACGCTTGGCAGGCGGGTTGGCGATCGCAGTATGACCCGTACGCATAAAGAGATGCTGCTGCCCATCTCCTTAAGTGAGGTTTCCCTTAGTCGGCTCTTACGACACCCACGGGATGAGAGGGGAGTAGTGCTATTCTAGGCCGGCACTACACGGCACAATAATTAATAAAAATAATGAATAAAAATATTAAAAAAGAAAAAATAGACAAAGACCCAAGTTTTGAATTCTTAGATGAAGAAATAAAGTTTCTTGACACTTCCCGCCTCTAAGTCGTACAGATAACGTTATTTGTTTGCTATTTATTTGTTTAATAAAAGAGGATATGGCACAATTATATTTACTTACATAGATTTAGAAGGGAAGGGCTCAAGGAATATAACATATTTTGTTCTAAGAGAATGCAGCTGGGTGTTGGGAAAATAATATATCTATAAATACTTAATTACTTGAAACTGCCCAGCTCAATGGGCAGTTTAAGAACATTTATCTAACCTATACTAAGGACATGGTTATCACAGTCAACTGTTTCGAAAAATTCCATTTTATATCACTCCCTTTTAAATACTGTTTTGTCAGCTATTATTCAACAATATACACTGACTTTTAGATATGATCCATTGTGTTATCATGACAACTATGTTAACTATCTTATGCCATGCATGACGACCATTTCGCGTAAGCAGCACGAGTCTCAAAAATTGTCACACAATATACAATATAAACCCTACACGCATGCTATTGTGCGTTTTCCCCGAAGGGATACTAGATGCCTGGCATTTGTTATCGGTACTACATGTAATAACTTTTTACATCATATCACATGTTCTCAAAGGTCGAAGACGTTCACATCATTGTAATATAAATGTACGTTGAATTGAAAACAGCGACACTAAAAAAATAATTTTAGAAATAAACTAGCTGACCCGGTAACGCGTTGCTACGGTAACGCGTTGCTATGGTAACGTTAATCGATACAATGGAAAAAGAGCGGACAGACAAACACAACAAATTTGTGTTCTTAAAGTATATACTAGCTGACCCGGTAACGCGTTGCTATGGTAACGTTAATTGATACAATGGAAAAAGAGCGGACAGACAAACACACAAACAACAAATTTGTGTTCTTAGGTATATATTAATTGTACTTATTTATAAAAATACTACTTTAATAGTTTTCCTATCAGCATTAATAATAAAACAAAATCTTCATATAGAAAAAATGTATTAAAATCTCCATCAGGTTCATTAGTCTAGTGGTTACGTAGTCTGGCTTGGTTAGCCAGAAATACCTTGACTTCGGAGATAATTTATTACAAAAAACTCATAATAAAAAAAATCTTTGTAGGCATAGTTTGACCCAACCACTCTACGCAGTCCCGGTAGGTATTTCGATGTCACCAAAGGAAAATATTATATATAATATTATGCTGCGGCTACATTAGCGGGCTACGGCGAATATTCGTGTTACCGCTTTAATGGCCTGGCTACATATGCGGGCGAATATTCGTGTCGCGATGGCGCGCTAAAAACATCGTGTACGGGCATACGCGATGTTCTTGTCTACATTAGCGGGCGAATATTCGTGTCGTGTAGTGGTGTGCTGTACGGCTGAGAGGTAATTGTCGATAAATTATTATTTAGGTATTACTACTAGTACGAGTATCATTTGCATTACCTTTGGGGGACAAAGCTGCCAAGTTACTCTTTTTGAAATATAATTTACCATTACCTAATTTCAAAGGTTTTTTTTTATTTATTTTTTTATTAATGATTTATGACTTATTTTTTTTTAGGTTCCACTTATTGTTATTGTGATTTTAATCTAACATTAACACTGTATGTATCATGCAGTATTAGTTTACTTGATTAAAAAATCATTTAATTCGAATTTAAAATATTACGAAGATCTCAGTTTTGCTTTCTTAATAAAAAGTGATCTTATAACTTTTTATAATATTGATCTCATTAAAAAGCTACTTGGCTTAGCACCTTGGAGTTATATACTATTGGTATGATAACTTACTACGGCAAAGTTTGCAACATAAAGGAGCCAAATATTTGATTATAACAAATAAAAAAATATCTTTATTGAATTTAATAGTTTATTATTGCTACTTAATCACCTATTTAAGGCGAAGAGTAAGGCGCACTAGCGACGCCAATTGCTTTAAATAATTGTGGACCGTCATAAATCTCGGCAATTGGCGTCGCTAGTGCGCCTTACCCTTTCGTTTTAAAGAATTTTATTTATAAATTTTAAATTAATAAGGTAAAAAGATCCGTAAAAGATCCGCTAAAAAGTAACGGATACGGACACGGATACGGATCTTTCTTCTGCCTCGGATATCCGCGGATACGGATACGGATATCCGGCACATCGCTAGTCATAAACCATCTCCTCTTTCTTCTCTTTTTTTAATATTTTGCAAATGATACTCGTACTAGTAGTAATACCTAAATAATAATTTATCGACACGAATATTCGCCCGCTAATGTAGACAAGAACATCGCGTATGCCCGTACACGATGTTTTTAGCCCGCCAACGCGACACGAATATTCGCCCGCATATGTAGCCAGGCCATTATGAGTTATGAATTTACTATGACTGACAAAACTGTATTCACAACTTCGACCAACAAAGTCACAATTATTTACTTCTTTTCCTTCGTAATTATTAGATGTTTTATATTCAAATACATGTATTTCGTATTTTACATAATCTATCATGCTGTGAATCCGAAGTCATTCACGTTCGATTTGCTCGTCAATAAAAGGTGGGAGAGGTCAGATTACGTTTAAGATTTACATTTATAAATTAGTAATTAGTGGCAATGCTCGTACATAAACAATTTATAGATTTCGGTCTCAATATTAGCATCGTAGTTTTATAATAAGATAAATATATATATCGCGCTCATAGTTCTTTAAACCTTGCTTTTTTATACATATTATGCGTTGGGGCCACTAGAGGGTATTTTACAAAGTGTGCAAAGAAATAAAAAAACACTCTTTCAGCAATCGAAATGTGTTCATAAAAATAAGGTTCTCATACGAGATTCTGACCTATCTGCTATATAGGCGACTTAGGGTTCTTCCTTACCTAACCAATGTATTTTAAATATATTAATAATAACCTAAAACGCAGTATTATGAGTGCTTGGTTAGACTACGATTGAGAGCGTTGAACATGAAAAACTATGAGGTCAGTTTGTTTTGGAACAAATTGATACCAAAGCTTCGGCCGCGCTTGAAATAAAAAAGGGGCTTTGAAATTTTCGATATATTTTTCTATTAGTTCTACAAATATGTACGTGAAATGTATACCGTCATACCGGATTTCACAACGATATCATTAAATTTTAATTAGATTTCTAATTTGTTACTGATGTATATTAGGTTTTTTTTCAAAAAGATAATTATAATCCAATAGTAATATTAGAATTGTGTTAGATTTTTTGTTTTTTTTAAAAAACATGGCCCATCACTTTAGTTAGAAAAATTTGCATTGCGTTTACACGTCAATCAATACCCACCTTTCTTAATGTGACCAATTTGGTACCTATATATATTTTTTTTTTAAATTCTTAGGTTTGTGTTTATGGCGTCCGGTATCCACTATTTGAGGCTAAATAAGTCCGACCGTATCTATTGCCCGTTGCCGTTGTACCATACTGCGGGCGGAGTCATGAGCGTCGGCCAGGCGCTCATTATGGGCTGTACTGTCGTCCTCAAGAGCAAGTTTTCGGCATCACAGTACTTCCCTGACTGTGCCAAATACAACGCTACTGTGAGTTACAATTTTCTAACATTCATTATATAAATGGTGAACAATGTCAGCAGACATATAGATCCATTGATGAATAATTTCATTTGCTTTTAAAAGAGGTATACTTTAAGATCTTTAAAAAATACATTTAATGTTTAATTAATTATTAGATTAAAATTATAGTGCATGTGATTTAAAATTTATTGAAAAAGTATCGTTGTATTGATTTCTAAATCATTATTAAAAATTCAAATAAAATTATATGTCTCTATTAACTAGTTTAATTAGTATGACATGTCGTGGGAAAATAAAACATTGGTAACTCTAGTAAAGCATTGGCTGAATGGCTTTCAGGCTGCTAGTTGAACACTGGCGCCACACTAGTTTTGTAAATATGCTAGATTAGTAATAGGTTTCTTGCATGTAATTAAAAAAAACCTAATATTTTTTGACGGCATTTATTAAAATTGATAATTTCTATTATATTTTAAGAAATATTTTTTTTCGGTTAAAAATTATGCATAAACTAAAGTAAATTTCAAAACAAACTGAGCGCCTCTCCATTGGTTGTGACGTCACATGACATGAAGCCATGCGTTTGCCGGCAGCATATATCATTACAATGTATGTAGATTCACCCATAGTAACGTGGCGAGTCATGTCATGTGACGTCATTCAAAGCTCGTGAAAATGGCGGCTGTTTAAATTACGATTAATGCACTGACCCAAGAAAATATATTTTTTTAACAAAACATTATTCTACAAAAAAATGTTAAAGTATTTTTCTATTAAAAATGATTTGATTTAACGATTTATACAATAAAAAAATCATGCAAGAAACCTGTTGAATGGCTAGTTGATTTACTTACCTGGGACATATTTATAGTATATACAGCTGGATCAGCCCTTGGTAGTGCCGACTATAGTCGTGATCATTATGTTATAATAACTTATTTTAATATCATATTAGGCCGCGCACTACATCGGTGAAATGTGCCGCTACATCCTAGCGACGCCACCCTCGCCCAGCGACCGCAATCACAACGTGCGCATTATCTATGGAAACGGTTTAAGACCACAGGTAATTATAAAAATAGTATATTTCATTACGAGTGCGGAAAGCCTGTCATTGCAAAGAGTTCCGATAAATGTCTACGGTTTCGCACGTGTACTGAACAACTATTTTTAATACAGTTGCGAAAAAATGAAGCAAATTAATAAAATCACAATAAACTCAACTAACTAATCATTTATTTCTTATAAAAGTTATAATTCACATATACATTGAAATTGGTACAGTTTTTTTTACTAACTACTGTTTGAGACAAACTATTATTAATTTCGTATGATTTTTCATGTATATTTGTCAAAGGTGTTATACAATGGCGTTTGCTAGTTGATGGAATTGGATCTGATGAACTATCATTATCAACGAAGGTAGATGGACAAACGTTCTCTTCAGTATTGTCATATGAAGAAGACGGATTGGACTTTAAATTAATTGATTGTGTGATTTTTTCCCAGTTTCTAGTTTGTCGTTTCATGAATCAGCAATATAGCCTTCTGCAACTTTGTCTCACTTCCAACATCCTAGTCGCTTTAAGGACGTCAAATTGGCTCCTGAATCTGTCAATAATGTAGCAGAGGTCCATCTGAAGCTGTGCCCAGTATAATACTCAGCATCCGGCAGACCAAGAAACGTAGCTATTTCTTTTGGCATATTACCAAATTTGTTTATCCCGATTGCTTGAGCTGTACATTTCCCTTTTTGAAAATTTTGGAATTTTGGAATTCCGTTTTTGCTTTTTGGGACTTCATGTATTTTTGCTCTATTCAAAGAAAATCTCCTTCAACAACAAAGCTTCTCGGTATCTTATTTTTTGTATTCGCAATCTTGATTAGTAGCATTTTTCCATGGAATTCAATATATTTTAAAGTAATATTGGCTAACTCCTCTCTGCGGCAAGCTCCAACAACGCCAAAAATCAGCGCAACCTACAAAATTTATTTTTAATTTGATTATTATTTTTAAATAATATATTGACTGTATTTTGCGATTTCGTAAACTGAATACTAAAGAAAATTATAAGTACTTATTAATAAATTACCTTTGTGGCTAAATAACGTTCATCGGGAGCTTCGTTCAAAAACCTTTCCACTTCATTCGATGTTAATATTTTCGACTTTTTAGTTGTAAAACCGTCTGATTGTCGTTTTAAGTGCGAGGCCACACGATGCGTTGTGCGGTGCGGTGCGGTGCCTGAACGGTGCCGCTGCGTCATCCTACATACAAATCACTATAGCATGTCACACGACGCGTTATTTCGCCGTGCGGCGTCGCACCGCAACGCGCCGGACTTGGGACCTAAGAGACGAAGCGGGGAGGGGTAAAGTGCAACGCTGTTCACCGCGGTGCGGTGCGGCGCCGCACTAACCATGTGGCAACCTATACGTCGAATTCATTACGGTGCGGTGCCGCACCGCACAACGCATCGTGTGGCCTCGCACCAAGAAATCATTGTTGTTTCAGGTATTCACTTATATCCGCGTTGTTCCTTATA
The DNA here is from genome assembly GCA_927399485.1 of Calamotropha paludella. Taxonomy (NCBI): domain Eukaryota; kingdom Metazoa; phylum Arthropoda; class Insecta; order Lepidoptera; family Crambidae; genus Calamotropha; species Calamotropha paludella. The sequence continues at coordinate 19,473,147 of OV656807.1, read as the reverse complement.
TTCAGCATACTTTTTATCATCGAAAACCTCTACCATAACGTAGAAGGTTTTAATTTTGCTGAGAGTTCGGGGAAGTATGCCAACATAACATTTTCTAAAAAACTATTTGCTTTTTTCTCTCTTCTCTGCACGCAATGAATTCGTCGTAGATATGTAGCGACTTTCTGACTTTTCCGGTAAAATGTTCTCCGAAACATTTTGTGCAATTATACTGAGTTCCGGTGGTGTTAATTCAAATAAAATATCGTCGAAATTACTCATTTTGTGCAACAAACAACTAAACTCGCAAAGAAATTTTTAGAAAATGGCGCCAACCGTAAAAGAATATAAGCAGAGATTTTTTTTGTTTTCATCACCATTCTGGGTAGGCAAAGGGTACTATGCCCATACAGCCAAGTCTTCAGTAGAATTTTTTTAATTGATATGAAATGAAAATAAAATTTGATGAGATGAAATAAAATTAAACCTAACCTAACTCATTGAATCAAATCATTAAATCTGATATTGAAACAAATTAGTAGCTTCTTTTAAAAATATTTGCATGAATCATAAAAACTTCTATGGATGTTTTTTGTAAAAAACTTCGTGGTTGGTTTTTTTTTTTAATAGACATTATTTTGACAGTTGGGAAAGAGAACGCACGAGTTCGGAAAAGGTAAAGAAAAAGCTCGAGTATGTAATAGCCCACATCCCGAACGCTATACGTCCCTGCAATACGCCACTTTTTGAGCAACTGTATTAAAAAAGAAGTTTCGTACTTACGTGAACTGAGAGCATACACAACACACATAAAGAGATTCAAAGCGCGTATAAAGTAATTCTGTCAGTTGTTAGTGTTTGATTTAACCAATTCGTTGCTACATACGATTACAGAAACGAAGGCTACGAGCTTGATTTACGTGAAAAATGAAGATAGTTTTAATCTGGGTTGATTTCCCTAAAACTTGATTTGAAGGAGTTATCATCGATTTAAAAATGACACGCTTTCAGTGGCTAACGCCACGAATCAGCAACGAATCGGTTAAATGACTTTTTATTTCCTGAAGTTTCAGCACATTTTCAAAGGCCGTTCACAGAAAGACTTCACTAAATCAGAGAAGGTTCTTGTGTACTTTTAAGCTATTATATTTCATTTTATATGTACAATTTTCTTGAAAACCTCTTGTATTTTCTTAAACATGCACAGAAATTCGATCATTATTTTCACAAAATTCTTAAAGAAAGATTTAACGTGGAGACATCGGGAGTACCTTTTTCCAAGGGCGAAAATTTAAAAATAATTTTATACGATATTTGTTCTCGAGTTGGATTCCCTATAGCAGACGGAGATTCAATTCATTTTGTGCGGCGTTATAAATCTATTGATAATAATATTCAAAAACAAAACCGTCCCCCGGCCATTGTTGTCCGTTTCACTCAACGTATACGTGAGGATCAACTGTTAGCGGCGGTGCGCGCGCGCCGTGGTATGACAACCACCGACGTCAATATACAATCAACATGGCTTCTACAAGGGACGTTCTGTAAACACTAACTTATTAGATTTAACGATTGAAATTTTGACTGCAATAGACGATGGATATAGTGTGGATGCTGTGTATGCAGATTTTGCCAAAATTTGTCATAAAACTTTATTAATCAAGCTTTGCCAGATTGGTATACACGGTGATTTATTTCGCTGGATAAAGTCTTACGTCGAAAATAGACATCAATGTGTTGTGCTCTCTGGTTTTACTTCACAAGAGAAACACGTCAGCTCAGGGGTGCCACAAGGGTCTCATTTTGGTCCCCTTTTGTTCACGTTGTATATTAACGATATATGTAATTATATGTCACATTCAAAGGTGTTTCTTTATGCAGATGATACAAATATTTTTAGAATCATTCGTAATAGAAATGATTGTGAACTATTGCAAAGTTATCTCAATAATTTCGAAAAGTTTTGTAGAAATAATAACTTATTTTTAAATTTCGAAAGTGTCATGTAATTACATTTTCCAAAAAACATAATGTTTTAAATTATGACTACAAGTTAAATGACAAGTGCCTTAACAGAGTATCTCAAATACGTGACCTTGGCGTTATTTTAGATTCTAAATTGACATTTATTCCTCATATTGATTTTATTGTACAGAACTCTTACAAACAGCTGGGCTTTATTCTGCGTATAAGAAAACCTTTTCAAAATCCTTTAACATATAAAATATTGTATAACAGTTTTGTCCGTAGTCGTCTTGAATTTGCCTGCGCCGTTTGGAAGCCTTATTATAAAGTTCATATTAAAAGAATTAGAAGAATACAAAAGAAGTTGATAAAGTCTCAAGATTATAGAACTGGTCATTATTATTCTAACTATGAAGAATCACTCAAGTATCATGAGCTTAAATCCTTGGAAGTACGACGTGACAATGTAGACTTTGTGTTGATATATAAAATAAGTCATAACAATCTGGATATCCCCTCACTACTGCAAAAAATCTTTTTTAAGGTGCCTCGCATAAATGAACGTAAATGTCGCAAAAAATATTATTTTACATCCCCAGTTGTAGAACTTGTTACAGTAAAAATACGTTTTTAAGGCGTGCTTGTGCTCTTTGTAACGATAACTTAGCTGAAGTCTATTTGTTTTGCTCTACATTGAGATCTTTAAAGAATATAAATAACATAAAATGTCACGTTAAGTAAATATAGATATATATTAAAAAAATATATTAAAATCAGTTATAAAAATAGTATATTTTATGTACTGAAACTTTTATAATATTTAAGATTGAATCATATTTATTAATATAAAAATAAATAGTTACTTTATTTCAAAATTAGCTTGGAAGGTTTCCACTTAAGTTTATAGTTATTACCTTGTAATTAAATCAAATGTAATGGTTAGCACTACATTGTTTTTGTTATTATTAAGGAAACTATAGGTCTAATATTATGTATAATGATACTTTTTTATATTACTGTATTTGTATGACTGTTTGTTTCTAACAATAAATAAATAAAAAAATAAAAATGAAGATAAATCGAATTGCTGTACAGGTTAAATACACGCGAGGGTCGGCAAAGTTATTGTGATAATCGTCGTGTCCAACAATGTTATTCTGAAAACTCATATCTGCCGTGTTATTCTAAAATGGAATGAACTATTTCACCAAAATATGACAAAAAAGAAGGTTACTTATCAAGTATTTTTTTTAAATTTAAAACTGGCTTGAGAATAGATAGCTGTGTAAAAAAATGAGCCCCTTTGCGCGCGATAATTTATTTTTATATGTCATTGAATGTCAGATACCATATTCAACATTCAATGACAAAAACGAAGCAAATGTGAGTGATGATAAATGATTATGTTTTTGGTTTGAATTTCCGTGCATTATTTGAGATAAGTACTATACAAGTGTTGATCACAACTAGACTGTGTGTTTCGACTTATATTCATCACTGTGTTACTGGTTGCTGCAGTAATATAATATACCTACCGACTTAAACTGTAGTTTCTGTTGCTCACTTTACCGTATACTCCAGCTTACTAGAAAAATATTATTTTGCCTTTCTTTCAGATAGCGAGAAAACTTGTATATTTAACACATATTTGTATTCTTTATACCCATTAAATTTAACCATAGAATGAGGTAATATCAGTTTATTGGTAAACATTTCATACAAGCCTGTAAAGACGCCTAAAATCAATTTTACGATGTTGCCTAGTATCTCATGTTAGAGACAAGATGATAAACTTATGTTTATGATCTTATTAACAAATTGTTTAATACTTGTAATTTTGTTACTTTTCAAAGTTATTAAAGGGATATAATGTAAATGAAACGATATTACAATATAATCTAACTGTATAAAGAAAGACCCTTAAGCAAGTTATAATAAACACTAAGCATTTATTTACCTTACTTTTTTTTTTTTTAGTTCTATTTACAATTCGTATTTCTTTTGTTACATTAGTCTAGTGTTATAGGCATATCCTTGTAATATGTATGTGCATGATGGAAATAAATAAATTTCGGAAACAAAGAATAATCTTTTTACATCTATACTTCTATACTAATATTATAAAGAAGTAAAGTTTGTGTGTTTGTATATTTGTTAAATTGTAAGGGGTAATCTCGGGATCTACTGAACCGATTTTAAAAATTCTTTCACCAATAGAAAGGCACATTATTGCTGAGTGTCATAGGCTATATTGAATGCTAGAAAAAATTTAAAGAATTTTGTCCACCCGTGCGAAGCCGGGACGGGCCACTAATATGTAATAATTGATGAGAAACTTTTAGTTTGCGTTAATTTCATGCACCTAGTAGCAATATTTAAATCTTTCTTAGTAATCGTCTTAATTATATGCACATGACTATCTGGTTTTAAAGTTACGCGTTTATAGTCACACAAACCGTTTCACATCGATGTGTCACAACTAGCGTTACAAAGCCATTATTTCAACCTTGGTGAAGTTCAATGGATTATTCGCCATTTCGGTAACGAAAACTAGTAAGGCATGTTTCTTACGGGTACGGCACTCCATAGCGTCTGCGTAAATATTAGTATGATCTGTGCAAGTGGCTGGCGGATATTATACTTAATATCAAATACACTTACGTCGCCACTTGTTAAAGACTGAAGTTTGAAACTTTGAAAACAAGTTTCGTTAACATATCTTTAATAGAGTATACAAAAGAACAGAACCTTAACCCCTTGAAGCCCAGCTTTGTTTTAAATGCGTTATTTCTCTCTCTCTATCGGGGAAAAAATATCATTCAATCAAAAAGAACCATTACCAAAGCCGTAATAACGATTAAATCAGACTGCGTGCTCGCGGATTTTAGGTATCGTTGTCGCGCGCATGATATAATGCTCTCGGGTTTTAAGGGGTTAAGTCAAACCAGTCAAACCCGGAATATTGACTTGGCTTTTGACGATGCCTTCCAAAACCAGTATTTTCTTAAGTGGCAGATAAAAAATGTAGGTATTTCAGTAAACATATTCTTTCAGTCACCCATCCGATCATTAACCTTTGCGACAGTTGCTTAACCTCACAAACCAAACGTTTTACTATTTGAGTTACGATCTGGGATGAATTTACAGTCTATTTACATAGGACAGCACATGAAATTACCATAAACACTCTAAATATGTGTAACACAAGATAAAAATATGAAAGAGATATTATTGCTTTTTGTAGCGTGGTGTGGTGTTGACGAACCTACTTAAAAATGTCATGATCTTATCTGGGTAATTCCTTTAACTTATTGCCGTATTAAAATAGCATAGTCAGGGACTAAGAATTATTACTTGCCATTTGGTACTTATGTATTTGCAAATTCGGAATTAATATCTAAATAATACGACTCCCTTTATGATAATTTATTAAAAAAACCCTTGTCATGTTGTGTCACATTTTTGATAATTAAGAAATATATTCTTCTTAACAATTTTATTTACAGATTTGGGAAGACTTTTTGAAACGATTTAATGTGAAACACGTGGTCGAATTCTACGGCGCTACGGAAGGGAATGCGAATATAGGTAAATATTGATTGGCAAACACTGACATCATGAATAGATCTCATGATATGTTGTTAGAATGTCACTATGCTTATACAGCGTTAATTGAAGACTAAAAAACGAAAAAAAATGTAAGGAGTAAGGCAAAATTCAACATGTTTTTGACTTTACAATTAACTCATTGTTAAGTAAATAGAGATAATAGGTAACCGAACTTAAGTGGTTTTGGATTTCATATATTAAAACTGATCACAGCAGTGGCTATTTGGTTTGTTTGCTTAGGAAGAGAGTTTGAATAAGTTTTATAGTTTTCTGTATCAAACTGTATTTTTACTTTTAGCCAACACTGATGGCACGCCGGGCGCAATAGGCTTTGTGTCTCGCATCATCCCGTCTGTTTACCCAATCGCCATCATTAAAGTAAACCAGGAGACTGGCGAACCAATCAGAGATTCAAGGGGACTTTGTCAGGTAATTTGAAACCTGTTGTTATATATCATACGATATCATGCACTTCAATCGTAACACTAATTTAACATTACACTATACAGTTACACAATATTAATTTGGAAAGGTTTAAGAAAACCCTATAATAGCATATTGAAACAAAAACTGGCCGCTTTCAGCCCTGCAGCATATCTTCGCAATATTTTCTCATTGTTACTTTAAGTTTGAAATATAAACGGGTGTTTATATTATGTATCAATATAGCTTTTATGCTTTCATTATTAAACGTTTTTTTTTCAGATAATCATTCCTTTAAAAAGCGTTATTAAAAGACGAACGCTATACTTTGATTAAAATGAAATTTAAAACTTAAAATTAAAACGAAAATTAAAAAGTTCTTATTCAGTGTTACAATTTGGGAAGTAATAAAAAGTAGTCCCACCGTATAACATTGACTTGTCGGGAATCATTTTTGTTAATTTTATCACATCAAGTAACTGTGTTACACATTGGAAACAAAGGTCTTATGGTGTATTTAGTGACATACGCACGAATAGACTTACGTGTTTGACATAATGAAAAAATATATTTGTAAACACATTTGTTTTTATTTAAATGTCAAGGAGCTATCGTCCGTGAACATTGAACGCTGTCGGTTACAGATACAATAGAATGTTATTGTCAAGTTACTTGGCGATTAAACGCCATATTTCTGCATCGCAAGAACATGTGAGCAATCACGTTTGTTTTGTAGGCAATTCAGAACATGCTCGTTATCTGTTGGTCGCAGATGCAATCAGCTTTTTTCCATAACTGCTAGTTGTTTTACAAAACGGCTATGTTATGTGAAATAGCTGAACAACAATCAGCTGGATTGTCATTAACTACGTTTAACAATACTGCTACCTATGTTTATCCTGCAGAATGGGTTCTACAGTCTTAATAAGCGTTTTGTGAAAGCGATCGTTCTTAAAAATTCGTACATAATTGACATAGTTTTAGAATGGTCTATAGCTCTAAAGCAACAAGTTATGACATTAGAAAATAGCATTCTTTTACGGTACTAAACCCAAAATTTATAGAATTAGAGTCACATCTTTATTGATGTTTTTTCACGCTGTTTTACTCTTATGTTGATCATTAGTCATTGATCGCTGCATTGGTAAATGCAATATGTTTATCCTATAATTACGTATTAAAGTTCAAATCCGCTAAACGTCGTTTATCTGTTTTCCAAAAATAACTATTTTTGAAACAGCTAGCGTTTATGTAAAACAAATGATTACTTCTGCTATATATTCATAAGAATGATTAAACATACAGAATTAGGCCTGAGTAACTTTTCTACAGTTATAATTATATTTATAACGAGAGAAAAAAACATTTTTTTCTCGGTGGCAGGTGGCTGGCGTAAATAACAAAAAAAATGTTTATTACGTAGCCGTTTCTTTATCGATTGTTCGATACTTGTAAAAGTATAACATTCGATGTTGAAGAGATGGCGCAGATTAAGGAATACGTATAAAAATACACGGGTTTTTTAAGGTCTCAGTTGCTTAATTGAAAAGGTACTCGCCGGATAGCGAGGAGATGTAAATCCACACCTCCCTGACACCTAAGACAACTTGAATTATTTCTTGTAATAATTTATTTTTGAAGTGAAAACTTCTTTAGCGGCGCTGTGTACTTTTTTTGGAATGTGTAAAAATTTCTAAACTCGCGTCAGGACACGTGACCTGATCGAAAATTCGTAAGACGGCGTAGGGCGCTTGCGCGATGTTCGTATAGTCGTGTCATTTTTAAACTTAAGAGTGACAGTTACATTATTATTTTTTTTAAAACTGTCATTATGAAATTTTAAAATGGCAGGTAATGTCATGAGAACGCATGCGTTCGACTGATTTTATTCATTGCGCATGTGCAAAATCCTGCACATGCGCAAAAAAAAAATGCAACGAACACGACTTGGTGTGTTTGTTGACATGTTTGTATACGATAGCGCAATAAATGAATATTGTATTTTACCACATAAATGATAGCACTTTTATACTGATCATTAAAGCAATTCGTGCGAAATTATTCCTTAACCATTTCAAAATATCAAAAATGCACAACGTTAATATTCAAGTTTTCACTTCTGCCGGCACTCCCGGAGTGCAACCCGTTGTTTTTTTTTTCTACAGTTTCTTATTTTTCTTTAACATTAATTTCCTAGCTGTAATATCCTTTATATAGTCTCCTAAACATAGAAAACATAATATTTCAGTTAGCACAGCCTGGTGAACCAGGAGTTTTCATTGGAAAAATTGCACCAAACAACCCGTCTCGGGAATATCTCGGCTATGTGGACAAAGCGGCGTCAGAGAAGAAAGTTGTAAGGGATGTTTTTGCACACGGAGATCAAGCTTTCCTATCAGGTTTGTAGGAGATTCAACTATCGCCTTTATTGATGTGTGAAGATGTGGTAAAACGTAATATAATCGTTATTTAAATTCCCACCATGGATACGTATTGTATATTAAGTAAAAAATTAATTAAATGTTCTGTTTGCAGTAAAGTTTGTTATTCTATGAATCCTCTTTTAAATTCAATCTGCAGAAATGCAACTACTATAAAATAAGCTAAAATCTTGAGCTAAATGTTTATGATTGGATAACAACCATGACCGTAGCTGACTGATACACTAACTGAGTCGTTATTATTTTAAATACGTTTATATGTTTGAAGGTGAAGTCTTCTCAGTCCAAGATAATTTTTTAAAACACCGAAACAATAGTAACATTGAATTTAAAAAATGTTCAGCTCTTGACACTTCTTGGGCTGTCGCAAAACTACGACCAGATTTTATTATAATAAGATAAGAAAGTAATAAAGATTGGAGGAAAGGAAATAACTCTTCCAGCCTTGCATAACAAATAACTATTTCCGCAATTCATGAACCTGTGGTCTCCAGGACAAATGCTGGTCAAAAATAATACCGAGATTCGTTATAGTTTTCAAGTAATGGATAACAGTACCGCCAAAAGACACTGCGGGAAGTTGCCCAAATATATGAAATGTGGACTACCAATAATTTTGCACTGTGTTATAGCTGGATTAACCACTAGGTCAAAGGATTTACTCCAGATGCCTATTTGTGCTAAATCTGAGTTGGTGACCGCTGTCGCGTGAGGTAGCTCTGTTAAAGGTGCCTGTATATATATTTATAAGTCATTCGTGTAGAGTTTGTAGGAAATAGAAATCGATTGTGTGATGGAAATAATAAAAATAGAAAAAAGAAGTGGAGATAAGACGCCATCCTGAGGAACACCAGCATACTCCAGTGCGAATTCACTGCCGTCACTCTAGCAGGTTACTGCGCAACAAATTATTTTCAACTGGAGACATGTTTAGAGAACGTGATACACCAAAAAGAATGTCAAAATCAACAGAGTTAAATGCGTTTCTAAAATCTAGTCATGTTAGAACTGTGAGCTGTCGATTATACATCCCCCGGCGTATGTCATCCGTAATATTAACTAATACAGTAGAAGTATTATTGCCTTTGCGAAAACCAGACTGATAGGGGTTGAGGACCTGATTTGTATCCATGCGATCAGTAATCTGGCGGTGGATCAAATTTTCCAGGAATTTGGATAGAAAACTAAGGATGGAAATAGATCGGAAGTCTGTAAACATCGTGGGTTTGGAGATTATGGAAAGTGGAATGACATATGCGTCTTTCCAGGAATCAGGAAAGGTGCTCGTTCTAATGGATGAATTATGGATGTGGGTGATTACAGATACGAAGACTTCAAGGATGAAAAGGATCATTTTGCGGCTAATTGCATCAGTACATTTCGTACTCCCATCAGTACGAAATCAGATGTTTGTGTGATGAATACGAACATTTGAACCTGAGTAACGGTTATTTATATATATTTCTATAAATATCACTTATTTATGTATCATATATGTATGGATATCCGTTACCCTAGTATTTACATAAATTCCTCCCCCGTTAAAAAAATTCACCCCAATTCTGATTTGTTACGTAGGCGACATCCTGGTGGCGGACGAGCTGGGGTACCTGTACTTCCGCGACCGCACCGGCGACACGTTCCGTTGGCGCGGCGAGAACGTCAGCACCACCGAGGTGGAGGCTGCCGTCTCCAGGGTCGCCGACCATAGAGACGCTGTCGTATATGGCGTACTGGTTAGTTGCATTCGCATAAAGTTCCAATTTCAGATATGTTTACTCTCATCGCATCGCTGTTTTATTATCGCCGCCCTATCCGCCGTAGCCCGTCGGTTGTGAAGTCAGCTTGAAGCCAACCAAAACTCGTCTATATACTGCGGACTTGAACTATAGGTAACGCAACCTATTTTAGCTAACTTCGAGGAGTTAATGGGAGTATAAATTATGTATATCAGGCATTGTTAATACCTATAATTCAAAAGAAAAAAATACACATATTGTTGTTAGTACACCAGCGTCTTAATGTTGTTCCCATTAACCAATTTGCAGTAAGAGATACTTTAGTTAAGTTACTAGGCATCGTAATGGTTATTTACCGTCATTCATCTACGTCGGCAACAAAACTATTGTAGCATTAACCCAGGAGATTTTTCCCCACTTTAGGGATAAACTTTGATTTGGACATACTTACTTTTAGTAGGGAAACAATGGTTTTGATCTGGAATAATTTCATGTAAATGATCTGAAGACCTTGAAGCTTTTTGTTTATTTAGAATTGGTTCGCTCTTGATCCCAATTAGGCCCGGCTTTGAAAATGGACGGTTTATAAGTTCTCGGAAATATAGACGCAGGGAGTGAGTTCCACTCCTTTGCTGTGCGCATCATGAAGGATGTTGAGAAGCGCTTGGTGCGACAGGTTGGAATGGCAACCAGGAAAGGGTGGTAGCCCGCAATGCTTTTCGATGGCCAATGGAAAAAAGGAGATGGCAGATGGCATTTGCTCATAGCAAATGCAGCTCCTGAGCACACTCCAATGTACAGTCTGTAGAAGACCGACAGACAGGCAACCTCGTTAGTAAATGTTCACATTTCCCTCATCCCTTTTCTACAGTCAACTACTTTTAATCAGGTACCGAACACCGAGGGTCGCGCGGGTATGTGCGGCATCGTGGACGCAGACGGTACACTGAACTTAGAAGAGCTGGCGCGCTCCCTCACCCGGGACCTTCCGGCATACGCTCGCCCCGTGTTCCTGCGCATTATGAATAGCGTCGACCTCACAGGTAACATTGTTTTCTCAAATATCAAATTCGATCGTTGTTTGTTTATGAGGAGCATAAGCATTGTTCATTGTTTTTTTTTATTATATATATATGTATTTTATCCTTTATTTACTATTACATTGAACAAATTCGGCTAAGTTTACCTAAAATAGTAATGAATAATTGGTTTGACTTGTCCGAAGTCTTTTTTATTATGCTTTCGATGAGATTCGCTCATAATGAAAACTAATCATACTGGAAGACATTCCTTATTTCAAGAAACAAATATTCTTTTTTTATATAGAGAAAAATCTAAAGCTGAAAAACTTCAATAAGATATTAACTCAGACGAACATTATAAATTTTTTTAGCAATGAGGAACCATGGCTTTGGTTTAAAAAAGCACGATATTTAAGCGTCAAAGTAGCTTAATATTCCAATCTTTGAGGAACACGGAATAATTGCTGTTATCGGCTAACATAAACGGAAAAATTTCCTCTGGAATAAGTGACCACAGCCCGGGAAGCGAGTCCAAGAATTCTTCCGAATTCCGAGTCCGAGTAATTTCTTTAGAAACTTCTTTTGTGCCTGTCGGTATCATACGACCTTGTTCCATATACTGTTGTTATATAAAACCCTGAAAGAATGTTTGTCTCATAGATTACAACATGGGCATGTAATACTCAGTCTCTTAACTCTTTATCTGTATAAGAAATGAATACAAACAATCTCAGTATCTTTGATGTGCAATACATACTGGTTCATTGAACTAACAATTCTTATCTTTGACGTTAAGTATTTATGCAATGTTATTATCAATAATAGTTTGCCTCAACCGTGACCTATACAAATAGCAAATGGTAATAAATTTATTGTCTGACTCTCATGTTTTAAACTCTTTTTTATTCCAGGTACATTCAAAATGAAGAAAGTGGATTTGCAAAAAGATGGTTTCGATCCATCGTTAGCAAAGAAAGACAAATTATACTATTTAGATGCGAAGCTTGGAAGGTATTTACCGCTCGGGCCGGAAGAATATGAAAAAATCGTAAGCGGACAAATAAGATTGTAATTATTACTTATATTGGGAGATATCTTTACTGTATATTGAGAACATTAACGGAACAAAGGGTATCTGGCTTCGGTAACCTATACCTTGGGATTATGCGTTACGTTGATTTAGAAATATATATTGCGTGTTCGTTTCCTATTTTTATTTCTTTATTGAGGGTAATTTTATATCAATTTATGCAAATCTGCAAAGTACTCACAATCTCGATGTTGTAATAAAATAAATAATTTATTTACTAAAAACAATTCAATAAATGTTCAATAACTTAAACCTAACATTATAATCAATTTGGATTTCTTAATGACTTATAAGTATTACAAACCACAGGTATAGGTAATCGGATGTAATTCCTTTTTATTAAAAGGTATATTACACATAGGTTAGACGGACAGTGTTAGGGGGAAAATTAAAATTTAATATCATGTGGCAATTATAGCATTTTAGGTAATAATGGTTGTGGGAAGAATTAAATGATTTTTTTTGTTAGATCGTAAAGCAATCACTTTACGGTATTTACGGCTTATAAAAGCAACTTATTAACTATTTTTATGAAAACAAGACAATTCAATTGAAATAAATGTTGTGCATTTTTAATTGAGATATATTTTAATCTTTCTTTTTTAAAGTCTGTATTAATCGGTACAGGAACGTTTTGTATTACAACTGTAATAAATAAACATCTCGCTAAATTTGTACCTGTGCATGGGAATCTCCTAGAAACAGGCCCGTTTTATAAGACAAATATTTATTTTATTGTGATTTTTAAAAACATCATGTTCTTTATTTCGTCTATTTTTGTTATACTTTTACATTTAAAAATTACGAATATTTAGTGTCAAATCGAATAGGTTTACTTAGAAGATTAGCAAATGTTCCATTATTTTTAACTTTAATTACAAATTTTCGAGAAAGAAACATAATTCTACTGTAGTTGCATTTAATTACCTTATACTTGAAATATAACTAAATCCACTTGTTTAATTCCGGTTATAACACACTGAATTAATTGTAAATTTTACTTAATGCCCGTAAAATATTTGTAATTAGCTTATTCTATTCGGTCTTATTATTTAGGGTAATACCGAATTTAAAATTGCCTGCGAATGCTTTATGAGGGTCATAATATAAGGTATACACAATTGAATATATTTAAAAACATCAAAATGACGCGTTGGCATATCGCGGAAAATAATGTCGGGGTATTTGTAATGTTTTGGTAAAGCTCGACAGGATTATGAAACATTGCAGGCGTCATACTAATCCAGAAATCCCTTTTTTAAGACAACAATTAATAGAGCGTTGTCCTGCGAGCCCAAGACTGCTATAATATTACCATATGCAAATAATAGCAAGTGCGGATTTTCATATTATAAAAAAAATGTTGTTAGACATCGTCACTTGGTTTGTTTAAAAAATGAAATTAACGAAACATCGGTTTTTATTATCTTAGAAGAAGATTCCGAAGTTGACGTTACATCAATTGCTCGAATCGCGTAGGACTGAATACTCTTTTTTAGTCTTTTTATTGATAGAGACTATTCGAGTTAATTTTATTTACATATTTTAAAAATGTGAATAGATAATTATTCTCTTATTAAATCACCAAACTTAGTAAGTTGGAGGACGTTAACATATATTTTATAATCTATCAGAAAAGGGCGACAGCCAGCGCTCCTCAAATCGCCATTATTTGTCAAAGCTAAAACTAAATAATAATAATTTAAATGCTTTTATTGTTAACTACTTTTTAGAAAGACATTTTGTCCGATTTACACAATAAATAAATATACTCTTTAACTTTACTTCTATTCTTAAGTTTACCAAGGAAATACAATTCATTTATCGAGAAATACCCTTATATTATCATATACTACAAAATTTTGGAATTCCGAATTTCTACTTAACTTTTCTTCGCTCTTCCTAACGAGGCAGAATCGCACAAAAAACTTTTTAAATTTCCAAAAATCAGAAAATACGTTCACCGATTAGCTAGCAGTTTTCGGATATATACATTTAGTAACTTCTTATTTATTATTATAAGAATATATGAAATGTATACCTATGTTTGATGGAATATGGCTTTAAGTCGCTTGTTTGAATTATGAAGTGCATATTTAAACGTTAACTATTAAATACAATAGTGCAGGTCTGGGATGGGTAAATAAAGGGTGTAGGGGATAATCGATGAATTTAATAACATTATTTTTCCTGTTGTGCTTATTAAGTTATAGTTAAATGTTGTTTTTATTTTTTTTATTACAAACAGATTTTATTGCAACTAAAATTTTCACCTGTAGATTAAGCATAACATCTGTTATTTCATTGTGTATATGTACAGTATGCGGTAGTCTTAAGCTGTTAAATAAAGGTCGGGAATTTTCTCATGATGTGTAATGTCAAAAATGCAATAACATATTTATATATCTTATATTGACATGTGATTTCGCCGCTTTGAACCACGGAAATGTGCTATTAGTGAAGTCCAAAATGGCGCCACCTGTTACTGTTACCTGTTTCAATGTATGGTATCGATAAAAATGAACGTCATATGATATATAACGTCATATGTCATACGTCAACGATTACTTTTTATTTTGTACACTAATTTTAGCTTCTGTCAAACTGTGACTCGTCGGAGTATAGCAGGGCACTTTTTTTGCGGTACGGAACGCTAAATTTGGCGACACTGACACGTTGTGTCGTAAAACCTCGCAATTTAGAATAAGCAGCTATATTCCGAGCAGTCGCAATGTTCGATGTGAATTGCAATAGTAATGCTCAATTTGTTATGTTGTTTTTCTATGCATTAAAAGGAGTGTGATTACTTGCCGTTTATGTACTTATAATAACTATGTTCTTATGTCAAATGCATTCCGGATATCTAATGCATGACTGATGTATCTCTTTTTACATAAAATTGGTGATGTTAGTTTTAATGCCTTAAATAATAAAAATATACATATTTTTTTACGATCTGAATTGTTTTATTATCAATTAAGTTGCAGTTACTTATACCACCTTACAAGACTTTAATCCATGCAGTCTTTGAGCGAGCCCTACCCGCATTAATAGGTTTGCATGTAGCTTGTATATAATAAAGATCTAATAACATATCGATATTTCTTAGTATAATAATAGTACTTCTTATATTCACATCAAGAGCCATCCCCAAAGAAAACACTGTAAGGCTTGTGTTATGAATACTAGTCTAACGGATAGACATACATACTAATTACTATACTTGGTCATGATCACGGTTGCTTTAACGTCACGAGTCTGTATTAATGAGCTGTAAGCAGGCATTACCTAGGAACTGTACCGCGTCTTATACTACTGTGTCATCGATTTATGATAAGAATTGCAGTTTACTCAAACATATAGAGACTCGTAATTTCAACCAACACTAACTCACGTACGCCAACCTGACAATTAAAAACTATGGACGAGAATGACGATCAAGAATTACCCCCATCGCCGACATATGTATATAAAGGTTTTAAGGTTTAAAGACATTTATTCTCATAAGAACATATGTTCGGTTAAAATGAGATTAGGAAAAAAAAATATTACAATAATAACAATAATTTGGCGCAGCGCACATACAACTAAATATTAACAAAGACACAAACAGAAAACAACAACCAGACCTATTCATCACAGATTCAATACATTATGAAACTTAAAACAAAACAAGAACTTCTTGCACAAACACACTCTCAAACGCAATGCGAGCAATACGACAGACATGAAATTTTCTATGTACCCGTCCATCCGACACAAAAGTCATCGCGCAATGTTGGGACGAGGACTAATTAAAACTATGGAGTAGACCATTGGAATTTATTTATATTTATTTTATTTATAACTATTATTAATATTGTTTATAACTATTATTAATGGTTTTTTTATATTTTAGTTTAGTATATATAGATTTCTTATTATTAAGTATTTTTCCCGTTTGCTTTTCCAATAGTATAAGTGTTAAGATGAAAATGGTTACTAAAGTTGTCGTATTTTTTTTTTAACCCTACCTAGTTATGAATTTAATTAATATTTTACTCTTTATTCATCGGTTATGTATTTTTTAACTGTTTTTTGTATTTATTAGATTGTATTTTTTAGATTCTTTGATCTCCTCGGGCAAATGATTATAAAATAGCACCCCCTCATACGTTAGGCTCTTTTGCCCGTACTTGGCAGTTATAGGTAACGGAAGAAATAGTTTGTTTGTATTTCTTAAATTATGTTTATATTTTCTTTGCGTTATAGTAATATTTGAGAGAATAGTGCCTGAAATTATCTTTTTTATTAATATACATGAACCATATTTATATAATTGATGAAGATTAAATAATTTTGTTTTCTTGTATAAATCTTTTGTTGGAGTAAATCTATTTAAATGAAATAGCACTTTTATTATTTTATTCTGGATAGTCTGTAAATTTGTCAGAGTAGTTTTACAGGCAGATCCCCATATTTCTATTAAGTATTGTAGATGTGATTTTATTAAGGAATTGTATACCTTTATGCGCAGATCATTTGGGATACAGTTAGAAGTCTGTCGAAGTGATCTCAAGACGCTTCGCAGTTTGTTTATTATATGATTAATATGCTTCTCCCATGTATATATGAATACCCATGACTCACAGACAATGCCAACATCAGGATCGTTGATGTTAAAGGCAGGATCTCTACCTTTGTACCAAACAGTCATTATATTTATTCATGTTATTTTATCCTTAGCATCCCAGACCTTCACTATAGTTCAAGATGCCGTAAGTCTCTAATGCGAATAAGTGAGCGCTAGTGACTGCAGATTCAGTCTAGTCCAAAGACTTAACGTGTGCTTAGGGAGCCCAAGTCAGTATAATTTTGGTCACACATCCGGTTATCGGCTCTTGCGAAAATTGTTTAAGCGATGCAATCAGACCGAATGCGATAACCACTATAGAGATCGTATTTTTATACCTTAATTGAGCGAAGCTCTCTTTTAGGCAACTCACAAATTTCGCTTGTGTCCCTCCTGCTACTTAACGGTTCAACCGATTCGAACGAATTTTGGCATGAACATACATGATTATAACCTGACGGACATAGGCTATGTAAAAAAAAATAGACTTTACCATGCAGGAATAATGACCGAAAGAAAAATTCAAAAGCTGATCACAGCCAAACCGCTGATACTACATTGATGAAATTTGGCGCCAAAACTCACATCGTGGTCGTGACTAATGTGCAAAAAAAAGTTTTGAAATCGGACATACCGTGGAGGAATAATCACCGAAAGAAAAATTCAAAAGCTGATCACAGCCAAACCGCTGAGACTACATTGATGAAATTTGGCGCCAAAACTCACAAACGAAGGTAAGGCGGTTAACCCACTGCACCGCGCCCCGTCGCCCGCGGGGCCGCAGATTTTACCATTGTATGCAAGAATCTCAATTTATATGGAAAACACGCCTATGACAACACACTGCCGACGCGGCAAAGCGCGGGTAGGCGCCCCGCGCGCAGATCACAGATTATAGTATGCGCAGATTCTGCGAGGGAGCGCGGAGCGTGCCCGTCTTGTATTGCTACTCCGCGCGGAGAAGCAGATTACACCGCTAAGATAGGCAGATCTGCGCCTCCGTCTCCGCGCACGTTTTCTGTCGCTACGCGCACCGCGGCGGGACGCATCTCTAGTGGGTGAACCGCCTAAGGTAGTGCTTCGCTCAGTATTTGCAAACAGAAGCATGGAATGCAGACCTAGTTAAATTCATATCATGAATTGTTGGCTGTTCACACCGTGTATTCTAATTAAGTTTCTTACTCTAGTTTCTTTAAAAAACATTTTCGGACACGAGACGATGAACATTTTTCTAATTAAATAAGTAATAAAATAAAAAAAATGATTTTTTTAAGGTTCTGTAAAATGGCATTCCCTTTCAAATATAAGACGGCGGAGATTTTTTAAAACGATTCACCTTGAATTTGCTGCATTCAGATAACAAAGCAACAGAGTGAAAAAGAAACAAAATAGACAGATACAAAACGTCCATAATCCGAATTGTATGAAACCGGCACGGCATTGTAACTAATAGGTCTAGAGCAAGCTTCACGGTCAATGACATTCCACACACCATAAAATAACAGTTCCCAACATCTTTATTTAAGTTAAATAGTTAAGTTATAAATCGATGGAATACTTCACTTTTGTAATCATTTGTGTTATTTTTAATTAAATTAAAATAAATACTTGTTATAATAAAAAAATAACTTTTATAAAAAGGCATGCTTAAATTTTTTTTGTAATTTATTTTAAAAAATTTAATATTTACCTTAGACATACTATAAGACTCCTTATAAATAGTAATGAAGTAAGCTCAAACAAGTAAAAGTAGCGTCGTTTTATTACAGAGACCTCAGGGCCATCTTACACGTTCATCGTCAGATCAGCTTCATGTCATATATTGCACGGTCACCCGATTCATGCATTAGAAACTTAACTAAATTGGAAACGGGGATATGGGTCAAATAAAACTAGCCAAATTTAACGTTTTCATATTTAATGGCAAATTCCTGTGCTCTTTTTTCATGAGTCATGACTTGTGGCTTTGTCTCTCGCATCATAATTTAACCTCGCATAATTTAACTCACCGGCTATTGACCACTATGAGTAAGTTCGTAGGAGTTTCTTTTTTGTGTCATATGTAAATCTTTGTGTTTAATAAAGTTATTGTCAATATCAGTGCTGCATAGCAAACCGATCTAAAAATATAATCGTATCAGATCGCAGACAGTAATTTGAAGATAGGGAGACAGGTGTTACTTATTGTTTGCGATAATTCAATTATAATCTAAATTTATAATAAAAAAGCATTGTTCGTTGAGAATTGCATCACCGAAAAGTACAGCTGAAAACCGGTCTAGCAGGTTCTAGGGTTCTGAGACCTTAGTGTAAATTTGCCGATGTGCAAACGTTTGTCAATATTTGTATGATAGGCCTTAACACTATGAAAATAAGTTCTAAATTTAAAATCTAAACTGAAACGTGTGCATATATGCCAACTTACTTATACTCAGGTCTCTGTGCCTCGAAAAGAGAGATATAACTTATGCTATCACTTCGTTGTCTTTCTGTTTATAAGAATGTCTGTATCAAGACCCTTTGTCGAATTATCGAGTTTAATTGTAATACTAACCTCAAATACTGAGGTCAACAGTTCCGTACCTAGTGCTGTAAATAAAATAAAACTTCTGTTTTTAAGTAAACGCAAAATATGGGTATTAATGCTGCATAGGTATTTAATTGATGAAAGACGCTATATGGCGTTTTTTAGTTTAGGCCTTACAGAGCCAGCACAGCAATAAAGCACTTATGTGGCATATCTGTACACCAAATTTCGCGTCAGGTGTTATAATATACACGTCATTTGAGTAAGTCTGCAAACTGATAAAATATGCACATGATCTTTTATAGGCTCTGGGTTCGATTCCTTATGCAGACCTAATTGAAGGTCAGGTCTAATTCATCGACCTGTCAAATCTTGTAATTGAGATGTTTAGGGGTGTTTTTTTATATAAAATTGTTCTCGATTCGTTGTGATACCATTAGCAAAAGCATTTGTATTTTCTGGTTATTTCGGAGGATTTACCTTTAAAAATTATAACCAAAAAGAATCTGGGCCCGTTGTTATTTAGAAAAAATAGCCTAATGGCCTAAGCTATAGTCTTACTGTTTACTCTGAGTCTTAATAACTAAAGAGCCTCCTTGCCTTTCATAATGTAATAAATGCGAAATAAAACTGTTTTGGTAGCAACAAAAACACTAGAAAAATACTAAACTTCATCGCGGCTGTCACCCGCGCCGTTTTCGATTTTATTGACATTTATTTTGTACAAGTTTAAATGAGTTGAGGTGTGCGGCATCGCGCGATCCTTGTGGATCAGCTGTTGTCGGCGCATGTGCAGCCGGCGAGGGGAGCCCTGCGATTGTCGAGGCGCACCCCAATCGCGCAGTGGAGTACGGCGTGCCGGCTCGCGCGTACGTTCGTACTGACGTGCTATTGTTGTACACCAGTGTATTTGCAGCGTCCCACTGGGCCTTGCGCCAGCATGGACGCGATACTTGCGGCTCTCGTCGCGCTCATGGCATTGGCTGCTGCGATGGCAGCCGTGCTAAGCACCCTCTCCAAAGCGGCGATCTTCGCTTTACTCGCGATCGCGCCATGCCTCTACCGATACAGGAAGCGCATTTACGTGATCTTGAAAACGCTGCCGAGGGATGGAAAGTGAGTACTATTGGCTAGTTTGGTGTTGTGATGTTTACGAAAAGTGTTATTTAAGTCCAAAGCTCTAGTATGCGTTTTGTTGATCAGTGATGATCTTTATGCGACGCGTAAAAGATTAAACTGGAAAAAGTAGTTGTTAGGTATCTCAGCTAGATCAAAATAAGTCGTACTCATCTATATGGCATCTTAAATCTCCCATGCCTTAGTTACCTTAGCCTTAGCCCATATTATATTAATAGCAGTGCAGTGCACCATGCAGATATGGACGCAGCCAATAGGAACGTTGAATTATAACAGTTCTTCGTACAGTAAATTTTAATAAATAATAAAATTTATCAAGTAGGTGACCGGTGTATTAATATTTGTTTTTGACTATACTTTATATTTCTTCCTTCATATAAAATATCTATTTATAGGAAAAATATTAAGTAAACATTATTTAACATAAGCTTTTACTGGTACCTTTTTTAAATATCATTATAGTATTTACCCACTAGCAACATGTCTATGACTTAGCAATAAAAAAGATATTATCAAAACGTTACCTATTAATGTAGGTAACGTTTTGATAATATTTGATAATGTGTTTTTTTATTCAATTATACTGCTACAAAACATTAAAATATATTTATCTATATGCATAAATCTCAAAGAGAAATAGTTCAATAAATATATGTGGACGCCACTTCTCCACATTATTCATACTTGATTTACCAGAGGCAGGTAAAAACCTGGGGAACGCTGAATTAAAATAAAAATCAATAAAGTTATGAATGGTTACGACTCTTCAAACAAGAAAAGACAAGATCTTGTCGTTTTTCGAAAAGAAGTCGTTATAAGTTACTGCATTATAAATAACTAAAAATATATTAGCAATTCCAATTATGTTGGACTTTGGTCAACTTATGTTCCAAGGAATTTAATGTTATCAAGTTTTCTTTTCAATTTGACAAATTACAAAAACATACATTTTCTGCAAAGTCATAAGACTGTTTTTTGTTTACAAACAGTTTTTATTAACATTATTGCTTCATGTAATTACTATGTGGACGGATACTGAAAGGTTGCTGACTCATCTAGTTGCAAAAAATAAGCACTCACAAAAAAAGCCGACTTGGGGCCCTGTATGTTTGAATCACTCGTCTCTCGTCAAGCATTCGTTTTCCACTAATTTTCGTTCGGCACCGGCAATTTCTTTTTTTTGAATCACTGGTGTACAACGAATGGTCTCAATCATTTGTTTCGTGGGCGATCAATCTTGAATGTGCACACATATTTGTGCAGTTTAAAAATAACAATATTTTTATAAAACAGCAGTTCAAATTAAGTTTTAAATTCCGTCCTCCATGTGGTAATTACTGGTTGCAATTTTTTCTTCGTAAGAGGAGTAAAATGCATTTCTACGTAATTAAGTCAGTATATTGGCAGTATCAAATACGAATGTTAAAAAATACGGAAAATCGATTTCATCCGACTTGTAAGTCGATTATATAGGGCCCCTGTAATAAGGCTTTGGTCAACTGCCGAGGCTCGGCTTGGCAGTAATTTCCGCGTGCGAATGAAAGGTAGTAAAACCACCAATATTTCTTGTCTGTTATGATTTTATTAGCACATTAATAAGACTTTTTTGTTTCGATATAACAGAGGTCAAAGGTCTTATATTAAATTGTGCATTTGTGTTATTGCCTTATATGTATGTATATACATATAAAATAATAATAAATATACACCTCTAAAAAGTAAATAAGTAATATTTCTTACCTACACAGCAATTAGCCTGAATGGATAATGTAATTTGTAATTATGTAATTTTCAATGAAATATATAAATACCCATGATTCAGGCTCCCTTCCGGGAGTTATTGCACCTAACGGTAGTTAGTCATATCTTATATATAAAATTCTCGTGTCCCATTTTTCGTTCCCATACTCCTCCGAAACGGCTTGACCGATTCTCATGAAATTTTGTGAGCGTATTGAGTAGGTCTGAGAACCGGCCAACATCTATTTTTCATGTCCACCCCTAAATTTTTTTTTATTTTTTAGACAAAATTTTTATTTTCTATTTTTTTATGATACAACATACAAAAATACATACAACCCTAAATTTTCACCCCTCTACCATCAACCCCTATTTTTTATTAATTAATTAAAAACTTTTCCTAGAAATAATATACATGGCAAAACAACGTTTGCCGCAGGGTTGCCACCTTTAGGGGAAAAAAAATCGGGACAATCGGGCATCCATCAAAGAAGTTCGAAGTTTGGTCTTATCAATATATGACCCATGTGAGACAGTCTAAGGAAAATGAAACTTTATTTTGTGTTTTTATTTGTATTTATTATATATAATTAATTTTTCCATACGTATTTCTTGTTGTTACGAGCCGCTTTTAATAATCCTACATCATTTTTGTATTTATTTATGAAGTCTGAACAAGACATGTGTATGTTCAAAGAAATTAGTATTTCTGCTTTTATCAAATCTACCGAGCAACAATTTCTGGCATCAGACCATTTCATGGTCATTAGTGAAAATACGCGCTCAACATACGCATTTGAAGGAGGTATGCTCAAAGCACGAGATACAACAATAAATAATGCGTTCAACTTCTGCTCCTTTGCGGCTTTAAATACTTCTACCCATTTTTTATCAACGCTTTGCATTTGCTCGATCTGTGGTAGTATTTTCTTCACCACACTGTAGTCTTCAAATAACTAGTCCGTAGAAAATCCTTCTTCGAAATCGAATCCCATAATTGAAGTAGCATCACAAAGTTTTGTAAAATTTAAATTCCCATCAAGCGACAATGGAACGCGGTACATGCGGCGCGCGGTAGATGGCGCGGTGGCGCGTGACTGGGTAGGATACTCGTGAATGAATTGATTGAGCCTATCGCATATTGTGCCGTGTAGTGCCGGCCTAGAATAGCACTACTCCCCTCTCATCCCGTGGGTGTCGTAAGAGCAGACTAAGGGAAACCTCACCTAAGGAGATGGGCAGCAGCATCTCTTTATGCGTACGGGTCACACTGCGATCGCCAACCCGCCTGCCAAGCGTGGCGATTATGGCAAAACCCCTTATGGATAGGCACACAAAGAAACGGCCCCCCTAGTCCCCGGCAGCCAAACCATTCCTAGCTACGGTAGCGGCTACGGTAACGGTGCGGCAGGGGGTGCGAAGAATCCCCGGGTAGGTTGCGGCTACCAACACCGACGACTGGACCTGGCAACATATAACACGCGCACATTGAGGACCGACGCGAAAATTACAGAGGTGGAAGAAGTTATCGGCAAGCTACACTGGGACGTCATCGGGTTGTCTGAAGTCCGAAGAGAGGGTGAGGACACGATAATTTTGGACTCCGGTAACTTGCTGTACTTCCGGGAGGGCGACCAACTGTCCGTGGGTGGTGTCGGGTTTATCGTCCACAAGTCCCTCGTCAACAACGTGCTATCCATCGGTAGTGTTTCCAGCAGAGTGGCATACTTGGTACTCAGAATATCATCACGGTATTCGTTGACGGTCATCCAGGTATACGCTCCAACCTCGAAAGACGACGATGACGAAGTGGAGGCTATGTATGAGGAGATTTCTAGGGCCATACATAGTCACAAATCCCACTACACGGTTGTGATGGGGGACTTCAACCGTTGGGGAAGCGCTGCGGTGACGAGTTGAGAGAGGGGCAATTTGGATTTGGGGAACGGAACGACAGAGGCCAGATGCTGGCGGACTTTATGGAGAGGGAGAACCTCTATATGATGAACTCCTTCTTCAAAAAGCCCGTAACTCGCAAATGGACCTGGATAAGTCCCGACGGCGAGGTCAAAAATGAGATCGATTTTATCATGTCAACGAGGAAGCAAATATTCAATGATGTCTCTGTGATCAACGCTATTAAGACAGGGAGCGATCACCGACTAGTAAGAGGCACATTGAATATCAACGTGAAGCTTGAAAGATCATCATATCAGCCGTACGACGCCCACTGCTGGACATAGGCCTCCCCCAAGGATCTCCACAACGATCGGTCCTGTGCTGCCCGCATCCAGCGTTTTCCCGCGACCTTAACCAGATCGTCGGTCCACCTCGTAGCGGGCCTACCCACTGAGCGTCGTCCGGCACGTGGTCGCCATTCGAGAACCTTTCCGCCCTTACTTCCGAACTTAGCATACAGCCTATTAGGCTGTATGCTAAGCAGGCCGGTCGCGAAGTAGGTACCTAGTTGGTTTGAGAAGTCGCCATTCAGAATGTGAAAGTGGCTTTTTGTTAAGTCTGTTTACAAAGATTGGTAGGTCTTAATAAATGTATATGTAATATATTAATTCTAGATTTTACCAGCGGCTTAGCTCGTGTTAAAGTAGACTTCTAAATATACCAATGAGAATAGTACCTACTTTTTTGGATAAAATATCCTTTTCTACTCCTAGAAAAGTGTGATCGGGTGAAAGTGTAACAAACAAACTCGTATTTATAAAATTAGTTGAGATTAGGATTTCTTTTACTAATACCAATAACCCTAGCCCAAAGTAAGCACTGTAGGGCTTGCGTTATGGATACTAGAGTAATGGATAGATATACAAATATGATACGTCATAGATATTTACATTTATTGATTTACTAGCTGACTGGGCGACGCGTTGCTTTGTTATAGATTAAAATGAAACCTATCCTGTCCTAAGTCGCAACTAATTCAGCAAAATAAAAAAAAATCATATTCAATTGAGTTCTTTCGGAGTAATCGAGGTCAAACACGGTGACAGTGAATTTTTATATATATACATATAAAATTACCATGACATATAATAAAATATCCATAACAATGCTCATATTCACCATACACACATCAGCCTCTTCCGGGGCTCGAACCCAGGACCGTTGCTAAAGGCAGGATCGCTACAAACGGAACGGTCGTAAAATAAATAAAAATAGATAAATTAAGAAAGGTTACGATCTTCATTTATCTATCTATCTATATATATAAGATTTTGATGATTTTTCTTTAATTTTGCTGGATTTATTTCAACTTAGGACATAGAATAGGTTTTACTTTAATTTAAAACACAGCAACAAAGCTGCCAGGCCACGCGTTTAAATTATACACACAAAGTTTAAATAGAAAAAAAACTCGTATGTCAAGTAAACTGGAAAAGCGGACATTAAATTTTAATATACCGTCGTAATTTTGTCTTGGACTAACAAAACTTATTATTTTCACTAGATTTAATGTTTACCATGACTAACCCAGATTTGAAATCGAGACTTCAGATATCGATAACGATATACTCGCATGATGATAAGCAGCCTCCACTTGTCAGACATGTTAACGTGTCGACATTAGAGAATTTCAAATGGTTACATTATGTTGTTCTATTTTCATAATCCCATAGGAACCTAATTTTTTTCTGGATTAGAAGTATTCTATGCTTCTGAATCGGTTCATTTTACATGATAGAGTAACATAAATGTTTACATTTATAATATCAGAAGGATCAGTGTGAATTAAACATTGTCAGTTAAACCTACTTTACATCCTTTAACCTTTAAATTTCAATTTTCAATTCTCAATATTTAATTTTCAACTTTAATTTTAATTTTCAAGTTAAACCTACATTACATTCTTTAAATGTCATTCTTAGAATTCTCCGACATTAGTTAGTTAAAGAGACGTTACTTTAAATGCTAACAACAAAATGATATAATTACTAAATATTAGTAAGGTAGAAGTTAAATCAATAATTATGTCTTCAAGCGATAACTATTATTTTAAAAACCTAACTTAGGACCTGGATTTCCGTATCATTCTTTACCGTCAATATTAATTACAAACACAGAGACACGTAGGAACCCTGACCAGAAAAAGAGTAAGAGAAATCGATGTGTTTCGGATAGACGTCGAGTCCCTCCTAAACTAACTTCCAACAGTTCAACGTCCAATTAGCCATGTTTTGGCATGTTACTAATAATATAGCGGTAGCGACCTCCGTGAGACCGTGACAATCTCCTCTGGCACTAAACGAATTTAATTCCTAGATGCTTTGAGTGTAAACTTTATAAACTTATTCAATGACTCTATACTCTCCTAAATTTTAGAAAATTTATAGTTTGTTCACTTCAGAACAGATACGAAATTCCTTTCTGGAGAACTGAATAATTTACCGAAGCTTACTTCAACGAAAGAACGTTGCGCCGAATTATTTTTTCTTCCCACTATCCTTAAAATATTTGGAATATATACTCTAACTAACTAACAAATAAAACATAGACCTTCTCCGTTATTCCTCTCCGTTATTCGTCTCCGTCATTTTAAGTTAAATGTAAAATTTCGAAAAGACTAAGTAAATTAATTAGACGAAATGTATCATCGACGAACAGCGTTCTGGTAAATATTTTTAAAAGAATACTAACAATTAGTAAAATATTTTTTTTTTTGTTAACGCCTCGTGTTGCTCAATTGTGTTTCACGGTTTACGTTCACGAGCTGACATCTGAACCGATGGGCTCCTTCTGCCTCAATTTCTCACAGTCCTTTTCGTGGTAATCATATTGATGATTACCACGTCGAGGAACGTATTAGATCATTGGATCTAATACGTTCCTCGACTTCTCAAATAATTCACTTGTTTGATTTTCACTTGTCTATATTTATAAAACATCATCATCCTAAGAATTAAATTTGTTATGGAAATATTACAATTGGTCTCACAGGCTTATGAAGTAGATAGGTAATTAATTACATTTTGAACTTTATATATTAATATTGATTTGGTAATCGCAATTTCAGGTGCAAGCATTAAGATTAGATATCGTATAATTTAAATGAATATGCGAGTTAAGTATGGTATAAATTGCATTAGGTGAAGTGATTAATCTGATTATCCATTACCAAAGTCGGTTGTAAATCATATAATTCTACATAATTTATTCACAAATAGCAAACAAAAATGCATCTTTTAAATAATTTGCTAAAACACTATCATTGTTATTTCGCTAATTCGTGTTATACGAGTATTTCGCTCTCTGCCTCAGACACGTCACATGAAAGTAAACCTCAAAAGCTTTGTTCAGTTAATTGTCATGTGATTTCGTTTTAATACCGGCCATTGCCGCGCGTTTTAAAAAAACATAGCACACAATACAAATAGATAAAAATAAAAAAATGGGACATATCTTTTTCATTACTGAACAAGAACTAGAGTAGAGCATTACGTTCAATTAATAACATTCATGATTTTACTCTCATCGAAAATCGGAAACTATTTTCTTAAAGTTAGGCCAAACCAGAACTTAAATGACATCGACTAAAGTAAATTAATTACAGACAAATCGGTCGTTACGTTTATTTTAGTAGGGTAAAGTCACAAGGAATAATATGTATGCACCGTAGAACCATCTTATTTGATCGTGAGTGTACGAGTTATAAAACAAACAGCATACGTAACTCCACCCTTTTGTAAATTTACATTTTATAACCTTGAAGTGGATAAGAAGTCACTGACTGTCATTGACGCAATTTCCATGCAAAAAAGATAACCTCGAAATAAATAAGTAGGCATGGGATGTATAATTTATTTGCAAGGTACAGACAACATTTCATCAACCGAGAAAACTATAAAATTTTCGCAATTGATTTTAAACTCTATGTGCCACCTACAGCTATAAACCGAATGGCGAAATTTTACAGTTTTGTATGAGGTGATATGCTATAGACTGCAGACACCCAGTACCACATGTTATGTTAACTACACATTAGACTTTGGTTTATATAACAAACCAGTTACCCGCGCGACAGTGCAAGCGTAGATTTTAAGATTTCCATTTTTTCCGTGCCTACTTGTAGAAGATTAAACTCTTGTCAATTAAAACTCTTGTGTTGAAAGTAATTTATGGGCGAGGTAGAAAAAGTTTAATTATAATCATTTCAGCCGAAAACTATACACTGCTGGATAGTCTCCCCCAAAGTGGGGGTTTTGCCATTACCGCTACGGCAGGCGGGTGGGAGATCGCAGTAAAAGTCCAAATTTCGAAAAATACTGCTGTTTATTTTATAGTCTCCAGAAGGTGTGTGGTAATAGAATCATTGCCGCCTCTTGCAACACTCGTAAGCGTGCAGGGTTGACTCAGTATTTGCCTAACAGCGACATCTGTTGTTTTGTTAACAATGGTACACTTTCCCCATTACAGATGAGTTATCTGAAATCTATCTGCAGGATTATGGCAATCTCCCCCCCCCCCCCTTAATTTTTTGGGAGAGGCTGCCGTCCAGCAATGGACGTCTTTCAGATGAGAGGATGATCAAAACACGCCTGTGAGAAACAACTGCATTTCGTAGCCCTCAGTTAGGATTTGAACCCACGACCTTTCGCTATCCAAGCGAGTAGCAAGCTCTGATCACTTATCATTGAGTTCAAATTCGCATATCGGTTCACATCTGAGTTCGAATCCTACCTGAGGGCTCGGAGATGTAGTTTTATTTACAGGTGTATTAGATTTCATAGAAATATGATATTGTGAATGTAAAAAAATACATTCGAAAACATGTTGAATATATTCATATTAGTAGAGACTAGACTAAGCGTCTTCTGGCAAACCGAGCCAGACACCCTATAACAACCTAGAGCCCTGAGATTCTTATTATTGAGAGGCGCCATGTAATTACATTCATCAAGTTACTATGATAATACTATTATTGTAATTATTTTGCATAAAATATTAAATTAATATCTATTTAACTTATTAATATCAAATATGAATATTTAACTGTTTTATTAGTAATACATTTATAAGTGAGTGAGTATTTAATTTTCCTCTGTAATTTTCGAAGTCTATTTCCTTATATTGTATTGTTTACGTTTTTTACGAATCGCTGTAACTTCCTACAGGACCTTGTACTACTGTACTACTGAACTATTTTTATCAACAGACGTTCAGGGCCGAATGAGTCGATGCGAGAGTTTGTTACTACGGTAATTTGTATGCAAGAAAGAATCCATTATATTCATTACCTCAAACAGTCAAAATCACAAGGACAATGTACAACCGCTCGAGTTGTTATATGCATATGTTTACTAATAATACTATCGTATTAAATAAGTATTAAGCAAACAATAACATTATAAACAATAATTTAATAACTACTCTGATCAAATTTATCATTCCTTTCGATTGACTAAGTGAAAATTCGTTGCCTAAAATTGTTTTATCAAGTCTAAACTTTTAATTATGAAAGTACACTAGCAATGTTTTCTCTGCTGAGTTAAAACGTCTAAAATTATTTTAAAAATAAACTTGTCCTTAAAAATAAATTGAATCTCGACTTTGAAGATCAAAATTAATCACCAATTTCATTCATAAGGACGGACCGTTGGGTGTAACGGTAGTGATCCTGCCTTTCGCACCGATGGTCCTGGGTTCGACTCCCGTAAGGGGCAGATGTTTATGTGATGACTACGAGCATTTGTACCTGAGTCATCGGTTTTTATATATGTTTCTATGAATATTACATACCTTTGTATCATATATGTATGTCTATCCGTTATCACACAAGTTACAGTTTGCTTACTAGGCTAATTGGTGTATATGTTATGTTACCGGAAATGTATGAAATCAAGGAATTGTATACAAATCCTAGGAAATGTGTACAATTCCGAAATTATTTAGGAAATGTATAAAATATTGTTTGAAAAATTATTTAATGCATAGATATCCTAGGAATGGGTAAATTTCCTCGTAATTGTATATAATTCCAATATCGTATTAGGAAATTTATAAAATAAATGTTTTCTGTAATAAAACACGTTGTTAAAATGAGAATAATAATTTTTATTATAGCACTCATTGAGACAATCGGGTAACAGTCATTAATTAATGCTTCAAAAATCAACTATCTATTAACTTTTAAGTATCACAAAATCAACTTATATTATTCTTATAAACTAACCTAACGTAACCTAAAGCTAAAGCCATACCCTCCCCTCATCCCGCTGTCCCCGCGTACCCATCAATATCTCAAATGTTTTACATTTACGATTTCTATTTAGGAAATATATAGATTTCCTAGGAAATGTGTATAATATAATTTATTATACACTTTTCCGTGCGATTTTAGGAATTACATACATTTCCCAGGAATTGTATACAATGACGGATTACATACATTTCCGTTAACATATATACTGAATAACATTATTTGAAAAACTTGTTCCTAATATAACATTGTCCAAAGACTCCAAAGAAAGTCTACTTGATCAGGAAAGAGGGCGATTACAAGCAAATCAATTTAAAAACATCGATTCAGATTGGGCATCCGTAAAAAAAGGTTCCTCAAATAGATATGTAGTTATAGATGTAGTCAATATCTTAATTGTTTTACAGTGTTAAACTTACGTTAAGCAGAAAAATAAAGGCTTGTTTTTATTTTGAAAATGAGTTAATTCTTTTAAAAAGCAAACAATTAATGTTTCTGACGTAGACAAGTTTAATTGGTAACGTTTTTGTTTTAAAAAAAATAAATTTTCTTCCGGCTTAGACTGTTTGTTCCTTCATATATCTCAGAATCTTGCAGAGATTAAGATATACTTTCCTATGATAAAAAGAGTTTCCAATCCACATTCAGACACACTCAGCTTAATATCAAACAGTATTTTTTCTGAAACATGAATGACCATTGAGCATCTGTAAGTTTACGTTATGAATATGTGCAGTAGCATTTAGGAAAAATGATAGGTCTCGTTGTCAATCGCCTCAACAGCTTCTGCCAACAACCTTAAACAAAATGTCCTATTATTTAATTATTACTCTTTCAGCAGAAAAACGATAACATGACAAAAGAAAAAACAGGACAATACTTTTGAATATATTAAAGAATAGAACTTAATTACACTAAAAAGATATTGTAAAAAGGTTACGCTCAGCGACAGACGTGCTAAACAATTAGTATCTATAATCTTAAATAAGAATCAAAAAGCGTATTTTATCGTTACAAACCTCGGATAATCTCGTAGGACCGCGTTATTCAGTTTACCTAACGCTCTAGCCAGACTATATGAAAAGCTTTGAACGATTTACAGTAGTAGAAAAGTTTAAAAATGGTAATGTCATTCAGGCGTTCTCCGGGCAGTGCTACTCCAAGTATAAATTCAGACTTATATAACCATATCAATCAAGTCATGTGTGACGAAGTAACTTTTCCTTCTCTACAGTATTTATTGACGAGCTACGATTACGAACACGCGCCATCCCAGTATTTACGAACCGGTATTATTTACGCACCAACTCTATAATCTTATATCTAGTAATTTTGTAAGAAGTATCTACATGGTATTATAGTCGCATGTTTGTCTACTATTTAACCTTAAAATAAATATGAATAATGGTGACATAAACAATATTTCACTCAAAAAACATACTTTTTATGTAGTGCCTATGTTCGATTTCAATAAATAAATAAATCGTAAACAACAATACAAAAATACAACTTAATCTTTTTACAATAATTGGCGAAGGTCACGACCTGCCTTCTAAAATTTTCAACTGAATTCTTGACAAATCTTTTTGTATTTGGCGGAAGATTGAACTCTCGTTGCCTGCACCATTATTTGTATCTGTTTTTTTGTGAATAAACCAATTTTTATAATGAATAGAAGAAGAATCATAGTTTCACATTAGTGTTAACTAAGATTAGTATCAGCTATTTCAAAATGAAGCTTAAAAATTCCTATTGGATTCTTTTACTGCTAGATCTATTATTGATACAAAAATAAGTAGTAGAACTAAAAAGAACATAAATTACATGGACTTTACGGTATTTTCCGTTCTTTTCTATTGGTTCAACAGTATAGTAGACCAAGTCGGTACAAAAGAAATATTTCTTACACAAATTAAAACACAAACATGCTTAAACAAGAGTCCCTAAATGAATGAAAAATGAAAACTCGTATTTAATTTGCTTATTATAAATAAGTCTTTATTATTGTTTTATGTTTTAGACTCAATTATGGAAAAAGGTCCCTTAATAATGACAAACAAACAAGCAAGGTTCTCTTAGGAGAAGCGTTGTAGTAACAACGAGTAATCTGATTCAAAGACGCTTCTCTTACAGAAGGCTCGTAATAAACTCATTTGCAAAAAAAACGGGCACCTAAGCAATGAACCATTTCAAATGTTAATATTGCTTTGTTTGATAATTATAGGTAGTTTTATCCTCACAATTTGGTAAATTAATAAGCAAATAATCGTTTTCATCAGTATTTCATAAAATTTTGATACAATTTATGGGAAATAATGCTAAACCTCACTAGTAGTGTATGTTCGCTAGTAGTGCATATGCTCATGAAGTAAAAATAAAAAAGTTTTTTTGTTTGTTTTTCTTTAATAAAGTAAAAGCAGATAAATGTTTAATATCGAGTGTGACCCCCTCTAGCTAAAATCACAGCTGGAATTTGTTTGGGCATGCTAGCGAGTATATCCCGGATACTTGCTTGAGGAATACGTTCCCACTCCGCAGTAATCACATTCTTCAGCTCTCTGATGATCTGCGGAGCCGGTTGTACTGATCTCACACGTCGTTTCAGAACGTCCCAGACATGCTCTATGGGATTGAAGTCGGGACTTCGAGCTGGCCAATCCAAACGACGAATGCCGACCTCTTGAACATACGCTTTAACATCGCGAGATCGGTGGGCGCGAGCATTGTCGTCCATAAAAATCGAGTCTTCACCTAGAGCGGCCAATGCGGGTTGTGCATGAGGAATTAGAATTTCCGTTATGTATCGATGCCCAGTCAGTGAGCCGTTTTCAATGAAGACTAACTCTGTACGATCCATTGAATTTATTCCTGCCCAAAACATAACAGAGCCCCCACCATAAGGCATGATTTCTTCGAAACATGCCTTTGCAAAGCGTTCTCCTTGTCTTCTTAGCACTCGCCGACGTCTATCTTCACCGAACAGAGATATCCTGGCTTCATCAGAGAACAAACCCTATTCCAATCTTCTTGAGTCCATGATTCACAATTTCTAGCGAACCTAAGCCCGTGAACTCGGTGCTCACGGAGTAATTTGAGGCCGCGGGCCGGGCGGTGACTGCGTATATTGGCAGCGAGAAGCCTCCTCCTGACCGTCCATAGACTAATATGCACATTTCTTACTTCTTGGAGGTTGTTCTTAAGATCCACATACGAAAATTTGCGATTTCTCAATGCGCGACTCACAAGAAAACGATCATCTTGGTGGTGATCATCCGTGGTTGGGTACATGGTTTTCTTCCAGAACCAGGCCTTCTCTCGACGAAACCAGTCTCCTGATATCGCTGCCAGGTCCTTTGGACCGTCGAGCGACTAACATTTAGCCTCCTAGCCACGAAGCATTGGCTGCAAGCCTCTTCAAGCAGCGCGATAATTTTGGTAGCTTTTACCACTTTATCTACCATTTTTGATACAGCCAAACAGCAATAAATAAAGCTTTGACAGTCAAGGATATGAAATGAATCGATGAAAATTGAATAAAAGTTATGAAAGTCGATGTTATCTTCTGGAACTACGCGCCAAAAATATAGGATAAAAAGGGGTTTTCTGTAAAAATGAGCATCAAATGAAAATTTGAATTTAGAACGTACTTTTTTTAATACCACGGCATTTTTAAAACCGGCCAGTAACGTGTACAAACGACTGAAATCTTTTTTGTATTGTATCTTTTTAAAGATGAATGAAAATCAAAACCGCCCGTTTTTTTTGCAAATGAGTGTATATTATTTACGTGATTAGATGTAAGTAGATTATACGAGATGTATCTGACATTAATATAAGACCATTATGTAATTACTCGGAATCAATGTCGACAAATTCTCACTTAGTTACTTAGGTACTGTCATAATCACGGACAATACCTATTATAATACAGAATTTATGAATTATTTAAGATTGCAACACTGAAGGACAAGCTCTGCTGCTGCTCATTCTGTCTTTCCCATTGTACCATCAGTCATCTGGGCTTACAATTAGCAATAGTTCATATTCCAGATACTATACGCATGAGCGGTTTTCGTCAGCCTTAATAATAGCGAACAGCGAAGGAGTAAAATTCCCTACGTGCATCTGTATCTCCCTGAGCACATTACTCGTAGTATTACGGTAAAAATAACCTTTTTTGGGTTCGCTTCATTGGCATGCGGTAATTGGTTTTCACGTTTTGTGATTTAATATAATCTAATAGATCTAGATAGTCGTAATCTCCACCTCCAAAATATATCTAACGAAAAACACAGTAAATTTTGCTGGTAGATTGTAACCTCTAATTGAACGGCCACGATATGTGTTATTTTGGATTGAACTTTACCCAATACCTAACGCATTGTTTTTTTTTTACATTGTGGATAACGCAATAAATATAGATAGGTATGTTTTGCCCAGACTCTTAATTGTATATAATTACGATAACAACTAATTGTTAAATACAAAAGACGGACTCGTTTTCTATCGCCCACCCTAAGAATTTTCTATAGATTTTTTTTGTTCCATTTGTGGCTTATTCCGAGCTTTTACAGAAATTATGTCGGACTTACCTTATTAAGAAGATTCTAAATTATGATTGATGGTTGCATAATTGTATTTGACGAATACGGACACCGCTAAACCAAACTAGTGACAGAACCGTTATATCTTAATCTAATAAAAACATGTGTATAACCTGCTGTTCACTGCTATCACTGTGAAGACTCTTATGCCATATTCACAAAATTCGCCCGCGGTAGCCTTTAGCCGCACCTACTAAAGAGCAACACTAGTTAAAATAAAATAATACTTCTTACAATCATATCAATTAGCCTATTAGACCAAAGTATGGTATGGATACTGGGTATCGGATAGTCATACATTATGATACAAAGATATTTATTATTTTTAAAATATATGTAATACTCATGACTCAGGTACATGCCCCTTCTCGAACTCGAACTCAGGACGACGAGGATAGCAACCGTTACACCAGACGGTCGTATTATTATCCCTTAAATAAAACGTAATATGTCGTGATAGGACCCTATTTAATATTCTGTCTATTGAATCATTGTCGCAGCGGCGACAAACTGGTGTTTTTATCGATTTCCTATTTGGCGAGCTGTTATACACGTGCGTCGTTATGAAAAATGAAACATTAAACAGGCGACGTTATATAAGTTATTTAATTGTGATTCCTATTGTCCTATTTTGATATTTTATATTAAAATGTAGTAAACTTATTCATTAACATCTGCATTCAGGAAAGTTTCATAAACTTCAGTAACGTCTTCCTTGGTTTCCATGAGCACAGGTTGTACTTATAGTCCCACATAGTACGGGCTCAAGGTTTTAAAATACATTATTCCATTATGGGATTATGTACTATATACGTCAGCGCTCGCGTGAGTCGTGTGTTCACAATGATATTAGAAGGCTTCGCGCCAATTATGCACCTGGCTGTTTTTTTTTTCTATAAGAATGATACGCAAAGATATAGCTTGCGATAGGAGATAAGGCGATAAATTTCATCGACACCCTTGTTGAAACTGTACTGATGATATTTAAGTTATAATAAATAGTAAAAAAACGGTATTACTAAAAATATCAAACGACATCTAGCATTCAATTTAGCTTTCGACTAGACCAAAAGTCATAATAAATCATGAGACGAAACATTCTCACGTTTTTTTTTCCAGTTTGAAATAAAACTAAAAGTTTAAAGCATTCTACTAAACTGACTATTAAGAAGCTGACACATCATCATATCTTTAAATTTATTTTAAGCATAAAAGTATTAAAAATAAATGAAACTGGTTTTATTGTAAAGACTTTACTTTTCTTAAAATGAATCTCTAAATCTCTTTTTTGAGTGTAAAAATCAGGTTTAAATATGGGAAGTGGGTGATTTATTGAGGCCCAAAATTAATATGTTATTACGTATAATTCCTCACCAGTTTTAACGACCGTGGCATTTTGAGAACAATTATAAAACTGCTTAGTGGCCACATCGTCAGTGGAGTTATAAATGTAGCTAAATTTCATGTGGCTTTTGTAACTATTTTCAAAATCTATGCAACCAAAGCTGGGACTTCACATTTCCTAGCTTTAACTGACTTGAATTAGAATTTGTTTAGAAAAAGAATGTACATCAAAGTTAAACACTTCCGTACCTAAGGAAGACTAAAGCTTTCATTTGTCAGGGAATTTCTTCGGTTCAAAGCTTCAACATTATAGGATCAATCAATACAAAAAAAGAGTAGTTGAGTTCATGTGATTGTCTGTATACAACCTTTCGCTGTAGGAAAACCACATGGAATCGTTCTCTTGTGAATATTTAATTACCTGTTGTTTCTGGGAAACTGGTCATATGGTTTGTTATGGAAAGGCTTTTTTCAAGGGCGTTTTGGTAACCTTTATATTCTGCTATTTATATTTCTCTAATAAACAGCAATAAAGAAAATAAACATCATCAAACTTCCATAAAAGAATTCTTGTTTTTGAACTCTATATTTTTATCATAATGGATTGAACGTCTTTGATTGTTTAAATGGGGTATCGACACTCGGAATTCTCGAATGGGCGCCACAGATTGGAAAAACAAGAAAGAAGAAAGGCCCAAAGAGAGTAGCCTTACACTAATTTTGTTTCTATATTGAATTAAATTTAGAACTCTATGAGGTTCTAGAAAAAAGGATAGAGTGGAAAGCGCATTGGGATACATCTTGTGTTGCATTTTCCATTGACTTGTGCTGAAAAGTATGATAAACGACATGAAAAAGAAAATAGATTTTTTTTTCAAGTTTATTGAGTATTGGTGTCACTGTCCTCAGGTTCCTATGGCGATACGCGAATGGCATGATCCGGTCGAAACGCTGGGGTCGACAAGATGCTACCGTCGCTCAGCTGTTTACGAAACGCGCCCGCCTCACACCTGATGCACCCTGCTTCATCGTCGTCGGTGACCGCACTTGGACCTTCAAGGAGGCAAGTATTACGGTTGTTGTACGCCGTTGCCTTTTAATTATAGCACACCAAAATAAATCACAGAAAAAGTCACCCTATAGGACAAGCATCTTCTTAAGCGACTCCATCTGGACAAATCTTCGAATATATAATTAATAAACCCATACGTATGTATACAAAACTAGGATAATCAAATCCATATCCCAACCCTTATTGGGTAATATTAATAACTACCAGAGGAAATAAAAAGTAAGTTCCTATGGTTCCTAAGGTTGTTTGAGAAGGTGCTCATATTTAATTATTAATTTTTAATTTTATTTAAATTATTCTGCGTCAGAAGATAAGTGTCAGTTGACATAATCGAATTCACGAAACTTTATAGGCGATACAACGGACGTGATAGAATTTCAAATGGGCAATCCTACGTCGGTAAGAGCCGCATATTAATAAAACTTCCTTCCAAGTACGTAGGCCAGGTAGAGGCATCACCCTTGTTGACAGTAGATAATAGGAATCGTATTGAATAACAATTATGTATAACGGAATTATTTCCAGAGCCCCAGTCATGTGAATCGGGTCTCCGTTGATAACCTATTTAACTTAGAAACAAAAGTATATTCTCATTGTCAAATCTTATTTTTCATGATGCCGGCTATTTGAAAGCTTTATTTCATCCTCTAGGCGATCCTGAATTAAATAAATTATGTTTTGTTATTAGACAAGTAATTGATGACAAAAATGGTATTTTTTCTTTTTTTTGTCAAAAAGAATAATAATAAGTTTTCTACGATGTACGTAAAAACGTTTCTTAATGTTGAACTACCTTGATATCTTCAACAAAACAAGCGTAGACCTACTTAATCTATTTTTACATGTTAAACTGTTACCGAAATAGCTAATCAATCGTTAAATGCTTTACTGTTACAATTTTTGTACTGATCTAAAGACATTTACAATTCCTTAGTTTTATATTCAATATTATAATAGAATTCATTTGAGTTTGTATCAGGGAATTTAGCGATATCCGAATAGAGTATTCTGAACACTGATTTTCATTTCTGTTTTAAAAGTTAAACAGAAAGAAACTGTAACACTTTGAATCTGTTTTAGAAAATACCGGTTCATAAGTGTCAATATCTATTACAGTCAATAAGGTTCACATCGGCATAATTATGCGACAGCTCACTAATGATTTGGGTACTTTGAAATGCCTATGTTGGTGTACTGTGTATACACATAGATAGTTAAACGTAAAACAGTTTCTAACAGATTGGTAACAGAAAACATTATATCTGTTATACTTTTATAAGTGTTCGACGCAAAACAGGTTCAAAACACCCAAATAAGTGATACAGGAATAATTCTGTAACAGATTCAATGTGTAACCCTTATGAAAGTGTATCCTTATAAAGGTGTTTTAGATACAAATATCATGCAAAACGGGAACACCGAAAGAACTGTACTTCTGTGATGATGCCACACGTAACTACACTGAAATATAGGAGCCTTAACCATAGTTTAATATAAAGACATGACGAAAATCTCATTTTGCACAATGTTAGTGACCAATAGACAATTAAATAAATAAAAAAATAGTCATATTTATCGGACGACCAAATAGTCAGCTTTTGACTACAAAATATGTGGGCATACATACATACAATAGACTTTATGAATACTAACTACTAGGTTTACTAACTTTTACTAAATATAGACATAATCAACGAGTTTTACTTAAGTCGTACAATTTAATGGTGTTCAACTGTGTGTGGTGTAAAACTAGACAGTTAAAAAATTCGTACTGATTAATATTTTTGTCAAATTTGGTAATCTTGAATTTATACGTTTTTAAGCAGAGCAGTGTTGAAGAGACAATACAAATATAAATAGTAAACGTGTATAATTTCTAACGTATCTTTACATACGTGTGCACCTAACGGTGGTGTCGG
This sequence comes from Calamotropha paludella, assembly GCA_927399485.1. Lineage (NCBI taxonomy): Eukaryota > Metazoa > Arthropoda > Insecta > Lepidoptera > Crambidae > Calamotropha > Calamotropha paludella. Next base: position 19,433,715 of record OV656807.1, on the reverse strand, counting down.
GGTGGATTTGAGAAATACCGACAATATTTTACTCATGGCACATGTTCGAATACTTTAATTGATCGAAGTATTATGGCGCGAAAATTAGCTTTGATGATTTATGCTCAGATGGATGAGAAGTCCAACCAAGTGGCGAGGGTGATGCAAGAACACCTGGGATTGAAGCGTGGCGACGTGGTATGCGTGTTCATGCCAAACTGCGCGGAGTACGTGTGGACGTGGCTGGGTATGGCGAAGGTCGGCGCCGTCTCCGCGCTTATTAACAGCAATCTGCGCCATAAGCCGCTGCTGCACTGTGTCCAAGTAGCTGAGCCCAAAGCCATCGTTTTCTCCGATCAGCTAGCTAGCGGTGAGTCCCTATATCCCATGTACAGTCACTTGACCTTTCATCATGAGCGCTTAACTAATGTCACCATCACCATCATAAGAGCTTATGGTGAAGCCTCTGCGTACAACGGACACTGCGTGCGTAATGATGAAGTATTTGTAGGTTTTCCTATTCACAACTATTCAGAACGACCTTAATTTTTTTTGTGAACTTTACATATTCAAATATTTTATAAATCTGACGTTGTCCACAGCCGTGGAAGAGCTTCGAGGGCAACTGCCAGGCGACCTCAAGCTATTCCAACTGTATGGGCAGTGCGCTGGCGGGGTGTTAGACCTTGCGGCTGAGATGGGCAAGCACCCTCCTGAGGCGCCGCTCGTCACCGAGACGCTGCACTATAAAGATACTCTCCTCTATATATACACGTCTGGCACAACCGGCATGCCTAAAGCTGCAGTGCTACCTAATTCAAAGTAAGTAGAAAGAAAGGTATAAATATGTAGTAATTCGGCTAAATGATCCTAATCAACTAAGAATATAGGTACTCGAAGTTATCTGTAATGGGAATGTAATATACTAATACGTACGCATAATTAGGTAAAAACAGCGTCCAATATAATTTTCACAACTTGCACGGGGATCGCTATCTATGAAAGGTCCTTAAGGGCTCTTATAAAATTGTTCTGCGGCAGAACTTAACCCGGTGACTGGCACAAATTAAACTTGCCAAGTAATCACAATGCGTATCGCATGATGTCTCGACAATCAAGAGCGATGCTATTCCGCAACCGAGACAGACTTCGAATCTCACCGAGGAGCACCATTTTAGACAATCGAGCGCTCCCCTTGTGCTCCATCATTAAGTAAACGGGCCCATAAAAAAATAAAAATTGTCTTCATGACATGAGTAGTACAAGTAGTAGGTACAATGAATATTAAGAGATGTAGGTTTATAGTTCACACTTTCGTACACTTATTGAAGTTAAACTCCTTTCTTTTGCCATTATTCTAATCATCTTTTAACGATGGTTATTTCCAAGTTGGCAGCCTTAGGGTTGAATCACATCTGTCAGCACGGAATCGCATTATTTAATACTCTATCGTTAAATAATGCGTTGCGTTGCGTGCGTAATCTGACGTTCCTGGACTATAGAAAGGGATTCAACAAGAATAAATGCGTTTTCGTACTGACAGATGTGCTTAACGCTTAATGGATTTATGGATAAATCATACTCCATTATATTCAGGTATCTTCTGGTAATGGTCGCGACGGTGCACATGTTGGGTCTTAAGAGCACAGACCGTCTGTATAACGCTCTCCCGTTATACCATACGGCGGGCGGCCTGGTGGGAACAGGCGCTGCGCTCGTGGACGGTATACCTTCTGTCATCCGCCCGCGCTTCTCCGCTTCTAACTACTGGAGCGACTGTGTCAAGTACGACTGTACGGTGAGAAAGAACATTTTAAATAGTGCATAATTAATATTAATTGCCTATGCCTTGTTGTCCTGCAGATCCAGTATTAGTAACATCACTGGTTATTTTGTCCAACTTTTTAGTAAGCTACTTGATAATAATACCGAAACAATAAAAAATGGTATCCTAGCATCATTAAATACGGACAACATACATCTTGAATAGTAGATAGGTGTTAAATAATCGGGATGATACAAATGAGTTCAAAGTATTTTTTTATTTGTAGGTGGCTCAGTACATCGGCGAGATGTGCCGGTACCTGCTGGCGCAGCCGCCGCGCCCCACTGACACGCAACACCGCGTGCGCATTATGGTCGGCAACGGCATGCGTCCCGCCATCTGGCAGCAAATTGTTGATAGGTTAATACACTGTCATACATTTTGTACAGAAACGCACCTGTAGCGATTGGACGCCCAATCGGAATGATAATTTCTTACATTTACACCAATAAGCCTAGCCCAAATTATGGTTGTAAGGCTTGTATTGCGGATACTATGGAAAGGGTACAAAAGCTCTTATGTATTCCACAACAATCTGCCCCTTCCTTAACTCCTACCTGCTCTCCCAAACTGGTCGTTTAAACTGGTCGTCGCAATCGATTGTAGGAGCGCATCTGATTAAAAAACCCCTTTCTATTATAGTTATATTTTAAATAATAATTTTCAATTATAATTATAACCATCTTATCTTATATAAATATTGCTACAATTGAGTCATGCAACACATGACCTGAGTGCGGATTAGTGGGTGCAAGCGATTACAAATGCAGCCAGTAGGTACTATTGGCTTAACGTGTTATACGAAACAAAGGATGACCTCGAGATACTTGATTTTCTTTTGTTTAGCCACCCGATGACCGATTCTTGCGATACCTAGTTGCTTATCCAATAATATATATACAGCTTAATTTGCAAATAAAAAATGAAGTAAAACCTGCACAATCGCAGGCCGAACTACTCTTTTTTAGGGTTCCGTACCTCAAAAGGACAAAACGGAACCTTTATAGGATCACTTTGTTGTCCGTCCGTCCGTCTGTCAAGACCGTTTTTCTCAGGAACGCGTGGCGGTATCAAACTAAAATTTATATCCAATACTCAGGCCTACTGTCCCTTGGAGATGTGAAAAAATCAAACTCCTAAGCCAAAGCAATCAAAAGATACAGACGTTAATGCCGCAAATTCCCGCAAATTTTCGAAACTCGCACGGGAATTAAAACCTACAGGGTACTTCTCGTAGACTTAGAACCTTGACATTTGGTACGAAGTAACGTCTTATAGTACAGATAAAGGAAAAAATGCAAAAACCGTAAATTTTTAGTTACATCATATAATAAAAAATATTTTTGGAAATTTTAAAGTTACTACCTCTTTTCTCATGAACGCGTAGAGGTATTAAATTGAAATTCATATCAAATACTCAGGTCTATAATACCTTTGAGCTGTAACAAAATCAAACTTTTATGTCAACGCAATCAAAAGAAATAGCAATTTAAGCCGCATATTTTCGAACTCGCAACTACTCGCCAGGGAATCAGTTTAACAGCACATATAAAAGAAAAATTCCGAAAACCTTAAATTTTTTGTTATATATTCATTTTGCAATAAAAATACCATAACTATGACTCGACTGTCGTGATGGGTGAACTTTTTTATGTTTGTTTCAGCTTAGATTGTAAGTTCAAGAGGCCTATTGAGTATATTTTTAATGAGGCACGAGACGACAATTTACTTACCGCACAGTTCGACTTACAAGAATAACAGAATTATATTAAGAAACTTATTAATCACTTATTTCAAATAAAATAACCTAAGCTTTAGTTATGTTAATAATATTTTTGTTTAGGTTTAAAGTGCCACAGATAAATGAAATCTATGGAGCTACAGAGGGCAACGCAAATATAAGTGAGTGTTTACTTATTTAAATATTTAATATTAATAACTAGCATTATCTCTGTTCTCGCATGCATGGGGTAAATATGATCGTTAAGCACCATTCACATATACCGACACGTAGCGTGTCCAGCACGTAACGTGGCAGACACGGCACAGACACTAGTTTTCACACCATACAGACAACTCACTCACAGACGCCGACAGACAAACTAGTGAGTTAAATGCAAACTTACCTACTACAAGCATGTTTAAAAACTTTTCGGTTGAAGAATTAGCCGTGGTAGCAATTTTGCTTGAAGAAGAAGAAGAAGGAACGAGATCGGATCGTGTTCAAGTAGAGCAAAAGAGGAAGAGAAGATTTGTCGTGCATCCAATGAATGTAAAAGAAAAGAAGAAGGAGAATTCTACACACTCTACAAAGAGCTACAAGACGATGAAGAAAGATTTTTCATCACTGATTCAATAAAAAAATAACAATGTGAAAATATTCATTGATGCCACAGACACGCACCAGCACAGACAAAGTAATTCATACCAAGTGTGCCAGTGCTACAGACACTGACAGACATTCACAGACACGGGACAGCACAGACAAATTTATTCTTTACGACAATACTGGCCGTTGCTGGCGCGTGTCTGTGCGGACACGTTCCGCTCAATGTCTGTAGAAGTGAATACTCATACAGATAATACATGTAATATTTTTTTTGTGTCTGTGCTGGTACGGCGTGGACACGCTACGTGTCGGTATATGTGAATGGTGCTTTAGTAGTTAGTAGGTAAATTCAACACTCAGAAAACGTGCTCAAGCAAGAATTAAAACTTTGGTATCTTTTATCTGAAATAATATATTTATAGCTAGTTTTCAAACACGTTAATACATTACAACGCGAATCAATTAAACGGTCATTAAAACCATATGAAGTATATCTACATATATTAAGCTGCTTTTTAATTCGATGTACTATTTTATACATACTCTTCCACATACGACATTACTACGACTTGTTACGAATCACAAAGATTCGTGTTCGATAACCGACTCGTGTATAACATTTATATTATATTTATGAAATTCCATGAATGCATGCATTTTTTGTTACCTTCAAAAAAGCGATGTGATTTTTAAACAATATTTTAGTATCTGTTATACACTCGGCGTCAAAAAAATCGCACCTCTAAGAAAATCACGTTCAAATGGCATTAACTCTGGATATGCACATGCAGTCGTATTAATTATAATTTTATTTAAAAGGTTACTTAATTAACTTAATAAAAAAACATTATTTTTCATTATCAAATAAAACCTAAAGCAACAAATAAAGGGTCACAAAAATTCTAAGGAAATTTTGCTGCTCGGGAGAGTCGCGAGTTGCGCTAACTTTGTGGGTATAAAGAGGTCAACACGGGTTCAATGTGGGTCATTCGCTATTAAACCGTTGAAGGGGACACACGCACTGATTTTACTGAAGAAAGAACATCTGGAAAATGGACACTACAGCTGATGAGGCCGCTCAAGTGGTTGCACTACTGCAAGCAGGGGTGCGGCAGTGTGATGTCGCCCGGCAACTGAATCTGAGCCGTTTTTCGGTTCGTAGAGTCTACCAGCGCTTTTTAGAGACCGGTGGCTATATCCGGCGACATGGGTCCGGTAGACGTCGCTGCACTTCGGAAAGAGACGACCGGTTCGTTGTGTCGTACTCTTTGAGAAATCGCTTCTCAAACGCTGTTCAGCTGCAACAGGAGCTCCAGGCAGTTCGCAGACGCACCGTGAGTGTATCCACGGTTAGAAGAAGACTGAAGGAGAAGAACATAGCAGCCCGCAGAGCTGCTACAGGTCCAAAATTGACTGCAGCGCACCGACGAGCCCGCTTGCAGTTTGCTCGCGACCACGTCGATTGGACCATTGAGCAGTGGGGAGCTGTTCTCTTCTCAGACGAGACACGAGTGTGTCTTTTCTGCAACGACCGACGAAGAAGAGTATACCGGAGGCAGGGTGAACGTTTCGCTCAAGCCTGCATCCAGGAGACGGTGGAATATGGAGGCGGATCCTGCATGTTCTGGGGCGGTATGTCGGCTGCCGGCAAAACCGACCTGGTCTGCGTCTCCCGGACCGGAGGTGCTCGCGGACAAGGGTCGCTGACTGCGCGCCGCTATATCACAGAGATCCTGGATGTGCATGTGGTCCCTTTTGCCGAATCTTTTGGCGAGGGGTTCACATTAATGCACGACAACGCTCGCGCACACACTGCAGCCATCGTGAACGACTTCCTGCGGAGGTCCCAAATTCCTGTGATGCAGTGGCCAGCGAGAAGTCCTGATCTGAATCCGATAGAGCACCTCTGGGACCATCTTAAACGTAAGGTTCGATCTCGGGATCCGGCTCCTTCGACTCTAGAGGAACTCCAAACCGCGGTGATTGAAGAATGGGGTCTTATCCCTCAAGAAGAGCTCCTGAAGTTGGTGAGGTCTATGAGGGACCGTATGGAAGCCGTCATCAGGGCAAGGGGGGGTAACACTAGATTTTGAGTTAATTTTAAGACACTTTTTGTACATTTTTTTTGTAAATTATCGATTATTAATTAGGACTTAATTAAGATTTTTTATTATTTTTCAAATTTTTATGCTTTTTGTATAATTTTAATTAAAAAAAAGATTGCACTTAATTGTTGTTTGATGCTCCTTTTTGTTACCTTTCTAATGATACCTAACACTATCCTCTATATAAGGTTTAGGAATTTTTGAATAAGATTTTTATAAGGTGCGATTTTTTTGACGCCGAGTTTAGTTTTACTTTTAGTACGTAGGCATAACAATTTGATATCAACGTAATCGCTTTGAATTGTTTGTCTTAAGCAACTACACCAAAACAATTATATTATTATATGTTAATCACCTTATTTGTAGCTGTTCATTATCATTCAATGTGTGTCAACAACCTTACATGCGTCAGACTTGTTTGATAAAAATCAAGAAGAAGATCACTATTTCGTTTTGGGGTCTTGTTATTGTAGTATATTTGATACTATTAATTGTTTCATATCATATTGTTATTTGGACTTTAAGTTTGTAGATAGCCTCTTTTTGCCTTGAAATTGGTATGCATACCTAAGTGTGTTCTGGCCGAATCTACTCACACCCATTGTCTTTCCAAATAGACGAAGTTTCACTCGTCTGAAACTGGGTCGGTAGCTGTCGAAGAAAATGCACGGCATGAATTTACAGGGGATGACGGGTGTGTTTAATCGGTCACAAAATCGGTAAGGGGGCATCCATCAATTACGTAAGCTATTTTTCGATCAGTTTAGACTCCTCCCCCCCTTAGGTGAGATTTGGCTGGACCCCCCCCTCCCCTTACGTGAGATTGAAGCTAAAAATATTTTTAACAAAATTTAGGCAAAATGAACACTTAAAATATATTTTTTTTAATTTCTGTAGTATTTTATATTTTTAAAGTTGACGTGAGATTTTCGATTGTCCCCCCTCCGGTTTAAATGAGATTTGGTAAGATTTTACAGGACCCCCCCCCATTCTGAGCTCACGTAATTAATGGATGCCCCCTAATAAGACGAAGGCAAGATCGGTCGTGTTCGGGAAAATTAAGTCACTTGGCTATGGATGTGACTTTTATTGATTAATTTTTTTTATAATTAATTAATTTGAACCAATTTACTTATATTTGAACTCTAGGCATAGATAAATATATTTTTTCCTTCGTTCCTTCGTTTTTTACTTTACTAGCACTTACAAAATCATTCTATCTAAATTAAATATAATTAATTAAGTTTATTTTAAATATTTGTTTAATTTTATCATCAAAAGTTAAGGGTTAGTGAAGAAATTTTGTCAATAGTAGCGTTATAAATCTACTCTGAAAAATCTCATGGTGGTGCAGATAATCATTATAACATTACCCAGTGGTAATTACGTCAGTACGTAATCAAAGGTTTAGGTATTTTAGTATGACTATAAAACGCTCATTATAGGGAACAAAGTACACGAGAAACGTGGAAAGTATTAAAATAGATAATATTCGCCTGCTATGTAATAGTAGAGTAGCACCAATCCTTCACACTTAGGTAAGGGTGTCGGAAAAAGCGGCTCATGATATTGTAGTTAATCTCTTTACTCGCCCCGTAGACGAAGACCACAATTGATCAGCGTTTTCTTATTATAGTCGTTATTACTTTGACTGAAAGCTCCCACGCTGCCGCCCTCGATCAAACGTGGAGTTTTATGTCAAAAAAACCCATTTTTGGGGGAAGCCTAGACACAGTGGACGTCTTTCGGCTAAAATGATGATGATCAATAAAATGAAAATAACTTTAAAATGAATGATTCTATCTTCCAGTAAACGTGGACAATACACTGGGAGCCGTAGGGTTCCTACCGAAGTTGGTGCCCACTAGTCTACACCCCATCGCCCTGGTCCGCGCGGACGAGCAAGGCAACCTAATCCGAGGACCGGACGGGTTCTGTATACGCTGCGTGCCGAGTGAGTTCAAATAAAAATGATTATTTATAAAATGAAACATTTTTTAAAGAAAGTACAGACGATCAATTGTTTTTCAGGAATCGCGTACGTAAAGTCTGTTCATTCTAACTTGTCCTATTTGGTAAACAATCTTGGCATAACTTTTTAACGAAATCGCCCATTTAAAAATAAAATAATAACAAAGTCAATAATCTATTACAATAAATTGTTATTATAGACTGAAACCTATTGAATCTAGTTATCAATTGATTTTTAATACTGCATTTTCAATAAAAAGGAGTGCCAAAATTGTTTACCAAATAGGACAAGTTAGAATGAACAGACTGTAGGTAGGTTGTCATTCTTAATTTAAATTAAAAAAAAATAAACGCGCTTAGTGATCAGTTAAACTTGTTTCATTTCAATAAGTAAACAACGCGAAAGCAGAAGAACTAAACATTTTGTCCCTTTCTTACACCTTAGACAAGTTAAATTATTTCTAGTAATATTTAATTTAGATCTAGCTGGTAAATGCTTAAATAAACAAGAAATTTAATAAATATTTTGTTTTTTTTCATTAACGCATATTCTTCCGATGTCACTGATTTTTGAGTTTTGAAATCACGTGCATTGGCTTACTAAAAAAAACAATGAAAACATATATATGAATAGGTGTTATTTGGCAATACTAATTACTAATACACATTTAATCTGAAATAAATGAATGTATTATTCTTATTATATGAGTTTACAGAGTATTTATTTTAGATTTTAAATTCAAAACTTAATTTCATGATATTGAAGCCTATCATACAAATAACTCAAACAGGACAATAACATTATTTTGTAAATTTTGATCGAATAACATTGAAACTAACCATGTAAATGATATTCATTTATTTTAAAGCTTAATGACGTAACCTGCTTGAGTGAGTTCGTTTTAACGTACATACATAATGTATCTACTTCAAGTAATGAATTCGACACCAAATACAATTAAAAACGATAACTAATTTAAACGTTTTATATAAAGTAGTTTATTTCATTACAGATGAACCTGGCATGTTTATTGGACTCATCGCTCAGGGCAACGCTTCTAGGGAGTACTACGGATACGTGGACAAGGTACCTTAGACAAATTCAATAGCTGACCTAGCTAACTTGGTAGGTACTTAAGTTTAAAGAAATCATGAATATTCAGGCAAATTATGTAAAACATGACTTCCATGACAACCAGGAAATGGACACTTTTTTATTTGTTGCGGAAACCAATCAATTTCAATGCAAATTAGGTAATATTTTTTACATGAAGATTTGTTTGTAGAGAGAAAAACACGCTACAAAAGCAGTTAATATTTTTGTGCAGCAAGTATTTAAATAATTTAATATTTCTTATACTCACACCAATCAGCCTAGCACAAGTAAGCACTGTAAGGCATGTGTTATGGTTACTAAGGTGACGGATATTTGATACGTAGATATGTAATATGTATATACATATATATATATTATATAAAATATTATTTATAAATATATAATATGTAGACTCAGGTACAAATGCTCATATTCATCACAAACATCTGCCCCTTCAGGGAGTCGAACCCATGGCCGTTGGTGCGAAAGGCAGGATTGCCACTGTTGCACCAAACGATCGTCAACCTTGCGTAAAACATATTTTGCTATATTTTGAGAACCACGATGGCGCAGAATTTAGTGCGTTCAGTCTGCGGTTGAGGAGATTAAGTTACTTTCGCATGGGCCCATAGGCTGGTTAAAAAATGTATGTAACGTAATTTCTTACGTTACAGTCGATTTGGTCTTGGCCTACAGCTGTAGGCCGTATTACCCGTCACTTCGCATTGAACCCGAGTGGTGAGGAATGGCTCATTCTTTCTGGGATGCATTCATCCATACAGTAAATCAAATTATTCAAACATTTAATTATTTTAAGGATATAAAGGCTCTGGATGGACTAAAAATGAAATATGCACTTAAAATCGCTTACCAATAATGTATTTTACATTTAAGATGACTACTATACATGTAAATACTGAAAATATTTCATTTATATAAAATATTGTAAAATGTTAACTTAGAAACTCGATCATAGTGGTTGCAGGTTACATTGCAGATTTGTAGGTAACAACAGTAGTACCTACAAATCTGCAATGTTTATCGCAATAAATATATTGAATTGAATCGAGGCTAATAATAAAAACACACTTGTTCCAGAGCGAGAGCAACAAAAAGTTGGTCCGTGACGTGTTCCAAAAGGGCGACGCAGCGTTCGTGAGCGGTGACATCTTGGTGGCGGACGAGCTCGGCTACCTGTACTTCCGCGACCGCACTGGCGACACCTACCGGTGGAAGGGGGAGAATGTTGCCACAGCTGAAGTAGAAGACGCACTGGGACCAGCCCTCGGACAGAGGTCCTGCGTTGTCTATGGCGTCTCGGTGAGTATTACATATCCCGTGTTCTCGGAAACGCATAAGTCTAACTCCTACTTTTATCATTCAATTATTTGAAAACGCTTTAACCATTTTAAGGATATTTTATTTATTCAGGTAATTTCAGAGTACACATGGCGGGTGGTGGTATTTACGGTATTGTTAAGTTGTGCAAGAAAATACTCGTACACAGTTTTCCAGTAGGGGTTTACCTGTTCTTTAAGAATTGTCCACTAAACAAAGAAGTAATTTCATGAAAATACAAAATACGTGTTTGATTTTTTAATAGATATTAACCTAAATTAAGTCAATTCACTAATGTCTTTATTGTTTTATTTATTTATTAATTTATTGATTACTAATATTTATAACAAGATCAATTCGACTCATCGAGTGATAGTGAGTTTTGTATTGTTACAGCATACATTACTCTTACTCGACGAGCGCTGTTGGTCTAGCTCGTAAACTAATTTATGAGTCTGCGTAAATATTTTCCCTAAGCTTCCGTAGTGCGTCTTATTGTAACAGAATGTTAACATTGGCATTCTGATCAGGTCCCACAGACTGAAGGACGCGTGGGCATGGCGGCCATAGCGGATGAAAGCCGAGCGTTGGAGCTGACTAAGCTGGCGCGTCACCTCGACGATTCACTACCCTCCTATGCGCGCCCACTCTTTCTGCGCCTCGTCAAAGATATTGAGATCACCAGTTAGTATTGTTACCTTCTTGCTTTTTAGAGATCTTAGCAGTAGAGACCTTTTATGTATACAAGGTGTTTGTACTCTTGACCCTAGTAGTATTTCTTTATTATCTGTCGTCACGTTATAGCGTGGCGTGCTGTACACACACAAAATAATCGCGATTTTGTAAGTATATCATGTATAAGTAACGTTTCAAATTCCCCCCGGTTAAGTATAGTTTATTTCAGCTGAATGAGGAAGACGAATTGTACGCTATCAATACTAGTAGTTTGTTACCTGTTGTTTTGTATTAAGATTATTACTTGCACGTTAACAACTCTAATCTATTATCCTATAAGCATTAATTACAATCCAATTAAAGTCGCAACAAGACATAGTAAATACAATTTAAAATTGACAAAGGTTGTAGCTTTGAATTCTTCCAATTTCAGGTACGTTCAAATTGAAGAAATTGCACTACCAGAAAGAAGGCTTCGACCCGGATGTGATTAAGGATCCGCTATACTACAGGTCCGGCGATCAGTTCGTGCCGGTAACCACCCAGCTGTTCGCCGACATCTGTGCGGGCCGTGTTAAACTCTAGGCCTCTTTAGCGCGTCACCATGAAAGAACATCCGAATGTATTGCTCACTCAAACCATCAGTATCAGCCTAGCTTCAAATTCATCGTAACAGATGCTGATATTTTCGATAGTAAAAAAAGGACAGCTTAATCTCTCTAGACTTTTTAAAAGTAATAAAGAAGAGTTTTGGTGACAGTTTGGTTTGGCTTAGAGTTTAAATTAATGTTATCAATATAAATTATAGCACGTAATTTTTAGTGTTTCTGTGATGGAATTAAGAATAAACGAAGAGTTAAAACCAAAATGGTCAAAGACCTCTTTAGGCTATATCAGAGTGAGGGTGCGCTATTTTTTTTCGTTTTGAGTACCGTATAGAAAGAAGCTTTTATTAATAATATGTAAATACAGCTGACCATGCTAATTAGACGACTGTCAAGGTGACGTTTCTTATGGGGCAATGCGCACCGCACTGTCGGGAACGTAAGAGTTGAAACAGTTATGTCAATGTCACGGTTGACAGTTGACAAAATTTTTATGGCTTTTATTACCATGTGCAGGTGCCCGAGAGTTGTGATACTGTACAAAAATATGCATAATTTTTAGAATTGTAACGGGACTATTATTATTTGAATAGATTTTTTTTGCAAACTCTAAGTCAGATGTGATTTACACGTTATAAAAATAGCTCGCCTTATTCGTTGATTATTTTTGTTTTTTTGTTATAATTTTGTAATTGTGTTAATGTTGTGAGTTAGAGAATTCAGGAATTGTATCACAATATTTTGTTATTATAAATTAACCTAAACGAATTGTAGGTGTTTTGAAACACAAGAGTGACATTATAGTCAATTTAAAATACTTTAGTAAATATGTATACTCGAGGAATTGCGGTATAAATAAATTCAAATAATGAAACATTATTTTAAATATTTTCATTTCTTTAATAAAGAATCGCTTGATCTTATTTACAAAGATATAAGTGAGCAAGTTTTAATATTTTAGAGGATACCATTGTCCTCGAGTATACAGCTTTTCCTACAGGCGGGTAATAAATAAAATTTAGTGATAAGTAAAAGTGGGGGAAGAGGTAATTGACTTGAACTTCGGGATTATTAAATTTGAATTAATTTGTTAAAGGGCAATATAGCATAACTGAAAATATTATTCAGTATAACAATTACCAAGTTATGACATAATTTATATGCTGTGGCAATTAGTAAATTGATCCAATTATTCTGTAGATAAATTTATTGTAGATAGAACATTCCACCATCTAGTCTGGTAAGATGTTTTTGTTACTTACGCACGTTATTAGAAAATTTTCAGTTCCTATTCTAGAAGCGACGTCTAGTTTGAGGCACTTAGGTACCCTACAAGTTAATCGGTTACCTTTGATTTACTAGAATCACATACAAATAGTCATAAAGCACTTTACAACAACCAACTAAGGGATTTTCCATTTAGATTTCGTGCCTTGTAACGAGAACCGTTGTACTGTAGTCTAAGTACTTAGTACGCCGTTTAAAACAGCTCCAAATTGTAAGTTGTAAATAAAAACATTCATTATAGTGTTCGATTTTGATTCACCAATCACCTAAAACCACTGAGCTTTCAAAAATAAGTTCATGAAGCTTAACCTAAAGCCTTTGCCTATAATCATCAAGATTCATGATTTAGTCTTGCTGGCAGTTGTCAGGTTTTTGCCAGTTTCCGGATAGCTGTTTCGACTAGTCGGATCAACGGGAATTGTATTATGTGAGTCATTGAGTTCTAGGAGGAATGAGAACTATACTTGAAAACAAAATTAATATTTCTCTCCCCGTGGAGAGATTTAATAGGTGATATATTCTTCAAACGAGCTATCCTCCATTAAGATAATATTCTGTCCGATTTAAATAATGATTTGATTTCATATACATAAATACGAAAATTAATGAAGAAATGAAAATGCAATTTCTTTTGAAACCAATATGTAATCTCTAGTATATATAAAATCAAGTGAAATTAACAAATATGTAATTTTACTAATGTAAAAGTAAATTAAATAAAAACTACTAAAATATATTATCTGATTACGACTCTAAAACAATAGTCTAAGGAATGTATTTGTAATACTCAGCAAAAACAAAAAAAAATAACCATCTTCATAACTTATTTTAAAATTAATTCAACGTAAAATAAATATTTTATATAATAACTTTTATCTAAAGCGATCGGTCATAAAACATACTACGACTAGATTCAATATACAAGTATGTACAGATCTTTGAGTGAATATCAATTAATAGCTTTTTTTATTACAAATGTAGCAAATAAAGGCTGCCTTTGATTAGTGTTGCTGTGAATACAATATCTTTAGGGCAATTTTTCAACTCTTGTTTTTCAGTCAAAGGAAATATCACTCAAACCTAAGGATATTAAATAACAATGCAATGGAATGGGTCTGTATAGTATAATTAAACGATACATTTCCTTTTCCTTCTGTTACTGTATTATAACTTCTCTTGCTTAATGTTTGTTTTATACAACCACATTTTAAAACTATCTTCCATGAAAATTGGAAACTTAATTTATAATTAATACAGCAACACTAACTTACAAATTGTAGTAACCAGGGTTAAACAATGTCCATCATAGCACCATATAACAAGTGTATTGACATGAATCAATCTCAGAAACTGAACAGTAAATGTAGCCATAAATTTTTAGTGTTTGATCACATCGATTTTTGTAGCCAGTATGAGTAGCCAACAAAAAAGAAAGAAAGAATTGGCCATCACATCACATTAAATACACAACAGGCAAATATATAAATATCTTAGAGCCAAAGACAAGTCTACAGACTACATATTAGTTAATAGTGCGAAGGGCCGATTGAAAAAAGGGCCATCTGGATAATCGGTATTGAGCGTTTATCCAGTGTAAGAATTGAATTTTACTCAGTGCACATGCTCTCGTGAGGTATTGCATACGTACACTCGCGTCAAAATTGGTGACGATCGAGATGTTTATATAATTAGAAATGTTTAAGTGGAGTTTAATACAATGAAATGCTCTTTTTAATACCTAACGACGCTACCGTTCCGGAACGGTAGCGATCCTGCCTTTCACACCGACGGTCTTGGGTTCGAATCCCGGCAGGGGCAGATGTTTTTATGATGAATACGAGCATTTGTACCTGAGTCATGGGTGTTTATATATATTTCTATTAATATTACATATCTATGTATCATATATGTATGTCTATCCGTTACCCTAGTATCCATAACACAAGCCTTATAGTGCTTACTTTGGGCTAGGTTAATTGGTGTGAATGTAAATAAAAAAATGACAAAATGCTTGAGGTATGGAACATTGTCAACAATATAACAAATTCTAGCTGCCTGTTATTACTGCCTGATATCGGAGCCTACTACATTAGATTTATAACATGGCCGCCACGCGCCGAGCAATCGCGAATCTTGTTTAATTTAATTCCCTATAACTTACGTCTTACTTTTGAACCCTGGTTGACTATTTCAAAGGCAACAAATACATAATGTACCAAAAGGGCAGTGTCGACTTTCATTTAATTTATTATCTACTCCATATTTCCAATTTAATCAGATTTTACAAATTTTATATATAATAGCACATTAACAAATATGTTATTATGATACTTATAACAATTTTTGAAGCGAATTTACAACATCAGTGTTTCCATTACAACAGTCACAAGTTCAGCAAAAGCGCCATACAAAAATGTATCGAATGACTAGCTGCTTAAATACCAATATAGCACAATGTCAAACCTTTTAATTATCTCCTGCTTTTAATAGCAGATGTTTCTTAACATTAAGAGAAATAATAAGTGCTTACTCATGAATTGTATGAGTATTTTAAGCAAAGTATTAAAGTATATAAATTCTTGGAAACAGAAACAAAAGCCACTATTTTCAATATCAATCAATTATTCAATTATTTTGATTGTAGTTTAAAAAATGGTTTTGATTCCAAATTAACTGTACAAACTATAGTTATTATTTGTCTTACAGATGTTTTGCGTACTTCGTAGAGTGAAAGAAAAGTTGACAATTTCATAGATTTGGACCTAATACTAAAAAAAGACTTCTTACGGACTATAGTATTGTCCGTAAGACAATAATACTGCTAAATGTTACCAGAAATAAAAAATAGTCATGAGCATTCATGATTATTTTTTTTAATAGCATTATTACACTTTTCAAAACTGGAACAGGTGAAGACGTGTCGAAAGCAGAATTTTAGCGTTTGGTGCATTTTTATTATTTAATTAACAATTACTTCATATTTTATAGTTGATTTGATGATAATTTTTAATACAGAAAATGAACGTTAAACTTATGATAATGAAATAAAGCAGTGACTTGAACTAATGCTTACTTCGATTAAAATATTATGTTATAGTTGTATGTTTTTCTACATAAAAACATATTTTATCCTAATTATACCGTTTTAGCTGATTGGAATCGCTATTGAGTTTCTTTTTACTTTTAATGCATTTATCACCAGACATTCTCTATTTCATGGCAATAATTGCCAATGGATCTTAAAATAAGGTAATTCAGGTGGAAAGCATCAAGAGCAGAGAAACATCAATTTTATGACATGACACTATGGAAGTAAGATATTATGTATCGTTGATAACTATGATTAGTTCATTCATCGCACGTCACATATTATCTACTGTAACATGTGCCGTGCGAGCCACCACACTAAGAAAAAAAAATGTTATGGATCATGCATAAAAATAATATTTAAAACCAAAAACGCTGTACGGAAGTGTACGGCTGTGAGATGTGACGCGCTACAAAATGCCGGTTTAGGCCAACAAACAATGCCAGTTAATAATGGGCTGGTATTTGGCAAGCATTAGAAGCTAATTTCTAGACATACTTAAAACTCATATTTAAGACACGTGCTGCTCTATAGTTACTTTATAATAGTAGAACATCAACAAGTAAGGCTTTTCATAGCATAAGAGGAATTTTACAAACGAAGCACGCATCATTGCTTGCTTTTGACTTCTTCAATGAACATATGTATATATATCAACTGAAGAAATTTGAGTAATAAAAAAATAAGTAGATAAGTGCTAACTAGCCTGTTTTCCTTTACAACTTTTTAATAACTCCTCGCATGCAAAGTTTAGTTTAAAATTCAAATTATTATTTTAGAATTTAATCCCATTAAAAACGAAAAGCTTTGCTTAAATCAAAAGGTCTCCTTTTAATAATTTGTCTTTAAAAGCATTAAATTAAGTAAATTTTGTCAACCAAACATAAGTTATTTGTAAAAAATACTATATACATATTTGGTACAAAAGGTTTTTAGTTTTCTAAATAAGAATAAAATAATTGTACATTATTTTTATGTAAAGAAATCAGTTTAAATGATCACTTCTCAGTTGCACTGTTAACCATAAAACTATAAGCATCAAACATTCTTACATAGATTTATAAATATTTATTTAGCGCCGAGTGAAACCAAATATTTGAGATTAATTAGAGAAAATTTGTCCGACAAGTCTATTTGCATTTGTCCTTTTAACATTGGTCATTGAAAATCTCAATACATTCTAAAAACTTAAAGATTTTTGCCTACAATAATACGTGTTTGTAACTTATTAATTACACGTTTTGTTTATGTCCATACACAGATAAGCACAGAGCGATACATTAAAACAATGACTACCGTGCCCGTTTCGTTGTGGCCAGAGCTACCTTTATGCTTATATCCTTGCCCTCGCTCGAGCGATGCTGGATCACTCTGATCTGTGAAAAACCAAAATACACTTTATCAAAATAATTTGAGATTATCATTGAGATCCTATATATCATATAATTGAAAAATGAGTATAGTGATAAGAACATTTTAGTAAAAACAGTTTAGTACAGTTCAAATTTAAGTTAAGAGGACATATAAGTATAAAAATCAATTGGGCGCCAATAAAACTAAATTTTAATGATAAATAGCTTTTTTGAATAAATTTGTTAATTGCACTACGTTGGTATGCTTTCTGTACCGTTCGTTCCTTATTCTAGGCTGTAAAAGTATAGTAGGTTAATAAAGATACGCTTGACAATTGTTTTTCTTATACTTCGAGCCATTTTAATGAGCAAAAGAATGTTTTAATAAACACATTTCGTGTGAAACGCTGAAACGTTAAATTTCGTAACAAACCAAAGCAGTGACGTAATGATTCAATAGTCTTAATGTAAACAATATGTTTAATTAAGTGAGAAGATTGTTTAAAAATGGGTTCAAAGTCATAAAGACTATGTGATGTTATTTTTTTGTCAAAATGTTAAGTGCCAAAAACTCTTATAAAATATATCCATGTGCCGCAAATCGCAATCGCGAAATTACGTGTGGCTGCAGTTAGCACGACGTGATCCGACCAGTGTATCATCCAAATCTTCAATTTATTTTTGCGCGGATCATTTGGATATGAGTACCTTAAAATATTTATAAATATTGATAGTTTAGTAAAACTGTAGCCCCTTCAAAGCAACGTACTCTAGTAACATTTGAGGTTAAAGCAAAGTTGTTAATTTATATTTTTTTAAGGCACTTATTTTCAATTTAGCGCTGATTTGTCTCTATTACAGCTGCCCAAAAACATGGAAAACTACATGAAGTACAATATTACGGGCTCTGTCTCGACATACGTATGAAAATTGAGAAAGAAACGCGCTAAAATCTTTGTTGGAATGACAAGACATTTTAATTATTACATCGTGACGTCACGTGCTCTGATTGGTCGCCGAGACGTTTGCAAATGATGCACAGATTCAAAAACTCTTTTTTTATTTAGGAATATAAAA
The DNA here is from genome assembly GCA_927399485.1 of Calamotropha paludella. Lineage (NCBI taxonomy): Eukaryota > Metazoa > Arthropoda > Insecta > Lepidoptera > Crambidae > Calamotropha > Calamotropha paludella. Next base: position 19,414,988 of record OV656807.1, on the reverse strand, counting down.
TATATAATAATTTTTAATTGTAATTTAATTTGAATATTCTTAAATTGGACCTTAAATTATATAGTGTTAATACTTATTTCTATGTATTTCAAATACCCTATTGGAAGAGTATTAGCTCGAACAGCGAGGGTATATGGGTTCGAGACACACCTGACAAATTTTATCTAGTAAAAATTCATTAGATATAAAATCTATATTATTGAATGAGTAGGGTAATATTGGGCATATTATGTTTTATTTCTATGTCGAGTCTATTCATTTTGTAAAACTAACACGGTTTTGAACAGAAAATGGAACGATACGCTTTGAACCAAAACCTGGCGCCGAAAGGTTTATGGTTTACGCCAAACCGATTGAGAATTCTAATTCGCTTTTCGATTATCGGGCTATCTGGAAAACTTTCGCAATAGTAATCGAACAAAAGTGAGGTTTGTGGTTGACACCAAACCGATTAGGAATTCTAATTCACTTTTAAATTATTGGGATATCAGAAACACTTGTGCAACAGTGATCGAACGAAAATAAGGTTTAAGTATGGTTAACGCCAAACCAATTGGGAATTCTAATTCACTTTTCGATTATCGGGCTATCTGGTACACTTATTGGGCTATCTGGAAAAGTGAGATCATTGGAGTGAAAAGTGTTCCAGAATGCCAAATATTACCACACTTGAATGCGATCGTTAAATGTGAAAAGTAACTTACGATCACACTCAGGTGTTGAGTGAAGGGAACCAGGCGGCGAGTCCGGAACGGGGTGGTAGCGCAGCGCGTAACAGCGCCTCTTCGTGCGCGGAAAGGCGAAGCAGCGCCGCCAGTGCCCGAGTCAGTTGCCGCGCTTCTAGCTCGCGCGCCGTTAGGAACCGAAGGACAACATGCTTCAGGTATCTGCAAAGAGCAAACGGTCATGATAAATTAATTAATATTTCATAGAATCGGGCGTTACTCGGCGGTAGTTCGTATCCTTTTTTAAGTGATAAATTCTTATGGGAGGGTAAACCGCTTCATTACGTAATGCGTTACGGCGCCAGTCTCTCTGGCTTCCCTTCCTATCACACATACGGCAGCGGTAGGTAGGCTCCTCCTCTCTCACTCTAACCCTTAGCGCTAGCCGTATTTCGGACCGAGGCTTTCCCCTCTCTTCACTCAGTGTTTAGTGTTCAATAAATAACCTTTTCTTACATTATCATATTGATAGACATAAAATTTAAGTAATAACCCTAAGCTTTTCTCAAGTTAAACAATTTCAAAACTAAAAAGTTCAACTTAGATTAGTTTAAGTTATCACTTCTGTCGTGCGTCCCGAGACGCACACGCTTTTTTTATAAAAAGTTTTTTTTCATTTACAATAGGTTCGCTCTTGATCCCAATCAAGCCCGAGGGCCAAGACAGAATACACGATGGAACGAGCTAACCCAGAAGGTGCCTATTCAGCCTGGCTTTGAAAATGGAGGGGTTATAAGTTCTCGGAAATACAGACGCAGGGAGGGAGTTCCACTCCTTTGCTTTTTCTCAACATCCTTCATAATGAAGGATGTTGAGAAGCGCTTAGTGCGTCAGGTAGGAATAGCAACCAAGAAAGGGTGGTAGCCCACAGTACGTCTGGATGTCCGATGGAAAAAAGGAGATGGCGGTGAGCAAATGCAGCTCCAGAGCACACTGTCTGTATAGTCTGTAGAAGACCGACATACAGGCAACTTTACAGCGATGAGCTAAGGTAAGAAGCTTGTTCTTATAAATTTGCTGTAATAAAATAAAACGATGTAGCTTACTTCCACAAAAAAAGCAAAATGCATAGCTCGCCCGCCCGCAAATAATTGCAAACGACACACCTTGCACTATCACCAACAAGTCTACACGTGTTTCGCCTCATACGGAGCATCGGAGTTGTTAGACCGTGCAATATCGAGCTCTTATATTAGTGTTCAATATTGCACAGTAATTACGGTGCTTAGTAAATTCATATAATATTTTATTTTAGTCGGAATACCAAAAGCGTGTCTTATAAAAATAATTGATACAAAACTTTGTATAGACTTAGCAATTAACAGGTATAGAAAGGTGATTTATAATACGCATATAAAAAACCCTCGACTAGGATCCTACCATAGAAATATATCATTGTGATTGAAAAAAAAATAAAAAATACATTAACATTAAAAGGATCTTTCACTTCAAACTAATTTTGTTATATTCGTAAGTAGAGCAAACGTGCTTTAATCACACGTACATTAATATAACGCTATCTTTAGTTTATGTGTTTAAGTTTAATATTATATCTCTAACATAAACATCTGATCTCTCACTCGCACTTATATTAAAAAAGAAGAATGACACTTACCTTCTACTAATATCTTGTTCTTCTGCAGTCGACAAATCAGATTTACTACTTTGTAGTTCACGTTGTAATGTTTTTTTCATATCGGATATCCGATTGTCTAACGTTTTTATTTTCTAGAATATAAAAATTGGATTAGTAATTAGAATTATTGGAGGAAAACTATCAATATTTGACATATCTGTAAAATCACTTACTTTATTTTTATCACAGATTTCAGTTTCTAAGTCTTGTATAGTTTTTTTGAGAGTTTCCTCACTCTCTGTCAGTTCCTCTATTCGTCTCTTTAATTCTTCAATTTCTGTTTTGCGTGCCTCTTCGTTCTCTTTTATCACCATACAAGCTGCCTGATTCTGTGATAAAATACAATAAACCTTTGAATTAATTCACAAAAGACAACGATATATTTTTCTTAAGTCCCATGTTTGATCAGCTTATATGGATCTAATATAACATTGATAAAACAGTAGCTTAAAAACTTTGAATACGACTAGAATGCAGTTAATGAATGACACTGCGTTCGCTCTAATAGCGGATTTTAATTCCAAAAAGGGCGAATGTTTGTGTGATGTGAAAATTAATTTCTACCAATCTTAGACATTTAAACATTCTGACAGATTTTTAACGTCTAAAGAATAAAGTCTACTTTGTTTTTAATTGACTAGTATGAGTTGTTTGGAATTCATAATATATTATGGTTTTTTAATTATCTTCACTTTGTATGAAGATATTCTAACAATAAGTAGTTTATATATTGATCCTTTAATGTAAATCCTTATACTAGCATTGCATTGCCTAGTATTTTGGTTGAGTGGGGAGACTTACCTCCTTGTGTTGAGCTATCAGAGAGTTGAGGTCAGCTATTTTATTTTTGAGTTCGTTTATTTCCACCTCTTGGTAGCGAACGTTGCACTGACTCATCTCAATAGTTTGCGACATATGGGCGTTGCGTAGTAATGCATCGTCTTTTTCCCTTCTTTCCCTAAAACCAATTATTTTATAGTTTATTCAAGTTAATATTGTTTTGAAAACGAGTTTATATTTAAAATAGATTGAAAATTGGCTAATTATGTAAAATCTTAATTTTTATCTTTGTCATATTAGTCAGATTTGACAGCAATAAGCTGCAATGTGATCGGAGCATTAAAGCAACTTTAGTTAGTCACATAGTCGTTCTTAATGTCGCTAACGAGTGTAAGGTGGACGGCCTCTTTAGTCTGTCGACTGTACGTGTCCCCCACGTGCCTACATTTGAGATACCAACTATGAGCATTTTTACATATTTTACTCGCAGTATCTTAACGAAGTAATCGCGCTGCATTTCAGTTATAAAGAAAACTGATATTGAAACTCGACCGCGCGCATCTTCTACCTCTCACGACCGCTCCCTTTGCTATCACCTGTTTCATAACAGGGGTTGGCTTACTTGTCATACTTCCGCTGCATGTCGACGTAGTCATGCTGCATATCGGTGACGAGCGAGTTGAGATGGTTGACCTCTGCGATCCGCTCGTCCGCGCGTCGTCCGTATGCCTCCGCCTCAGTTCTGAGCGCTCGAACAGTCTCTCGTTCGATCTTCAGTGACGCTAATAATTCAGTGTTTTCCGCCGTCAGCGATTCTATGCGGCTTTGTAGTTCCATATTTTTGTCCTGAAAAGGTAATTCAGTCTAAAAGAATCGAGGGTAACGGAAAGCTGCAATTTTTTTTTCGTAGAAAAATACAACCAAAAGTTTATTTTTATATCTTTAAGGTATCTGAATGAATTTATAAATATTTGAAAAGAAATCTCACAATTATAAAGGTACCGACACTGTTGATTGTGTTTAACAGATAAGTCAAAATAGATTCAAGAAACATGTTTACATTTAATAATAAAGCAGGAAATAAAAAAGCAAGATAATAATGTTAACTTTTTATGTAAACAACAAATTGGAAAATATCTATAGTCCAACCTTAAACGTCACGAAATCTCATTGATTGATGATAGATAAGGAAGCACGTGTATGTTTAAGAGATAAATATTTCTATCTAATGCTAATAAAAAAACAGATTGTTTAACAGATTAAGGCATGTATAATGTTACATTCTAAGCAACTTATAATAATTAAAACATTTAAATGTTACCGGCTAAACCTTTATCACTTTGTAGAACTGAATTTTGAGCAAAAACATAAGATATCATTATTATTAAAATCATTGTTAATTGATAAATTTCGCTTCACTAAGCTGAGTGCTGTATAACCCCAAAAACAAACCTTGAATACTGGCGCCATCATATTTTCCGAGGCCGGGTTTCTCGAAATACTAATATTTCGAGAATCCCGTGAAACAGTCAGCAAGCATCTAACACGGAATTATGCCAACAAATCCGTACAAAATGTATACAATTAATTTTAAATCTATCCCACGTACATTATGGTACTAGGAAGTAATTACTTACCATTCATTATGTATTAAAACTAAATATTTTTTTTTGCAACTATACCAATACAGACTATTTCAAACTACTTTTTTTTAATGTACATTCTAATGTACTAGTTCGTAAGAAATAATTAATAAAGCATTAAAGTTGACATTTTCCACCGACTACATTTTATACATTACGTTATACAAAGAATGTCAATCTCTCTGTTTGTTGAGTCGGATTGACGTTAGCGCTAAACATCTTTTACCATTTATCTTTTTCGTAATATTGTAAACAAAGTTGAAATTTTAGTAAATAAATTAAATTTAAAGTCATTCCTAAGCTCTCTATTTTATCTCTTTTTACTATTCATTTACTTTGAATACAAAAAATATGTTCGCAATATACCAAACGTATAAATAATTCTGATAATACTCACGTGGTAAGCTAGACTGACTACCTAAGCTGGTTCTACTGGTACGGAAAACGCTTCTAAATGACCTTTAATTGCGACTTTTACCATTATAAATAGCGAATCTACCAACGTTATTGATGTTATTAAGTAATTTAACACATTAAGGTGACGTTTTCTATTTACATACATTTTGACGTAATATAATAAACGGTTAGTAATATAATAAACAACATGCTAAGAAGCAAAAGTAATTGTTAGTCAAGGCGTTAGCCAAACATGCACTTACCAGGGTAAATCAAAAAGTATATTCGTAAAAAAAGATTTATTTCGCAAAAAATGTGTCAATCCAAATTATAATAAAAAAAACTGTAATTTTCGTTAAAAAGAAAGTTGTACTCAGTATCCATTATAAGAAAGGAAAAGTTGTTTTGTTTTACACTTATTTAGTCCTTGATTTTATAAAATTTACTTCGATAACACTGCGTAAATAATAAATGCGCCACTAACCACTAACAATAACACACCTGTGTCACCATACTGGTGATAATGATCCTATATTCGGCGTCACGTACACGTCATCACGTGACATCGACCGATACTATACTGTTATCTACCACTCGAATGAAGATTAAAACAATGTCAAATATCGAGAGATCATACCAACAGTATCAGTGCAGCAAGGCTGGGTGCGCACAGAAAAAACAAACTCCCACCCAATGTTAACATTTCTCTTAAAAGCGCACTCTCGAAACCATCAATAGAATTTTCACACTTCATAACCAAAAATAAGCAACGTCTTCCACAATGTCAAACAAAATCATAACCAATTAGTTCTTAAACTTACCTTTAACATTATCAAAAAAAAATCTAAAATAAATATAATATAAACACTAACTCTGTCTATACAATTAAGATAAAAAAGAATATTCTAATTAATTTCACAAAATAAAATAATGCTTATTTTTAACATAATAAAGTCCGTAATATACTGTGCACACAACATAACTACCAAATAAATTGCACAATTCACTTATCCTCATAATCAATCAATCCAGAGGAACTAACGAAATTAGATTATAAAAACATAATTTATTTAAAATAGGACCTTAACAATGATCAAAACATTAATTGCAAAATATATTATCATATTTTTTAGACTAGAAACAAGTAGCATTTAATTAACAAATTAATGAGGAGTAAAATAAACCATAAATTTAAAAAGAAACAAAACAATTGCGCAAGAATTTAATAAATTTATCTAAGAGCAAAACTACAACAAATAAAAATCAGCAGAATTCCAGAAAACAGTGTATAACTGTGTTTTAAGCGCTTTCTTGATATTACTCTTACCTGTTGTTCATAATTCAAACTACAAATACAACATCAATCGTGCGCCGCAATAGGGAAGGCAAAAAAGCAATACGAGGAAGGCGGAGTTTTAAGGTTAGCTATTATTAAGCAATATGATGCTATGTCAAAATAGATTAAGTTAAGATCTAATCGAAAAACAAATTAATACAGATATGATGTGAACACATGTTTCATGCTAATGTTTTATTTATAAAATCTGCATATCTTACTACTTTAATATGAATTTATTAAAGATACATTGATGATTAGATATTTATCACAAATTGGGCAATAAATTTTACGACATATTGCCGTACTAAGTCTGTAACACCGACACGTATTAAAATGTAACTAGTGAGTAATTATTTGTGACTGTCCCCAAAATCAAATCATTACTCACTTTTTTCATACAAACAGCGGTTATTTGATGATTGTGTTGTAAGTATGGATTTCAGTCGATCTCCAAAAAAATATCGCAATTCTGTATTTGAAGGGTAATAGATAAAAATTATTTGCCCAGAGGTTTCTGGAATCGAGAAGTTTTAAAGCATAATTTCTTTTTGTAGACTATTACGTTTTGCATAAAGCTTTAGTAAATTAAGTTAATATTATTCACTACACAATATAAAACGGAGCAGCTGTCTGTTATGATAATTGTATACGAATTTGACCTTTATATTATTCTTTTCAATTTTGATAGTTAAGTATTATGTTTCTGTGTTATAATTTTTTTATAGTTTTATATTATCTGCGCTCGCAGGTTTGTACTTAATAACATCAGCGCCATCTAGTTTGCTTTCCCTAAGCGTGTTTGTCTACGGTATCTAAATGCTGTAGAGGCTGGCACTCACGGCCGCGTGGCTGGCGGCGCCTCGGAGGGACTTCACTTCCATCGCGAGAGACCGCACCTCCCCATTTAAGCGCACCACCTGAGCACACCGCGGACACTCTCGATAAACTTATACAACACTCATTTTTCCTAGTGTTCCGTATCTTACTGCAATTACGTAATTGTGTATGAGTGTATGTGTGTGTTTGAAAACGTAAGTGTGAATCGAACAAAAACATCGAGAAAACGAGCTGCCTTTTCTTAATACGCGGTATGTAAGACAGTAAAATATGCAGCACTCCTTGATAATTAATTTAAGTACTATCAGGAATACAAAATCGTAAAAAAATCATAACGGAAAATATTTTTTATTTATGAAAATAATAATAACTGCACATTTTTGTGTAAAGTGTAAACGAAACCTAAATTTAAATACGTATAAATTACTCTTCAGTATTTAGTGAAGCTCCAAGATGTATGTATTCCTTTGATTACTCTTATTAACGCTGATTTGGTAAAAACTATGCAGTTATACAAATACAGACACGTAATTGCAAAGGCTTTAGTTAGTTATGTTTAGCCATCATGTCAAGTCCAGATAATATAGCACTCTAAATGAAATGGGACAGATGAACATGCAGCCACATATCAATAGTTGCCTTCTGTTAAATTTACATTGAACTTGTTTTAAAGCAGTGTTACTGGTTTTAAGTGTTAGACGATGTGATAAATATTGACGAGCATATTTTTTTATAAAGAAACTGAAATAGTTACCTTAGCTTCGCTATTAATAAGGTTTTGTTTAGTTTTTTCCAGTTCAGCAGCCATGTCGATCAGCTTTTCTTGCATTTCTTTTTTCTCAGTTTCGACTCTTCTTCTCTCCGCCCCCTCTTCGCCCGCTTGTCGCGACAATCGCGCCACCTATTTGATAACTCGTATGACAATAGCGAGACAACGCAACAGAGTTTTAAACGCCTTATAGTTATGCAAATTCAACACACAAACACACGACAGAGATTTGAGCTATTCACGAACGCAAATAATTTGCCCATTTTCATGGCGTATTTACATATTTGCACACTCACAAATTTCATGGAGAAATTGGTCGCCATTTCATGCACACAACTTCATGCAAATATTAACATTTCTTACTTCTTGCATGACAAAGTGGAATGGTAATTAATTTTTCAGAACATAATTTAAATATATAGAGAATTACTTGAAAATAATTACAACTTATGCGACAATAGTCTGTGTCTGGTCGGAATCTACTGGCCGAATGCCATAGCAAGTCAAACAGTAGATAAGGTAATGCCGGCTTGTTTGAATTCAACTTTGTATGTGAATGTTATTGCTTTGTCGCGATCTACAATGGACAAAAAACTGTTACATCGCCTCGTTACGCGGTGATTTACACGTATACTTAGCCTAAATTCCCTTCAACTTGTAAAAAAATGTATTGATACAGATAATTAACCTACTGACACTTTCTTATATTAACCATACTAAATATTGTATCATATAAGTAAATGTAATGATTATGACAAATAAAGTTCTTCAACTTCATGTTTGGAGTAGTTTTACGTTGTCTGATTTTTTTAAACAATATCAACCTCACTCCTTAGTGCAAAGACCGTTCGGAATCTAAAGTAAAACCTCAAGCAATAGATATATAAAAAATAGCTCACTTGCGTCTCGAGTGATGCGATTTGGCCGCTCCAGGATGTCTTGACATCAGCTAGGGCCATCTTAGCTTCTTGGAGCTGTCGCGCGAGCACTGCGCGTTCGCGACATACGCGATCGTAGTCTTCACATCCAGTGGGGGTCAACTCGCTTTTGTCTATGTGACAAAAACGGTTTAACGTAAGACGAAAATGAAGTAGAACGGCGAGGTTTCAACTCGGTATACTTTGTTCAAAGTTGACTTCTCAACCGATCGGCTATTGATATAATATTACATTGATGTAGTGATGTGTCAACCCGAGTTACTAACTCGAGTCAACTCCATTTGAATTCTCTGTAACTCGAATTTGGATTGGCGCAGCGAATAATTATTCTTACGCCAACGCGGCACTTTGTACAATCGTTAACTAAAATATTTTGTTGCAAAATCGATCCAACCTAATCTAATAATAATAAGATTATTATTATTATTAGATTAGATTGTAAGTAGTAATTACCGTAATTACTACTTACAACTTGTAAATAGAGTAATTACCTTAAATCATTGTCGTCCGGTATCCCGACATGGCGCAATGTATGCCAATCTTTTATGACAAAATATTCATTGGCTACAAATGTCATAATATTGCAAACTTGAGGTAAACTTAATAACGGTTGTTGTTGTTAGTTTTTCGTGCTACTCAGTATTGCTTTAGAAAAAATGTCAGGATCTCTTTTTTGGGATGTATTTGCATCGTCAGTGAGTGGAAGTGTTAAATGTAAAGTGTTCATATTCATTAAAATATATTGGGAATACAACCACGTTATTTAACCATTGTGGTGATATCATACCACCATAAAAACGTTTAATATAAATCAGACTTCATCGTCTGCAAATTGACATAATATTTCGGGTGATTAACCGAAGTCGCAGCTATCTACATTGCATGTTCAGCCTTTTCAAAAAAGTGAACAAATTCAAACCCAAAGAAGACTGCACCATATTCTGGTACAGTATAGTATACAGTGTGTGACACAAGTTTTCAAAATTGTCGCGAGGATGAGTCATTGAATTCGAAAAACGAAACAAATCATTCACATAGTTTTACCCAGTTTTGAATTTGAATAAGACACTTTTTTACGGATTTTGCGCATATTTTATTTTATATTTAATCCGTTTATAGGAGTCGTGATCACAGGGTGACTAAGATAATGGTTGTCATGTATTTTCTACAACGTTCGCAATATTTTAATCGGGCAAGTTCCTAATTGTTAATTTTTTTATATAAATCAAATTGTTTTATTTTTGCATTTTATTTCGTTATTAAATTCTCACTACGATTACATTCTATAGTACTGAGTCTACAAGTCTAAAATTGGAAGGCTCTTCCGAGAAGAACTGGCGAAAGAAACTCGGGCAGGAGGACCGACCTGCATCTTACTGTTATTATTTGCAAAAAGAACTAACTACATCATCAGGTCTTGCAATGTGTGTTTTTGGAGGTATTAATTTATTAATTATTGGATCCCAAGCAGGTGGAACGCTCCAACTTTCGTCTCTATTGAAATTAGGATACATGACTCGCGTTTATTTTGAGTTATGTAAATTTCAACTTGAGTTAAATCGAGTCACGTATTTTTCCGAGTTGGCACATCTCTACATCGATGAACATGCAAATCGAAACGAATCATCTTTATAGTAGCTTTATGAACATTAACAAAATGAGTAATAGTGCCATGTTTAATCTTTGCATTTAGACAGTGAGTAAAAATTCCAGAAATTTAATCCCATAATGCACTGATTTCATTTTTTTTCCATATTAGTGTTTTATAAGGCTTACATAAGAAGATCTAAATGAAATTAGAAAAAAACTTATATATTGGAAGTTATTATATGATGCCATATATGGATTAGCATGCAGTCTGGTCATGTAATGTGAATTATATTTCGTGGAATTCTTTATAGCAATTAAGTTAGCCGCTATAACTTTTGCGCAGATAATTCCTATACATTGTATATCAAATGATTGTCCTGTGCTCCTCGTCTAGTCCTTGTCGGCGCGTTGCCACGCGTGTTAGGGTGCTTTCAATTTAGACGTTTCGTGTCGAACCGCTGCGGTACCGAATCGGTACGTTTGTCGTATTGCGCACGGACGGTTGCTTGTTTTCATATAAACCAAAACGTCTAAATCGAAAGCGCCCTTAATCCCGAGTAGATTGTGGAAGTTCTTACATTATACAAATATTTAAAACGAAGCAGTTTATAGATTGATACCGAGCGACAGAGGACAGGAAATGTATAGTTTTGACTAACGTTATCGACTAGCATCGACATTTAGCATGAGAAGGATCCGAGCCCAATAACCTCATTCGGCATTGACTAACCGTCATCGTGCATGTGGTGTAGCGGCGCAGAAGGTGGCAATGCGGCGCGAACTAGCGCCACTTCGTCGGCGAGTTCACGAGCGCGTCCCTCCCACGTGCTTACCGATGCACTCAGCTCACTGCGCTCCCGCGCCCACTCACGTCTCGCTTGCTCTAGTTCTTCCTAAAATAGAATAAAATAATACTTATTTTCATACAAGTGTAGTTTTCTGATAAAAAATGGACAAACTATGTTATAGATAAATGCTATTATTTTTTGTATAGTTGGTCTTTGAATGTGATGAAATTTCAATGAATTGTTCTGCGTTAGCCTGTTAAGATTTCTGACCCAAAAGTTCTGTTCTATAAAGTTCAGTAGTGGCTAGATAACTAGATGATGGTGCAGATACATTAGGTTTTTATTGTTATTTCGAACTTTTGTAACTCCTCATTCAGGCTCGGTAACGCCTGGTTTTTTAAAACAAATTAAAAGATAATTTTACTTTATAATTATAACTACACACTCCAAGCAAACAAGCAATATAAATAAATACTCATTCATAACACAAGTAATGGTAGTGGTCTCTCATGGGTTGACAAGTAAATATTTTCTTATAAGTGGTAAACAATGTTAGAACAACCATTTATATGTTACATTTTTTTTTAATGTGTAGTGAACACTGTTACCGACAACAGAGTAAAATTCCTGCATACATGACTAGGTTTTTAGAAAAAGTATTAATAGCAATAGCATCAATGATTGCATTGCATATTTGTGATACTTTTTTCCGATAAATCTGACTGCCAGATTGATGAGAGAATTTAACTTCTAGTCTTTGTAAGTGTTAACTTTAGTTTTTTTGAAAACAGCTCTCAAAAACGAGTAGAACTGTGGCTTCTTGAAAAACACGAAATATATTCGATTTCTATATCTGCAAAAAGAGCTTCATTTCAATCAGAGGATAAGAAAGAGAAAGAACAAAATATAAATATAATCCTAATTTTGTAATCAAATAAATTCACAATGTAATAATTTGTTTTAAATATTTCAACATGTAATGTTAAACCTCCAACCAGATTCCGTCTAACATACAAAAAAATATTTTACTAAATCTAAATTAGGCATTAGAGATCGTAGTTTTATTTATTGTGTGAATAAGTTCACCTTGACAAAAATCTAGGCCGAAACCAGTCAAGTAAATCGAATTACTAACCGTGAGAGCATCGAGCCGGTCCTGTGCCCGTTCGAGTGCAGTGAGACGAGCGCGCAGCTCACTCAGTTGTTTCTCTGCCGCATCCCGCTCGCACGCTGCTTTAGCCGCTTCCGCTTGGGCCGCTCGAGCTACTGCCTGAGCTGCCGCCGCCTCTTCCCCTGATAGTTAAATATTTAGACAAAATCATCCAGTGGCTATCCTAAAAGGTGCCATGTGCTGTACAAGGAAGAAAGTCTCCAAGATATGCGTGAGGCCAGAAATCAAATGAAATAATCCTTTAATAAAAAATTACGACATTGATATAAAACAATTAATCAAGTTCATGCACAGGAGACCCCCCTGTAGGACAAATTTGACCCCAAGAATCACGACAGAATATTGATGTTTTTTTTTCTGTTACGCTGCCGTTCGTCTCTTTCGGGAACCACATTGAACTGATAAATATCGTATGAAATTTTAATCGCAATGCGTCTTAGCTTTAATTCCGATCACGAAATATAATAGGCAAGGAAAAAATCGCGCGGTGAAATATCGCAGTGCGGACAAGTCCTATAAGAAGTATTATGGAACAAGTGTACTTTGAAATATAAAAACTATGAGGTTTATGTTGGTCACGATAAGTGAAATGTCTTAATTTTCATTTCATTTTTTTCTTGTAATAATCTTTCGCAAACTCAGTTCCTGGCCATGTTGCGTTATAGATTCTCCGCTGGAACAACGCACACGCTGCTCAGTGCTGAAAACAGTTTGCTCAACTGGTTCCTGTTGTTTTTTCTGTTCTTATCAAGTTTTTTATTCATTTATCATTTATTTATCATTGATAGTGATTTTTATAGAAAATGGCAAAATTAACAAAGAATCAATCAAATATCAAATGTATTAATGCTATAATGAATAATTTGAGAGATTTTTGTAAAACCTGTCAAATACTCTATTGATGTCTTTCCATTGAGATGATCCTAACTTGTGATAAAACACAAATAATAAAAAAGAAAAAATATTAAGTTGCACGCATTCGAAAAAATTTAACAAAGAAGAGCCAATCGCAAAGAAGATTGCAATGCATAATATTCACAAATTTGAAAGTCATCAACTCCTTATTGGCAAAACAATTTCTTTACAGCTTGTAGCCACTTTGTCAAGGCGGAATGAATAAATAATGAAGTAAAACAAGATAGCATGCATTTCATTAGTTTCCTTAATTCTTTATCAGAAACAAAGTAAAAAACAAAGAAAATTTACATTAGCAGTTACTTTAAGGTAAAAAATTTAGTGGCAAAATCTACCTACTAATTTTAACCAATTTCTACCTATGTGATAAAGACCTGCTTTAACATGTATACTATAGATAGAGGTAAATTAGTAGACAAAATTTGGGCTGAGTTGTATCTTTCACCTAAATATTGATGGTAAAATTTTGTCACATGTCTCAAAGAATAAAGTGATGAAGTTTAATACTTTTAATGTTCTTTTCAAATTAAATAATATTGTACCTAGTGAAACGCAGCTTTTGGTTAGTTAAAGTTATTAATACTTCAATGTCAATATCCCATTATATTCAAAAGATAAACCTATGTACTCACCCTGTACAGAAGAGAAAGCCATCTTCACCTCTTCTATTTTTTGTTGCCAGAATGTATCTCTTTCTCGGAGTCTCTCTTCCAGCTGCCCAGTATATTGTTGCTGAAGAGTTGTTTGATCAATTTGACCACCTGTGCGATCTGTCAAATATGATTCCAGTTGTGGGGAGATAGACTGAAATAAAAATAAAGTATTACTATTAGTATTACTTTATTGGTTCCATTTCTAAACATAAACTTTCATTTGGAAATAAAATAACTTTCCATAGTGATTGGGAAAAGGTGCAAAGTCACAAGATGAGCAAAAACACTGAATTACTTACAAATCGGAAAAATATCTTTGAAATTACTAATTAATAGCTAACTGTATGATACTATTTACAAAGTGGCAAGTACTTACATCAGAGGTTGATTCTGCAGGCCCACCTGAACTAGAAGGGCTAGCTGTAGACTATATAACGGAAATAACATTAAAATTTTAATACATTATAAAATGCAAACAATTATACAAGGAGCTTTAATCTACCATACCGAATCATCCCGAAGACTCATCCGGCCTAAAAAGGCACCACTACGCCAGCTGCTAGTCAATCTACTCAAATCACTCCCTGTCTCCTCCCTGATTTTACTTTTCAAACTGGCAAACATTTTAGTCGGTAATGTAACTGCAAAAAAAATAGGAGTAAATTAGTCTCAAAAACTAATACTGAAAAATTAATGCAAATGACCATGATAACGTTCGCTAAACTCACTGTTTCAGGTGAAATAATGACGATATTGTTGACAGCAATAATGGAACAATTTCACCTCTGTTTGTAAAAAACCATCGCCCTGTTGTTATGCTTCTGAATAAATTCAAACATTTAAATTAAATTTAAACCTTCTATAACAATGTTAGAACAGCAAAAACTACCAAAATATCTAAAATATATGCAACAAACAATCTATCTACTAAGTACAAAACCGAAGACGAAATTGACATTGACAGCAACAATTTTTTTTTCTAAGTTATGTTTCGCCTTACGGGCGGGCAAAGGGTACAAAGCCCATATAGCATTAGATGATGATGAGGATGAGTAAGGATGCAAACCGACCTATGAATGATAGATGATCAATGAATGATGAAATTTCCCTTTCCCTAGCTTAGTTAAGTTAGCTTAAGTAAAGATATGGGGTTATACTGTAACCTTCCCGTGGACTACATAAAAGAGGACGAAAAGACAACTTCCGCTGCTTTGTTTCACTTGCCAACGCTCTTGCATATTCACAAACACTTAGTGATTGATAATCCACCATTATTACGTACTAATGTGTACCACAACAGTGATTTTAATGAGAAAAACAAAACTACTAAAGAGACTTCCCGCTCTCACGAATAAAAAGTCGTTAATTTTGAAGTGATAACTTCTTATGGGAAGATATAACACTACGTCACGCATAAGACAGCGGTAGACAGGATCCTCCTTTTCGCACTCTAACCCGCAGCGTTAGCCGTATTTCGAACAGACGCTTTCCCTCCCGATGCCTTAAAGGCTTATAAGTTTTTAATGCTTAAATGACGTTTCGTTGATATAAGCAAAGCTATTTCTTGTAACGAAACGTCACATTAAGCAAATAAGCTTAAAAAGCTTTTAAAGCAACGTTATTTTTTTTAAGTTCAACTTATTAAACGTTGTGAGATTTGAGCAGTTTGGATTAGAACAAGTCTATTCATTGGTTCGCGTTCCGGGTTCCAAGCTAGAAAACCAACTTAATGTCGAGGGGTTACAGTTGAAAAATCAGTAATTATTGCTTGATTGATTAAAAAAATCGATAATTAATCTATTAATCCTAAAAATATAATCGCTTATTAAAATCGAATTTTACTTTAAAAATTGACGTTTAATTGATTTTTTCCATAATCGATTATTTTTTCACATCCCTGCCCAGGAAATTCGAAATTTTTGATGGACGCCAAAATACTGTTAACTTCACGCATAAATCATTAAAAAAATCAAATAATTATCTACAGCCGAGAAATCTATTACATACTTTAATACAGTTCATTCCATTTAGTTACTTTTAAATACATGTTTCACGAACTATTGACGCTGACTGTATCACTGTACCTATAGGTACTATAGTTATTATGTAATTTGTCACTAATTATCTTCATAATAAGTGTAGTTATTTATGAGTTTTGATAGTAATCGCACTGCTACTGACTGTACTACATTGAATGTTGACTCTACTTTATCGCATCGGCCATGGCATGTTAGGGACTAGCCCCCCTGAAAAATAACCCTAGATACGCAATGATGAAATTTGGCACACTAAACCATATGGTACTTTTATTACTACTACTAATCGGTGCGCTATTCTTTTTGCGACAAACGAACTCACGCGCGTATCATGCGATGCTAAGTAATGACTTAGTAAAATGGAACAATTAAATGTCAATTACCTACTGATTACTTCAGGCAATTTTCTCTCAATTGTTTTTTTAACAAGGAATAATATAATAATAATAATAACATTTATTTATTTCTCCTCACAAAGAAGCTACAATCAATAACAGATTTACACTTTATATATGTTGGTATGTGAGGAGCTGGTGTTTGATATGGGAATAACCTGTATTACAAATCACCAGGTCCCCGCCCCACGGATTAGTTTGGACAACAATAACAATATTTTTATTGAGCTTATTTAAAACTTGTTTGTGTGCTTATTTAAAACTTGTTTAAAACATGTGTTTGTGTGAGTGTGTGTGTGTGTGCGCGCGTGCATGCGTGAGCACGTTCACGTGTGTGTGCATTTGTGTGTTTGTGCATTTGTGTGTGTGTGTGTGTGTATGTGTATGCATTTGTGTTAAATTAATAGGTTTTTTTTTTTATTCATTTTATTCATTTACTAAAACCATATTCTTTTAAAGGATTAAAGTAAGTCTTCAGTTAACCTGTAGCTTAATTTTTGCAACCAACCCTTTATTAGAGTCTTACAGCGGTTTTTTGGCAACTTGTAGATTGACAACAATCTGTTTACTTTATTGTATAATTGTGAACCTTGGTAGCAGAAGAAGCGGTGTGAAAAACTAGTGTTAAACCTTCTCCCATAACACACTATGTCTTTACGTCTTCTCACATTAAATTTATGTGGTTCATATTTAGTTAAAGAATGTTGTTTAAGTAGAGTTTGTAGAATAAAGAGTTGACGAACTGTCAAGACCCCACTCTTTTCATAAAGGTCAGAGGTTGGATGACGATATGGCAAGGATAAGCTAACTTTCAGAATTGCTCTTTGGGCTCTTTCAAGTTTTAAGAGAGCTGATTTAGCAGCACCACCCCAAACTAATAAACAATATGAAAGTACAGACTGACAGAGTGCATAATAAACGGATCTTATTAACTTGTTATCTGCAATATGCCTAAGGTTTTTAAATATGACCATCAACTTACGAACCCTTGATGTGACCGTGTCGATATGCAAGTGAAAGTTGAGTCTGTCATCAATCATTACACCAAGGTACTTAACACACGTTGCTCTTTGCAATCTAGGGCATGAGCACGATTTGTCATTGTCACTGTTGCAGTTGTGAGATATAATGCCGTAGTTAGAGGTGTAAGAGCAATTGTCTCTAAGAGAGAAGGTCACGAAGTGAGTCTTTTCCACATTAAGACTTAGGACATTAGCTCTCAACCATTGTGCCACGAGATTGAACCCATTTTGAGCGTATGAAAAAACTTCATCCCAAGTATTCCCACTAAAAAGTAAGGCTGTATCATCAGCAAAGGTAACAACCCTAGCATTAGGAAGTACCTGCTGACACAAATCATTGATATAAATCAAAAATAGGGTTGGTCCTAATATGCTACCTTGTGGCACTCCGTAACACACAGGGAGCTCTTCACTGATGTACCTGTCAATCTGGACACACTGCGTACGATTTGAAAGATAATCCCTGAAAAGTTTCAACTGGAGGTCCCGAACACCAAGACTTTCAAGTTTGCTAATCAGAATATCTGCAGAAACCGTGTCAAAAGCCTTAGCTATATCCAGAAAAACTGCCACAGTTTTTTTATTATCATCTAAATTGTTCACAATAAAATCAGTAACTTCATGGACTGCATCAACTGTTGATTTTCCCGTACGAAAACCAAATTGAGCCTGAGCTAGAAATTTTTTTTCTTCTAGATATTTCACCAATCGACTGTTGATAATGCGCTCTAGAATTTTAGACAAAGTTGGCAGAATCGAGATTGGTCTATAGTTATTGACACGGTCTCTGGCACCGTTCTTATGAATCGGGATTATTCTTGACCTCTTCAGTGATAAGGGAAAAACTCCAGTTGAAATGGCTAAATTACAAATGTGTGTGATAGGGGGCGTTAAAATAACGTTAAAAGTCCTAAGGATGTCAGCTGTGATTAAATCCAATCCCACAGCACAGTCAATTTTAAGATTTTTGATGAGAGAATCAACTTCATTACAATCAGTAGGTAATCTAATAACACAAACGAATTAAGGCTACTACTACAGTGCTTTGGGGTATTTGAACTAGAACTGAAAAGAATTTTTTCAGCCAATTGTTTTCCCATATTGGCAAAGAAAAAGTTGACGTCATTTATTGATTGCAATGGATCATTTTGAGAAAGTAATTCGGATGGACTCTCTGTATTCCTCTTCGTAAATGTGATGTCTTTAATAATGCGCCAAAGTTTTTTGTTATTATTTTTGGCATTTTGTATCTCTTGTTTATCATATTCTAATTTCACTTTTTTTAGGATAATGGAGCAGAAATTTCTATATCGCCTATAGGTGACTCTTAAGACTTCATTATATGGATCTTTTTTTAACTTTTTATAGAGCTTATTCCGGTTACGCAAACACCTTAACAGCCCAGGTGTAATCCAGGGTTTGATGATTCTTTTAGATTTCGAGACTGTAGCGGATTTTGTACAAGAAATAATTAGTTTGTGCAGAGTCTCAATAAAGAAGTTAGTTGCAACATTAGCATCACTCATTAAATACAAAGGGGTAAAATCCGTCTCTCTCAGAGCATTACCTAAACTGATCTTGTCCAGAATATTTTTTGTTTTAGGCGATTTTATTACAGGCTTAGTTGTTAAATAAAGTGCCACACTTTCATGATCAGTGACACAGGTTTGAAGTACAAGACACCGAGCTGATGACCTCGACTTCAACATAACATGATCCAAACATGTTTTATTATGTGTTGGAATAGTGTGGGCAGGCAACACTCTATGGAAGGCTAACATATCAAGATAAGGGGCCTTTCTATTATCTAAACTATCTTTTGAAATGTCTATATTTATATCACCTGTTACGATAATGTTTTGAATATATGAGTATTTTTGTAAGGTATCATTCAATGAATTAATAAAATTATCTGTATTTTTATAACCTGGGGGTCGATATATCGCAAAAATTATGGTGTTGGAGTTTATTTTTATACTTAAACAATTAGAATCTAAAACAATTTCTTCTTGATGAACTATGTTTAACGTATCCTTGAAGAAAACAACTACACCCTCATTTTGTGTGCGATTGTTAGCGGTTGCAACTTGTTTGTAACCCTCCATGGTAGGTATATTTGGGGTACATGGAAGCCAACATTCCGTTAGCACAATACAGTCCCAGTCTACGTTACAACCACAAAGAAAAGGCAAGAGTCCATCCAGATTACACTTAATACTTCTGATATTCTGATGAAACAATTTTAAGCATTCACCCGAATCTAGTAGAAGAGACTGACAATCATCCATATCGCACTTTAAAGATTCTGCAACACTGTACAAATCAAGGTCGCTTTGTAATTCACTAATCTTATCCAGTGATGCCATTGAAATAGACTAAATGTTCCGGAGCTAAAGTATAAACTTTGCAAGCAAATAAAAAATACATTATAATATCACCTAACAATATATAG
Organism: Calamotropha paludella; assembly: GCA_927399485.1. NCBI lineage: Eukaryota > Metazoa > Arthropoda > Insecta > Lepidoptera > Crambidae > Calamotropha > Calamotropha paludella. The sequence continues at coordinate 19,394,903 of OV656807.1, read as the reverse complement.
CTACGACGATATTTGCATGAACCACAAAAATCCACGTGTAAATAATAAATATACAAATAAATCAATATGTAAATTGTATAAAATGAATGTTTAGTTTTATATAACAAGCAATGCTTGAAAAGTGTATAGTGTGAAAGCATATTGGGTGTGTAAGTGTGTAAAGTTATATAAAAAATATTTTTATTTTCTATTAAAAAATTACGGTTATTAATTATTAATGCGAGCACAATCATAAGTATGTGATTAGTAAAAATATCGTAAAATATAACACCTAACTTATAACGTTTAAATTTAGAAAAACTTATTAGCATGCGAAATTTTAACATTGTGGTAAAAAATAAATAGAAAAGTGAAAAACGATACGAAATAACCAATAGCAGTCATGCAGGAGTCCCTTGTAACGAGGCGCCATAGCTATATTGGCGACTCGTTGCTTTCATTGCGCTCTTCTCTGGCCATTTTTCATATTTTCTTTTCTCTTCGTTTCCTATTTTAAATTTACTGTCTGTCTCTGTTTCCTATTTTAAATTTACTGTCTGTCTCTGTTTATTTGTTTTGTTCGAAGTTTATTCTTACCAGAGTCAGCGCGTAGAGTGGTTGACTCACCGATAGCAAATTATTTAAATATATTTATAGTGCTGAGCAGTTATAACAAACTCACAAGTATAGTAAGCTCATAAGCATAATTCACAAGTTTCCTGTATATATATTCTTTACTACCAGTTCCTGTTTCTAAGTCTATAAGTTTCTTTAAGGCACTATTTTGTGCCTTAATTCCTTAAATATAAAAACAAGTGACCCTTTTGTGTGAGCTTTTATTTCTCCGGCTGCACCCCGTCACACTGGCGCCTCAACGTGTATAGAACACCACCATCCAGTCAACCAGTACCGGCGAACCGAACTACTATATTTTGAAGATCGTTGTATGTTGTGTGTGATTTTTTGTTATCTTTTTCCAAATTCTAAAAGGCTTAGTCGCCCCCCACTATTTTATCGGCCATATTATTAACTTAATCATCTCATCTCATCTCATCCCAATCCTCATTTTATTTAATTTATAGTAGTTGACAATACAACTACATCTCTACACAAAACACTTACAAGACACTTTACCCAACATTTACTACATTTTACAGACAAGAAACTATACGCGGTTTCGAAAGAAACCGGCACAAAATTGTTGCTGATTCTGAGCGTCAATATATCACTCAGATCAGTGCAATTAACACTTACGGGCAGTGCTGAGAGGGAGTACCTCCAGTGTATCCCACATACAAGTCTTAGATTTGGCTAGGCACTTTCCTGGAGGCAATCCGTGCCGACTATCCAGAGGTTCCTACCAGTCTAAACTTGAACACTACACCTACCTAACACTAATTCTATTAAATTTATCTTAGTCTTACTTAACCAGTCCTTGTATAATAGATTAGATAGGAAAATTTAAACAACTTTAGTTTCACTCTCCTTTCAATTCATCACATATCATCCTATCACTTAGACTATTATAATTTATAGTAGTGACATAACAAACACGCAACTACACACTACACTTACAGTACACTTACCCCACATTTACTACACCCATCAGACAGTAAAACTATACGCGGTTTTGAAAGAAACCGACACAAAATTGTTGCTGATTCTGAGCGTCAATATATCACTCAGATCAGTGCAATTAATACTTACGGGCAGTGCTGAGAGGGAGTACCTCCAGTGTATCCCACATACAAGTCTTAGATTTGGCTAGGCACTTTCCTGGGGGCAATCCGTGCCGACTATCCAGAGGTTCCTACCAGTCTAAGCTTGAACACAATACCTACCTAGCACTAGTATTATTAAATTTATTTTAAATCATAACTGTTTTTAAGTAGTTTTTAAATAGCTAGAAAAACACCTCGTTTTGAAACACAATCATTTATTTTTAATAACACTATGAATCCATCACTTATAAATAAACCTGAGCTTGCTTATGAATTTGTCTCCGCTCAATTGAATTTCCATCTGTCGCAACCGCTGAGGAATTACGAGAATTTCTAAATCCAATAATAGACTCAGATTGTTCTATTCTTTCCAGTCCTTACTCCATTGAACGTGATCTTGATAAAATCAAAAACATTCTGCTTATGGTTTCTTCATGATTAATTTATCAATACGTTTAAATAGATTAGAGATTACTACATAACATAAATGACTTTTGCAAACTTCAAACAAATTTTCCTCCATGACAGCCTGTCAATCAAATTTTCATTCAACCTCTTTACGAACTCCTGGCACAAAATTTACTCAAAAACTCTTTGGACTTGAAAAAATTTTCTTTTACTACTTACTTTTTCTTATATTACTTTTTATTTATTATTATTACTTTTATATTATTACTTTTTCTCCCAATTAGAATTCTCTATCGTTATTACTTTTCCAAAAGTGATTATTTTTAATATATTACTTTTATACATACTACTATTTACAACTCATTCATTCACTCATTCCATTACAACACATAATAATTACTATACATTTACTGTCTTCATAGAAGACATACTTAATTATACAGTCTTCATAGAGGGCATTAATTTTTCAGTCTTCATAGAAGGCATATTTAATTTCTCAACCGAGAATAGAACCTCTTAGTCTATTGTTAAAGCCTCATTATACATCTTGAGGGATTTTTTTCTTCCAGCGGGTTGTGACTGGTTAAATAAGCCTACACTAATTTATATTTTTCATCCAGCGGGTTGTGACTGGTTAAATAAGCCTACACTAATTTTTATTTTTCATCCAGCGGGTTGTGACTGGTTAAACAAGCCTACACTAATTTTTATTTTTCATCCAGCGGGTTGTGACTGGTTAAGCAAGCCTACACTTTTTTTTTTTTCACCCAGCGGGTTGTGACTGGTTAAATAAGCCTTCACTTATTTAGGGAGCCAGTTGAGTATTCAATAAATTTTGGATACTCTACCGCGTGGAGTCTGGTTGTCTTATTAAATCAACCATGACCGTTGACTGAAGTATGTTCTGGAAGTATGAAAGTGATGCATGTAAGGAAAGTGATGCATGTAAGGAAGCTGGTCTCCTTATTTTCTCATTTCACAATTCTCATCTCATCCATTTTTATTAAAGATATGTTTTTTTTTTTTTTTATATAAAATGGTCACATTTTTACATAGTTTTATGAAAAAATCCTTTTTATACTCAGGATTTTTTCTTCCAGGGGGGAGCGGGTATTGTAACGAGGCGCCATAGCTATATTGGCGACTCGTTGCTTTCATTGCGCTCTTCTCTGGCCATTTTTCATATTTTCTTTTCTCTTCGTTTCCTATTTTAAATTTACTGTCTGTCTCTGTTTCCTATTTTAAATTTACTGTCTGTCTCTGTTTATTTGTTTTGTTCGAAGTTTATTCTTACCAGAGTCAGCGCGTAGAGTGGTTGACTCACCGATAGCAAATTATTTAAATATATTTATAGTGCTGAGCAGTTATAACAAACTCACAAGTATAGTAAGCTCATAAGCATAATTCACAAGTTTCCTGTATATATATTCTTTACTACCAGTTCCTGTTTCTAAGTCTATAAGTTTCTTTAAGGCACTATTTTGTGCCTTAATTCCTTAAATATAAAAACAAGTGACCCTTTTGTGTGAGCTTTTATTTCTCCGGCTGCACCCCGTCACACCCTTGTTTCTTGAGCTCAGTTAGGATGGCTTCTTCGTTGACTAGAATATATAGCGAACCTTCACTCTTTCGTAAAAATATTTTTCCATATGATGTCCAGCAGAAGGTATATCCAAAGGTTTTTGCAAAGTCACGAGCTAAGAAAAACAAGCGCTTTCCTTTTGGAGTGAGGCTTTCAGAGATATAAATCGGTTTTTTGGGGCCCTCTATTCCAATTAAACCCGTGTTTATGTTGTCTACAACGTTGTCTACTACTTTAAAGCTGAGTCTTTTAAACTTATTTATTATATTTTCTTTTGTAATAACCGACGTGAAGTCAACCACTATAGTTGAGCTCACGTCCTGTTTGGCACCAGATTTGGGGCTGATCCGAAAAATATCCTTTATTTCCGAGTTTTGGACTTGTATATTCAAAGGTTTGCATAAAGTTTTAACCAGTTCACATAGTGTCTGTTTCGATTCATTTTGTTGTCTCGGGATACTTCTTATTTCTAATTTCGTTGAACAGGACTGCCTTTCAAAATTTTCTAATTTACGTTCAAGTAGTTTAATATATGTTTCCTGGTCTTTACGTTCCTGTTTCATACACGTTAATTGCTTTTGGATGTCATCATATTTATGTGATAATGTCTCTATTGTGGTGTTAATTTGGCTATTTTGAATCCTTATATCATTTAGTGTGGATTCCAAATTTTTAAACTGATTACTCTGTTCCTAAACAAAATTATCAAACAATCCACGCATTTCATCCGTAAAACTTTGCAATTCATTTTCGCGCTTGCGTTTAATACGCCCCGTAATATTCCTTTGCGGGTCAGATGCATATCCAGTAATACTTTCGGTGTCGGTCTCTGACATATTAATCGGTTTCTTTGGCGGGGTGCGCTTGAGCGGCATTTAAGGGTTTAATGATTAAAAGTTGAAAGCGTTTTAAACTTAACGTCACTTATGTAAGCGACTTTAAGCAGTAGGTACCAGACGCACCGTCTATAAAGTTACCTCCTCCGGTTATTGAGCAGTGGCGGGTAGCAGTGGCGGGTAGCAGCGGCGAGATCGTCTTTACACACGGATAACGGGCTGCAGTGGGCGGAGACCGTGCCGTACGCGTCTCTCACTAAATCTCACAACGTCACTCAATATTGACCGACTTTACGTTATGCGTTCCTAATTTCGCGTTCGTTTTAAGGGTGATAAAATTAGTTTATTATTTAATTAAAACGCAAGCGGTTTGTTAAAAACACGACTGAGCTCCTCAGCTGTCCGGGGGGGAATGAATCTTTAATATCTTTATTATCGTTAGTTTGCTCCAATGTTGATAATATTAATGATTTGAACAGCAATTTGTTATCGAAACAGCACTTTTGATTTGCTTGACATATTTTACACAAATTGTATTATATTCCTTTGTGTATTTTATTTAACATGTCTTATTTATAAATGAATATATTTGGTGACTGGTCTGGCCAAGTGGAAGTGACCCTATATGTATATATTAGTTATTTACATATCTAGTACTCTAATAGGGCTAGTCTATTTGATGTATATGTTAGAAATATTATTATTGTTATATTTAATAGATTTTATTTACTTCCAACTTTTAATCGATAGGGAAATAGTAGGTATAGTTTTATGTATCTAAGTAGATTTACTATTACATAGAACAACTATAATACCAAGGGCAGATCCAGCTTTGGCGCCAGGGGGGGGTCAAATAGTCGTGGTCAAGTCACAAGAAGTAATAATTAAATTTTGATAATAATTGATACAGGTAAAAAGTAGGTATTTTATTAATGTATGTAAGTACTGTACCTACCTACCTAAATTTTTAAGAACTCTATTCCTTATATTGGAATTTTAAAGCTTTTTAAGTTAATACTTTTTTAAATTTAATAGTTGATTGAAGTAAGTTTAGTCGTTCCGATTGAGGTTAGGTAGGTCTTGCAAGAAGTAAGTCGAAACCTCAGACTAAGTATACCAATGGACTAGCAATGTATTAACTATGGCATAAATAAATTTGCGTCCAGTCTGCCATAACAAAGCACCGTGTAATCGCGTTAAAATATCAGTCAGTGAGCATTATTTGTGAATACATTTTACAGTTCTGTTTTTCATTGATTTTTTAATGAATTGTATAAAAAAAACATAATAAGTGTGGAATCTTGGATGCGGTGTCCCTAGTTTTTGCCGCTATCTTAGAACACCAACACAAATTTTTCGCAGTATTTCATGTCCTTTGCTATCCATAGTCTAAGGTTGAAACACAGCGCGTGCAAGTGTCACACGAATATGAAAGGTGGTGCGGTAAAATTAAAATTTTAAATTATTTTTTTTGGGGTGGTTGGGAATTTGGGATCTACCTCCTAGCGGTCCACCCCGGGCAACGGCATCATGGACCAACTCGGCCCTTGGTGACGGCTGATGATCCCAGCGGCGGTGGTAGGCCCCGCAAGGAGTCGCCTGGCTCGCGACCACTATCCTGCCGAAGTTCGCCGCCAAGCAGCTTTGCTGCGTTCCGTCGGAGGGTGGGAGAATCAGAACCCATGGGGGATGGTAATAAGTCAGTTGCGCAGCTTAGGACCGGTCTTGGTATCTTGGCTATGTTGTACCTAGTAACTCATTCTGGAGGGTAGCGGGATTCGTAGCACGGTTTAAGCCGCTAGCCGACCGCAGTTTGTCGGGGGCCCAACTAGCGCGCTAGCTACGCGTGAAAAGCTGCCCCGCCAACTTGCGAAAAATTCCGAAATACTCCACCGTGCCACTTGGCGACTGGACGGGAGGACCCGGTGGCCATTTCGGGGGGGTTCGGGCGACCCAGCAGTCTCCTGGTGAGTTCCCTTTTTTGGTCGGCTTAGCCCAAGAAAACTTCCTTTGGTCGACTAAGTAGCGTCTCGACTAAAAATCCTACCCACCAACATTCACCATCATGAAAAGAAGGAACAGGAAGAATTTTAAGCAACGGCTGCACTTCCTCCCCTTTAAAGTGCACCTTGCGAACATCAAAGGACTGCACTCAAATATCCATCCGGTCCATCACCATTTGGAGACCGAGAAGCCTCACCTATTCTTCTTGACGGAGACTCAGATAGCAACCCCGTCGGACGAGGCGTACCTCAACTACAGTCTAAACACTTGAGCATAAGTTTAAGATGTGTGCAGGGGTCTATGTGTTCGTCCGCAATGACATATGCTATAGGCGTCTCCAATGCTTTGAAAAATCCGGGTTTTCTGTTGTCAGATTTCTGGTGGACACAGGGGTAGAGAAGATGCTCTACATCTGTTTTACCGATCGCACAGCGGTGACCGGAAGTCAACTCGGCTCATAGACTACCTCACAGAGACGGCAGACTTGGCAACGCAGCGATATCCAGCAGCGGACTTGTTTTTCTGAGGGACTTCAACGCTCACCACAAAGAGTGGCTATTCCCATACCAGAAAACTGACCATGCTGGGAGAGAAGCGCGACGATTTGCCTTAGTGCTAAATCTTACCTAGCTGGTGGATCGAGCGACGCGAATTCCAGATATTGCTGGCCACACACCCAATTGTCTTGATCTACTGCTGACAACTGATCCACACAAACATTCGGTATCGGTCTCAGCTCCACTGGGATCGTCCGACCACTGTGTGGTGAAATCCGTATCAATCTGCTCTCCTCCAGATGATAGCCCTAAGGGCATGAGGCGGGTATGGCGTTACGAGTCAGCAGATTGGGACGAGATGCATATTTTCTTTGCTTCTTATCCCTGGCGGCAAACTTGCTTCTCTTCGAGCGACCCTTCATGGCACCGCTGATGCGATAGCGGATGCAATTCGGCAGGGAATGGAGTATTTTATTCCATTCTACGACATCCCGCTCGGTTACAAGTCCCGACCTTGGTATAATGCGACTTGCGCTCGTGTTCAGGCCGAAAAACAATCTGCTTATCAAGCATGGGTGCATATACGCGACCGCGGGGCCGTGCACGGAGAATCCGAGCGAAGAAGAGAGCCTAACATAATTCGGCCGCCAAGTCATGCAAAAGGGTGTTACTAAAGACGAGAATCGACCACATCAGCCGAATAGGGACGAAACTGTCTTCCTATCCGAATGGAAGTAAACAGTTCTGGTCCCTCTCGAAGTCAGTCGAAGCGAATTTCTGCCGCCTTATGGTTGCCGCCATTGCTGAAATCTGACGTGTCACTGGCCCATTCTGCAGCTGAGAAAGCAAGTTTATTTGCCTCTCTGTTTGCCAGCAGTTCCTGTCTAGACATCGGCTCTCCACAATCACCAAACATACCTCACTGTGATTCTTCGATGTCCTAGATCACAATTCACAATAAGCAGGTCCGTAGAGTCTTACTTAGTCTGGACGTGAATAAGGCCAGTGGTCCTGATGACATACCAGCAAGAGTACTGAGGTACAGTGCTGTGCGCCTGAGTTGTCTCCTGTGCTAACACGCTTGTATCGCCTATCTCTTAACAAAACCGTCTCAAAATCCTGGAAGCTTGCCAATGTGCAACCAATACCCAAAAAGGGTAGTCGTGCCGACCCATGCAATTACCGACCGATCGCCATCACTTCCATATTCTGTAACGTTATGGAAAGGATGATGAACAGCAACTTGCTCTCATACCTAGAAGACAACGATCTCCTCAGTGACCGTCAATATGGCTTTCGCCGAGGACGCTCAACTGGGGATCTTCTAGTTTATGTGACGCATTGCTGGGGCTAAGCCTTCGAGATGCACGGCGAAGCACTTGCCGCGTCACTTGACATCTCAAAGGCTTTTGACAGGGTCTGGCACGCAAGTCTGCTGCGCAAGCTTCCTGCATACGGTATCCCCGCTGACTTTTGCAGTTGGATAGCCGACTTCCTGACTGAACGATCGATCAGAGTAGATGTCGATAGCTGCTCCTCTGACTCAGTGGCTATTGATGCCGGAGTTCCTCAGGGGTCTGTTCTTTCTGCGACGGTTTTCCTGCTGCACTTCAATGAACTGTTAATATCAGGAATTGTTGGGTATGCACACGACAGTGCTGTTGTAGAGAGATACCTGTCTAGCGCAAAAGCCAGCGGCGACGACGTGATGTTCATGAGAGAGGCCATGGTTGAGCGAATAAACCAGAGGCTAAACTACATTTCACAGTGGGGCGTTAGGAACCTCGTTAATTTCAACGCCTCCAAAACACAAGCGTGTCTTTTCACGGCAAAAAGGAGTTCCTTCCACCTCACTTCTATTTTCCGAGGTTCATCTGTACCTGTGACCGACAGGTACCGGCATTGAGTTGTCTTCAAACCTTTCGGCGCCAACATCAAATCCAAAGCTTAAATTGCAGCCAAAATGCTGGGCGTTCTAAATAAGGTCAAGCGATATGTCACGCCAGAACAGCTTTTAACTCTGTAAAGCTCAAGTCCGATCTTGCATGGAATATTGCAGCCACATTTGGGATGGCTCAGCAAAATACCAACTTGCTGCACTGGACACGATTCAGCACAGAGCTGACAGGCTCATCGCTGACAGCAAATTGGTAAAGAGCAAGCTTCACACCCTAGCTCATCGCCGCAAAGTTGCCTGTCTGGCGGTGTTCTACAGACTGTACTTTGGAGAGTGTGCGCAAGAGCTGCATTTGCTCATACCGCCAGCTCCTTTTTTCCGTCGGACATCCAGACGCACTGCAGGCTACCACCCTTTCTTGGTTTATATTCCTACCTGTCGCACCAAGCGCTTTTCAACATCCTTCATAATGCGCACAGCAAAGGAGCGGAACCCTCCCTGCGTCTGTATTTCCGAGAACTTATAACCCGACCATTTTCAAAGCTAGGGTGAATGGGCACCTTCTGGGTTAGCTCGTTCCATCGTGGATTCTGTCTTGGCCCCCGGGCTTGATTGGGATCAAGAGCAAACCCATCCTAAATATAAATTAAAAAAAATAATAAATCGTTCGTTCCCGAATAATGCATTCGCTATCATACAAAGTATTGTATTATATTAAATTATTTAAATATTGAAGGCACTTATATTTAATATATTTATTGTGACAAAAAATATATAAAAACATTGTTTTATAATTTTAATTAGTGGTCTATGTAGGTCCTGGACCCAGCCCAGGGGGGGGTCATGACCCCCATGACCCTCCCCCTGGATCCGCCCTTGTATAATACTAGGTTCATTATAGCAAAAGAACACCCAACTTGACATCGGAATGGTAGCAGTATAAGAGTTCTCATTTAAGATGTTTAAGTGGTAGCAAAATTTAGGTATGATTATTTAGAATTTGAATACTACTAAGATAGCACTATTTTAACTCTCACTGTAAATTTCTTACTTCATATGTATATTATTACCTATTAGGTTTAAAGTGTTTTAAAGATGCATACTTTGTATTGAGGATTGTGAGAAAAAATATAACATCATGTAGTTAGAACGTGACCATTGTTTGCTCACACAAATATAAAATAGGTCACGGCTCATGGCCATTCTTCTTTTCCTATACTTTGTACTCCCCTGGCTGGGTTCCAGTGTGTTAACTTGTGATGCTATTCTGATTTTGCGTATAAACAGGAAATGTGATAATATACAAAGGTTGCCAACTGTACTCTAAAATAGAGAATTGTGCTCTATATCAATATTTCTTTCTTCTATATCATATAGGCGTCCTTTATAATCTAAAACACTAATAGAGGTCGCTAAAATACTCTTTTTTACACAACGTTTACTATACTAGTGCCACTTACGCATATATGATGCATATCTATTATCATAACCAAAAAGTCGACTATTTACTTTTAATATGCTGGTATTTCCAAGTCGGGAATGCCTACTCCCCAAGCCACACTCGGACGTTTCTGAATGCAGCCAGTAATATGAATCTGTGTCCTGACGAATTTATTTATTAAAAAAAATGTTAGCTATATATACTCCCTGTTCCCGCCTTTCAGCATTTACTTTCTTCATTAAAATTGATTAAAAATGAGCTCCTGCTATATGTAAACTAAAGGGTTAGAATGTTTGGAGTCGTACAATTCTTTTAAAATCAATGAAACATTGTTGTGCTGAAAAAGAAAGGCAAAAAATACTTTAAATCGTTTTTTTTATAAGCCTTTGAAATGAGTTATGCTTTCTTCTAATAAAAGTTGGCAACCCTCTGATATACCTTCTTTATTTGATAAAGGTATTTGAGTGTATTTTTATCTCAAATGCTTTCCTGCTAGAGCGCCGTAGTGATTCTTTGCAGGTTCGGAGACTCCCTCATGGGAGATGCCGCCCAGCTAGAAAACCATTATGGTGGCTCGCTACTCCCGGCCTGAGGTCTATTTAAGGATTTCGCCATCCCAAAACCCGGTATAGTTGTTAAGGTCATCTGCGACAAATGTGGTAATGGTCTAATGGTAATGTCCTTCGAAGCGAATACTCGTGGTCCCATAAATTGTCAGAGCCACTGTCAAATTCGGACAGAAGTCTCAATATACTAACGATGAACATATTTTTAGGAAAAAATTAATAAAAGATAATGATGGTTTATGAAAAACTAAATAATGCCGCCATACTGCAGACCCCACTGCGTAGCTACGCGTTGAAAGCTTTCTTTTCACTTATACCCTCATGGGAGCCAAGTATACATAATAACCCTTATAGTTACGGGCCTTGAAAAAAGGAGATTAACTGAAAAAAGAGCTCTTCAGAAAAAGACTATGTGTATTCATAAAAAAGAATACTTGGACTCGCTATTACAAGGCAACATATAGATCAGAGGGCCTACCATCATCTTTTAGCGCGATTCAAGTTCGATTGTCAAAAAGAGAGACCGCTATACGCGGTTTATAGTGGCGTCTCTTTTTAACAGCTAATATTGAATCGCTATAAGACGTGATGGTAGGGCCTCTGGTTATCCTTATGTATGTCTATTATAACGAACAAGCAGTATTAAAGCAGGACATTTTTTTTTCATAGTTTTTTAACTAAGAGATAATGAAATTTTTCATCATTCTGAGAAATAAGAATTATCATATTTAGACTGTATATAGCTTTGTATAAGGTTATATGAAATAAAACGTACAACTTCACATATTCAGTTGTTTATTATCTATACTGTACTCAAAATTGATCCGAAGATCACATCACATAGTAATTTCATAAATAATATTACAATGTCATGTACTTTCTGTGATTGTTCGTGAATAAAAAAATGTTCACAATATTATCAATACTTTGTTCACTGGACTGGTTTATCTTTAAGTAGACTGTCGATACTTACTACATATTACGATACCATTAGGTACTCAAACAACTTACAGTGTATTTGATGAGAGATATTATAATAATCAATTATTGTGTTGCAGTTCATTTTTTTGTTAATATATTTACAGTTTTACATTTTTTTTGTGATTTACAAATAAATTCTTGAATATTTAATTAGGTCATCATTATTCCATTTGGATTTACAATAACAGTACTTTATAGTTAAAAATATCACAAAAATGAAATATATTATGTGTAAGACACACGCAACATTAAAAATACAACAAAAAGAAAAATATAAAATCCACTAGAAACCTCGGGCCAGAAGAGTCCCTTCTAACAGGAAGGATACTTTCGATGTTCAATCTTTTATAACGGCAATTTGATACCATAATTATTATTATCACACTAATTAATTATAAAAGTAATCGATTGTCTTACAATAAATGCGTCAGATCATAAAATTTTGATTATAAAAATTATAGGCAACAAATAATTCATGAAACGATAAATTTTAACAAAAAATAAAATGACAACTTATATTATAAGAGTCATAGTGCCGTATTGATAAAAGTGAACTACTCACTCACTAGCACGGGACCGACTATAACAACCAACATAAAACAAACGCAACGAGTTCCTACCGAGTTTGACTCCGCTTCCGATATTCACCTTTTATCGATATGGCATTCCACTTACGTTACGACAATAAATATAACACGCTTACACATTAATCACTTCTTTAATTCCGACGCTAGGAATTATTTCATAATATATACCTAAAAATATAATCACGGCACAAGTATCCCTCCGACTAAATTACTAACGTAGTGTCACTTTATCAGGATTTAGAATCAAATATGTATTATGTATCTTAAATATTTCATTATTAATATATCATTATCAAAATATCCACTAAATGGGAGGAATAAATCAAATTATTAATATTTAGTCTAACATTAATCGCATGACTGATCAACAAAAAGGATATGGACTAGGAATAATATTAGGCTTTAGGCTTCCATGCCCACGGGGCGCGTGCGCCGTCCGACGGCGAGGTACTGTGCAGCCACCTGTTCGGCTTTACGCTGATGACTCAAGTGTGAGGTTTGAAAGAAAATTTAGTTTCGCTTTACGTCAGAGATCATTTAATGTTTCAGTCAAACCGCCGCGCTCGCGGCCGTCCGGCGCATGCGCTCCCGCCTCTCCTCTCTATCCGCATATCACCTCTACATACATACGACAAGATAAATTTGATCAAAACGTTAATACTGTTTATGTCGAAAACAATATAGATAGTTATTTCTTTATGCTGTACTCACTGAGAGGTAATCGGACACGATCGTCGGTAATATTTTGTGCTTCGATAGACGAGAATCGATCAGAAAAAGAATGAATATCTAGCAAAATCTATCAGGAATAAAAGCCGACGTTCTATCCTATAATTTAGGTAATTAGCTTGGAAGTATGCCTTCTTTGTTTTAATATTGTCCGATAACGTTCATTGTATTTCGAATTTCTGTTTTCTATCACTCTACGAGTGTCGTGATCTATGCTAAGTGTGAACTGGGCGACGCGACGCGACGCTGCCGTGGGACGTGCTGCGAACGGGATGGCTCCATAAGGGAACGCGGGCGCACTGATCTGCTGCGCCAGACGAGACCTGCGCCTTCATTGGTCGTTATCCAGCGGGTCCAATGATAACGCAGCGACGCGCGGTTAGGAGGATGTGCGCGCGGAAGGGCGAGGCGTCGCTCGTACTCCGGCGTCAAAAGTTATAGTGCCGAACGAGAGAAGCGGCTACTCTATTGGTGTCTCATTAGTTCATTACTGATTCGCTTAATCTAAACTAGTGTAAACTTGTCATCTAGAAAAACATATTTCATAGTAACGTATATAAAAAAAGGAAAATAATTCTCACAAAATGCTCATATTAGGAGTGGGGGTGATGCAACTTTTGACACCGGCCATAGCCGTCGGCGGTGACTACGGCGCCTGGGCGCCGCACCACCCGTAACATTATATCGCTTATATATAACATAGTGTCCGTGCTGCGCCAAACGGCGGAGGCACCGATCTTTACAGGAACTCATATCATACCTTAAAAAAAATAATATACAATAGTAATAAAACATTTGAAACCTCACTAACTACTATTCGACGATCTCGGTACGATCTCGATAAAATTACTCAAACGGCTCCGGCGAAATCTATTCATATCACATTCGCATGACCGTGCCTGAGAATCATATCCCGCTACTTATGTACACACTCTTTCCCGAAGACTAACGCAATCTGGGCGGGGAGAGCCGCCTCTACACTAACCGATATTCACTAAGATATCACCGCCTCAGGCCGAACATTCCTTTCCTGAGTGTGCCAGAGGCGCGATCGATATGGATACAAGGGGCGCGGGCGAGAACTGCCGGGGGAGGTGGGGGAATGGACCGATGTGTGGTTGAGACGAACATAGGGTTCGAAACTTCTAAACCGATTTTTATATTCAACAAAAATTATATGATCATTTGTAATGTTTATTTCGATTTAATTAATCAAAGTTTGAGGTTATCGGAGCTTGATTAATAACAGAGGCATCTTCGCATGACATAACGTTATGCTGGGGCCACGCAAGAAATTTAGGCGTAAATATCATATTAATAGACAGGTGTTAAGTCCTTTTAACTAATATATATATAATGGCATTAACATCTGACATGATCCCAGTATCACGTTGATTTTGTTGACGCAAGCGGAGAGGACACAGACCGATATATCTAAGTTCGCATGCATCATCAAATCGAGATACCACTATGTTCGCCTACAGGTGTGACAGGGATGGAGTGAGGGTGCGTGGGGTTTGGTAGGGGGTGGAGTTAGGGGGGTCTTAGCGCGGGCGGCAGTTGCACGGGGATGTGATAGTAGCGGCATGCGGCCCGACGGCACGCGCCCGCGGCCGCGTCACGGCACACCACAACGCGGCTGCCCGCAACCTGCAACCCGCACCCTGTAACACCAATTACCACCCTGTATTTTATGACACTGGTAGACAAATTACATAGTTATTACATACAATCGATAATTATTGTACTTAGAGAGAAACACTACATTTTGGGAATGTAAAAATTGCGTCTCCAGAATGTTATATAGCAACGAAAGCGGTAAATTAAATATCCATTAATTTCTATATAAACTGACTCGTGATTGGCTGTAACAGTCACATGACACCGACAGCAATCAAATAAAGATAACTAAGTTTTTTATTTGTTGACTAGTGCTACATGTTCGACCCTTCATTATGTTTACGGCATTTTATGAACAACATTTGATTAACTTGCATTTCTATAACATAGAAAAGATATCATACAATCTCACTAGTCTATATAATCTATATTAAACTAATGAAAAATCAAGTGAAATGATAAATCGATTGAATACAGTTATACTATTAGAAACTGGTCAAGGTAAGACATAGTTTGTAACAACACCTTCAAACTTGGTATCAAATAATAACATGAGATTGAATTTAATTTCAGTTTCTTAATGAAAACAATTACAATAACAGTAATTATCGTGAAATCTAACAAAAACAATACAAAGTACTAAAATAATAATGTATTAGGCATGCAGTTAACAACATTACGTAATATAAGAGTTTAGAAGACTATATAATCTGTCTCTAAACGGGAAACTAAACTACATTTTATTATAGTTAAACCTTTAAATCTACCTTCCAAATATATGTGCTACTATTAGGAACATTCAATATGACCATGCAATTACTAGGATGGGTTGGGATGACGCGATAATTTAGTCAGTATCATGAATAGACGATACGTGTAACATTTCGTTAGTTACGATATTATCACAACATGCTGTTGTTGTATGTCATTTCAAGAGATTCTTAAGTAGTGGTGAAGAAACTACAACGTACCTTCACGAATATGAACAAATCTGCATGTCGGTCTGGTACATCCTTGTCGATTAAAATCTTGGCACACCGGGAGGGTGTCCAGTAACTGTAAATATAACAACGACTCGTGTTACTATACATTGTAATGACTTGTTTTAGAACAACCACACAGTTGCATCCTCTTTTAAGATAATTTAAACGAAAATATTATCAAATTTTCAAATAACACCACAGTGAATAAACAATTGCTTTTTCAAAGACCTTGTCAAAAATAACCTTACAAGATGATATAAAATGCATTATCATCTAAAAATAAATAATTTAACTGAAGTAGGTGTTTTTTAATTTCAGCATGTTAACCGCTTTCTTTATCTCGTAGGGCAGACTGTCATGTTTTAATCATGTGATCGATCTGTAAATATATGAGCAACTGTGTGGTCTGCTCGGATACCAATATTTACTTCATAAACGGTCGGAGTTTTCAAGGATTCCAAATTATTAATTTATTATAACTGTATGGAAGTCCAAGCGTTCCGACGGGCTACGAAATATATATGTTAATGTGTTAATGCTAAATCTAGATCATCACTTGTTGAACATTCATACGTCTGACACTGAACATTATCCTCATTGCACAGCCTTCTGAAAAATAACGCTGAAACAGTTGTTGTAATATCAAAGAGCATAGTATTAGCGACGAATCCTATGACGAAAAGGGACAATGGGAGACAACTCGGAGCTCTAATGGTTTTACGTTTCTGACGATTTAATACATAACTTATGAATTTTTTACTGAATGCGTGTGTAGTTTCTCAGTGGCTACATAGAATAAATTAACACAAAACGAGACACACGGAAGGCGAAATTGCTCGAAATAAAATTTTATTGCTGCTTTAATATTACAAGAACTTTACAAGATTTGTTGCACAATATGATTGGACCTTCCAAGCATTCTTTTTTCATTACGTACGCGCCGAAACAATGTGTGTCACCTTTATATTGTATAGATTGCTGCTGTTCAAACGTAACTTAACAGATAATGAGTAGATACGTTACGAGCCGGTCGAGTTAATTTGACATTCGTGGTTCCGTTACCGTCAGAGAGTAGTGTTAAGATACGCTGCACTATGCACATAGTAGGTATGAATATATAATATCTAAATGGCATGCAGAACGCTTGAAGTATAATCATTATTGCGCAGCCAATCTTATTTAAGCGTGACTATATTTTACAAAAAAGCTTAAGCATGATGCTAGACAACTTTAACCAGGGCGAGGGCTCTAGAGGTTCTGTAGCGCCAAAGTGTACCCAATAATACCAATTGTTGCTATAATAAAGCTAGAGGCTGTGTAGGGAGAGTTGCGACATGTGTCTGCGCCGGCGCCGGCTGTGATGATTTCAGACAGTACTCCGATGTTCTCAACAGAGGAACAGAGGACGGTCATGCTTATCAATAGGTAGCCATGGTTATATGTAAATAGTCAAATTATTTATACCTTTAGCTTACATGACAGTTCTGGACGTGACATGTTAGTGGTAGTACAAACTGCAACATAATGACCATTAGAGAGTGCGGTTACTGTACGACAAACAAAAGAAAACCTATAAGTTACATCTACGGTGAACACTTTAAATAAGCATCAGAGAGGCCTCAACGAGTCGAAAGCGAGGATTGAAGCCGCGACGGTCAAGCAAAAGAAAAGTCGAAGTCAAACAGCCAGAACTCGCTTTACGTATATATTTATATCAAAACGTGACATTTTATCAATAAAATTTTTTGCTTCGACATTTCTTTAATTCACCGTCGTCATTTCAACTACCAACTACGCGGATAAAAATAAAATTGATTACAATAAGCGTAAGTGTTATTAAAACTGTGGTACAAATAAAGACCCCCATATTAGCGGTTGATAGTTGACATTGGCAAAAGGTGAACTTAAAACAATTTGTTAAATAGCTGACTCAATGTATTGAAAATAACAAATACTAAAGTAAAGGAATTCAGAAGTAATAATATCGTTTTTTTTTTAATTCTATTATACAAGTAAAAGTCAACTTTTTAACAGTCCGTACACTGGCTTCATTATTAAATTGATAAAATGCCCTTACTGAAACTGCCGGATGATTCTTACATGTTAGGCAAGCGTATTGAGCTTTGTTTAGTTTAGTCATGTGGACTATTAAATAATAAGAATGTTATCGCCAAACTCATGCTCTGTCAAGTGGCTTGTTTCAGTATTGGCCATTAAACAGGAAATCACTTATACTGAGGATATTATAGTAAGCTGATTGTATCTTACCGGGTGTAAGCAAGGCAATACTGTAGAGTGACTTCTTCCACATTTGAAAGCAAGTATGTCTCACTATACAAAACTAAAATCATCAACAAGTTGTAGCATTAACCGTTCATAACAATATAATTGGTACAGTTACAGCACAATGACTAAATGATTGATGTGGATGATGACATTGATACACATGAGACGCTAGATAAGCAACGCCATCAGTTTTCAACAGCTGTTCCATCGATCAATGTCGCACTGTTTCTAAATCACATTTCAGTTTTTTTTTCTCGTTAATGTAGTATGTGTGTTGATTATGGTGTTTTATGAGCGCCTTCTGTAAGGCAAACTCCGCAACCTATGTTCATAAATTCGTGTAGGTAAAACAAGCCTTCTTAGGTGCGTGACACGTTGGCAAAGCACCAAGCGCTCTGGATCAAAGTGTAGGCTGCTCGGTACTGACCAATACATTGATGTCTGTAGTTCGTTAATAACAAGCGCTTAGTCTACTTAGCCCGCTTGAAGCATGATAAACTAAAGACAAAACTAAAATGTGACTACAAGCGCTGTGATAAGCAAGCTCGATATGCTCGTTACTTTACGTGTTACTTTCACTCGTTAACTGGCTTTATATATTTAAGTATAATATTCACATGGTTCACTCAGGTGTCGTCAATTAGGCCTTTCAAGTCCAAACGTTTTATAATGCTACTTTCTCTTACATAAAGTTAACTGGCTTTCTATTTTACAGCAAATTAGTATAGTACCATTATTCAATCTTTCACTCAAAGTTACTTAAATTTTAGGCCTTTTAGAATCAAAGCTTTCACTCTTGTTATCTAAAATGATTTCTCGAGCTAGTCAATTGAACATAAAAAGCGGTCATAGGGATACGCAGGGGTAGAGGCGATATGCGTTATCGTGGAGTGCCGGTTAGAGCAAGGCGTGGTCGTGAAACCGTGAGGAACGCTAGCGTCGGAATGTAGGACATTGATGACGTTAATAAGCGACATGCGCTTAAGTCGGTGCGAGGTAAAGCGCGGTGGAGGGCGGGTAAGCGGGCACGCGGCACACGTTACCTGTCCGCGTTCGTCCGTGTACACCACATAGGGCGCGTTGGGAGGCGCGCAGCCTGTCCGTCCCGACACAAAAAGCGACAAAAGATTTGCAATGCGCACGACAGCCGAAGCGGTCATTTGGGAGGCATGTAACAGAAAGCGGTCAAAATAAATAAGAAAGAAGTGCGACTGAAAGAAAAAAGCGGGGCGACGCTCGTCGACACCGCGACTACTGATGGCACGCCGGCACACTTAGCACACACGAGGAGCACTAGAATAATGAGAATAATACCTGATGAGCCAAACGTATAGGGGTGGTGGGGTCTATTCCATGCTAAAATTAGAAGGCGGCTGTGTTAGGTGCGGGCCTGCTGCTGCAAGCCGGTAACCACTAGGTACGGGATCGACACATCGGCCAAAGCGCACCCGTGCGGAGCTCCTCCGAGAACAAGCGTGTACGTAGCGGGATCGACGGACCAAGCGCTCAACTCTCAGTACGACGACGGGTACTCACGATAAACGGCGATCGACAAGAGGTAAAAAAAACGTACAGTCATGCATCTCAAGCGTTATTATTACCGGGATCGTAGATACGAGAAATATACACGCATAGGATAATAACGGTAAGTGAGTAGATACACAATAGAATAGATATAGCGTAAAACTACCGAGACATCCGCGAGGGCGAATCCTCTCGCTTCGTCCTTACAATAATACAATACAAAGTGACAACACGCCTAGCGCTAACCGCCCCGACAGGCCGGGGCGGATACTCGGTCGCACACGTATGAGTCTCTACGCGGAGACCCCGCGCCCCGCGCCCCGCCGGCCGCGGTCGCCCGCGTGCGCCCTCTATGTCGTCTTCATCTTCTTGTAAGGGTTGTGCGCTGCCGCGGCCGCGGCCGCCGCTGCCGCCGCTGCGGGTGGCGTGGGCGGTGGCATCGCATACATGTACTGCTGCGGGTAATAGGGCATGGGCATCGGCGGTGCTGGCCACCCCGGCCGCATCATGAGCGGCGCGCGCATCAGGCCCGGCACCTGCGCGGCGCGCGCCTGCGCCTTCAGCGCTTGCTGCGTGTAAGCAGCGGCGGCGTGCGCCATGGCGGAGTGTTGAGCGGCGAACGCGAGCGCGGCTGCGTAATTCTTGTGCGCAACTTCCTTGGCGACAGCGGCGGGGTCGGGTGTGTGCGCGGTGGGCGTATGCGCGGCGTCGGGTGGCGGGGAGGCTGGTTGCGCAGGCGGCGCGGGGGCGGGCGGCGGTTGCGGCGCTGGGGCCGGCGCGGGCGCAGGCGCGGCGCCGCCGGCCGCGGTCGGCGGGGCGGACGTCGCGGGCGCGGGGTACTCACATGACACGGGCACGAACGGCTGCTGCAGCTGCATCAGCTGCTGGTAGGTCGTCGCCGGCTGGTACACCGGAACGCCAGCTTTATCCGCGGCGGGTCGCTTGTACGGCATCACTCCGGGAAACGCCTGTGAAACGAATAATACAGCTTTAGATAGTTGCAATGTGCGAGACGAGAAGAGCGGTCCGACGAGATGAATTGTTGCAGAATACTTACAAAGTTATCATAATAGAAGGATCCGACGCTCTTCATGTCCATCTGAAACGAGAAACAGACGGTTGAGCGGAGGTTCTTGGGCGCGATATGGGGGCGGAACGGCGGGCGGCGCGCGGCGGGGCGGGGGCGGCCCGGCGGCGCGCCGCCCGCGGGAGGGGCGCGGAGGATCGTGCGGGCGGGAGGGGACGGGGCGGAGGTGAAGCGTGCAAAGCTGCGGCTGTACCGGTGGCGGCTCGAGCTCGGCGGGCGCTGGCCGTTTCTTGCCCGGCTCCGAAGTCGTGCTCGCTGCCGGCTGCTGGACTGCGACGGCCGTCTACGTGAAGCGAAGCGTCGCAGGACGGGACAGAAACAATAACGATGTAGTAGATGCACAGAATACACCTAAAGCTCGGCGTAAGGTGATATTATGCGATAGAAAAAATAAAAATAAAAGTGAAGCGTGAGTGCGACGGAAGCGTGGCGCGAGCCGGTCTGCGCGAACTAAACAGAACAAAGCTCTGCGAACGAAAGCGGCGTCGCGGCGAGCGAGACAAAGCGGAAGAAGAGAAGCGAGCGCGAGCGAGGCGAGAGCGTGCAGCCTGGTGGCGTACCGCGCCGCGCGCCTGCGCCTTAAGGTGCGCCTGCAGGTGCAGAGGAGGGTGGAAATAGCGGCAGGGGTCGCGGACGCAGCGGCCCTTGACTGCGTCCATGCACACCGTGACACAGCCGTCGTCGTGCGCGGCGACCGAGGGCGGCGGGTGCGCGAAGCGACACTCGGGCTCTGCCCGCTTGCACGCGCCGCGCTGGAACTCCCGGCACACCTGCACCGTCACACAGAGGCCATGCCGCGCTCGCACCCGCGCCCGCGTCTGCCTAACCGACGCCCTACCACTCTCTCTCTACACACTCGCTACAGTACGAGACTAACGTACGTACGGAAATCTAACTATACACCGCGAACTACAAAGGTCACAAAGCTACTCAGTTTAACTAAAATTTCGACCGGATGTAAACAAAACAGATGTACTGTGCAAGAAACTCGACCCGACGACGCCGCTTTAATTTTTATTTTATAATTTCAAATTATCTCTTTACTGAAATTTTAACGATATACGCATCCGTCGCAACCAAATTTTACGTTATTTACAATTAATTGATAACAAGTAAGTCAGATTTCAGTCCCGTTATAATCATTTCATTCATATATTTGGTATTGAAAATTTCATTTTTTAACGAACGAACTTTAGATTGTCGACTAAGCTTCGGCGTGTCTACTCTGTAGGCGCAAGTTGTCAATAGTTGTTAAAAGTATACAGGTAACGGACAGCGGTTGTCTGTTTTCGTGTATATCAATGACACCAGTGTAGTTTCGTTGCGCCGACAGGGTAGGAACCTTCACCAGAGGGAGTAAGCGAGTGCTGCTCGCGAAGCGCTCACGCTGGAGCATCGGGCCAGTGTGCCCACGTCACAGACACGGAGACGGGCATAGGCTCCACGGCCGAGAATTCATCGAGGACCGACGCGGTTCAACATTCATCCGTTGATCAGCCAAAAGTTAGAAAGAAAATTTAATTACCTATACAAATAATTAAACTAATTTTTCGGCTCATCAATAGAAGAAAAACAAACGCCAGCACACTTTAGTACATACGGCCTGTTAAAGTGTCACTAATAATTTTTACAGTCAGTGGACCAGTCGGTCCGCGATGTTATTGGCAACATCGTGAAGCTCTACTGAGGTATTAGTGGTTGGCAATAAAGTGTTGGTGCTTACCTCAAGGCGGTCGGTGCGAGGTAGCTTCTGCTGCAGCACTGGTTGCTGCATAACGCCAAGGGGCGAGGCAGCGGCAGCGGCCGGATCGTGTCCCAACACCGCTGGCACTAGCTGGGGCGCATAATACTGCGCGTACGTCGAGCCCACACCAGGCACGCCCGACAAGTACGGCGACGTCGCCTGACACGCAAAGAATAACATAATTTAAACTGCCCTTCCTATGTCTTTCATCCCACACCATTAAGTTCTAAAATTCAATCACAAAGACATCTTAATCTAGCAAGCAGACTTCATCGATTGAAAAGTGCACAATACTAAAAGTGAAATTTAAAATTGGTTATATTCAAATTCGTTGTTTAGTTAGCCAAAAAAGCAGTTGCATGCATTATTAAGAGAGAGAAAAATTAAATAAGCATACGTTCTGTCCAGTCTATCTAGCCACCGACCACCACCTGAGGTTAATAAGGATAGTGGAGTGGTGAGGAATTTTGCCCGACGGTGGACAAGCGGTGCTGCAGGTCGAGAAAGAAGTGGATAAAGAGAATGTTGTGGCCGGTGGGGGCGCGCCGTGTCGTCGTTACCTGCGGTGTGAGCAGGGCGAGACTGATCGGGTCCAGTGCAGCGAGATGACCCGCAGCCGCGCCCGCGCCGCTCACGCCGCCCACCTCGACACAGAACCACACAAACACGCTACTCATCGTGCGAGGTACTCGCGGTCTTAGCGCTTCGATATCGCTCCGTGCACCTTTCTCTACTACAGTTCTAATACAGATGCGTAACTAACTCCACTACCCGAAAGCAATCGACAGTAGCGGTGCTAGGAGAAACGTCGAAAAACTAAGTCGCATCGTTATCAACATTGTGAATAGTGAGGGAGGGCTATTTTCTGTGAGTAAACCTGCATACCATTTAAATAACCAGTTCATACAGTGTGAGTAAGATCGAAAAGAAGACATGCCACTTAGAAACGAAATTGTACAACATGCTAAAGCTGAAAAGAGCGATCGGCCACCAGCGGGAGCAGTTTAAGTTGTGCCTGACGGTTTAATAGCATTTAACGCTACTACCATTAAAGATAAAAAGAGCAGCGTTATTTTTTACGTTACATTATAAACATTTATAAACTTCAGTAACATGATAGTTAATTTTAACAAAAAGAAAAATATAATCATAATTAAAGACAGCGGTGCAAAGTTCATCATATTATGATATATCTCTACACAATGATCCTGAAAGGAAAAGCACAACCTAAACACACAAAGTTTGTAAACTACGTGTTTCAATACTTATATGAAAAAACGCTTAAATACTGACAATAGCGGGTACACCGAAAGCTTTGGGCGTGCACAGAACACCTACAGAGTTGAGGACCGATCGCTCGAAGCCATTTGAACTGATGTAAAGACAGAACTCACCACGGCTGGGACCTGGCCAGGTAGGACCTGGCCTGGCGTAAGGCCCATCTGCTGCATTAGTGCGTTCTTCAGTGCCAGGTGATTTCTGCCGTTGATCAGCAGTTGATCCTTCAGATGTTGAGGGGGGTGGAAGTACTTGCAAGGCGGCTTTTCGCGATTACACCGACCCTGAAATTCACCAAAGGCAAACAAATTAGATAAGTATAAGAAATATTACAAAAATATAAAATGATGTCGATTTATCCAACACACAAAAACATAAGTGTATCAAGTTACATCCATGTAATGGGTGTTTTTATAAGATTATGTGGGAATGAGAGATAAGGCACCGTATTCCAGGTAGGCGATATTCTGAGGGTTTTGAACATAGACGAGAATGGCGGACCTCATTCGATATCACTGCGATAAGCAATATGTGTCGGGGAGGCACGCGGCGGCCGCGGTTCGGCTCAATATCAGGCGAATGTGCGGAAATCCCTCCATGCATCACAATTGCGGTGAGTCGGGCACGTACCCACCAGAAATCCTCCACTCGATTTTTCCTTATAACAGAGTCTTAGGCGGTGTCAAATATTTCTGAGGCGTATCGAGTGTGGCGCGTACTTTACTCATTTTCGTCGTCAATGAGGCGCGAGATAATTGCCTTTCGATATCGGAGCCCTTCGTTGGTGCCGCACCCGTCTATGATGATTTATTTACATCCGCATAATTAACTGTCGCACTACGTGACGGGAAGAGCCTCGCGGACTTTTTATCATCGCACGAAGACTCTCTAGCGCAATATTTTATTCAGTGAAAAACGGAAAAGCGCTTATCGCCGTTTCAAAGAAATACGTATACAAACAAAGCCATCTGAATATTCAGTGCTACACTTGGGGACGCGCCTACTGATAATGTCCGCGAAACGGCTCCCGGGTGATTTATTGAGTAACTTTTCTAAAGTACGCCAGACGGATAAAATCAGAATAGTATATTTAAGCGTGTAACACAGCGCCACTAGAAACACTGGAAGGACAAGAGCCCTTATGGCACGAATCTTTAGCCAGGGGCTTAATCAAATGCAGGTTCGTTTCAAATTTCTCAGTTGCCTATTAAACTTGTGCGATGCGTGCTACAGCTTGCTAGTGAAAACAATCGGCTGCATTTAGATTAACTTGTTACTGGCAGGCATAATGTTAGTTGGACAGTCTATTCTCACAGTTTAAGCTGGGGATAAAGTTATTATTCCTGTTACTCGACGCCGTCTACTTTAGCCGAGTTTCGATTCGTACCAACCCGTTTGGAAAACTTGAATGGGTGATCACGTTTTCATCATAACTATGATAACTCGTCGGCTCTATCAAACTCGGATTTATTAGCTAGGACTGGGACGAATTTGACTATTATAAACTATATAGTCGAAACGCCAAGTCTCGTCAAAGTTTTATTATAATTAGATGATTTTACCAGATAAGAGGTTCTAAGAGTCGCTCGTCTATGTTATTTTCTTTTTAACTATAATCCCTTATTTGCTGAAATGATTGTAGTGATCTCTATATTTAATGCTACAAAAAGAAGAGAGAAATATCTCAGAGAAATTATTTTACTATCAGTATTAACATGAAACTTATGGATAGGTGTTATAATCTCCCGCTACCATTATAATTAGTGGGTAACATTTGGCGTCAATGTAAGCCGGTGGAAGGCTCGATGCAGGTATATCGCACCGATTAGTCTGACGAATGCCCGCGCCGATACAAATGGCCGCGTCGCCTCAGACGGATGGCGCAGCGTCCCGCTGCAGGCACATACATTGCCATACATTAATTGCTCTTCGAGCACCTCTATCTACTAACGTACATATTTCACCGTATTTGCGACCGTTTCCTTTGTTCTTTTATTCCATGTAAATAAATAACATAATGGCATATGTATTTAAAAAATGCAATAAATGGAATGCCAATCGCAAAGGATCGACATTACTTATCTAGAGAATTTAAGTCTTAAAATTGCAATTATATTTTTTCGTGTTGGTCTGGCGGGATTAAAACCAAATCTTTCAATATGCCCTATTTGTTTGGGAGAGGCAACGGGAGGGGTTCGCCGGGCACGGGGTGGGCAATAACCACCCAAAACTAATAACATTTTTGTGTGATAGTGGAGGAACAAACCGAGCGCTTCTCTCGTAGTGTCCTTTATGATACAACAATGCGCACTTTCAATACAATAAGGGGTTAGCCGAGAGTCGGGTTCACGTCTACTTTCCTTCCTGGAAATAAAGATTCGATGGAAATTTAGTATTATAAACAGAAAGAAATATTTAAAGAGTGTTAAGTGTAGGCAGAATACGGCGTGGGAATTGCACTTGTCGCAAGTTGGCAGCGGCAGCCGATTAAGGCAAAAATGACATCAATGAACAGAGCGGGCATGTCTCGTTACGGCAAGTGTAGCGAGCGCAGAGTACCCTCTACGCTGTGATGTGTATAACGAACAGCACTCGAGCAGCGGCGACTGTTGCCAGTCGACGGGCAGCACGCCTCTCTTTAATAACTTTAAATCTATAATAACTTATAATGCTCACAATCAAAAGAAAAACCAATTTGTCAATTGAATTTTTTTTTCTTTTCCGACGTTTCTTATTATGATTATAACTAGTCTGACCATTTTCTTTTTTTTCAACTTTTTAATTATTCTGAATATGGAACGCGTTTATTATTTCAAAAAAACTTCTTTTGATTTTGCGCCATTTCATTTTTTTTTTGTTTGTTATAAAATTACAATATGGATCGGGGTGTTAAAGAAAATATGATTAAAGTGATTGCCTTGCACAAAATGGGCATGGAGCCGTCGGTCATGTTCCAGACACTTCAAAAGCTTGGTATCAGTCGTATGTTCGTATATCGTACTATCAACAGATACAACAACACTTCCTCTGTCGAAGACCATAAACGATCGAGGTGGCCGCGTGCTGTTAGAACTACAAAGACTGTTAATGCTATTAAAGCCGGAATTCGTCGAAACCCCATTAGGAAGCAAAAATTTCATCGCGAGAAATGGAGATTCCCGATAGGACTGTTGCGTATTATAAAACAAGACCTGAAGCTCGGTGATTATCGTCGATATACAGGACATCTCCTAAATCAATCTTTACAACCAAAGAGAGTGGATCAATTAAAATGCGGTCTGTCAAGATACGCAGGTGAAAGGCACAGGGATAATTCTGTGCCTTTCACCGGCGTATCATGAAAAAATTTTCACGATTGAAAAACACTACAATAAGCAAAATTATAAAGTGTACGCTCACAGTATTTTTTGCAGAAAATATAAAATATATACATATAAGTTTTAGTAATATGCATTTTAATTTGTAACAGAACTTATGACCGGACTAGGTAGTCATATATAAAACGTAGCTCCATTAATGCAATTGCAAACCGCCTTCAATGAACGTAAAATGAACTCTATGTAAATGTAGGTATGCTCGTGCCAATTTAGAGTCTCAGAATGCCACGCGTGCAGTTGTTAATCGATCGGAACATTCGATCACGATTGATAGATCGGCGACATGCTGTCGATGAAGCATGGCCGACCGTACGCGCACGCATTCGTCTATTTTACTATTGGACACGCACTGCGACAAATCGGCACTCGAGGAAAACAATGAGATAACGAGCCGATGAATGACACGCTACTGTCACGACACCTGAAGCCACACACCGAAATTGTGCCAAAAATGTTTGTCTAACAGGGACAGACAGGAATAGATCGGCCGGTGTGGTGTGCCAACTCTGGCACACCGCTGCCGCTCCACCTTCACTGGAACGCCTCTTCCTAGTTTTAATTAT
Organism: Calamotropha paludella; assembly: GCA_927399485.1. Lineage (NCBI taxonomy): Eukaryota > Metazoa > Arthropoda > Insecta > Lepidoptera > Crambidae > Calamotropha > Calamotropha paludella. The sequence continues at coordinate 19,367,213 of OV656807.1, read as the reverse complement.
GCTCAGAAATTTACACTGAAAGAGTTGTTTGTGGTATTTTTTATGGGTTTCGTCTATTGCCAAAGTAACATAGAAGAAACATGAGTAATAATGTAAATTGACTGTGATCATTTAGCCGTGATAATTAAAAAATCTTTATTTAATGTCAATAAGTATTGACATTTTAAGTTAATACGCAAGATGAATAAATACGACTTAGATTTGCTATCTGAGAGCGGTTAACATCATCACGCACTATCATCCGGTTCCGGATACCGGAAAAATCTTTTTTCATTGCCTAAATCTGGGGAAAGATAAAATCAAATTTGCAAAATTTGAGGCTATAAAGAAGTAAAGTCAATTCTAAAGTAACTTGAATTTGAATTTTAAATGATTTATAGAGCACAGGGGAGTGGCTAATGAGGCGTCATGCGAGAGGGGCGCGTGTTTATGGTTTTTTTTGCCAACTCTGGGCGGCGTCGATTCGTATTTGTGTGCTGCTGACGTAACTTGCGATATACCTACGTAGCTCATACCACCTAAAATATTTGTGAATCGTAAGCAATTATTAATATAAACCGAGTGCTCAAATAATAAAACCAAATTCATTTATTTAAGTAAAAATACAAATTTTGTTATTTATAATTTTATTTATCGTATGTAACTTTGATAAAATTTAATCCGCTCGCATACGAGTCACCTTCGCATAAGACCGGCAAACGCTATTGTGCGGCAATGAGCCACACACCGGCTGTTCAATCCGATCATGTACAAGATGCTGTTGGTGCTGCCCTGCAGCCAGTGTGCCGTTTCCGCATATTTGCGAAGAAGCCGTCTACCCGTGCTTCTGGTAACATTCCACTACGTTACAGTAGCGGGGCAACCGCATAGCACCCCGAATGCGTTATTGAGTTGAAATCGAAGTGCGCTTTAAGCCGCACGATCATAAATACGTAAATATGTATTAACAAACTATAGAAAAAAAAAGAAAAATAAACCAAGAAGGAATCATCCGACTTATTTTCGTTTTCATAAATTATTACATTGCCATCGGAATAAAAAAACATTCATTCGGACTTTCGCTTTTTACTATTCTAGTGTATATCCCTGGTCCATCAGAACTAAACAAAGGCGAAATTTTCAAGTTTCTATGAAGTGGACATTTTTTGTTATTTAAACATTTCACTCCTAGATTTCTATATGTAAAGATGTTTTAATAGAAAAAGTATTTATATATGAAGTGGTTCAGATTTAACTTGCAAGCTTTGAATTAAGGAGAAGGTAATACATCTTGTAAAAAAACATTTTAATGAATTCTTGTTTACTTTGGAGGAAAATTCATAAAACAGAACACCCACGAGAAAAAATCCAAGGTATCTTGAAGTAAGAATTATTTGCTCTAGCGAAGTTCACGACAAGTTAGCATCGCGCCACCGTAGTTTAACGTTAAAATATGCATTCGTGCTAGAGTTGTCCCGGCCACTTTACCTGGCGGCGGGCAATCACTTGTTTATCTCATTACTTTAGCTTCTACTTCGAAAAACTAATATTCAAGTATAGAACATCGCCCTGGATAATACCAAAGTGTAAAACCAATTTACTTCTCCGCGCTAAGATTGCGTGACGGTATTATAGAAAACTCTTTAATTTTTAATTTGAATTAAATTGTTTATTCGCTTGGCTTTGTTTGTTGTTAGTTGTAGTTTCCTGTGGTGGCATTATTATTGTAGGTATAAGGAGAGTCCAGTGGGTGATATGGTGGCGGTGGAGCCCGTGGCGTGCGAGATTAATGCAACGGGAGCGGGCTCGACCTCTCCAGGTGTTTCATTAAATTGCGCGCGGCGCCTTCGCCGGCTCGTACGGCCATTATGAAAGCTGCAAGCTTGAGGGTGCTATTCGCTTTAAGAACGTTCGCGCTACTTTGTAACGACCTTAATGAATCTTGTTACTTATAGGCTCGCGTAAATTGCCTGTTTTACTAACGCGCCCTGGGGTGCAAAATCATTAGGTCAGTGAATCGTTCGGGCACGGAATGCTCTCAATGATTTTACAAACTTCCTCAGTGGTTTTCCCCTTCGGCGAACGAAATAGTTCATTAGCAGTGAAATGAAAGCAATGAAAAAGACCTAGGGTGAGTACGATTGAAAGCTTCGATTAAGGCTGAGGTACTTCTTAAAAATTCGTCGAGAATAATAAACCTCTAAAATTCTAACAAAGTCGTAGTAGTTGTAAAGTGTTAGAACAGTAGCCCAGGTTGCGTTATTAATTCGTCATTGTGGCAATAAATAAGGAGAGACTACTCCGATTAAGTTACTTTATTCACAACTTCTCAGATTCCAAGCACAAAATCTGCTGGCGATCATCCAGTTAATGTAGAGTTTGTAATCTAGCAGCGCTTTAATCAACACTGTGTACATAAAGGAGGTAGCAATGTAAATAGTGCACGTGTGAGTGGTTCACGTGCAACCTAGTGAAATAAGCGTCTAGCGAAGGAGCAGGCGCGCTCTGTAATGTAAAACGATATGAAGTGACGTCAGCGTCGCCCAGCTAGCTTCCATCGCCGGCCCGGCTAACAAGTTTAGCCAAGCTCCTGCAGTAATTAGTCTAAGCATCTCACCGTCACTTCACATCGCGTCTTGCTTAGTCTGCTGCCCGCCCGCTTGCTCGTTTGAGCGATCTCATATTACTCAACTTAATAAACACACCATTATCGACTTTTGACACGACATCTGTTTTAGAAGTCAGACGATAATATTTAATTAGTATGTACTTTAACAAAGGTTTCTAGAGAATCTCCGCAGCCGTATATACTATGCTTTCGTGTTTAAGTTAATAGAAAATACTGAACGTTATCGGTTTTCCCAACATCGTTAACTCGGGTAGTGTCAATTTGAAATGAAGCTTATAAGTTCTTTGAAGTTTTATTTTCATCTCGAGTACATACGAGTACTCAGTGGAAAATAGTTTTATCACTCTCATCATTTTAAAAACACTTAAATCAAATCCGAGTTGTTAAACAATGGCAGGGAGTCAGATAAAATGCGATAATAGCTGAAAGGACTAACTACAAAATAAAGAGCTTTTAGTAGGTACGATAAGGGAACTTTAAGAGTTTTCGGGCGTGGGTCGCACCGATAAATTGGGTGGCACTTAATTATGATCTCGGGCAGCATCTTGCAGGCGGCTAATGTCTTGGAGCCGTTTAATGCGCGAACTTGTAGCCGGGCTCCGCCGGGCTCGATAAATCTCCATCTGCGCCCGTGCTGCTCTGCCTACCACTACGACACACGCCATCTTAGAAACTCCTCATGCAGTCGATGCCGATAAAATATGACGACGCATTTATTACATTAGATAGGGACGAATACTGATCCAGGTATTGAAGAAATGTTTAATAAAAATACGTATTGGATATACATGCGAAAATTGATTCTCTGTAATAACTGGTACATACATACTCATATATATGTAGTAATTAGCTGACCCAGCCACTTAATTAAATTAAAATGAAACCGGTCTTAAGTTGGAAAAAAATTAGCAAAATGAAAAAAAAAATCATCGAAAACGGTTGAGTAGGTACTTTCGGAGTTCATTGTGGTCAAACAAACACTGTGACACGAATTTTTTTATACAGATATAAAAAAATCTTATATCACAGTAATAAGCCTAGCCGGAAGAAAACACTGTAAGGCTATTGTTATGATCACTAGGGTAATGGATAGATATAAATATCTTTATATCCATCAAGATATGTAATATTCAAAAAATATATAAATACCCATGACTCAAGTAAGAATGTTCGTATTCGTGACAAGGCAGGATCGCTATCATTGCGCAACCCGGTCCTCAAAATAATTATGTAATCAGGTTTTCGTAATATAAAGCTTGAAGGTGCAATCTAAATAAATATTATTTAAAATGCACTACCAGTTTTCAAACCGATTTTCTTATAGTTTATGAAGTCTGTAAACATGTCGGCATAAATCCATTTTCTCAACACAGCCAAGTTACAAACTGTGGTGATTTACTGGAATAAAAAAGCGGAGGTTGTTTTGCGCGAGCTTTTGGAGCGTATAATATTGTTGCGTGAGATTATTTGTGTACGGTTGGCACATTTGGAAGAACGGCTGGTGTTACTGGTTACTGCAACGCGTTACGTTAATGTGACTCGGCCGGGGGCGAGGGCGCAGTCGGCGCCGCATTATCTAGGTATAATTAAAGCCGGCAAGACGACGGCGAGACGTTACGCCCGTCCTAACGACTTTTATGGCGTATGTAACATTGCCGGCACATAAAATAAATGTGCCGCCTCTAGCGCCCCGATGTACCGAGCCACTGCCAGATTAATCGCCAAAATGTTTACTTGCATGCACCACTGCTGTCGTTAAGAGCAATTCTTGGTGGGATGTAACTACGTAACTGTTGAATAGATGCTTTAGTTAATTTTCTAAACTTTCAGTAAGTTCCAAAAGTAAATTAAGATTTAAAGTTGGCAGACATAACCATATGGCATATTTTATTAGTGGTATAGTTTTGTTTCAATAAAATGTTTAGGAGGCATTAAACTGTATAAAAAGATAATCACTAATATCATTTTATGATGCACGTTTGGCACAAGGTAATGAATAGTTTTTATGTGTACCAGTCAGTAATCTTACCAAGGGGAGGCTTTAATCCGTTATGGCGATACGTACGGGATCCACAGACTGCGAGTAGAGTAGCCCATCACAGAAATCTTTATTCTTCACATTAGCTTTATGGTCTGGGTCTCGAGTTCACATAGCCGCGCCGGAATTCATGTAGTGCACTTTTATTAAGGTTGAAATACAGTAATTGTCACTCGTCACTATTCGTGACAGATACGACACGCGACGTAATAAAGGCTTATACACCCTTTACAATATTGTATAGTTATGTAATTTCGAGGATTTTCACATTGTTATTATAATTAATCTTTTGCAAACTTACGCGACGGTTGAAAAAAAATTAAGTATGAAAAAACTAAGAACGTTAAACAATATCGGTCAATATAATGATACTTTTACGTCCTATCATGAGCCTAATGTAATAAGGGAGCTCCTATATAAAAATATTCAAAACAATAACAGCTTTTCATATCTCAATCCCCAAACAGCTATAATCTTGACAAATGACGGTCTTTGGAGTGTAGTCGGCACTACGGGCCGCATTGACAAAGCCCCGAATAAACTGACGCGGACACATAAATAAGCATATTCGATGTTTTATTGAGTGGAGGAAATACGGAGGAAATTGTTTCCCGCGTCATTACGCCAGGCATCAATCAAAGAGCGACCGATGTGGCGCGGATTTGGAAAATGCTGCCACCGACTGGATCGATTTACTAGCCCTAGTAGTACCTTCGCTTGTCGACAACTTCCGCACACTTATTCGTGCGCGAGTATGAGACGGGAATGCACCGTCATTATTTTGAGGCACTAGTTTTTTATTTTCAGGCTATATTATTTATGTCTGGCTGCAGTTATTCTATGACGCCAGAACATTCAAACCATGTAAGACCTAAATCCTAAGTCAGACACTGCATTAACTGCTAATAATGAAGTTCCCGTTAAAAATTAAAATAAAAAAAAAAGAAGTATGTCTGATCAAATAAACTTTAACATTATAAATTTGACTTTTGTCCTCGACCAATATTAGACGACTGATCTCCAGGTGCATCTATGCACTGTCGCTGACAAATTTCAGTAATGGAGGACGGGATTTCTTGCATGGCACGAATATAAGTTTGTATGGTGTGATCTGAATACTAAAATTAGGCTTCGAACTGTCGGCGGTTCATGGTACCGCCTCCGTAGTTTCGCGTGGTAGTAAATGCCGCGATAATCAGGGAAGGCGTGAGGTCCGCAGCTGGTATGGAATGGGCTTGAGTGCACGATATCTGCATTGTGGGGCGGCGGTGTGGCGCCGTCGGGTCTGGCGTCGCGGCGGCGGCGCATACATCAGGCACGCGACCGCCCCGCGCCGCCGCCCGCCTTCACTCAGCCCCCACTACTGCTATACTCCTCGTTTCGCCAATTATGATCATTGTGATATTTATGACGTTACTGTACCACTTACGTAGCGGTAAAAATAGTTGACATTACAATCAATCAAGTATATTTTTCTTTGAAATTTACGTGTCATCCGTCATCGTCAATCATTTAAGGTTTATACGAAAGTTTTTTTTTTAAGTACGACTAATTACGTTAATGTTTATTTATATTTGTCTGGAGATAGATAAGTCAATAGTTAAGGACAAGCAGTCTGCGCGATTAATAAGTAAACATATGAGGCAAATGCATAATGAATACAATTGATATCCAAAGCGCATACAATGATTAACAGACGCGACAGATGAGTCAACGTACAGATTAGTTACCTAGTCCGCCTTCGTCAACGTAGTAGTTAACTGCTAGATCGCTGCTATCACGCACGGCGTCGGTTCCGCCATTTGCATCCATGACTCACGGTTAAACGACATTGTTATCTAATTATTTACTCCATTAGAATAGAACAATAATTACAAATCTATTGCAATCTTAATAAGTCCTACTATATAAATAATAGCAGAGATCAGATTTACTATGATGTTTAGGGTTATTTTATCAGAACGGAAATCCAATTTTATTAGTATTTAGGAGTGAGTTGATCAAAGGCAATATTATATAAAAATAAATAAAAATGCTTACATATTTTAACTTAACATGTCAAATGTAGATATGGTGTTCAAATTAAAATAACATGCGTCAGAATGAAAGGGTTTGTTTATTTATTATAATGACAAAAGCCATTAGCACATACAAATAAAGAAACATTTCACGTGCTATGTCGCATATAAAATTCCGATAGAAATCACCAAGTCGTCCGGCGCGGCACGGCAGTGCAGCGGTGCGGGCGGCGTGCTCCCCATTATCCTATGCAAATCCGGATTTCCCAAATATCGTGCTTTGCCGCGAGCCACCTCGCTATCGTGGCTATTAATAACGACCGTGTTACAAATACGGGTCCGGAGCTGAGCCGTTTAGTCCGCCGACGAAATACACTACCCGTATGTTACTTTATGCTCTCGAGTTCTAGACTCGGCGCTCTACCGAGAGCTACCAGTTTACATAATTATGTCCTAGACCGTGAACCTATGCATTTCAATATAAGCGAATTGGGTTTTGCAGCATCATAGCAGGTCTCGAGGTGTATTTCTTTTATTTTTTGCTCTAATGGAATGTGTTTTTTATTACCGGTTTCAATATTTTCTATATGAAAATGTAGGATCTTAGTCGCATTTTGCTAGCTGCATTCGATTTTGACATAAATTAAAAACGTAAAACAGAATGGTTTGTGCATAGAACAATTGCGCTTTTCTAAAATCGACAATCGTCGGTGTGAAAGCCTAACCAGTCGAGCTTCTATATCCGGTTTTCGTATTGGATATTGATCAGGCTTTGTATTGAAGACTAATTTAGTGGAATGGCTATAGTTTCAGCGATAAGTTGTAGAGGACAAATAGTTTCTGATTTCTAAAGGACCAGTGTACTAGAACGAGATTGCCTTCTTTTCAACCTTTAAATTTGAGGATAAAATCTCCATGAATGCCATTAGCTCTGAGCTTATTTCAAAACTGTAGATGAATAAAATTAGATTTACATTGTTTTGTATTTTTACGTACATATACGTATATACAAACTACTATAGTGACATCACTTTTCGTCCGAAATTTTATTACATTGAGGTGTTACCAAACAGAGGCGGCGTCTAATTACTCTTCTATATACTGTCAAATATTTAGTGACGATGATAAAGATAACCGATCAACAGAAATTGATGAAAATACTCCATTTGGTATAAATCAAAATGGTTGAAATAGAATGTGTTTTTACTTTTTTTTTGGTGTCTAATCAGGGGGATTTTGTATTAATAGAAAAAAAAAGGAACTGACAATACTGTAAACAAAGTTTTAATATAAAAGTTGCCTATATTACTTGCTATGAATATTTTGTTATTGTTAATTTATATATATTGTATTATATATATAGTGTCCAATTTAAGTTACAAATCGTTAATTTTTTGTCCGAAACAAATAAATCATAGTTCGGGTTCGAACTCGAATCATTGTATTCTTGTCTTTATGTATACGTATATCTAGGTTTAGTAGCTAAACTGTTAGATTATTTGACTAAATTCACTGTTACTATTATGATTTATTTAAACATGTTTGTCGTATCCAAATATTTCAAGCTGCTTGTCCCTAGTTCAGGTCAATATTAAAATAAAGACGTAAAACATGATATTATTCACGAGTAAAAATGTACCTTAAAAGATAAAGTTACTTAGCAAAAAGCATAACCAAGTTAATTATTGTGCTAGTGCTGTACTTGATAGCAATGACATTATTTTGCTCTCAACGGTTAAAATGAAACAAATACGATAAAAAATGTTATAAATAGAAATTATGTCAGTCGTTATATCGTGAAGTGAACATTCGAATATATAATGATAGAACATCATTACACATCGCTAGTTGGAGAAACCGCAACATTCTAAAAATAGGTCGTTATCCAATTAACTGGTCGTCGCGTATGTTATAATATAATATGTTGTTAAGTAAATTGAATTGTTTTTCACGTAATACAGAGGGGACTATTAGTCGTTATTAATATTCAAGTAGGCAGTGTTTATCGCGTTAATCTCATAAAACAGGTTAGTCGAGTGAAGGGTGTGTAGTCATCGTGCGAGGTCAAAGTTTGGGGTTAGGTCAGCCGGGCCGAAAGTATCCCTTGCAATTAGGGTGCGTAAGAATTACGCCGTCTCCATTAACATTTTGAAGCGTACAATTCACGTTCGGGTTAAAAATGTTAACTTTATTTATTGATTTCAAAAGACGTCCACCGTTGAACGGAAACCTCCCCTAAAAGTGGAGGTTTTGCCATAATCTCCACGCTTGGCAGTTGAGTTAGAGATCGAAAAATGATACCATAATTCAGAATAGGCTGTTGGCCATTTAGTAGTTTACGGAAGGTGTATGGTAATTACCTCCAGTATCATTAGTAACTTTTTACGATATTCCAAAATGTGAGGTGTTGGTACGAGGGAGGTCCAAAAGTTCGCGGAATGAAGGTGAAGGAGCGGAGTCAAAAATTCTCACTGTACACCTCGCTAGTTAGGGATTCATTATTGGTATATGTGAAATTTCGAGTCACGTCAAGTTTTATCACCCTTCAAACAATTAAAATCGGAAAAAACGCAACAATGGAAAAAATTACACTTCGTACTGTGATAAAGTTCCTGACATAGCGAGATGACTTAGCTCAGACTATAATGGGCGAATGGAAGCCGTTTATAGTGATCAGTGCCCTAGCAAAACTATGATTTACATGTGGCATGGTCTGTTTAATCATGGTCGAGAGTCGATTGAAGAAGATTCCCGCCCTGGACGGCCGATTGAGGCCACCACGGGAAACATCATAGAATAAGTAGAAAAATGAATATTAGAAGATGCTCGTCTGAAAAAGAATCAGTTATCTGCATTAGTTGGAGTGATAGATTATTTTAAGAATTTTACACGATGTCTTTGGCATGACTAAAGTCAGTGCAAGATGGATACTAAGAATGCTTACGCCGCTTCAAAAGCAACAGCGAGTGGACGCGTGTAAGCATTTTTTGGAACTGCTTGGCGACGAACCTAGCCCAATTTTGGAGAAGATTGTTACCGGAGATAAAACCTGGGTTCATCACTTCGAACCTGAGTCCAAACAGGAATCGATGCAATGGCACAAAAAGGGTACACCACTCCCTAAGAATGTTAAGGTGTCAGAGTCGGCTGGAAAGTTGATGGCTACAGTTTTTTGGGACTGTGAAGGAATTTTGCTGGTAAATTACATACAAAAAGGTACTATAATTACTGGAGACTATTATGCTTTAATACTAGAAAAGTTAAAAGTTGCCATCAAGGAATAAAGAAGAGGAAAATTGACGAAAGATGTGTTGCTCTTGCAGGTCATTGCGCCAGTTCACAAGTGCAGAGTTACGATGGCTTCTCTACACAAACAAGGATTTGAATGTCTAGTTCATCCACCTTACAGTCCAGACTTGACTTCTATCGATTTTGATTTGTTCCCAAATTAGCAAAAGGAACTCAGGGGACGTCAATTTTCCAACGATAATGATATCAAAGAAGCTATTTCGGCCCCCATTTTGAGGGCAAAGACAAAAAATATTTTTTTGTTGGTATCGAGATGTTAATTTCGAGATCTAAGAAACCATATTGGGTATTATTATTATATTGAAAAATAAAAATAACTTTATATTTTTATTTATTTTACAAGCCCTCCATTCCGCGAATTTTTGGACCTCGTTCGTTTCGACACCACGCGGCACAATTTATTAGGTTATCAGCAGTAAAATTATTTGAATGGTAGGGTTATCATTGACTCATGAACATAATGACTAGGTGTCTTGATAGCGCAGTAGTTAGTTATTATCACTAGTAATTTCTTATTTCAATCTTTATGCTCCTGGAGTTGATGTTTTCATTAATAGGTCGATAATTATATGTGTCTTATCAAGGACAGCTTCAAAATCTGCTGCAAATGTCCTAAGGGTAATGGTAACCGTTTACACAGTTATAAATAAAAATCACATAGTATGTGTCTAGTACCTATTTGCTATTCGGCAAACGACTAAGGGCGTTAAAATAAAATTTTCAATCCCGATAAAAGGGTAATCGATTTACTTTATTCAAATATTACATTATACCTAGTTTCAATCACTATCTTACTTCACAAAAATCAAGCTTTAGAAAAATGAATTTATTAACATCATTAAAAATTATCTTTCTTCATTAAAGATTTTCAAAAAGATCAAAGGATAAAACTAGTGATTGGAAATTCCGAGAGGAAAATATCCCAACTCTTCAATAATGAATTACCTACTTGTCTAATTTCAGAGTGGGTAGGACTTTATAGAACTTTCTTGAAGCAAACTTTAGTAAGGCTCTAAAGAATGTCGTTAACTTCGAACTGTTTATTACTGGAAAATGTGGCCAGTACAAACTTAATAGTGATTTAATGCTAATACGATAAAAAAATTAACTATTTTACACCTATATGAATAAGTATATAATAAGTATTCAGTGGTCAACGTTGTCGATATAGGCTTGAATACTGATTTCATAGTTTCGCTTTTGCTGTTGTTAAGGGTGCAAGTTGCCGGGTGAATTAATCATCTATTTATCTCAGATCTGTATGGTTGTGGTATCTCTGGTATACTAAATTTCCATAACACAGGTGTTAAAGTAGTTGAGAACTCATTGAATTAATTTAGCATTTGGATGAGGTAACCGTCAATGTCTGTGGACAGTTAAATACTATTTGTAGTTTTGAAATATAAAAATGCAATTATATCATATAGAAGTCAATATCTTACAGGCAATGAGACTTTAAATAGTTTTCTATTCAAATAAAAAATAATAGAATGCATGGACACTAGAACCTTGCCATGAGCATTCAAGGTAGCGCGTTTTCGGCGTTTATTCTACACAGCGGGTTATTTGCGCTTGCATTTATAAAAAACTCGTGTTTGTATAGATAAAGCATCACGTCAAACTTGAGACTGAATTCATACAGGAATGCAAAGGTCTACGCACTGCGATAACAAACTGTGCCGTGTTAAGGCTCTAATTTGACAATTTACTTTTGAAAATCAACAGTGACGTTTCGTTATCAGGTCTTAAATGTGAGCAGTTGTCTAGAACTCTACAAAGAGCATGAGTTGCACAAAAGAAAATACTGCATTTAGACGACTTTAAGAATTCATCTTATACCTCCCATCGCGGATTTCCCGTTTAAAGACAGATAAGCGTAATGTCGGAATTCCGTTATTTATTATGTTTAGTTGACTTTTTATCTGTCAATGTAACTCAAAAATTTTGTAAACTCATGGTGTTTTAGTAAAATATGCAATCTTAATTGTTACTGAATGCTTTTAATAAATTATTATGCTTAGAAATCATGCGAAGTTTTAAATAGTTATAAGTGACCACACGTAGGTAAACGAAAATTTTATTCAACACAACTTCTAAATTAAACCTAAGCACTGCAGTTCAGGCCAAATTATCGGTGTGTGTGGAGAGGGTGGGCCCTAGTAAAGGGGGCGGAAAGAATAAAGCAAACTGCTTGCACTCGCCCCTCACAAGTTTTTTTTTAAGAGAACTGGATAATTAGATTAAGTATATGCTGTCGAGACGTACAAACCGAGGGATGCTAGTTCCTTTTCACTAAGCAGATAAACGTTGAATTTTATTCCCGACGTTAAATCGCTCACACAAAGTTTAGAAAACTCCAATCTGGGATAATGGATTTTACTATAGAGGTGACTGTAAAAGTTCTTCGAAGGGACTTTTTAAAACCTTTATCTTGTTGTTGGTTAAACGGAAAAGGTATTCATTACTTATTTAAAACACAACATGTGGGATCGATAATATAATTATTGATGCGAATAAGCATTATTAATTTCTTTTTCTTAAAGTTTAATTCAAAATATCAAACGTAGTTTTATGTTACTTTTATCTGATTCAATTAAACAGAATTCTCACCTGGATTTAGTATTCCATGCACTTGATGACAATGGAAAACTCAACACAAATTATGCGACCGCACAGAAGGACCCGCGTTTACAGAATGGCCCGTGGCGACATCCACCTACCGTTACAATTTAATTAAATATGGCTTCAGATTAACTCTGTAAGGCTTCAGTCACACAAACTATTTTGTTTCATATTTCAACCCCTCAGTAAAACACACAGTACCTATATTAATGGAACTTCTAACCAAACGCCTACCTTTCAAGTTGCCTCGTATATTTATAACAATGCGCCACTTTAATTCCATTACCTAAAACAAAAACATTATAAAATTAGACGAGCTTTGGTGATTTGTTAACGTGAAAGTCAATTAGCTTAAACAATGTCAGTGATAATAATAATGGCAAAAGTGACGAATCAAAGTTACTGTGGTGTAAAGTCTTGACTTTGATAATAATGGGTTCGGTTCGAAGGGAGAGAGGCAAGCGGGGAATGGGGGGGACCGATTGTATCGCATGATAAACACCGGCCGCCCGCCGCGCCATCCACGACTCCCAGCTAATTAAACAACAACGGAGAAAATTAATTTGATTGTTTCGGAACTGCGCCTCTTTGTTCCGGGCCTTCGGACTGGTTACCTCTGAAAAATATTTGACTGACGCCTCTCGATTCTGTCACTGTATGTTTTTACTGCGCCACGGTTTGATTTATGGAATATAACGAGAGAACGCGCTCCGACCGTGGCTGCTAATATGGTACTGGACGGACATTGCCGCCACGATATCCTACAAGTACTCGTCGATAGTTTGATAGTAGTGCAGTGTGAGCTGGATGCAATCATACGGGTTGAATGTTAAATTTTAAGGTCTAATAATACGGTGTTCTATTTTATACAATTTATAATTAATGGTAAAAGTTATGGTTACGTCAAAGATTACAATTAAGTGTAAAGTCAATTCAGATGGCTGTTGGCGTCGATGACAAATGACGCACGGGTGACAGCGCGAGTAAGTATATGTTCGCCTGTATGGTTTGTCGGCGGGATCCGGGCCGGATCAGGTGCCGTATCGGATCCGGTGTCTTAACGCCACGCTCCCTACAATATCGACTACACCGCAATTCCCTTGTCACCATAAATGACACGTAGTAATTAATTACAACAGTCTGTTTAGATATTCTATAAGGCATAAACACATGTTAACAAGATCAGATAATTATTATGGGAGTAATAACTTTATATCTATTGTCAAGTCATCACTAGAACGAATGAATTATTCTTAACGGGTAGCTTAGATTTCCGAGTTTTAGGTGTCAATTAGGCGAAGTATTTGCGACACGCCCTCGCAATAAATAAGTTGTGAAATTGTATTCGGAAAATTAACCATGAATCGATACGGGTTTGAAGCAAAAACTTAAACGTATGTTTAGAAACAGTCCGCGGTCGGTGTGAAAACGTGGAATTACATGCGGCATCCGAACCGGAATCGGGTGCGCTCCGAGTGTGAATCATTCAACCGTCGAGTACGGCACTGGCTCGTCCCCGGATAGATTGGAGACGACAAACTTTTTGTTTACTTACGAATAAATTGTTTCGATTTCATTTCGTTAGATCAAGTGTCGGTAAAAATCTGAAATTGAATTTTGCTGAACGATAGCAATTTATGATATCAGATGTTATTTTAATATTTCACAATTATATATTATTATATAATATATATATTTATATATTACTATATATTATTTTATCACAATTCTAGCAATTGGTGACAATTATTAACGAGATAAGGACAGAATAAGTTATTTACTAAAATAATATTTATTGTGAACAAAGTTCCATTAAAAGAATTTAACTGCCATAAATTTATCATTTCAGTTATTAAAAATAAAGTTCCAATTAATATGAACAAGTCAACTAATTAATCACTAAAAGTAAATTAAATGTTAAATTTTTCGCAATACTTTATTTTTAAAACGATGTCAGACTCATGTTTGTTTTATGTGGTTGACGTGTTAAAACCTATTTTCGTGATTAAGAAAAAATTCACGTCACCTCAAATAAAATAAAGTAAAGCAGTTAGTTTAAGATACTGAAACCTTTAACTACCCATTCACCGAATGGCTTAAAAGTTTCCACAATAGGCACATTTCATTCAATTCAAAAGTGTCGTAAGAAAAGAACGTTTCGCAGTGCTCCCAACCTATTTCGATTGCGGTAGAGCGTATAGAGTTTAGGCTGTTCTTTTGGGAAACAAATTTTAAATTTACAAATTCAAAATTAAAGTTGCGAGTGCTTTCGCGGTACATCAATGTTGAAGGGTTGAAAAGGGATATGGGGGGACTCATTATAGGATATGTGGTTCATCTCAACCGGGTGGGACAAAAACGGCCCACCGACCGTCCGCAACGGTTCGGCAATTAAACAAGAGGACGACGGCGACCGCTCATTGGAAAAGCGCTGAACCTGTGAATACAACAGCCATCTAATTACTTTGTGCTTCGCTACAATGTCACTACGTAAAACGTAAACTCACTAACGGTTTTTGCCCACTACTCGCACCGATTGTATCGAGTGTTTAAAACTATTCGAATTAATTAAAAATTTTAAGTGTTCATTAATTAGCGAATCGAATTGGATTTAAACTCGGAGCGTGTTCATCCGAATTCGGTGGAAAAGGCAGTTAGTTCTTACGATGTAGGTTAGTCGACCGGTGAATTAATCACAATGTGTATCACATACAAATTAATATCGTTAATAATTTTAATTTATTTATGTTTTGTTTCTTTCGAATTCAGTTATCTAATTCTGCAGATATTTTGACGGCTTTTCTATAAAACATGATACCTTTTACAGTATAATTACTGACATTCGAACGGTCTGCCCCTTAAAAAGTTCAGTTATACTTACTAAATTAAGATTTTTAATACATCAAATAGAAAACTGAAAACGCAGTATTATGGGGACACATTCCCATAATTTTATTCAAAGCTTACGGCCGGAATAATGTCCATATTTCACAGAATTTTATTGCAGCTGCTGCGAAATTCAGTGCGGATGGCGTAGCGATATCGAAATTATCGAGTCCTTGCGGTTATTAAGTCATTAAACGTAGGAGAGGTGGGGCTTAACACAATCGGGATCAAATTAAGTTCATTCAGCTGCGGTGGGAGAGTCGAATCAGCTGGCTCGCCCGGCGCGGCTTGCCGTAAAGAAACTGGGAGCGAGCAGATAAATCCCCTACGATAAAAATTATTACTTTATACTGCTCATTGAGTGTGAAAATAAAGTTTACTTAATTTTGAATCGAAAACTATTAATCAAATCATTTTATAATGTTGGGAAATTTTGCGACAAAGAAAAAGAGAAATTTGAGACAAAGACACGACTGCTGCTATCTATTTTATATTTAGTAGTTCGCTATCTAAAAATGATCAAGTAAAATGTTATGTGTGAATGAGGAAAAGAGCGATTGCAATCGTACGTGCCGAAGTGGATTCCCTCGAGATCGGGTGCGAGTGTTCATTAACCGGTGCGAAGCAACGATCAAGCGACAGATGAATCAGAATCACACCCCGATTATGTCGCAGCGCGAACCGGAGACGATGCCGAACCTCCGCTCCAGTCTGTCCGTAGACCTATTATTATGCAAAACAAAACTCGCAATTAATTGGGTTTTAAAAGTTAATTCACCGTTATGAAAAGAGTAAGCCTGCAGAGACATGATTTATACACCCGCAAATATGAGAACGTTCAACGTTATTAGCGGGAGACTATTGCGGATTATGGGCACTACGCACGCGGACATAGTCGAGTAGAAGCGTCAAATTGAGAGTCCTGGCGGGGTTATGAGCTAAGCGCTGCGAAGTTTCTAGTCGGGAATTAATTGAAATATAGCGTCGCGTCGGTGTGCGGTCGTGCGGAGGCGGATTGGGGGATTAAAGTTGCAGCGCGCGTGGAGCAGGTGCGGGCGGTGCGGGGCGGGCCGGCTGCACTGCAGCTCCATCGGATTGCCGAACACGAGCCGAACCGTTGAAAAATTGTTCCGAACGTCTTTAGGAGCCGCCCCCGCGGGCCTGAGTTACATACAAATCAGTCGGTGCTGTCCACGATGCGCTCTGAATACCGACATAAAAGCTATCTCGCGTTGTTAAATTTTGTCGAATTAATACCTGCACTAAAATTAAATAGAAAACGTATTGCTTTAAGACTTAAAATAGTAAACCTTATGCAAAACTACAAACACGGCATAAGTTTTAAAAATAAAGCAGTTATACCCTATTTTATCCATATGTGTCACCGAAATAAGTGTTTATGTTTTATCCAACTATCACTTCATGTTGTTATCAAAAATGTTACAACATAGGTTTCCACTTTAATATTAGAAATGATATCTCGAACTGGGGCGCTTCAGAGAGCGGTACAAAATATTGCTGCAAAGCTAAGCGTAGCTTTAGCAATGACTCGGCGATTTCGCGACGTTGCAAAGCATCGCCTATCCGTTCGAAATATCAAAATAAAATCGTTTTATTTTGCGTCTGCCTCTATCGAATAGTAGGGAATTTATTAGATAGGATCTGCGGACGATTTACTCCTGAACTGATTTCGTAACAAGTAGAAAAGGGTACATGCAATTACGTTCCAGAATTCAGAATAATAGTTCCTAAATCCGTAAATAAGGATTCCAAGTGGACGCTAAACTTTATTAAAGGGCCGACGAGGCGACCTTCATAAACGGACTTTATGGGGTACAATAACATTTATTGCATAGTTGAGTATTAATGCGGAGTCCATTAACCGGCTGCCGCCGTCGTGGCGGAGAACAGCATCCTCGCCGCAAACATCTTTTTAGGTTTATAACTCATCCCGCGAAACACGTCTTATGAAACGTACATAATCCTAATCTAGTACGCTATTACCCGGGACGGCCATTGTCGTTCATAGTGCGCGAAACTCGCAATGTGATGCATTGAACTCGTAAATATTACAAGTCGTTTATTTCAAGTAAATCCGCCGCTGAGATACTGCGATGCCGTGATACGAGTTTGTCTGCTTTATAGCGGAAATAAAGGAGACAACATTTAATAAAAATAGGAGTTGCCTTGCAATTTCAACAGTAAAGCTTGTTTGGTTTGTTCGCGTTTTTTTACTTGTCAGTATAGTATAACTTTAATTTCTGTTTCTAAACAAAATTTACCTTGCAACAAATATTAAATCTTTTATTTTATAGTCACATTAATCTACATATTTTGTGGTGTTAATTTTATGTGCGGTGACAATCGATCGCATGTCAAAGTTATACGTTTAGAACTCATGTACGGTATAGTAACAAAGATAATTTTACTTTAAGAGTGCATAGCATGATTACTGTCAACGGTACTATAAAGACCATTAAACTTAAAACTCTAAAAGTTACATTACACAAAACTAAATAATTAGTACGTTTTATTATAGTTTTTGTTGACTTACTATCGACAGCGAAAAAATGTTTAAAATAATAATAAACATTTTCGGATAATCCAGACGATTTATTTAGTCCCGAAACAAGATCCTAGAGCTCGTATTAAAGGGATTATTATTGATATAATACATAAATGCTTCTGCTCTTCACACAAACATAATATATGCTTCAACCAAGTATTAGAGTCCAGATCTGTTAGTGCAATAAGTAGGACCGCTACCATTGGACTAACCGGTCTTTGAAAATGTATAAATGCTATCTTATCTTAAGTCTACACTCCACAAATTTGTTGTTTTAATTTCTCATATCAAATTCCTACTATAGAAATTTGACGTAATTAAAATTCACACGAACAGCGGCTCAGCACATGTCGGTATATTTTGACGGGCGTTTTTAAGCCACATGTGAAGTAAGTATGGAGTTCTAACGTGAGGGCACGGTATAAGCCCTAGAGGACATGTGTCAACGGATGACGTGAGGAGGGACCGTTTTTACGTTGGTCCTACGGGATCGTGAATTGCAAATTAATATAGAAATAAGGAACAAGTTCGTTGGCTTTTCGGTCAAACTAGACTACAAATAGAATTTCATGTTGAAACATATTAGAAAGGAAAAACGATACCTATATACCTAGTTAAAACACTAAAAACTACAAGTAGATTGAAATCATGTTTTGAATTTAGATAAAAAGAAATTTACTGTGAGTGTTTAAGTTTCTTTATACTTATTATAAAACGAGGACTAAATTTAAACATAGTTTAACACTGATACTGTCACTCACATTTGCAAGTAAGACAAGGGACAGAGATAGCCTTGTATTTTAGTGGTCAAAGTGCGCAGTTACCATTTTAGTGTAGGTATGTGTTTTCTACGTATGCCAGACGGAGCACTGGGGAGCAACGACTGTCGGTCGTTAGCGCGGATCGCCCTCTGGGGTGCAGTTTGCGCGCGCGCCGCCCGTTCCGCTCCAGTCGCCAATTTTAACGTTCACCGCTCCAGTTACCTTGTTAAATGTGACCTTCGAAGAACAACTTGATACTTGGCTGCACTTCTTGATTTCGTAACCTTGCTTCACTTCCCGCTCGTTTCGAACGTAACTACGTAAAAGTTTTAAATGCTATTATCGAGTCAAGTCTAGGTTGGTAAATGATAGGTAACTAAATATTTGAAAATGTGTTGTAAACACAAAACTAGTGACCGTTTCCAAACCTGTAGAACGACACGCAAATCGTGTAATTAAGAATGTCTTCGTCCTTCTTTAAAAGAAAGATATTTCATGTGTACAGGTACTATTTTCGGGAAACATCACTTTCAAGTTTTCGGTAACAGAGGTTTTGTCATAAGGTATATTAAATTCATAAGTAGAAATTGAAAATGTAAGTGCGTCAAATCAAAATATAGAATATGTAACAATTGTTATTCAAGAAAAAACTTTTCAATTAAGTAATGTGAGTGCCATATATAAATAGTCTGACACTAATGAACTATTCCTTTATGTACATAGACAAAGTGTATAACTTCATATAAAAAGATAACTAAATACTTGATTACCAAATATTAAATTTATGACCACAAAAAACTGAAGATAATAAAGCATTTTCTAAGAGAAATTTGTAGTAAAAGGTCAAACGACATTGATGTTCAGAAGTGAATCGTGAGTTGGTTATGTATACGCGTAATCGCAACGTTTACGTACTCGTCGATGCTCATTTGCGTATCTAAGTGGTCCCGCTGAGGCCATTAGCCCACGATCGAAGACATCATTACTCGCGTAGTGTGCGATAAGGCCTGCGACGGTTACGTCCTTACGATATGCCGTGCGGGAGTGGACACAGGGTCAATCGGTACGGTAGCTAAAAACTGACTTGAGAAATTCACCTCGCGAATGTTGACGTAACTGGGAAATTAGTTTTCTTATGGCTTGCTACATAGTCGGTATTGCATATGCAAGCAGTAATTAGTTGAAAGGTCATCAAGATTACGATTTAGTTGAAGCGGTAGTTGTTTGAAATGTATTAAATTGCAAAGTGTTTTATGCAACATATGCATAAAGCACTATGCTACACACAACTTTTTAAACGGATATAATTTTAATGGTTATAATATTCGTATACGAATTTAGCTGATAATTTATTTTTTTAACTATAAACGTGCTGCCCATAGTTGTGGCATGTGATTTCATAAATGGTCGTGAACCGCAGAGTTTCGCCGTATATTTTAACGAGATTGTCGGCACTCACCAAACTTGCTCGAAACCCTTCCAAGATAAGTTTACAAGTTATTATAGAAGATCTTTCTGATTTGATATTAAAACCGACCAAAATGCTTGAAATTTTTTTTTCTTCTCAAGTATAAACTTTTGTAATTTCCAGAACCACTGTTAAATCCATCTTTGTCACATAAATTGTCTTCATATAAAAATTATTACTATGTCTTTTTGTATCAAAACTAAAATAATGTGAGTTATGACAACAAACACTGGAAAGTACCTAGTTAATTTGATATCACTTTTTAGTTTTACTTAATGGTAGTAAGTGATTTTTCGAAATTCAGGATTCAGGATTTTTCGATTTCAGCGTTCAGAAATAAGTAAGTTTTAATAAGTAGGTAGGAGTGACACTAGTGGCGCCGACAAAGCAAAACGGTCCTAGGTTCGAGTCACGAAAGACTTAAAAAAATTAGCGCAGAACCTTAACTTCGCTATGCTGTCTTTGATCTATTTCAGATATTTCATGTGTTATGATAATTCCAGACAACTTGAGCGTGGGCGGTAGGTAATTACAATACAATAATAAAAAGGATTATCACGCCATTACAGGCTACGAACGATTTGATATTGAGGAAAAAGACGTTACTAGTTTTCGGAGATTATTTTTTATTAATAATTATTAACGGATTATACTTCACAAACATTTATTTGCATAGTATAAAAAGAGATTTGTTTGTCAGTAAACGGTACACAGAGGGATCCTTAAGGTGTTACTAGTTATGTTAACAATAAAACTGACCCTAATTAATTGCGAGTGTTACATCTGGCAAAGATAATAAAAGTAAATCGCTCATGATGAATCTGCTGAGACTAAAGTTAAAGAGAATAATGACGTTAACATTCATGAAGAAACAAAGTTTTTGTTAAATCCTTAAACATTTCTACTACAAACAAACAAATGAATATAGTTTCCCAGGTCAATTACCAATCTGGAAATTTAGGTGATACTAAATACGTAAATTGATACATTGTTTGAGATTTTCGGAAACTCTTTAGCTTTTTCAAAAGTTTCCTACTACTTAGGTACTATTTATTGAAAACTACATAAGAATTTTACCATTTTTTAGTTCTTGGATTTATATCAACTTGAATTTATACAGTAAAAATATAAACACAACATAGCAACAATAGAAATTCTTTGCAGATTTTTTTAGTATTTATATACTAACAGTAGGAGGTCGAATTTTCCTAAGTATTTCTCAAGCTGACGCCAGCGCAGACTCTTCATGTTTTAAGTACTTACATCGAATGTAATACTTTTACAAGCATCGAAAAATCAGTAAAGAACAAACCGCTATATGAAAATTATATTTTTCACGCATTATCAATCTATATATATAAATATTCCTTGTCACATTCTTTGACCGCGATGAACTCCGAAACTACGCAACTGATTTTAATAAGAATAATAATTTATTTATTTGTATGAATATGGTTACATTTGATTTTAAAATTAATCGTCCAGCATATTCTATCGATAGGTCGATGTACAAATATTCAGAGTATTCATTTATTATTAAATTGATTGTAGCTTAAATTATTATTGAATATCATTTTGGGGATATTTTTTATTTTATTTTGCTGGATTTGTTCCCACTCATAAAATAGGATTGGTTTTTCGCAAATTATAATAACTGAATCACAGTAATGCGTGGTCAGCTAGTATTCTAGAAAAAAACATATACACGAGACATTTATAGCTTGAAATTGAAATAAGTGTATTTATTAAAGTATTTGTATAATTTATACTCGGCGCTTGTGACCAGAGTAAATGATTCTTATTGGTTTTGAGGTTGTGTGACTTTAGTCTTACATCATTAAAGTACGGTTATTTTTAATTACTTCCATTATAATAAAGTTCTCGTCTAAGACAAGCTATAAATTTAAAACAGCAGAATTCAATTACATTGCAGATTCTAAGAAAAATATTGGAGACAAAAACAGGAATGGCATCGTATTAACTATTCATGTTAGTCCCATCTCCGAGTTTGCTGCGTACGTGTCTAATACAGAGCTAAATAAAATATGTGAAGTGCTAGCGATAGCAATCGATTCCGATAGTGCTTTGCGTACTACTCTACTAAAGGGGGCATTTTATAACGTATTAATTTACCACATATATTGCATTGGAGTTTTATTCAGTTATAATTAATGTTTCATTTTTTTATTTTAATGGGTTCTTTTTTGCTGCTAATCAAACCAAGGGGCCAAGACAGGATCCACGTCAAAATATTTAATTCTATTGAGTTATTAAAACTAAATTACATGCCTTGGCAATTATAAAACATAGGCTAAAAGTGGCTGCGTGTTCATGTAGACTACCGATTAAAAATTATTTCTATCTCTCGAGTACAGTATTTTTTCTGGATAATAGGTATTCTATGTACTTTTCTGTACCCTGGCAAAGTGTATGCAAAATTTCATGATAATCGGACGAGTAGTTGAGACGTGAAACTGTAACATACAAACTCATTTTCGTATCTATAATATTAGTTAGGACTATAAGGTTTTTACTGATACGATCTATAATCTATCATTTGCTCAATCACATAATATCAAATTTCACTGAAAACAGTCAGACCCGTTCTTGTCTAAGACAAAAACATACAGATAGACAAAAAATATAAAAACAGTAGATTGTATGAGTGGGGCATTAAATGAATATTTATCATAAAACTAATGGGAAATAAATACAGACATAACCTACAGATCTGTATAATAGTATAGATTAAAAGTTGAATTGCCTAAGCAGTTTTCAGTAATAACTAAGTGTCAAGATCAAAACAACTAAACAGTTTAAATTAATTTTTGAAAAGAAATTTTGCTCACTTCTATTTGGAATTAAGCTAGCTTGTGATTAATTAAATCAATGTTATTTAAAGTACTTCATAACTCTCACAGTGAAACGTTTACCAACGTAATTAGTCCGGCTCATAGCAATACCAAAATGTATTGCGAGCTCGCAGGTTTTGATCGTGGGCATTTCAATAAAATAAAAAAATACGGAGAATACTTACTAATTTTAGAAAATAAGGTCAAGATCCCGCACTCTCTTCATTACAGCAACTAAACATTATCTTTACAAAAATAATCAAATTTGTATTAATATCTTCAACGATATTTGTTTTGATTTTTTTTCTGCATAGAAAGATTATTAGAATTGAAAGGACAAGCTTTCAAGTAATAGAAGGTAACGAGTATGGTGATTTCTTAACGTATGTTAGAAAACGTCAATATTTTACTGATTTCGGTTTGGTTTGGCTATTGAATTTGGTTTGGTTTGATGATGAAATCGCATTTTATTTATTTACTGATAATGGTTTTATTAAATTTGGTTTGGTTGTGCATGTGACCAGCAGGAACACAGTTCTTTGGCTCCTATGTATTATTCAGGGGTAGCCTCGCCGGTCTCGCTCATTACAATACAGTTGCCGGCGCCAGCTCGGCGGCCAACTTCTGCGATAGTAGACTACCCTATGCGATCAATTAAAATTTCATCTCTCTTTCTTGGTTTCGAATACAGATAGCCGATCGATGCTACTAATGCACGCGCGCGATGACCGTCTATATCGAATAAGTTGATTCTCCATTCAGAGCAACGTACATTTTATTATTATTGGAACGATGTGCTTTAAGTCATATCCATTTTCAAAATTGGATATATTTAACTAAGAAATGGGGAGCTGCACACCGTTTGAAATGAAACCATCTAAACTAAGCTATTATTGTACTAAATAACAATGAGAGGTATTATTGCAATAAATTGCTTAACAAAGAAAATTCGCTGCACGCTTTACCACACTAATTAAAAAAAGTTTGAAAAGTCATGTTTGAATTTATAATAATACTTCAACGATTGAAAAAATCCTACTATGCAGAAATAGGATTTTTTTGGAAAAGAGCATCTGCTTGCTATCTAAATTATTTCGATGCAATTGCAGTTAGTCCCTGCAATAAATAATACGTGGACAATTCTTCCGAAGGTATGCACGAAGTGTCGTCTTCGGGTATAACTCACGTACCTAAAATAAAAAGGTGACAAAGGAAGCCATTTGTTTTGGTATTACGCTATCGGTTCGCAGCACGATGGCAGCGGAGGCGTTGGGATTCGTTGCCTGTTCGATTTTTTAGCAGACGCCACTCGTCGTGTCTAGCGAGAGTGTGATAAATAGTTGGTCATTTGTATCGGATATCTTGAAATGGCCGCAAACAGTTTCCTATTTGCCAGCAGTACCTAGGCACAGATGTAATTCCAAAACTCTGTCGAATCTCGGGAACTTATTTACTCATATCTTACACCCGGTGTGACTTCCAGTTGTTGTTTGCGACGTTGCAGTTAGTTTATTTGGCGGAATAAAACAGGATAACTTTATATTTCCGTCACAATTGATGGCGGAGCCATGGAAGCTATTACAGCAGCGTAATGAGATATAGAGCGGTCATATAAAGTTATGTAATTGCAGAATGCGACTGCAAAGATGCATCATTGTTTTAAAGAGTTGTTATATAGAAGCTTTATTTTCTTTTATACGCTGAGTATGTCTCCCAATGGAAATAATAGTCACCGCAATTCAATTACGACTGAAACCGTTTTCGGATAATTATTTCTATCTAGCTTGTAGAATTTTTCTTTTTCCGTATTGATTTTTCACACATCTATCTTACAGCTATGTCTTCAATAAATAAAAAAAGTAAGTTAGTAAGTACGGTTATTTTAATGACTGTGTTTGTGACGTAAATGTTCCATATTGGCACCACAAACATATTTTTTTTGCGAAAGCCAGTGACGTCGTGATGGGGTGGAGGTGACGGCCGGGGCGATATGGTCATCCATCAAACCTTATATGAAGTATGATGAAAACACGAGCGATCCCTTTATTCCTGCTAGTGGCGTAGTTATTCAACGTAATAATTTTGCAAAACCATAACAAAGAAACAAATATTTGTTGAAAAAAAATAAAGATTTGTATATTTTTTCATGGTATATGTTTCAAATATTAAACGTATATTATTCATATTCTGATTTATTTTTATATTGGCGTATATGATAAAACAAAATTATATTTCACACAGATTGCTGGAGTTGACCTTTTACACATTACAGAAATATAAATCGCACTTGGCATTTTAACTTATTTCTGTCAGTGGTGCATCTGCATTCTGTAAACATATTTTTAGCCTCAGAAGAAACGTTAAATTGACAGCTGTTTACAAGCGTTTAATCCGTTGATACTGACTGTCACTGTCAGATAAATTAAAATGGTTACAACTTGAGAAAGTAGAAATACAGTTTTCAGTGTGTTTCAGTCATCTCACACAATATTGGTCGACCTTGTCCACTATAATTGAAAGGGTAAATAGGGCAGGGGCAAAGAAACCCTTTGCACCACATTGCTAGTCAGTCAATATTATTTGGAGTGAGCAAAATTATCGCTGACACGCACGCCTCATTTGGACAATAACGCTGCCCCTATTATTCATTATTATTTTTATTCGACGAGGTGAGTGATCGATCACGTAGTGCTCGCGGGAAGTCTTTTGTTCGTGGGATTAATCACATGCGAGGACGAGCATCCAGTGAATATAATATATATATTTGTTCCAAAAATTTTAACAACACGTATCCCCATCAAATATCGTATAAACGACCTAGTTTGGCACAGCGAGAGACTTAGCAGTCTCGGGTTCGAGTCCCGGAACGGACAAAGGCTGGTGTATTATATATGTTAAAATGAATATTGCTTTTTTGTCTCATAATGTATGTCTAACCCTAATATCCAAGTAACACAAGACTTACAGTGCTTACTTTAGGATAGACTAATTGATGTAAATGTGAAAAATATTATTATTAGTCTCAAATAAAGCTTTATATATAATGAAGAATATGGATTGAAATCAATTATAAGAAACACGATTGATCATAACGTACATAATATATAACATAATTTGAGGTCTCAAAATAGCATACCGTAAACGGTCTTCACAATTCAGTTCACGTACGGACTGGAATTTATTCGAGCTATTAAAGGAGTAAAATAAATTTCGCGGTACTTTTACCTTTTCGAATGAGAGGCGGGAAAGCGAGTTCAGGGTGTAGGTACCAAGGTGCCGTATGACGCCATGCTGACTCGACGCTTAGCCTCCACACGGATAGGCTATCCGTAGATGCTGACGCGACACTTTTTATCGGAACCGAAGATACAAACGTGGAAGATTTATTGTTAAGCTATTATTTGAGCATGTCTGAATATTTGTGTTTCGATTTTTCGATGTTCGAGGTTTCGTAAAATATTTTGGGGTTATTTGTCCCGTATATCACGTTTATAGGTACCTATTGGCGTTGGCGCCGGCATTGCGACGCACCTACCGACCAACGTACCGGTAACGCGATAGCTCAAACAAACGCTCGGACACCGCGCCTCGCGATGTCAATTAAGCTAATTAAACACAGTGTGGGGAGAGTGGCCGCAACCCCCTTCCCTCCCTCGCCCATCGCGTCCCTTCACTGACGCATCATTTTAACAACAGAAATGGCCATTTCTCACAGGAGTAAAAAATAGACAACTTGTATAGACGTCGCAGACCGTTCTGCATGTGGCCAGGACGTGACGCATTCCGTAAGTGTACATTGCACGTACGCCAAAGTGTGACGCTAATAACAATCGCAAACGGCCCCATCGGCTGCTTCCCAACGACAAAAATATTTCTCGGCTCGATTCAAACCCACCGAGTAGAACTTTACAAGGCAAACGACAACAAAATATGCAAACAGAATGAGAAGCGCTCCGCTTTAGTGGTAAGTAATTACTCGCCGATGAAATTATGGAAATGAGCGGTGAAAAGACAAATAATAGAATGAGTGCTAACAAGAGATAAGACACGGCTTAATTAATAAAGTTGGCGGGCTTGTCTCGAGGCGGCGCGGCGAAGACGCCTTGCTATTCTGGATCCGAAACGGATAATCGCATTCGGCTAATTGAGCGTTAGATTGACGCTATCGGGTCAGAGATTCAGCCGACCCTCGTCCCGCACGTCCCGCAATGCTCTGAATCCACCCGCTAATGCGACCAAATCACAGGATCAACGTACAAAAGGAAAACTGCGCGCCAAAAGAAAACGAGTATAAAAATTGCGAGTCTTTCACAGATAAAAAGTGAAATAGGATAGACTCGAAGACACTGGGCAGAGTAATGGGAGATGCAGAAAAATAATACAAAGGGTTGCAAACGCCCGTCATATTTCGGAAAGTTTTAACGAGAGGGCGACCGACGAGTGAGGGGGAGGGGTGCGTGTCACGCGAGCTTCCATCAATGTGCTTTCAACTGTCACCGTTAGTACGACATTGCATGTTTGCTCCATAATGTTTGGATATTCGGGGAGACTTTATACATGAATTATGGTATACACTTCGAAGTTTTGTCACCTTATCTTACTTTACTTATGTAAAACGATTGTTTAGCAATACGTTCTTGGATTATTTTTGGTTGTTTATCGTTTTAGCCTAAAAAAAAATTATCTGATATTATTTAAGTTGTAGCGATAATTGTCTTAAGCGAAATGCTTGTGCTTCATGTAAATGTTCAGCAGATGTTTAAAGTATGGATTTGGTAATGCGTAGTTATCTGAACATTGAAGGTCGGGAGTAGTCACTGACACAAGTGTTGCAAGGTTTGGGTTATCGGTCGGAAATAGTCTTATGTGCTAGCTGCATTAAAACTATTTGCCGGTGTTGACACAGCTACGACAACAGATGACGTAATGTGTGCATTGCACCAAGTTATATCAGTTAATAAAATATTTACTACTTATTTTTAAAACTTGTTTGAGGTAATTTCATGTCTATTTACCGATTGCAGTGACGCGATCCAAGTGTTCCATTTAGGGCAAGTAGCCATTACCTTCGTATGTGTTGCATAAACAGCAAGAGATAAAAAATGCCTAATATAATTTACGTTTTATTTTTTTTGCCAGATACCTTAAACTCTGTAGTGTTTCAAAGGACACCCCCATTTAAAGCCGACAGAAAGGCAAAGTACATTAAAAAAACTGTATAAACACTAGACCTTAAGAGGCGGACGTACAAACTTTCGTTTCGGGCGCTTTATGGGCAGAAAAATTGAGAAAAGTTGAAGCGTAACGGCCGGTGGCGACGCTGGAAGGGGCTGGCTCGTCGCAGACTTTAATATAATATGTAAATCGAACGGCAACATCGCGACCTCTCCACAGTAGATACACGCCGAACTCATATCGCCTGGACGTATTACACAGGGAGTCGTAAATTATCGTGCAAAAGGCAAAGCAGCAAGTTTTACGCAGCGCTACGGACGTGGCTGCATAACCTAAGGAAGAGCGAGCAAGGGTTACGAGCCTATGAATGCAAATGAGCGTCGCCGCGCGGGCGGAGGTCGGTTTATCGGGAGTCATTTACATAAAACCCTAGAAGCCGACCGGCGAACACGCTCAGCCAGCTATTGTCATGATCATATGTTAATGATAAGTACCTGGTCTGGTTGAAAGAGACAGCACGCTCAATTAGTCAGCAATTCAGATTCACATAGAAATATAAAATAACTGTTAGCACGGGCGAGGACGTATTTTATCGCGAGATCGATCTTACGAATAAACGAAACCAAATTAGAGTTGGTCTTACTTCTTATAATCAAGCAGGGTTGGGAGAAGCACGTAACAGATTTGAATCTAGATTAACTTGTAGCTGATAAGACTGGATCTGGGTAGTTCTGAATTTCCTGGCCCCCGTTCTATTTTACAAGTTATGCAGTTACATGTTAACAAACCTTTTTAAAATCTATATTTTCTACTTACTTACTACATTTGGACAACGACGACACCTCATTATACTTTTATCAAATAAAGATTATTTTGGTCTTTATTTAAATAAATTATGGATGTCATTATTGAAGGTTCACAACGTACTAACATGCAAATGAGATTAAAATCATGACTAAATTGATCTGGGTCCGATATAAGAAAAGAAAAACCAACCTTTCCCAATAGGGCCTCTACCGACTTCTTTTCCTATTCTTTGTTGTCCGCTGTCCGTTTATAGAACTTAATACCAGAGGATATCAGAAAAACTCTTAGAACCTTTCGCGACAGAGTTAGAAGTTATTTCTTTTCTTTTGAATACCTATTGGCACTATAGTATCTTTATTTCTCTCTTATTAAATTATTTTATATCTATAAATTACTATAAAGAATCATATATTTACATTAATTGTCCTCTCAATATGCGACCCACTCCCCTATTAACATTCTATCGTTATTTATTCTTTTCACCCAAAGTTGCCTGGAAAAGATTGCTGTTTAGCAATAAGGCTACTTATTGCTTATTAATATACTTTTAATTGATGTACTTGTCTCTTACTGTATCCTTTCTCTGAGTGCAATGAAGTATAACTTATTATTATTATTATAATAATATGATTTTACAAAAATAAATATATCTTACACTCACACAGATTAACCTAGCCCAAAGTAAGCACTGTATGGCTTGAGTTATGGATAAACATATATATATATATATGATACATATATATGTAATATTCATAGAAATATATATATATATATATATATATAACCACTACACCCATGACTAAGGTACAAATGCTTGTACTCATCCAAACATCTGCCCCTTCCGGGATTCGAACCCAGGACCGTCGGTGCGAAAGGCAGCACCGCTACCGTTGCACCAAACGGTCGTCAATTATTTATTATGTTGTTGGTTATTATGACCCATTTATTGTTCATATAAACTAACAATAAAATAAACCTTCAGAAGAATGTCGAATCACATACAATCACATACAATAGAAAATATGGCGGAAACCTGAAGCAAAGGCGAGTTTACGCACTATTTATTTTGGTACGGGGTCTATCCCTGTAGAGATCGGCGCGTAAAGCCTCAGCGGTTAGATTATTGTTTTATTATAGAGCGATGCCGTAATCCCGCACGCTAAAGTCCGCACACAATCTGCCGCTATTCATTAAGTCACATTGGCCAACTGTTATCATAATTCGCCCCAAAGATGTTTCGATAAAACTGGACGTCGTTTATTTATAGCAAGATTCATGTCTAAGGAACACGAAAGGTCAAACACCTTCAAAAAGAAACGTCTTGGCGTGCCAATATAATCTCGGATGGACGGCCCGAAACTTTACAGCTGCGATGGTTAGAAGCCCATCCAACATTAGAAAAACAACAATACATCAAAAGTGAGTTACGGTAAAATTTCGATTTAAGCTGACGCGGGTAAGGGTACAGTCGATCGCTTCGAGGTCTCTGTTGACTTTCCTACGACATTTTATAACATGGCTACTCAATAAAGTGGGCTACTCCATTCGACGAGTCTTTGTTAAATGAGTTCAAAAAAGATTTATATAATAACAGTTTAAATATCTTTGCGGGTATTGTGTAGCGTTTTTGAGAGGGCAGCGAATCAACGACTTGTAATTCTTAAGTAATCACGTGTCTGTTCAACAAGTAGGACAGTGAAAGAAGCGAAGGGAGGAGCGAATAGAGGTCTGCCTAAAGGCGGAGCTATCTGAAAAACCAGTAAGCTCGACTACAGTGCATATGAATTGTAACGGTTTCTTGTTGCTAGGAGATTATAGGCAGCTGTTTGTTTGCTGGACAGGGTAAAGTAAAGCTATTTGTAAATACTCTTAAAGGATGTGGTGTTTAGATTATAAGACAAGGTTTATAGATTTGTTGAGAAAAGTACATGTTTAAATTTTGTGCAGAGAGACGAGATCCGTGAAGACAATAAAGAACCTAAAATGTACAGTTTAAAACTTTCCGCGAAACGAAACACTGATGCGACGCCTCGAAAGTTGCAAGACGGGGCCGGCGGACTTGCGATCCCGCTGTCAAAGTAAGAAATATTGTCGCTCGGGAAAGCGTTCAGATTCTCGCGACCTCGTAAAAACCACTTATAGACATCTACTTGTTTCGACCCCAGTGTTCTTTTACACCAAATTGTCGGATAATAAATTCCTACGTT
This sequence comes from Calamotropha paludella, assembly GCA_927399485.1. Classification (NCBI taxonomy): domain Eukaryota; kingdom Metazoa; phylum Arthropoda; class Insecta; order Lepidoptera; family Crambidae; genus Calamotropha; species Calamotropha paludella. The sequence goes on along the minus strand of OV656807.1, from coordinate 19,335,896 downwards.
CCATCGAATTATTTTAGTGTTACTTCCACATTCCTTTACCAAACATGATAACTAGTTCAACTTAGTAATGTATACGATTACAATGAATTTTATTTTTCAGATGCTGTGGTACTTTGTATCAGCAATGTAAGGTGATCGCATCACCCCCCCTCTCCCGTGTCGCGCGCGGTCTGACGCAACCCCCGCTAATCCTATTCGTGCGACAAATTAATATGCTCATCGGCAGCCGCGTCACTAGATTACGGCGCGTTCATAGCGCGATTGTATTTTAAGTGTATTATCCAATTTGGTGGATATTGTGCGTGCGGTAATCCGCGGTCGTGGAGCACATACGAGCGTTTAGTCGGTTTAGTCGCAAATGCGCACGGTACAATGGCTGCATTATCGCAGCGAGCTGGCGCACTTAATAGATTTTGTTGCTGTTGCGTCCGAAGCGGTCAGTCTATTGCAAACTAACGGGATTATCGCCCGAATTTGAGTTTAGTGAGGACGCTAGAATAAGCAAAACTGCGCGTGTGACTAACGTAACCACAGTGTGAAGAGCGATTTATTTAAAACCGAGCGTTGATGACGGCAGTTACAGCTACATTTAATCTCTGAACGTCTTCGTTAGAGATCGGATCTAGGTGCTGCCCTCTCGACCGGAGAGCACTCTCGTCACGAGCTTCCGAGTGTCTCATTATCTCACATTGACTTATCTTGGGACTTAAGAATATCGCGTCCGTTTCTTAAGCAAGATCAGAAATAAAAGAATTGTGGTGATTTTTTTACATGATCTCTAATATATTTTATTTCACAATTGATTAATGTTCATTAGATTCTTTACTTTTAAACTACTCACAAACAATTTTGTCAAAGGAAAAAAAATACTATTAAGGTAACGAATGTCTCAATATTTTTTTTCCAATCAGCGAAGCGAGCACTCGTATGATAATCCAAGGAATGACGAAGCGTATTAGTGTCAAAATAGAGTGAGTAATTAAAATCGGTCCGGACCATTAAAAGCGCAGTTTATAATAGGAGAGTGCGCCGTGGAGTGTCCTCTATGTAGGCAGTTAAAGAGTTGGAAGAGCATACTCGACACGGAGCACGTAGCGCCACCTCGCGCCTAACGAACCTGCCGACAAAAATGAACCAACCTCTACACTGCACTCGCTTTGTTCAAGGAATAAAACCTTCTCTGAACTGCAACCTACATATTAATTTATTATAACACGCTTTAGATGCAGATCAATATACTAATTTAGTCTCTCATTAAAACTTCTCTTTATAGAAGTAGGTCTTGAAAAAAATTTATCGATACATTCGTAAATAAAACATACCTTATATTTATATAAGGATATTTTTAGAATCATATCATTTTATAGTTTTATATAGGAACTAGTTAAAACGTAATAAGCGACTTAAAATATTATTAAAAATACTAACGTTCGTTTTAAAAATAATATCTGAAATACGTTTAGTGTTACAAGATTAAATAAACGTAGGAAAAACAATTGAAAAGCGCGATTCAATTTATATTCCTCCGCAAGAGCCGTAAAAGACAAATGATCAAAAGCACGGGAGCCGGGGTCCAGATTTTAATATCGAGATTGGTCCCAGAATCATTAACTAGATCCGGTGAAAGCATTTAAGCTTGTTCTTCAAATGTACGGATATTATGTTTTATGCAAACAAATAAAACCGTATTGTGTAGGCAATACCTGGGAACTTCTGCTTTAAAAACCGACAATTAGTTCATTTTAATATGGATATTATTTAATGCAAATACAATTATTTTTACCGGATAAACGACGCGTTTGTTCGTATTTTGTAATTTTAATCCTAAGTATTGATTATTAATCCTAAGTGGTGGCAAATAGCACGGGATAGAGAGAAGTGGACATCCTTGGAGGAGGCCTTTACCCAACCTTGCTAATAACTTAACATAGTGGTATAGATATATAAATTAAGAAGCAATGTAGCAGGATCAAATAAAGGCTTCTTTATCTTTATTTATCTTATTGATTATTAATCCATTAAGAGTCATTTCTTTTAATGTGGGAGTCGTGTAAAGCAAACCTTTATATAAAGAGATGTAGTATAACGCAAATCGTTTTTGCTTATACAAATTTGTCAAAAGGCTTAACAGGCTAATTTCACATCTTTTCATCTTTTTAACGTGTACGCTTGTAATATTTTATTTTTTTTCGCGCGTCTGATTGTGTGTGGGGATCGACCTCTACTTAGAATACACTTTTAGGGCTTCCCTACTTTTCACCCATGTATTATGTTTATTATATTTGGTCCTTACCTATGAAATTATTCCCAAGCACATGGCTTTTTTAAGGCTATAGTAACTTCTGTTGGAGTAATTAATTTGAAATCAAGACCTTATCTTAAAAGTAATTCTACTAAGATAATCCATAAGACAGTGAAAAATAAATTTATGTCTTCAATATGGCACCGCAGAATTGAACATTGTGATTTTTTAAAACAGTTTTTCACTTTGTTTCCTTTTGTAAGCTCCAAATATATGTCGAAGACATCTTACATATTATTACTACAGTATAGTGTGAGGTTATAAAGTCAAGGTTATCAAACCTGACCTAAGAGCAAGATGGTTTTTCCATAAAGATGGTATTATTTTATAAGTGTATACTATGATCTTTGCATTCCTAATTATGTCAAGACTGGAGCGCTGGTTCTTATATAATGTAAGCGGCTTACGTGGGCTGACGCTGCCTGCCAGCAATCAAGGGGCCGTTGCACCATGAAGATATTGGATTTTTTTAAATGTAGATACCTTATTACTGAGAGTGAATGACAAAATCACTTTTAATTTATTAAAGTCCTGTAATCAGCACTTAATTACGAATAGGATTCTAAACACGTATGTAAGATGTAGGAGTTTTATTCGTAAAACGAAGGTGGTTTTACGAATAAGAATCACAATACCATCTAAAATTATTTTCCTTGTGTAAATATTAGCCAAACAGTAAACTTTTTTTCGAATTTGGTTAACACTTAATAACTTACATATTTGTAAAATCTTAAACTCATATTAATTTTTATGCAAATCTTCGACTTTCTTTAGCGTATACGGCATGTTATTCCTCCCTAATGTTCTGTAAATAACTTTAACACCAAATATGCATAATTAACTATTAATTTTAAAAATGTATACCTTGTCATCGGTTAGTCACCTTGACGCATTAAGAACTGTTTCGACTCATATTTATTATAGGACTACAAGTATTATAAATTCATAGGCCTACGGCATACAGTTCTTGCTGTTCCGCTATCAAGCGGAAAAAATAGCAGATATTTTGCGGTACTTTTAAACTCGTAAATAATGACAACTGTCGTCGGGCGTGATACAAGTAGTTCCAGGAACTCAAATTACTAGGTGATTATTTAAGTAATACTTAATAATAGCTAATTACTTAAGGCAGTTGATATTAGTTTTCAATTATTGTTCCCGTTGGAAGCAGTTATTTCAAAATAACACGTGCAATATGGGTCATGTTATTAGTTTTCACATGAAACTCCATTGTTTAAATATTTACGGAGTGGAATCGCGTTATAATTCTGATTGTGCATATAAGATATATTTTGCAGTTTGTACCTGTAGCTTTATATTGTAAACAAATAGAGCATAGAAATATTTAGGTTGTATCAAGAACCCCAAGAAACCAAGGTTAACACGCCGGTCTTCAGTGATAATATTTACGAGATCTTTAAGTACGATTCCCAACGGTTTTAAAACAGAATACAAAGTCGTCGTTGTTTCCGCATTCCACAGTTACTAAACTGGGATCGGAACTATTAAATGTTTGTTTATTTAGACATAGACAAGATAAATAAAAAAACGCGTTTTTTACGTACAAATTTAGGACGAAGATGTTGCTCTCAAATTATAGATTTCATTCAACTAAAATATATTTCACAGTCCTACAACAAGCAGAGTTGACTATGAAATAGAAATAATGGATGTAACACGATACGTAGAAAATAAGCGTTTCCATGTTATGTATTAAGCAACATTTTAAGATTCGTTGGTGCAATAGTAAGGATATCGTCTGAGCACAAAAGGTTTCATCTGAATTCTGATATGGGCACAAGCATTTGTTAGTGAGTAGTATAATCTTTAAATTTATTTTATGTTTAATATCAGTTATTAAATATCAATAGTACAAGCTAGTTTGGGGCTGAACAATTGTCTGAAAATTATTAATTTATTATATGCGATGCGTTATCGAACAGACTTAGTTTCGCGGCATGTTCTGTTAAAAAATAAGGTTAGTAACTGAAAAATGAATCATCAAGAATGGTTTATTTCAGATATTTTCAGAGTAAAATAATTTATGAGCAGAAAACAGAAAAGAGTACACAGAGATTAGGTATATTCGATAACTATTTAAGGCATTTAAAATATTTGAGGTTCCTTTTCTATAAATCTAATATTATGTACGTGAAAAATATGACACTTTGAATAATAAACTAAATCATTTAATAAAAGCAAGAAACTCGACAGCAAAAAATTAATTTGTAAAACAAAACGCGATATCATCAACGATAGCTAAGAAGAGATAAATTATTTCAGTAGGTAACTATTTGTGTAGAAAATAAAATATACATCAATATAAATCACTGAAATGTTATAAATTATTGCAGGCAATAAGTGCACATCCCTTTGTTTCACCGACTAAAGTAACAGTGTAAAAATAGACTAAAAAGTAAAAAAAAAAAAAACTATACTTGTAGACAAAGACTTGTCCTGTCTATGTTGTTTTATAATTTTTGGTTTTGAATTTTTTTTCGGGGTAGAGTTTGTTGATGTATTTATAGAATAATTCTGTTATATTTCGTAATATGCCATTTAAAATTCACTCAAAAGTTATTTTAGGACAATAGCATTAATAATAAAATATAAATTATATGAACAGATCGCACATATTCGCAATCGAGTTGGTAACGTATATTATAATTTATTATCATCTATATCTTACACTGTACAATAGAGAAATGTTAAGAGTAGGTGAAAAGGTTGAGTTCACCTTGTGCTTACTGAGTGCACCACGAACCGGTTGTGCCTGTTTATTTTGCACGCATTCCTGGCGGCCGGGAGGGAGCGAGAGAGCATTCACTCCCTTACCTACAGATCAGGAACTCGATCCAGGCGATGTGACCTTGAATTCCAACTAACGAGCTTAAGGTAAAAATATCGCGAAAAGCGGACGCTGCCGACGACACTCCTTTACCGATTATTTGACTTGGTTAGCGCTGTAAGTCTAACAATAATTTCTCTTATTATCGATAAAGATAGATACATGAAGTCACTTTATAAAGTTTATAATTCTTGTGGGCAATATACCATGATTGTAGTTCGTTTATATAAAACCAAGCAAGAGTTAAACATGCGCAGACGATGCTTTTGTACCGAAAACTACTACTGCGCATGTAATAAAATATACGATTCAGGTTATATTGTGTAAGCTAGGTTTAATAGACACCCTTAGCGCTCAGCTACATGGCTCTAGTTTCAATGTACGCAATCAGTTCTTTTTAGATTCTAAGAAATATAAAGCGTTATTGTTATAAGACGCGTATCGGTTACACAGGAGTTATCGAGTTTAAAACGACCGTTTTATTATAATTTATTTTTATATTTTAGCATTCACAGTGCCATAGTTTATGTATTTTTGGAGCGGAGCGAAGCGAAGCTCCCATGGATCAGCTTCAATGGCGCAATGTCTGTTACGCCATAACTTCCAGAGTTCTTAACCAATTTTAATATTTTTTGTGTGGAATCGAATCAACAGGTTTAGGACCAGATTGTGACGAAGCTCGAATTTTTAAATTCGCACAAATTCCCAACGGAACAAAAAAAAATTCTTTTTTTAGGTACCTATTATGCTCCGCTCCAATATATGGTGCTAGCGTAGCTTTATGCTTAGCGACTGCATCGCCTAGTTATTTTTTAGCATTCACAGTGCCATAGTTCTATAAGATTTATATTTCTATTAGATAATACACCTATAAAAACAAACACATCTCCGAGTTCAGAACAGGTGGTTTTCAAAGGCGTATTTAATCATATTAACACATTTTGTAAAATCACTAGGTATTTGATTAATTTACTGATTATTTGTGTTTCGCTATCTATGTTCCAACATCACAACACAATACTTTTAAGTTATTCAAAATAATATCAGATAAGATATACGTGTAGAACGACGTAAGATAACGGTTAAAATAGAATTACAAGCATAACCACATTTACACAACATGAACTACTGGGCCTTTGATATTTGATTGTATATTTGTGCCTGTGTGTCTATGCATATAAATATAAATCAATGTTTGTATGTTTGTTCCCTATGCATTCCGAAACCATTGATCCTCAGATTTATATGTAAAGTCATCAAAAAAGAGCATTGCAAAGCATGCTGGGTGCAGCCAGTAAGGCTTTTTTTAAACATACATATTTTGTATGACACTAAGTATTGTAACATGTTTTTGACAAGCATTACTAACCCTTAGTCTGTTACGTTTAGACTTTCAAATTGTTAAACGACATACCTTACTCGCTCGTCACGATATTCTGTGGTTATTATTATGAATCATGTGGAAAGATATTCTCCGCGAAATCTGCACGGTTTAGCGTCACGTCCGCAACGAGAATTCACTTTAATTGGCAAATAATACGTAGACTAATTAAGGATGCTTAGTCAGGAGGAGGCGCGTGAGGCGACTAGTGAATTTATTAGATTATGCTAACAAGTCCCGAAAGAACGGCACTGGCTCTCCGTCTTTCTTAGCTATTGACCACTACGGCTATGACAACACATTTTTCGTAACAATCACTGTTACATTTACTACTTTCACGGCTTTCACTCAGATATATAATATATTACACATAATGCAAGCTTTCACTGGACCCGCAAAAAGAGGCGTTGGCACAATAATTGAGAAGCAAAAATTTTGTTTACAAAAAGTAGTGTCACTGTGAAAAGGTGGCAGCGCAGCTAGAAGTCTCTACCCGAGGGACATAGCAATTGTCATGTAAAGTATTGCGGAGCTAAAGCGGTACGTCGGTTGGGCCCGCCCGTCCCGTGCTTCGCCTCCGGCTGAAAATGCACTTTTCCAACGCGATTGCCTGTCGATCTGAGTTATTAAACGAGACTGCGACGGCGACTTAAGTGCGGATAACGATCAGTTCTGAGTGTATCGGACGATTGCCGAGAACGTCTTGGTAAAATCCAGCGCCAAGGATTCACGCCATGATATTTTACGGTCAAGGCTTTTTCTGTGTTTGGTCTACTACTTACTCGTACCGATTAAAAAAAAGACCTCAATGTGTTATTTTATACCCAAGTATACAAAGAATGACAACTTAATATAATTTCACATTCATTTTCATTGTCGCCCAGTGGCATATTGTATAATGTCGTAATATTAAAATATTGCCGACTGTATTTCTTTCAGAATTCGGCGTTCAATGCGTAGAACAGGAGCCAAGGTCGGGGCCGCATGCAAATGCAGAGCAGAGATAAGTCGCGCTCATTACAGCCGATAGGACGCGTCCATTGGATCTACGGAGCTCTAACCGACTTTATATTATTGCAGATGTGTCTGAAAATTATACACTTTCTGACATATACGACTATTGACAAGTTAAAGGTATTGCCGCTTACATTTTATAGGAATTGCAAAGCAGATATTGAATGTAAAACAGCAGATGTAGCGATCTGGGAAATAAAAATGTACTGTAGAGTTGGAAGTCCTTATCAATGGTGGACTCTAGCACGCGGAGAAACTTTGGGAGCTATTTACGTGATTTTCCACGTTGCCGGTGGAGACGTGTCTCTCGGGCCTCACCGTTTAATTAAAGGGCGGCGGGTTGGAGCCTATAGGGGAGGGGGGGAGGACGAAGAGCAGGGCATAATGGCGGCGCAATATCGGATGGAAATGCGGGGCATGTAGGAATGCGCCGCACGCCACCCCTCCTCATTCGCGAACGATTCGTGGTATTTTTTATTGACGACTCTAGAAATGCTGTAGAAGTAGACCGTCTGATTCTGATTATACTCTGCCCCACGTAAAATTATACAGAGCTTCGCTTGACCGTGACTAAAGAGAATTCAACTCCAATTATTGAAATAACCCGAGTCCTTAATCTTAGCACCGCTCGGCGGCGCGATTGTAATTTTGAATTTATGGCCTAGATGCGGGTTAACAATTTATGAAGTTAAAAGCACTATTTAAAAATATGCTTAGACTAATGGACATAGCCCGACAGTATTTTTCATCCGCGCTCTGCGCTCGGTGGAAAGATTAAATTTAGAGGCTGTGACGCTTTTAGAAAACACGATCACAGTAAACACACTGATGTTTCAGCTCTGGAATTTAGTATCATTCGATTGGTAAGTGGGACAGGACTTTGTGTAATGTTTGTTAACATATAATTGTAAATAACAGATGACATGTTTAGCAATAATATTTAAGGATCTGTAAGCAGTGAGCAAGGAGTATACATGAACGCCCGTTGGAGTGCAATTTGAACGGCGAATGGCGAAATCCGAGAGCGGACGAAACGTGACACCCCACTTATCACGCGATGTGAAAGTTAGACATCTTATTAAATTTAGTTATTTATAACTGCGTATAAAATGGAATGTGCGACTGTCTCATTAAACTAAGGCTGACACAAGAAGATGATATGTTTCCATATGAATTATTTAATTTACCTCATTAGCACAAATAGATATAGCAAATCGATGACGATGGGGTTCAATTATTGTCTAACCTCTGATATAAATAAGGTAATGTAAACAAAAAATCATCAAAGCCGAACACAAAAATGTTGTGTTCATTAGTTTGAAAACAATGACTATCAAAAAGTTGTACGAAATCAAATAGCGGGCCACAATTAAAATGGAGAACGACAATTTATGCGGCAATTACTTGAAGCAGGCTACCGTTCAATCTGGGTCAGATTAAGTGATTTTTAAAACCTAATGCAAACGACAGCACGCGATAACTGCGATCGTGCTGGACTCGTGTGTTAATGAACGCCGGAAAAAGAACTTCGAGATGTTTGTGTTTGCATTTGGACTAATTTAGAATCAAATAAACACTGTCACAGAGAAGATTCAGGAATTTTGAAAGGATTTTATAAATATTCTTGTTATAAGATTATTTTCATATCTTTGTTATCTTGTTATCTCTACTCTCTATATATCTGATTTCCACTTAAATTTGTGATACAATAGAAATACCGAATATAGAGCGTATTTAGAACTCTATAAACTAAAGTTATAGAATGGTTGGAGATTAACAGCTTATTCCACGAGGGGTTATTTTGTTAACAGTTATCGTTGCTGATGGCACGCCTGTCGTGTCATTACTTTTTTTGCGTGTGGCGTCAGCCACTGAAACCGTGTCATTTTTAAATCGATGATAACTCCTTCATACCAAGTTTTCGGCAAATCAACCCAGAAACTGACTTCAATCTTTCATAAATTTAGAGTTTTGGTTAGTTGCGGTCCAGTAGATTGGACTGTTACATACATTAAAATATGGGGTATAATTTTTAAGTTTGGATTAAAAAGTATCACAAAACTTAAGAAAAGTTCTTGGATAAATTATTATAATAGAAAAATACTAGAAAAATCGACTCGGGTCACAAGTGAATCTCAGGCGGGAATCGAACCCGCAACCTTTGGAAATCCGGTCCAATGCTCTCCCAATTGAGCTACCGAGCCTTGCGAACACTCGTCGAAATTTTCTAGTACCTTCCTGATTTTACGCTGTAGGCCAGCGTTGTTTCATCAATGAGAGGAACATCCTCTCGTATTCGAAAGAAACATTTTTACAAATGTTTGGTCAATCGATTAAGATGAAACAGCCATGTTAGATTTATAATTTTTATATATTTTATGCATTTTCAATGCGATCTTTTAAGATAAATTATTATAATAGAAAAATACTAGAAAAAATCGACTTGGGTCACAAGTGAATCTCAGGCGGGAATCGAACCCGCAACCTTTGGAAATCCGGTCCAATGCTCTCCCAATTGAGCTACCGAGCCTTGCGAACACTCGTCGAAATTTTTTCTCAATTGGGAGAGCATTGGACCGGATTTCCAAAGGTTGCGGGTTCGATTCCCGCCTGAGATTCACTTGTGACCCGAGTCGATTTTTTCTAGTATTTTTCTATTATAATAATTTATCTTAAAAGATCGCATTGAAAATGCATAAAATATATAAAAATTATAAATAAAAGTTCTTGGAGTAAACATCGAACAAAATTCTTGGGACGGTCTTAATGCAACGATTATTTTAAAATCAAACACTCTGCAGACGGGTTTTGAGAACCGTTCAGCGGGACTAGGAGCCATAGCACTAGTTTTGCTCATTTGCGAGCAGACCGACCGAGTTCAGTCGGTTGGAGTTTGTCAAAGGATTTTTGTTTTCATTTATAAGAGGAATAAAGCAAATTCATTTTCTTGCTGTGTACAGATTCTCAATGACAGAAATGGTATTGTGTATTGCTTTTTGTATTAACGAAAAAATGTAAAATACGAAAGTTTTGCAATATCGGCCGAGATGAAGGAATTGCTGGAAGCAATTTATACTTTCCGAGAAGCAGGGATGGCGGCGTGCCACTCCGCTAGCTAATTTTGGATTGTACTGGTTACACAACGTCTTATTTTGTATTTCTTTACTGTTAACTTTGGACTTGGTGGATAAACAAAATCATTTTGCACCAGAATTGAACTTGTTATCGAATCGTGTCATCAGGTAATAAAATCACCAAAGGTCACGATTTGCTCTCTACAATTTCGAGATAGTGAAGTTTGCGATACGAAGTAAATGAGTGGGAGAACAGGTCGGTCCGGTCTCGACGACGCAACATATGTACCCTGCCTCGGTGCCGGCAAGCTGCATCTATCACTGCACTCCCACGTTTAGACACTAAGCCGTATTGCCCACGACATACTTTCACTAGCATCTTTTGCACAACGGCCTAATATAGAGAATCAATTTAAAAGTTAAAATGTCAGAGTAGAGTTCACGTCCGAGCGAGAAATATTGAAACAAGATAAAAGGTTAACAGTTTTTATTTTATGCATTAGAAATGGATAACATTTAACACACTTCACAACGTAGTTTACAGTTATGAATATTGAAAGGAGTACTATTAAGTTTTAGTGGGAATTACTTGCGGTGTGTAAATAATACCAGAGTACTTAAACGAATTAATTATATATCTACAGTAAAACCATACAATTACAACGAAAAAATCAACTCGTCTTAGACGGCAGGCAGGACTCGAACCCACAACCCCTCGCCATCCGGGCAAGTAATCTTCCAATTGAGCTACCAACACCTTGACAGACGCGTAGAATTTTATTCAAAATATTAATAAAGCTCATTTTTTAGGTTATACTACCTCGGCAACATCGGAAGTAAAGTATCGTACAATCGTTAAAGAAGAAGCCAGGTACGTAATTTTTATATTTTTGTTATTTTAGAAATAAACTGCTAGATTTTATATCCAAACACTATTTAATACCAAAAAACCTGTTTTTTGTAAATGATAATCCAGCATTTAAATACTTAAATAACAAACATATAATACATAAAATTACAATTTATTAAGTCAATAAAGATTTATTTATTTATTTAAAAGCAACATTATTAAGGGAAATAAATATAAGAAATTACTAGCTTTTAATAATCGACTTCAATTATAATGGTCGTAAGAGTTGAACGTAACGAAGCTAATTGCCTTTGTCTTGCAATACCGTAGTTGCTCATAAATTTTGAACGTACATGGAGAAAATGTGGACCAAAAATATTTGAAATAACACGAGTAAACGATGATATTCAGATATTGTAGTGATAACAGTTTATTTCACTAGAAAAAAGAACGTTGTTACTAGAGTCCGTGAGCGGTAAGGTCTCGTAGCGATAAACCGAAAATAACGAAATAAAATGGCTGTCTGGCTGACGTCAGCTTTGGTTATTTCACAAGTTTAGTCGAGACCGTGTCAAATGCGTGACATAATCGCCTAGGTTCATTGTGCAAATTGATGCAGCCATTTTTACAATCCACTTTAAATAGGATATTAAGAGGCGACGTAATTATAATTTATGTTGGTATGTTTATAGAAATTGCGGTCTTAATGTAGAATTTTTGTTAAGTTTGTTCAAATTTAATAAATGCCGTACGATTTAAGGTAATTTTAATGTCAACTTAGATTGGAAGGTTACGGAAGACATTTCAAAATCCGGTTTTTCGTTAAGGCACGTTGAGTGGCGGATAAAACGCGTGCAAGTGAATAAGGTAATAAGCTCGGTTTAATCAACACAACACGTAGCCTAATCAAATATAACCCCCTCGTCATATCGCGTAATTGAAGGCTTATAGGCAGACGTGGTGCGTGGCGCGACGGGGCTAGGGCGCGGGGCATGCGGGCTGCAGGACTAGTCGTAGGTTGTTTGATCAGACCTCGATTACGACGGGCGGTGACAAGTTTCGTGTGGATGGCGAGCAAAGCAAAAATGCCACGATTAAAGGGGAACGAATGATGTTTGCGTATGGTTTATTTGATGGGTGACAGTGATCTTACTCAGATCAATTTATTTGAAAGAAATTGAATTTGGTAAGAAAACGGAAAATCTTCCTTACTTTTTAAAATTTCGATACATATTAAATCGTATATTAAAATATTTGGTCATAGAACGTGTATTTTAGTCCCTATAGGAATAATTGGTTTTGGATTTTAGGTTCCTGAAAGCAATTGAACGAAATAATAATTTTAAAAACAACACGGTATGCACAGATTTAAAAAGTAAAAGTACGGAGATTTTTCTACACGTTGAGGTGGACTATAGGCCGCGCCGCCGCTACCGCTTCAAAGCGAAGCAGCTCTCTCTGCATAAAGTCCTTGTTTACTTTTTCATCCTCTCAGCTAAATATCTGGAAGCTCTATCGACGGTCAACAGTATAAGCAGTGCTTCCACCATGTGCTTTTTATCGTGCAGATTAGTGGTGTGGAGACGAACTGCACTATCTCACATTCTGTGAGGGATTATTTAGTTTTCTCGAGCAGCCGTTTGAGTTCGGTTCTATCGAGGTCTCTAGTGGCAAACATTCCACTTTATAGTAACTCAGCTAAGGTATTACGCATCCTTTTATGCCGCTTTATATTCCTATAGATTTTCTTCGTATCTTTTAGTTATTAATTTTTTCTTAAAATGTGTGATTTAAAATTCGAAGGTAGGGCAAGTTAGATAACCGTTTATTGATGTGGTCGTGTGCGATACATAGCCAACACTCCTAGATTTACTATGACGGATTTACAAAAATTCTATTGTTTATTGTTTGCCTTAAGCGAATTATGACATTCATCTCTAGGCGTACCCACAAATCATTATTTACGTCCCCAGATCGATTAAATCAGGAGTTACAGTTAGAGTTTCGAGAGAAATATTTTGATTAGTTGTTGACATCAAAAAGCATGAAATGGAATATTGCCAACCATGATGTGAAAAAATCGTAACGGTTGTGACTTATCGCCGGCAGACTGTGGGCGTGGATAAAAATATACAAAATACGAAACAAGTTTCTACAGCGTGCGTTCAGGGCAAGCGTGTGTCACACGCCGCCCACGATGCAAGGCAAAGCAAATTCACTGGTGACATGGCTAGAGGCGACGTTAGCTTCATAGACATCAATATTGAATAGCAAACGAACGGGAGAATGCCGCCCTGAAAATCTTTGCCGAAAGAATGGGCACAGGACCGATCTTGGTGCGTTTTATCTCTTGATCGCGTTATTCAGCCGAGCATCAAAGGAAAATACGAAGAGAAATATTAAGAACTGAGAAAGTGCCTTTTATTTATCTCAATTTCTTTGTTTAGCAAGCGATTTGTGCTATTGTGATTTTTTGAAGATTCCATGATGCAATTTTACAGTTCAGAAATTATGCCCTCTAGCGAGATTTTTTTGTTTGGCGATAGCATGTTACTGAATATTTGTGAACTAGTCAGGGGTTGCGTGATCGCGATAACTTAATGCCTGAAGCGGTGCAGTAGCGTGGTTTCACGTTTATATATCAGTTTTAATTGTTATCATGCCCGTTCGTCCGAAGGCCTACGCGTTATCACGTCATTTCACAAGTCTGATAACAGCATATCGCGTAGCTCGCATGATTTGGACTGACCAACGCATTTATAATATTAGATCACTGAAATTTTGTTGGTGGCTGTGACACAAGATAATTCCACATATACTTTGGATATTTGCAAGGAACGACTTGACTATTTCTTGTCTACTAAGAAAATGTAAGTATTTTCTTAGTAGACAAGAAATAGTCAATAATTAGAACATTTTCTAAAATCTTTAAAGATAATGTTATGTTTTGTTATTTTAGTTATTATTTAATAACGTATAATTTTTTGTTTACTCGCCATAATCTCGATAGCCTCGGTGTTAAATAACATTGATAATAGAGATAGGAAAAAAATTAGAGTTCGAAGAATAGACTGAAGCTGGCAGATAGTTAATACATAAGAAATTGTAACAACAAGTTTAAGTAGCGAGTCATCGTCCTGTTCATTATGGCAGCTCTCATACAATGGCAGACGACGGAGGCTCCGGTGACGTCACCGACTCGAGCCAGCCTTGGATTGAGGTCGGCGAGCGGAACGGCGGCAAAATGTCGCCTTGAGGGGTTGCTCTTGTTCACCCGCAAAATCGTACGCAATAAGTACTTTTCCAAATAGGCTGGTGTGCTTACCCTTGACTTCCTTTACATTGAAATAGATTTTAAAAACGTAATCTGAACCGTAAGTGGTTTCAGCGAATAATGGGAATGAAGTAAAGGCGGAGAATTTAATGCAGTAAAGATATTTACCTTGATGCTGTCGTAGCAAGCGGTGACCCTTCCATTTTGCACCTCGACGGTAGCGGGGGGATGCGCGAACTTGCATTCGGTGTCTGGCCGCGAGCACTTATTCCGTTGGAATTCACGGCACACTTCGAGCTGAAGCCAGCGTGAGTCCTTGCCGTTCAGGAGGCTATTCATGTTCACCATGGTGGCCATCGTTGGCACAGTAGACAGAGAGGCGATAGTTGCACGCAGTTACGCAGTGCGGCGCATAGGCCGCGGAAGGGAGAGCGCGCTCGCGCGCTCTGAGCATGCACTCCTTGCGGCTGTTGCAACAGGCGCCCGCGCACCTCACTACCACACACTAATGCACACGCGAACACGCGGCACCGCTTCACGCTTTTCAACTACTAATACTTAACAAATTATTAATCTTATCTTACTAAAAGTTAGAATTAAAGACACCGACGTTGCAAGCTTATTTAGGCAAGTATTAAATTATTATTATTATTATCACACGCGTTCTTGTCGATGTTGACGATTGAATTTAGTAGAGGGCGAGCGGTGCTTGGTGCGCGAGCATGGCGGCGGCCGGTGTGGGGTCTGGCAGGCGACGGTGGGGCGCGAAAAAAGCGAGATTAGCGGCTCGGCGGTCAGCGAGCAAGCCGGTGCGGTGCGGGACTCAACTCTGCGAACAACAAAACACACTGGTTACTCTCCGGGCGGTCAGCCCCGGAGCCAAGCACAAGCGGCTACCGGGTTAGCAAGCGCGCGAAGGCCGCTCTCAGGGCTCGTGCCTGCACTCACAGGCAGCAGATTGAGGGCAGGTATTAGATTTAACTGGTTTCCATGGTTGTTATTTGCCAGAAATATATGCAGTTTAATTAACTATGAAGGTGAGCAAGAAAAAAATAGCAGTTAAGTATCTGTTGAAAGTAGGTAGGATGCTGGCAATAAATTATACCTTTATTGTATGAAGCTCCCCGCCTCGAATCTGTTACCCTGTTAAATCAGTATGACAAAAAAAAATACAAATAATGTATATGCATATATTAATGTAGCATATATACATATGAAATGGTTGAAGTAGTCTATAGAAATTGACTACGTGAGGGTAGTTTGTTCTTACGGTAAATTAACTAACCAATCATTATTCTTAATCTTCTTTTTTCTGTCAGTGACAGATGAAGTGTAAAAGTAACTTGAGAAGGAGTCGTCACAAGATCATTGCCCTTTGAACTTTTAATAATTGGCTATCGCTTACAAACTATGGAATTACAACGCCTGGATATTTTAGTTTGTTGTCTATGAAAAGAATTTTAAGAGCTAAATATTTGCAGTGAATTAAAACGCGACAATCAATCCCACGCTTGCCTACTCCGTGCCGCAAACAGGGAAAAACTCGTGAAACCAAATCCTATCGTAATGTGCTATTAAAAGCATAACTCGGTTGAAAATAGCTCGGTGTGCGGCAACGCAACGTCGCGCTCTCCATCGTGCATAAATCTTTAAATTTTATTTTCGACATGGATGCAACGGTGTTTTTATCGAGGCCGGCGGCAGAGCGCCCCTCTCGTCGGACGTCATTGCTACGAGTAGAAAACAACGTACCTATCTAGTTTTTGTTCCAATTTTTTGGTAAGCCGGCAGACCCGGGGACACAATGATATTTATGTTATCAATGTAATATAAATAAGAAGAATAGACAATGTCAGTATTGTGACACCTGCCGTCAAATTGGATTAAGGTGTAATTAGATTCATGTAATAGTGGATTACACACGATAACATTGATTTGACATACCTTAATAGGTGTTAATGTAATGAAGCTTATAAAAGTATTGCTGACTTGCGGATGATATATATGCAAAAACAATGAATAACATTATTTATGATAAGTATGAAAGTGTAACTATTCTACACATTAAATCAGATTCGTCATACTACCTTACTAGAATCAATTAAAAGCAAACCATACTCAAATTGACAGAACATAGGGCCAACAATCGAATTAAATATAAAGATAGAAAATAGTTCCTTCAAAGGAACTTATTCTTATCACGACGGCAACGTTGCGGAGGTTCTTTTGGTGCTCGACACGCACGGAGAAGACATTCAATAACCTAGTGAAAAGATTACCAAGAGCAATCAGACGGAAGCGAATCTAAATAAGAATCTCGTGAGAGCGGTCGGGTCGGGTGTGGGGGGGGGGGGGGGAAACAGTTGAGTGCGAGCCTTTGTAAGATCGCCGATTCGATCAAGTTACCATCGAAGAATTTATCATGTCAATTCAGCTGATACCCCTCGGGAAGAGCGGTTGAGTGCATAAAAACAAAAAAGTCCTCGACGAGACCAGAAGGCTCGCCAGCATCCACGGTCTTGACCGGGACTTGAACCAGGGTCTCCCACCGCGAGGGAGGGCGCTCTTACCACTGAGCTATCAAGACAATCTGAATGTGATGAGCCAGGCCTGAAATAATTCTTTATATTAAAAACATGAACTGGTAATTTACGTAAGTAGAACAGTCTTAACATTTGAGAATTAGATGTTTTGAAATTTCACTCAACCGCACTATTTACTCGTCAAGTAATTGGTCGATAAGTCACGTCTGAACTTTACACAGACATTGTTTGAAAGAGAACCATTCCATTTTATGGACTTAATCGTGGTCTTACGATGCAACAGTTTGGACTTATAGTTACTACTATATTTTATATATAATTTTTTAAAGGTTAATGCATTTAATTAGTTTCAAGTCTTCGGTGGAACGCATTTCGTCTGAAATCGGGGTAAGGTCACGTACGTAGTAAGGCCTTTGTTTGAAATTTGAAAGGAGTTGCTGTTTGTAACGTTGCCTTCACCGGTATTTGCCTGTCACTTCATAATTTGACTTTTGCACTTTGTCTTAAACAATCGCATTTCAATAAGCGACCTTTTGAAAAATACAATAGAGGATTAAAGCTCAATTGGAATTTGCAATATTCAATACCCATCAATTTTTTCTCGCAATATTCAGAATCAATAGTGATTAAAATTTATCGATGCAAAGTTAACTTTCACGTATTGGTAAATCGTGTACAATTAATGTAAAAACGAGGGACGGTTAAGCTTGTCCTCTTTCGTTATCAGTGCTGGCTATGCTTATCTTTACCGGAGATTGCAGTAATGAATTAGAGCAGTGAGGTGGCGAGCGATAAAAACTGCTGAAACGGCAAGGTAAACGCACAATAGACATGGAAAGTGAGACAAGTCGGATCGACCTTGGCCATTGGAGTCTGGCTTCGAGTGAACAAGAACGACGCAAAACCACCACCGTACTAACCTTCGACACGCTTCAACAACGCTTTATCTACTTTACAAGTACTGTAAACTGTACACACATACTACTTATGTTGTCAATGCAATGATTTTAATATTCTAAAAATTTTGTTTTAACAACGGGGTCTTTTTTATATATGCATATAATTGTTCCGCAATGTTAAAAATGTAATGTGACAATTCTATGATGTACATATATGATTGGTCCTAACTACGAGTAAAATGTAAAGCATTGCAGATTAAATTCTTACTTCCGATTAAGCTTTTATTGTGATCACGTTACACTGAGCCAAATTAATACTGTCAGTTAAAAGTTTTGGAATTTCTATCTGCTTTATATTATGAAATTTGTTTGAAGATAAACAACAATGGCAACATTCCTTCGGGATTATGTTTCACTCAGACGCACAAATCATAATTTATGTACTTACAATATTTTACAATCCCTGGATTTGAGTCATGTTTGTAATTTGTACGCGTTCAGGGATACATTTCAGATAGCTACCGCTGGCGCATCGTCAGTCATAAATCTCGGTGCGATGGTTGAAAATTGAACATTTATGCGTTTCATTCGCATACGGAGCTAGCAGACGCGAAGTGATGTCACCGTTTGTTATTCTAAGTACGACTACATTTGTTGGTCAGGGGCGATAGTTGACTCATGACTCGCAAATATTAGGGAAAATCATACTTATACTATTTTAGTCGTTTTCTACTGAAAATTGAATCAAATGCCGCTATGTTTGCCATTTTATTTCATCATATGCAGTTCATATTACAATTGATTTTAAACAAACATCTAAAATTACATTTTAAAGCATGTAATTTTCAGGTAAATTACTGAATAATGAGTTTCTTGTCATCAATAAACTACAATTTGTTTGACTGTATACAGATGTAGTTTCTTCATTTCACGTCTTATATACAATATATAATATAATACACACATACTTATAATATAAACATATTCTTATAAACTTCATTCAATGTTAAATTACCCTTAAAAATAAAACCATGTGGTAAAATTCTTTTGGTATCTGTATCAACATCGTCATTTCTCAACATATTGTTACTTGCTAACTTTGTCCAGGTCAGCCAAGCTAACACAAAGGCTATTGTTCACTGCTCTAAAAGCAGTAGCAAGTCAGGATTGTGCTACTTCTTTATTCAGGACATGCGCGAGGCACATTTAGCAGTCTCATAGGACGACGTTGGACTAGTAATTAGCAGGAGAGGCGAAAAATTTGCGACGGCTTAAATTTACGAGGCGCAAATTACACGATTCCGTCGCTATCGCTGCAGCTCGCTCGTTAATGTGCACGCCTTATCGAATGTGGTGCGGGGCCCGCGTCGACATTAAACTGATCACATCAACAAAACGTACAAAAATACAATATTGGATATGGCGACGCCGGCTGCCGTCACCAAAAAAGTCACACAATTTAAACGGCGGGCGTCGTGGAAATTTCTTTGTAAATTTACAACTGAGAATGAAGACGCTCCTTTCATTTGCTTTTTATAGTCTCCGACACCCTTTTAAATGTGTTTTTTATTTTGAATAAAATCATTTGTAATATGTACAGAACATCCATTGGGGTTTTTCTTTTAAAATTTTGGTATTTATAATATATTAGGTGTTTGTAAGTTTCCCCTATCAGTTATTTGGTGATGTTATCTTTTACTGACGATGTCACATATTTTTAATTTTCAAGATAAGATATGAAGATATCTCACTAGTCTACTGCTTTTTGATTGCATTTTAAAGTCAGGCTTTGTAGTTAGTTTTTGAGACATTTAAAAACCGTAAGTATACTTAAATAAATTAAAACCAATAAAAAAATTAAAATATCAACACTACAATTCCTTTACACGTTAAAAATATATGAAGTTGGAGATATTTAAATATAAAGCAGATTCTTGAAAGTGTCTTTCTTATTATAAGGATAAATTATTTTAACTAATTTTCAAAAGCTTTTAGACGAAGAACCGTTTTGTTTATATCTCATTGTTATAGGTCTGGCATTTTGTTCATGAGTTAAGAAAGAAAATCGTGACAGTTAAAAAATATGAGGACGGCTCGAATACTTAAGACACTCGCGGTTGTATGATGGTATTTTATGCGATTACTTCTATAGGAACAAGATAAAATTATTTCTACTATTGAATAAATTTAAATATTATAAAACAACATAATAATATTGATGTTTTGCCAACAAGAGACTTTCCAGGTCTCTCGTACATTGCTAATTAATTAAAAGGCAAGCAAGAAATGGAATATCGCTTGTGCTACTGTTTACTTAGTTTCTATAAAAGAATTGCTGATAACATTACCTTGCCAGACAAAAATAATAGTATTATAATTGTAAGTCATAATATATTGTAAAATTTATTACTATACATGTACAATATTTTATTTATTTTGATGGCAACAAATGTGTTAACTCGGCTTATTCTTAGTTCAGGATATACTCTTATTTTCCTCTACACGTAATCTCTCTAAAATACTAGTACTTATGCGTTGATAAGGCATCCTTTACTGAAATAGAGAGATAATGCGAGGTAGAAATTAACAAAACCATTTAGGTTTATGAGAAAAGTTCTAAATACTTGTTTTAAATGCATCACAAAATTAACGTTATCAGTTGTAATAATAATTTAGGGGGTGTTTGCTATTGACAATGGTTTATTGTAGGGATCAGGTAGTGCCACAGCTGCTACCCTTCCGTCAAATGCTGCACACAATCTATTGTGGACTTTAGCTTGCCGACAAAAACTGTACCTTTTTAAATACCACATGGGCAATATAGCTTTAATATTATGAGTCACTTACAAGTTTTCTGTTTATAGTATTAGATATAAAAAGTAATTGAAAATTTGATTAAATATATAATTGTTCTAGTAACATGAATGTATTTTAATATTTCAATGTAACATTTAGAAATTAAACATACAGATGAACTTACCAATTAAGAGGCCCACAAAAGAATTATTTAACATGTTCGATGGTCACCGCTTTATCTCAAGTGATAGTGTGGTATTATTTAAGCCGCTGTTATATCAAGTTCGCACCAATATTAAAAATGACATCATTGTTGAGTTTGCAAAGTGAATAACGTAGATTAGGTCACTTTATAAATTGAGTTAAGCAATAAAGTTGGGGAAAAAGTATGTAAAATATGCTTTTTTGATAAGATTAAAATGATTAATGTAAATATTCTGTGTCAAACATCGATAATCCCATTTGATTTAAAAAATTTAGCAAAATTTCAAATTTTGTCATTTACGACACAATGATTGAACGTGTAACGACACGACAGATATCAGAAGAAAACAGGGAAGATTTTGTTTTTCTGAAGTGAGAGATACTTGCACTTTTCTAACCGAAGAAAAACACTTAAATAAGTTACTAATACTGTTGGGAGTTGAGTAATGAGGAAGAAAAGTTTCGTCACAGGATTAGGTGAGCTTTACTTAGCGCTACTTATCGATGAAAGCTTTAGCGTTGGTGCCGTGCGGGCCAGCGGCCGGTTACACCAAGCACAAAGTTCCCATGCGGCTAGAGAGCCCCACCATGCGGCACTACGACTTTACCACCTAGTTAAAGCATGTCGTTTACCCGAACATGGAAACTTTTACCATCGAATTTCGGAAATCAACGACGATTCAACTCCGTCCACTAACAGTAATCACTAAAATTATATCATTACACGCAAAAATACACCCGGCCTCTTAAAAATAATTTTAAATACACAAACTTTTTCACACACACTTTGTCGCGAGTTCCGAATTCGACTCAACCATTTCGCATTTAATAGAATGAGCGGTAACACTTACATGATGAGGGGTAAACAAGCCGGGTAAGGGGATGTAAATGTCCAAAAGTTAAAACATAGCAAGTTGCACTTAAGTTAGGAGAAACGTATCGCCGGTAGCGTAGAGGTCGCGTTCGCGGCCACTGCGGGGCGGCACGCGTCGTGATCGGAGCACGAGTGCGGTGCACGGAGCAGCGCGAGTCACACAAGCACAAGCGGAGTCGGCGGGCGACTGACGGGAGACGAGTGGCGTGGCGCGGGGGCTGCCGCTGCGCGCGCACCCCGCACCCCTCGTGCTACCCGCCCCGCTGCCCCCTACCACCCCGCGTCTGACGCCTGGCGGGCGCCTTATCACACCGCGCGGCGCGCCGCTTCCTTTCTCCTCATGCAGTTGCGAGCTTTTCGCCACTGCCACACTTCCGCCCGCCCCGTCGATTGTATAGTTTTAGCCGGTCAATGTGTTGCACCGATTACTTCCACTTCTTAAGCAGCATAGTGCTTTAATTTCTTATTTATCAAAATACTTCTTTATTTCATCAAAATACTTAAAAAGACAATCTGCCATATCGAGAAGTTGGTAAAGTTATTTTGAGGAGAGATATTTATATTCCAATTCAAATAGGTACGGCTTTTGTGACTAAATTTTAAATCCAATTGATAACTTACTTATTTTTTTCATTAAGTCAATATATATCAAATTTAAAATTTCACAGTCACTAAAGGTCTGAAATATTTTCCATTTAGTTCAAGGTTATTTAAATAACTGCAGCTAAACGAATTTAAGCGGCTACAGCCGAAATAACCTAAAAGCTTTTTCTCCATCCATAAAAATGTAATTTCAAAACTAAACTAAATGCATTCGTTAAAGCGAATTTTGCTAAAGCATATGTAAACCTGTCTGTGAATTGAACCGATCATGAGGGGTGCGGGGAGTAGGGTAGTGCAAGCGAGCAGGCAACACGGCGCGCAGGCGCACCCGAAGAGCGGCGAAAGTGCGCTGCGAAACGAGTTTGAATGCGGCGCGTGACCCGCCCGAGGACATGCTAGGAACCACTCGGCAATATGCACTAAGTTGTAATTTAACCCGAACCTATATCGAGAAAAAGGACACTTTTTACTAATAATTAGTCGAATTGCTCCGTAACGCATTACGTTGTAATTTTACAAGACTGGTATTAAGAATAGTAAACAATTTATATTTCAGAAACCTATATAAAAATATAATTTCTCGCATAACGTTGTTAACAAATCTTGGACTTTTTCTCTGAAATAAAACATTTTTTTTCATTCCGGTTTGAGTCTTTATCAGCTGTTTGATATGAAACCTAAGTAGTGAAAAGTTTATTTGTTATCTATTTTGCCGCATTCATGAATTTCATTCTTCCCAGAGGTTAACTCGTAGAGTCGTAGAGAATGCTTATGTCAGCCTATTGTAAAAATATTTTACAGTGGTTTACATTGTTTTAAAAATAAATAAAGTACTTAATAATATATGTATTCTAGAATTGAATTGAATTGAATGAAACATAGAAAACGATTATTATTTATGATTAATTGGTGATCTATCTACTTATAATGTCAAATATGATAACAGATAGTGATAAAATGTTTTTTTTTGTATCGTGGCTACGTCTATTATTTTCATTTAATATTTATAAAATGTCATTTATTTTTTATGTAAGTGCAACCGGTCGCGATACTGCTTTAATACTAGTAGAGGCATATGTTCTTGTGATGATTTATGTATTCTAATCCTTAGTATAGGCGTTGCTTAATTTTAAATTAAATATTTGTTGTAAGTTGCCAGAAATTTATTTAATATTAATGACTTGTAGGTTAACTATACCATTTTTTTTAATTATGTATGTATAGTATGATAAATAAAAAGAAGCGCAACTATCTTCACCACCTTCGTTTGAAAACTAGAGTTGCTGCTTATGCCACCGTGACATGTGGCTAGACGGCGACTTTTGCTGTTGTTATACCGTTCCACTACAGAACAAACTAACTGTTTATGTTACAGAACAGCCTAAATTAAGCTCCTTACGGCCTTTAAGATGACGATACTAGATTACTAACGAAGTTATGTGAGAAATTTATCTTGAATAGGGTGGTTGGTGCGGGATGGCACACCGTTGGTGCGGTGTAGGGATTCCGTGTAATGCTCATAATTATGGCATACATAGTTTAAATCGTGTAAAATTAAAAGTTATTCCGTAAACAAAGTGGCAGGAGTCTATAATGTTATGTATGTAATGTTAACTGAGGACACTATATTAATGACTGAGTGTTGTCGTTAACAAGTATAATTGAGTCTTGTAAGATAAAAAAAGTCTTAATTACTTCGATTTCCAATTAAACGTACCTTACAGACACCATCACCATCGGATGCATATAGCATTAGATTAGTTTTATGACTATTAAGTGATAATGATAGCTGTTATAACAGTCAACTTACACTATAACATTATCGGATTTATAAAGATTTTATAAAACAGGTTTATTAATATTGGGAATCATTAACATAAAACATTTTATTGACACAGTATCGATTTCATTTCAATAGTCTATCATAAAGAACAATGACAGGTTTTTGGCTTCCACAACTTTTAAAATAAAAATTATATAGACATAACAGTTATGCAGAACAAATCGTAAAAGTACATCTATTAAATTCTTGAAAAACCTTGAAACTCCAAACATTCATCTAACTTATTCAGTAAAATAAAACTTTAAAGAATTTATTGTAGTATTATAATACTACTCAAAATAAACTTTTCTTTGAGAACTCAACAACAACATGCAACTCTTTTAAAAGAAGTGTTCACAGAATTATCATAGTTATTATAAATTCAGTTTATTTACATTAGGGGTTGCTTCTTACAAAGTTATTTTTATAAATTACTAGCTTCTGCCCGCGGTTTCACTCACAGTTTGTCAAAGAAAGTCTATATCGCGCTTCCCCAGGGAAGAGTTCAATGTTGCGGGATAGAAAATATTCTAGGTTTTTATTTAACAGCTCATCGATCAGTGATGGATTGTGGTATTGCTGTAAACAATACCATATTAGCCCTGTCTTTATCCAACCTCCATTCTATGGCTATATTAAAATTCATCAAATTCATTCATTTAATACCTAACTAGCGGCCCGTCCCGGCTTCGCACGGATGGACAAAATTCTTTAATTTTTTTCTATTATTAAATATTTTTCCGTTAGCGCCATCTAGCGTCCGGTAGACGAACTACTTGCGGTAAACGCATTGCTATGGTAACGTTATTGATACAATGGAAAAAGAGCGGACAGACAAACACACAAACCACTGTGATCTTAGATTATAGATTAAATTGTTTAGTCGATTATTAGATTAAGCCTAGAACACTTCACAATTTTTATACCCGTCGTTACATTTAACGAAAAGTCCGATTTGTATAATTTAAAGACAAGTTAAAATGTATCTTGTTTGTAAAGTTATTTAGTACATAATGTCATCATCTGGTCTCTGTTTTCAGTGAATAATTTAAATAAAAACCGGTTATTGATTTTTGTATCTGTGGATAATGATGAGATGATGATAATACTAAAATCATGTAAGCCTTTATTTTACATTACCAATTGTTTTCGTAGCGCACGCCAAATAATTATTTTTAAAGACAAATATGATACCGTCGTTAACATTCATCGTCATATTTTAGCAAATTTATATGATATAATAATAAATTGATTCAGCTGCTCATTGGTGAAGCAGTTTTTGACGCAGATACGGTAAGATAATTTCGTTGTATAATATTTAGTGACAAGATAATGAAAGCTGCTATGTCCGATAATGTCCGAGTTGTCGAATATTTGTTTAATATTTATAAAACACACCATAGTTATATATGCATCTGAAGAGGCGTGCAGCGTAATAATGAGCGGCGCGGGCGCCGACGGCCGAGATTGCGACGTGTGCTGCTTTTTGCTAGCGCACTCCGTCAAGCGTGACTTTTAAAAGCTCGTTTATACGCTTCTTATACAAGTTTGACTCAAAATACCTAGTAGTTTTTATAACAAGCTATCATCTTAATAATGCAGAGCTGCAAATCTTTTGTTGTAAGATTGAGTCAATGGCCGCGACAAGGCCGATTTATTGTTACCTTCGAGTCTATTATGGACTTAGTCGGGATTGATATATAGTTCTTAGGCGTATTATTCCAAACCAGTTTTAATAGTTTTTCTGTAGTGTCTTCGTTGGTTTCGAGAATAAATATTTTAAGGCTGCGAAGCTAAAATAATACATATTATGAATTGATTTCTATGATTGAGCAGCAAGCAAATGATAAATGAACAAACAGTGTGCCTGGGCCTGGGTTCCTGATGGTTGATAGAAAAAAGGCAGCATGTTTCCAGCTTTCCTGAATTTGAATCAATATACAATCATTATGTTTATTAAAAAATAAGCCAATCTCCTGAAACTGCCATAATGTTAAATTTAGACTTCGTATGTAGAATTACAAGGCGAATTTTTTACCTCAATAGGGACCCGACGTCTCCTTTAACTTAAAAATATACGGTGTTTAGAGGAAATCAGCTTTTGAATTTATATTACACATTCTCTTGGTTTTGTGACGGGCGTTTCGCTTGGCTATACAAAGAGCAACAAGATTATTGCGCCTCATAAATTCATAAAGCACACATTCTTCCCGAATGAGAGACGTGGAATCAGGACGGAACGGTGCTAATTAATTGTTTTTGAACGATTTTTTAAGCGTCTAACGAGTGGCAACGATATACCGCCAACTGATCACGTGCCGCCCGCTCGCTTGCTCACAATGCGTGCCAGCGGCGGCAACGGCTCACGCAATGTTCGCCGAATCATTCGCTAGACAATGTTTGCCGAAATGCATTAATACCATTTTAAAGATATTTCCCTTTCTCTTTTGCCCTAAAATATCAAGCTACATTTAATCGTATCGATCAAAAAACAATTTTGCAACAATGTGCTGCCAAAGCGAGGAACGAATTTAATGTATTGGATGTTGCCTAATGTGTAACCACGATTAAGATTGCACAATGTATAAGTCAAGATTGAACAGGGTTTTATGAAATAATGGTGAATGTGTAGCTACATAAAAATGCATTAGTACAGATAAAGAGGTGAAAAATGATAATGCGCTTCGTTGGCGAAATTCGAGACGTTTGGGGTTCAACAACCTTGCGTTCATCTGTTGTCCGCAAAAAATGCAATGCCCCGTCCCACGCCGAACGCAGCACCCACACATGCTAGCGTCCATACCCTACAAGTGAACACACCACACCAGTGTTACCAATCGCCGCTCATGTAACCGTACACCTCACCTCTCTCCTTGTTCGGATCCGGAGAACAATTCGAGAACAACGTTTATTGCAGGCATGTCTTACTGAGACATTTCCAATAAATTACACAAACTGACTCTACTAGTGACTGAGAGCAAACCGGGTTTATTGAAACTTACTCCACTTAGAAATTGCAGCGTTAACTGCTGTATCTTGTTTACTCTATAGTTATTAGTTTTGTACAATGCATTATTTATAAATAAAATCAGCCATAATATATTTTTAACAAAGTTTTTTTTTTGCAGCAAACAGAAATGACGTATACAGAGCACACATACTCAATCATTGACCTAATTTGATAGCTCATCAACAAAATACGTGTGAGTGACCCTCTGTTTCAATACAAACAACTTCTGAGTCCTCAACACTCGAGTAGCCAATTGTTGGGCAAATGGGCGTGGGCGCACCCCCGCAGCTCATCTCCACATCAGATTACAGCGCACGCGCCGTGTTTCCTGTAGGCAATACTCGCTTAACACTCTGAGCACCCACAAGCTCTATTGGTCTTTCCTTTTGTGAAGACGTTTATAATAAACATAAAGGCAAAAGTGACATCACCGGAGCATAAAAAGCCCATGACGGCATAACTTAATCATATTGCAATTAAATAATTGAAGTATCATACCTACTTAATCCTACAAATTGTCTATAACAAAATAATTTACAATGTGTTTCAATTTGAAACAACGAAACTATCTATAGTTGACGTTTGTGAAGTCAATAAAATCAATAAAGTCTTAGCTTCTTTTCTTTTTGTAGTGTATTGCAAGACGTAATGAGAAGTTAAGAAAGGCGAGTTAGATGTTTGGCGAGGGTACCGTTTCAAACACGATTTCGCCAACAAAGAGGCAAAGATTCTCGGTCGACTGCTCGCTCGTGTATCCACACCAATTAAGCTAAATTAAATATACAAAGAATTTAGAAACTGGTTAGCTTCCTTGAAGCGCAACGCTGTAATTGACTAACCCGCGCTAGGAGCATGGAGGCAGCGGCTGTCATAATAAAAGTTATTATTTTATTTTTTGCAAGAAATTAACTGAGCTCCACGTCAATATTATATAGGTTTGGGATTAGAAGTGCCTCTAAGTGCCACATGCCTTGGCTGTATTAATGATAAAAGTAATTAAATAGTGATTTAAAAATTGTTACGTTAACATACTTTCATTTTGAGCTTTTGCCTCGATGACTAATA
Source organism: Calamotropha paludella (assembly GCA_927399485.1). NCBI lineage: Eukaryota > Metazoa > Arthropoda > Insecta > Lepidoptera > Crambidae > Calamotropha > Calamotropha paludella. Next base: position 19,307,337 of record OV656807.1, on the reverse strand, counting down.
CTTCAAAAGGAAGATTATAATTTCTTATAATTATAGTAAGTCATAAACTTTCTTGTAATATAAATAATGGTGATTGAGGTGATTACTTCCAATAATGTTCGCCAGTTCCTATGCGTCAAGGTTAGTGCTATTCTACTTTGATGGACATATGGTGCTGTGTTACCATAATAATAATGTTAAGTAGTGCTTATTAAAATACATGCACTTTAATTTGTTTTAAGCTGGTTTTTGTGTTAAAATTTTAATTTTATTTAATAGACAGGTCCTTTGAAAATTACAATATAGACGATAGATGCTTGTGTTATGGTGTCATGAATTGAAAAGCTGAAAAAGCTTCACATAGCGTCCCTGGTTTTAATTACGAGTAGTTCATAGCCGGCGCCCCGGACAGGAGGCGCGAGCGCCTGTGGCAGCTGCCACTTTGATGATTGCGTATAAACGGTAATTAAGACTAGAACAGGGTTATAATTTAACACTGGTTTACTTTGATTGCAAATAAACTACTTTCCTACCTTAAGTTGGAGACTTTAATAAAACATTTTATATGAAAATTTGAGTCCGTTAACTAGAATAACTTTCTTAAGGCACTAGAGTTCAATACAATAACATTTGAGAAAAATTGACAGATTGGTGGCAGATTGACGTGGTGTTTCCCGTACGTTATAAAGGGAAACAAATGAATTCATTATTTGAATAACTCGAGTAGGTACAACATATTGTTTCGTAAATTAAAATATTACCGTATCCGGATTGGGCTATTTTCAAATTTAATTATCGAGTAAATCACTTACGGGCACGACTCTTATTACAAAAGTTCGCAAGTAAAAATATTTTTAAAGCGTGCACTACAAAGAAGTGGCAGGACGCGGTGCTTCTAGATAATGGCGAATATTTTTGAACCGAAAATTCGACTATTTCCGTATGTATTTCGGCGAAGATGCATCCTTCGTTTCGGGTGATCCACGTGCCGAAATGGGTTCCGGATCCGTGATGTGGGCGCGGAAATGAAAACCTTCTATTGGCATCCATTGATATCTGTTATGTTACGCGAAAGTTCAACCCCACACTGGATCACAAAGAAGAAAATCATTACCACTTTAAGTTTAAAAACGATAAGTTAGTTGTTGATAAATAAATACGGAAAATAAACGGGAAATAGAATTATTACTTTCTACAATTTTGTTTAATTTAGTTAAGTAATTTATGTTGATGAGATTTATGGCTGTTAGTTAACGTGGCTATTATCATATTAAAGAACGTTAATTAGTATCATTCAACAGCCTAGTTACATTTAAAAACCACTTTAAAATAATGGCGGTCTGTGACTACCCTGGCAACCAAGCATGCTTGGTTGCATAATTGTGCAGCACTCCATTGCGCTCTTACCATCTATTCCGGGCAAAGTAGCATCTAGCGAGGAACACTGAATTAAGAGCCGCTGTAATTTAAGTGTTATTCTGAATTACTAAGACTGGACGTATTAGAACACTATGTGAGACTCTCACTCTGTTACCTATTTACAAGGTGATTGCTTACACAACAAAGATTTTTAATCATTAACTCTTTATAATTTTATTTGGTTAATATAAAAATATTTCTATTTTATGTATGATTTCAATAATTAATTCACTAACTGCAGTGATTTGTATTAATTTGGCTTCTAATTATTTACTGATTTCCAAAATTTTTACACAACATGTTATTTATTAAGTTCTAACACTTTTGCACATTAGACATTTAACCATTACCTTAGTCATCCTGTGATTACGGCTCCTGTAAATGAGACGAAACGTCAGGATTAAATATAAAGTATGCGCAAGTATCCTTTTAAAAGTAGTTTAATTTAATCATTATCTGATATTCCATTTTACCTACATAAATAGAAATTATTGCAAATTTCATTACTTATTCTAATATATTGTTATCTATGTTTATGCTCACGTAACTCTAAAATTGTTCTATGTAGACTTTTTAGAATTATAACTTAATCACAGCTAATTCTCAATTACTCTGTATTCATTACTTTTTAATGATGATTTTACAGTGTTTGGGTTGTTTCGTATTTTCAGTATGTTTGCAGAAAAAATCACAATTACTGGTGCTCATACTTTTAAGCAAGGGCTAAAATATATATGAGGTTATTTGGGGGAGGCTGAATTCCAGCCATGGCCGTCTTTAGACTGATATGATATAGACCTACTGTTTTATTAAACATATTGCTGTCACTGTAATACAGTAAATAGCACTACGTTAAGATCGTATAGCGATGGTAGTTATTAGATGTGTTATAGCAGAAGTAATAAGAAACGCAGCGAGAGCCGCTAAGAGCGCGCGGCGTACTAAGTGGCCATAAGGTCGCTTACCTCACTCGATCGAGACTGTCTGACTGCTCATGCACGAATTCAGTACATTTACTGGCTATTTACTTGATCCATATTAAAATAACAATGTTACAGCTATTTCGTCACCAAGAAACTAAACTTTTGTTTTTGTCTTTTCATTTAGTTTAACAGTCTTTACCTTGTTAAAAATGACGATTTAGATCTAAGATAGGTCTTGGAGATTGAATTGACGATCTAAAAATATTACTGAATTAAAACCAGCCGCCTGGCGTGTAGTCACAAATGGAGTCATGCATATTGATTTCATAGACGCTCGTCTTTAGTTGTAGCTAAAAGAGTTACTTAATTGGAAAATCTCCAAAAAAGCTACCAACATCTCGGCTGCTTTGAAATGCATTTCTTAACAAAAAAGCTTACTGTGGAAGCAATCTGTGGACATAAAATTCCTTTAGTTTCTTTTCAGTTGTAACTAACGACAATAAAGTGATTTTTTGTGTCCGATTTAAAACCTCACGATTTGGAGGCAACGATGAAGCGATTCAATAACTGAGTATGTTGAACTCGAATCTTGTCCAAAATCGACAAGGGGATTGCCTTATAAGTGCTTGTTACAAGACAAATCGAATCAAGCCAATTAAGCGTCCAATTGTGAACGTTAATCTCATTGAATGTCAACCAAATGCGTCTAACAAAAACATGTTTTTGCTTATGTTGGTAGTTGGCTTTGGAAGCGTGATGCATAGCTAATGGACGTCCTCTATCCAGGTAGTGGCACACAGTGTTATGTGCGGAGCGGTTTGACTTGGTTGCCGCAGCTCGTAAATAAGAGCGTCTCATTGCGAGCCATTATTAATGAATCTGCCCCCCAACCCCACTCCGACCGTTCTCGCCCGTAAGCCCAAATAACAGGTGCGCCTAACCCCGTTCGCATAATCTATTTTCGATGTCTTACAACCGTGCAGAGAAACGCTCGATGCGTTCTCCCGCTCTAAATATTCATACCATATGTCAGATATTGAGATTTGTTAGAGCGTCATCTGTGAGACATCGCCGTTTCTAAATACGCGCGGTCTCGTGTTGGCTTTGCAAAGTTTCATTAACCGTCTGGGAACACTTACTTAGGGTATCATGTTGCTTAAATTGTGTGCGGCATTTCCATCTCCCGCAATGGAAGTTCAGAGATAAAACCAAGTGAAGGGATTGTGAATAAGATAAATAAACTCCCTAAGCTTTTGAGTATAGGATATAATATAAACGACTGCAATCAAAACGCAGTCACGAAATTAAGACTTAACGTAAAAAAAACCGTTTAGGTTGAGAATTCTCCTAAATTTCCTTTTGGATGTTGCGTACTACTACAGGTATTTACTGCGAACATTTATCTCTTATACTGAAGAAACTTATTAGAAGCAATATAATCGTTTCATCAAGTTCGTTATTATTGGAACAAAAAGCGGGAAGAAGCTGTACGAGTTGCAGGTGTGTCACATAAAGTAGTAAGAATAGGGTCGTCACTGAGGGACAAGCTAGTTGTCTCAACTGGTGCACGGGGCTTTCTGACTGCCTCCCTATTATTTATTTCTCGGAAAACTGCTTTTCATATCAGGAACAGCGGGCCGCGGGGTTATACAAAGAAGCCTCCCTCGCTACCAACATAAATGCATTTACTTTATGAATGACGTAATCGTAATATTGTTCCAAGCTCAGATTTGTATTTCATGTTCTGCTGCAATCAACGTCGTATAATAGTCGCTGAGCTTCGTAGTTACCATTAAAAGTGTAATAGATTTTCGATTTGAAATAAAAACAAAAATGTTTGTTTGAAAGATTAGCGTGACGAATGGGCGAGCGATAAGCTAGTGGGGCTTAAACAATACGCGCCACCGTTTATCATAGACAGGGTAAACACGAATAGCAAAGGCCGCGCTGTGTGGTTTGATAACTAGTGACAAGGACATCGATGCTCCGAGGTCGAATAGATGCGAGATCAGTTTCAATGTACACAGATCCAAACTGCGTCTTACGGAATGAAGCGTATCGAGTGAATCAGACATATGATGTCATGAAGGAAGTAACCACTTGGTTGGAACCGGTAGCCTACGCAGCACAGGAGAAGACACCTTAACTACTCACTGTATTTTTTTCAGTAAGCCTATCAAGTAGTTAGTTAACTAATTTTCTAAATTACCATAGTAATAGCAGAGTGAATAGTAAATTATGATTACGTTGTACCGTTGAAAGCATGTTTTATCGGATATATTTACATGAAAATTAATTGAACATAAAAGTTATAATTTAGTAATTAAAGATAATTTAAATTTGGACGTTTAATTTAAATAGGCAGTTATTGTATAAAAGCTTATTAAAATATACATGATAAAAGTAAACTGAGAATGGTAGGTGCTATGGTTAGAGATACCCTAATGGTAGTTTTGTTCTATATGGAAAGGTAATTAATTTAGTCTTTGTTATTACTTTCATTTATTGCGTGAAAAGGTCTGCTTTTCATTACTATCTATTTTTAAAATTTATCAGTTATTATATGATCTTTTGTTATGCAGTTTTTCAATATAAATTAATTGAAAATAATTGAATTTATTTTAGACATGCATTAAATATGGCCTGTATTTTGAGTAGGGCAAGGTTAGTTTAATAACTTTCCATGTGACTTTTACATATAAACATAATACCTATATTATTATTATGAGCTGTGATTTGTAGTATCGATTGATTTATTACAAAATAGTTAACAAACTGAAAGTTCGAAAGCTAGAAATATAATAGAAATTTGCACAAAATTAATTATATAGACAATATAGCTGTTGAGTAAATATTTATAGTATATGACAATTAGTCCGGCCTCCATTCAATGTGTACCTACAGGTTTTGATCCTACTCGCGTTAATTAGCAGAGTGCTGGAAGTCTGTGACGTCACGCATATAATTTGATTACATCGGGGCAAGGCCTTTGTGGTTAGCATCGCAGCGCGACCGCCTTATCTAGGAACAACAAAATCACTCGCGTAGGTACACCTGTGCAGTAGCCTATTAGCGTATCCAGTACACGCATTAAAATTTCGATGCATTAATACAAATAAGCATGAAGAAATGATGGTTACGAGAAATATATTGGATCAACAATATTTAGTTCGCAAGTTTTGGTGTGCTTTTACTGGAACTACTCGCCAGTCGGCTCTATGTGTATGTGAGTTTGAACTCGATAAAATAACCGAACTCCACTATCGTTTGTACGCGACTTCAAAGAGACGACAACTCTCTAAACTCGAACAAAGGGCCCTCCAAACAGATGCGACCGCGACCAATGTGACAGAGATTTGTTTTTGTAATTAATTGATTTACTTCGGGCTGTTTTTGTAGTTTTTGGAAGGATGATCAAATATGATAAAAAGAAAGTTGTTTACAAGATTGAGTTGAGATGTAATACAGCTCTGATGTTTCAAATCCGAAATAATTCTATAACAAAGCTTTAGTGGATGGGGGCGAGACAATGTGCCGGTGGTGAGTATAGCTTTCGAGTTAAATTGTCGTCAAATCTTCATCAACAGCTACTAACCCCTATTAAAGTAGACAAGTCGATTGTATGCCGTTAATGCAAAAGCTTTTTATTTATTACCTTATCTGCAGTTTTTTTATGCACATAGGGAATAATTTGTAATAAATTTCCAAATCTTTCCTCATCACTACATAGTATAAAACAAAGTCGCTTTCTCTGTCCCTATATCCCTTTGTATGCTTAAATCTTTAAAACTACACAACGGATTTTGATGCGGTTTTTTTTAATAGATAGAGTAATTCAAGAGGAAGGTTTATATGTATAATACATGCACAATATAGTAGAGCATTGCATCCGTGCGAAGCCGGGGCGGGTCGCTAGTTTAAAAATAAATAAGTTCAACTTATTTTAAGACGGTATTTTTCTAGTTTGTTAGATGCAGACATGCAGAGATAAAGCAAATTATTCCGTTACAAATTCTCACATTTCTGGCATTCGAGGAGCGTGCGCGTGGCATTTGAATTATAAAGAAGGAATGAGTGCATACCAAAGTGCAAGGCACCCCATGCATATGAGGATGAGAGCAGACGGGGCGCTTCGCGGTACACCTGGCGGCCGGTCACCGGTCGCGCCACCGGTTCAAGAGTTCAACAGTGTTAAACTCTTGACCTTGTGTTAGAAGGGGACTTAGGACAGTTCTAAAATTTTCTTAGAACTGCCACATTAAAACTTTATTGGGCTTACATAACATTCATCGATCGTTTGGTTGGTATGATTCTGCCTAATTTCTTTCCGAGTCATGGTGCTTGATAAACTACAGCATTATACGTTATTTGGAAAACATAGTACCTACAATAATTTCACATCAAGCCATGAACTCAAAAATGAAATGATCTCTATTAGAATGGCATAAGTCGACGTGCAGTGCAAATAATTTGTGTGAGATAAAAAAAACTGCATACTGTTTCTTTTAATACAAATATACAACAATATTTCTTACATTCACGCCAAACAGCCTAGCCCAAACAATAGCAACAATGATTACTTGTAAGGCTTATGTTATTTGATACTAGGGTAACGAATTTACATAAGATACATAAATAAGTAATATTCATAGAAATATATATGACTCGTGTACAAATTCCTCGTTTTCATCACACAAACATTTGCTCCTTCCGGGATTCGAATAGGAACCGAGGATCGTCGGTGCCAAACAGTCGTCATGTTTACTACGAAAAAGTTTTAATTTAGCAAAACGAAAGTTTCGAAACGAACCTTAGTTAATTGATGCGGCTAACAATATTCCTAGTTTAGGACTATCTTGGTAAACAGATATCAAAATATAATTTCGTTGTGAAGGATGACTTTATTAATTACATGCAGTAAAATAGTTAAAACTTTTCGAAGTCGATTAGTCATCAAACCTCATTTTAGTACGAAATAATATAAGCAGATAATATAACACTAAAATTTCTACATACTACTATATACCTAAATGAACTCAACTGTAATTCATTTCAACTGTGTTGAAATAACACCAACTGTCATCAAACTCAAACAAAAGAAACGAGTCCAATAAACAACACAAGCCGATAGTGCAGTAAGTTTAACTCTTACAACGATCCTGCGACCGTTACTCAAAACTTCAGAATGGCTTTGTTCCCAAACACGAAACTAATTTATTCGTATCTCAGCGACCGTACCGACGTACTAAATAATCGAAGAGCAAATTATAAATGCGTATTAACGGTCAAGTCATAGTTCAAAGATTAGGATAGAGGGTATAACCCTTTACTAGAAATGAGAGTTGAGGTGAAGAAGTTTCAAATTAAATCGGTTTGACCCTAGGGCTCGATGCACGCACAAACAATTTCAAATTAAATAATAAAATAGGTCGGCCTTTGTATCAGTCTTGGATATACCTTTAGAAAACTAACGAACATTACGACGCGGTTCGATATGACGCATTGTTATTGTTCAAATGGAAAATTGTAATTACAGCTCAGTCCGACGGCGACGTGTGAATCGAACGGAGTGGTTTCCCTGAATTCGGCTGCGAATAACTGGTATGCAATCCTTCATTGGGTGATAGAGTAGCAACTATTGGTAATCGTAGCGAACGGAGGGCGACGCAGCGTCGCGTGTGGCGCCCCGTTAATGGATATTGATGGCGATGGCGCGACTAATTAGCCCCCTGCCACCTTTCTGCTATCCTGCTCGAGCGTTTTTTCGCTGCGACGAGCGATACAACGCGACCGCGCTTTGATAGGCATTTATCAATCTCAAACGGGCATATCTCGCTTGCCCACTCAAATGTGTTGCCTCTGGGTGACATCATCTGTTGCCAGCGACGCAGGCGAAATGACGTTGGTACGCTTCCAAACTATATCACAATCGAATTAGAAACCGTCTCTGTGCGTCTGTTGGGCGGTATCAATCACCGGCGGGCGGTACGACATTGGACTTTAATTAGGCGGGCGGCGCGTGTGATTGCTCACTTCTCTACACGGCAAAGGGTTACTTGACCCACTTATTAGACTCGTCGCACGCATCCTCGTTAGCCGGAAAAGCGTGGAAATGAAGAAGTGTTTCAATATTTATTCGGTCTATGGGGTTCTGTAGACATTTTTTCGTATAATAGTCTGACAATCACTTCACTTTAATTGAAATTCAGATTCCATATAACAAAATTTAATCATTTTATTGTTTGTAAACTGACCGTATATTAATCACATAGTAACCAAATGCGGTTACTAACGACGAAACTGTACAAATAAACGCAGCGACCGCGACGGAGAGACGATAAAAATAATTATATATTGCTAATTATATTTCTTAATTGAGACCACTTCAGACCAAAACTAGTTTCAAAATGGTGAATCACATGAGATCATCATTAAATATTCGCGTTAGATAAGTTTCATTTGAAAATTATGTTTATATTACTTACAACCAACACTATACAGTGTATATATTCCGATCAATTTTAGTACCTCTTAATAATATGTAGTTAATAGCATTAGGTATAGTTAATAGCATAAGTTGAAGATTGGTGATCATAAAGGACGATCGATTGGGCGACACTTGTGAGCGGATTTCAGTTTCTGTTTTAAAAAATAATTTATGCAATACATCTTGCATCTTTATTACGATTTAAATTTTATTGTCACCTCGACTTACAGCTATCGAATAGTTAATACTAACTAAATTTCAGTCTTCAAATACACTAAACTATCAGAAAAAGGTATACTTAGGACTCCTTCGAGGTTTGAGGATGAATAATCAAATTAAATCTTTAGATGATATAGTTCAACTTATATTAAATCTCTTTAATCCGCACGCTTTCGACTCTTCCTGAAGCGCCTGGTCTTCTAGAGCCGACGGTAGGCTTGTCTACCGGACTCAAAATTACTCAACTGTAGCTACAAGCACAACGAAAATTAACATATTAGAAAATAAACTAGCGAGGTTGATAAGCCAAGAGTTAGACCGCAAAGAGGTCACAGATTGAATAACACGGTAAGTACCGTGACTAGATAGTCTACCTATACAGGTTTCTAAATATATACAAAGCGATATCTTTGGACCTGACCACAGCATATTTCGCAATGTATTAACTGTGCGGACAGAGGTATCATATGCATTTACAAACATGTACTTATAGTAGGCGTACTTTATTGCAGTTTCAACTTTTGACCATGACATTATAAGAACGTGTTAGAACTTGAATTCTATTGATATTTGCGTAGTTTTTTACTAACTGTTCATGGAAACCGCGACACGACTTGAGATGCAAATTTGGATGTAAAGCTTTTATATTAGAAAATATTATAGAGTTTGTGATGATGGTAGCCGAGGCGAAGAACATAACGCGACTAAATTAGGAAGATTAGCTACTTTAGAAACCACAAAGTGTACTTTCAAGTATTATTTTTAAATGCATCTTTTATACTTTACGTTTTTTATCTTAACAGTTCAATGTTTTAACGTCACGAATCTACGAATGTATTCGCTTATAATCGCATCTAGACGAGGTAAATCGCAACTGAGTGAGTTGCGAAAGGTTTTACCAATCGAGCAGCAAACAATTGCTTAACCGCGGTAGCTGCTACTTGGATACTAAAACTTACAAAATTAAATCATAGGGTGTTAGAAAAAAAATTGCAATTATATGCTTATAAAACAAACAATATAATGATTACATAACAGGGTTTTCTTAATCGACTGTTTGATTGTAGGTATCCAGAATATAAAGATATAACCCTGTAATTCAGTTTATAAATAACAACATCTCGCTATCCGGGCGAGTACTCTTCTCATCCCGCTTAACTCCCGCTTAAATTCTCAAAAATTACTTAAGTTATAAAAAATCGGGAAATTATAGGCCTAGTGCAAAGTTAGCACTATAAGGTTAATGATATGTTACTGGTATAATGGATACATACCTATGCATATGTATGATACAAAAATAAGTTATTTTCATAGAAATATATATAAGTGCCCATGTCTCAGATACGAACGCTTTTATTCAACACAAAAATCTGACCCGAATTCGAGCCACGAAAGGGTTGACTTGAACCTGGGATCACTTACTTAATTTAGATTCACTTCTGCTCAGCAAAACCGGACATCTGGCGGATGTCAGATGTCATCTAAAAGTTATCCTTTATTGCGATTTTAATACAATACCGGTATCATTACTATTGCACATAAGATTTGTCAAGTTTTTTTTTTATATTTAGAGATAGTCGTAGCTTTATTAAATTTCTTTAGATGTTTTATCATTTAAATCTAAATAAATTATAACTAGAAAAATTCAAGTTGCCTCGGGTGTCAGGCGGGAATTTAAAAAACGTGCAGTAGGGAATTCTACCTAATTCAAAAATTTCGTCTTCATATCTAAGATATAATCGAGTAACGAACATGACACAACATTTATAATATTTGGACGTACCTACCATTTTGTATTTGTAAAGTAAAAAATATTGTGAAAATTAGGGGTCACTCATTTTTCTAGATTTATAACGAAACGGTGTGAAATAACGTTCAAAAAGTAGAAGTAAAAGAAAAAAAGAAAAACTAGGAATCTACAACTTTCTTGTAGATACCTAGTTTTTTTTTTTATTTTTTATTAATAACTTTGTTCCAAGTTAAACATTTTAACAAAGCCTTTAAGATTTTCATTTCATTCAAGATAACTATATTATTAAATTACTCACTTAATCGCTGATATCACTCTTAATACCGACTTAAATGAAACGTCTATGGGAATAAACGACACTGATTGGTAAATATAACATGATACATTTGATAAATATAATGACGTTTATTAGAAAATAATACAATTAACGAACTAATGACATCAGCACCAGTTTTAAACCCTACACTTGAAATGCAAAGCCTTCTAGGATACACATCACCATCAGTGTGTTCAACCAACACGTATATTATAATATTATAAATTCATGACGTATTCATGAATGAGGAGTAAATATAAGGATGTCCAAGGTTGGCGCTATATAGTTTTGACGTCATTTTGTAAAAAACCATATTACAAATGTATGTTATTAAAAAAAGTTTATCTTGCAATATATAAAACCAATACGAAAGTCTCACTAATATGTGTTTTTTTACCAATATTGGGAAGATAGAAATAAAAATTAATCATTTAATTTAATTTGTTTTTTAACATTGTGAATCAACTTTTAGCACGCGTAGCTTGATAGTCTGAAGTTTACTTGAGCCCTACAAAGTTAGTCAGCCAATACAGTCTTTAAATAAGTAAAAATATACTATGTAATATAATATAAATATGTAATATACTAATCCAAAAAATAACTTCATTCTAGTGCACTTAAAGTAAGTTGTTTTGAATAATTCAACATTCTTACCTACCAATCCAGCACATCTTTTAACTGACAAGAAAAACGGGCGCAAGGGGCTCGTCAGCTTTAACGACATTTACAATATTATACGTCGTCATCATATATAATCAACAAAAACCACTATTATCTGTTATCACTATAATAGTAGTGTTATGGTTTCATTACATCTTGATAGATTAAAGTCAACAAGACGTTTGTTTAAATAGTAATTATAATTTACTATGGCTGCATACAAATTTGCCCTGTCCATTCTTTCATACTTTATTTCAGACGACCTGCATACTCGATTCGTAGTTAATTGGTGATCGCTTGACCGCCGATGGAGTTTACGTGTTAATTATACATCTTGACAGCAAAACCCAGCTCGAGAATATTCTACAACTAAGCGCTTGCGTAAAGGTAGAAGGATTTTATAAATAATATATAGAAACTCAATGGTTCCAAGTTTGGTAGTTGAAGCCTTAATATTGATACTATGATATTTTTATCTGAAAAATATTGGCTCTATGAGGTAACCAGCAATATACGTATTTTCGGTCTTTAGGCAATTCTTGTTAATCCGCTTTTATCTAATACGATCCGCCTTTGAAAAAAACCATGCTACAGTTCTCCAAGAAATCCACATCAGAGGTTATTCTACAATGTAAGCGTGCCCATAAAGCAATCCTTCCCGGACAGTACGCGAATAATTCAAAGCTTTAAAGTGCAAGTAGAGATGTCAGAGTACTGTTTTTGAGTTAAATGTAAAATATATGTCGATTTAAAATCAGACTGTGGTTGTGACAAAAAAGTTGGCACTTGTTCTGACTATACCAACGGAACAGATTTTTTTTTCAAAAACTAACTAGCCAAATAATTTTGATTTTCTTTTACAATTTATTTATGATGTATCAACAGTATACACATTGCACAACCATTGTTTTTTCTAGACGCATTTGCAATAGTAACTTACTTTCCACTGTTGACAAATTATGTAACCGCTAGCGGCCCGTCCCGGCTTCGCACGGGTGGACAATATTCTTTAAATTTTTTCTAGCAATAATGTGCCTTTCTATTAGTGAAAGAATTTTTAAAATCGGTTCAGGAGATCCCGAAATTACCCCTTACAATTTAACAAATATACAAACACACAAACTTTACTTCTTTATAATATTAGTATAGATTTCCTTAATTTAACCTATTAATTGAAACGAAAGCTTTAAATAAAATATAATATAAAAATATATATTATTAAAGACAAAACCTTCTAGTAGCTTTGAAACGGGCAAAGAATTGTAGAAAATGTCAACATTCTTAGCAAGCTCGTATGGCATTCGATACATATTCTAAATTACATATTCTAAAAATACGCTTAGATTAAGTAACAGCGTTGATTTTTATGCTGATTTTATCAACCTGTAAGACTAGACGTAGCAAATTTGCTTACCATATCTCCAGTAAATAAAAAAATGTGTGTGTCAGCTTCGACGCACGATTGAAGTTTACTCCTTAAGAACGATTGCCTCTGAACAGGCCAGACACAGAAAATATTAAAACAAAACTTCAAAATAAATAAAAGGTGCGCACGATGCTCCAAAAATGTTTTAGTGATTGACATTTGCAGTATAATTTATGAAGTGTGGATCTAAATGCTTCCTAATCGTGTTTATGGTGAAATCGCAGGTCAAAGTTGCATCTGATTGCTTTGCTTACCGATTTAGACAAGTTAGTGAACTTTAGAAAGTTCCTGGCCTCGTAATAGTTTTTTTTTCGCAAATTATAAAAAAGCCTAGGCAACTCAAACATATGTATCGAGATTTTTAAAAATCGTGTTTTGATATTAATATTTTTTGACTTTTCTTAGTAAATAATAAAAGCAATGACACAAAATATATGTTATTAAGAAGATCTTCCAAAGTACAGAAAATTTAGTCTGGCCAATATTTTAACTAAACAAGGGCGAATTTCGATAACGAAAAGAGATCTATTGTTATGATCTTTACTCAGTACGAATATTGATGTATTTTCTTTTTCATAATTAGAGTAACAATGTAATTGAAGGCTTTATTTGAAATAATTAAACAAGTCTCTGGAGCTTTTACAAAATCTAAGGTTTTCGGCCAAATACTGGGTATGAAAAATATTATAGCTAAGCAAACTAATAAAAAAATAAACAAAAAATGGTGTTCTATCAACCATAAATATTTTAAGTATATTAATATTGTATTTGTAGTCGGTATTGTTTTTTATAACAGACATTAACTTCTTTAATATTAATTACGGTAGCGATCCTACCTTCTGCGCCAAAGGCCCCGGTTCGAATCCTGGTAGGGGCATTTGTGTGATCAACATAAACATTTGTTCCCGAGTCATGAACATTTATATATTCTTATTTATGTATATGAGTTTCGAAAATACATTATTAAGAACCCATAGTACAATCTCAGCGTAGTTTAGGACTAAATAATTGTTGTATTGACAACCATGATTTGAAAAAAAAAATGTGATCACTAGCTGACCCGGTAACGCGTTGCTATGGTAACGCGTATACAATGGAAAAAGAGCGGGAAAAAGAGCGGACAGACAAACACACAAACAACAAATTTGTGTTCTTAGAGTATATATTTGTCTAATAAACCGGCCACCAAACAACCTGTCATCAACAATTTTAGCTTGAACCAAACGAACGTGCAATTTGAAAACTTTGTTTTTAATAAGCAACATACTAGGATAACTTAGATACTTGTAATATTAAAAACTGGACCGGGAAGCAGCGGATCGTTAAATCCGTGTGTAATAAAGGCTCTCAGAACTCCGGAAAATATTGTTGTACTTTTTCATAACAAACGTGAGCACTTGAAGGTCGAAATATCCAGAACGAAAACGTTAGAACTAAAAACGTTTCGTGTTTTCTTTTGCGACACCACTGTCAAACACATCGTTTTCCTTCGAGCTGTTTCTGCAGCACTGGTGCCACGGTAGAACTCGTACTCGTAAATATAGCGATATTTCATGTTTTCCATTGTGCGATATGAGCGACGTAAAAAAAAACTAATTAGGAAAAAACAAATGAATGACTATTTTCGAAACTCAAATGTATCGATTTAATTGATTTATAAATTTAAATTTGGAATTCTTTATCAAAGAGGAGATATTTTAAATCAAAGTGGCCAGTACGACAAAAAGCCCATTTAATTTGTGTATAATTATGCTTTAAGACAAAGCAAGAAAACTGTTTAGCATTGAATTTTACTTAAAACGTCACACGCAGAACTCCAGCTAAAATGACATGCAATTTTACAATGGAACCTATTTTACCCAAATTTAAAACAACTAACTGCACTGAATAGAATATGAGAATAGAGAACTCCTCAGAGATCCTTTCAATCTACCCCTCACAAAAGATTCTATAGCCATTCAATAATGCACTTTACTGTGACCTCCGCGTTTTCCTGCATTAAGCTTTTCTTTAGGAAAATTTGTTTTTGTAACCGAAAATAATAAGTAATAAGTGATGTGAGACTAGTTTGCAAAATAATTGCCACATTTTTATCAATATCGAACATTACGTCCTACAGTATTTGCAATCTACAACAGGTGATTTTGGGTTACAAAATATCTTCAGCTTAATTATTTCAATAGAAAA
Organism: Calamotropha paludella; assembly: GCA_927399485.1. NCBI lineage: Eukaryota > Metazoa > Arthropoda > Insecta > Lepidoptera > Crambidae > Calamotropha > Calamotropha paludella. Next base: position 19,291,971 of record OV656807.1, on the reverse strand, counting down.
ATAGTAGACAAGGCTCACAAGAGATTGTCAGGCGGGGATATCATAAGCTGCTATTCCTTCATAGCGGAAAGGTCAGTTTGTTTTTGTTCCAATCGAAGCATAAGTCAACAGGCGCTGTTAAAACATATATTTTAACGTTTACGTATCCGCAATATCACTTTTCCGAGTATAAATAGTTGTCTTCGTACGAAAATTCTTATAAAATGAATTTTATAGAAAATTTGTTTTATCAAAATTTCTACGAATTAACATCGTTTATATCCTTATAAAAGATAACTCCGATCTCAACAATACCAATTCATAAATTATATAGGTACTCTATGTGAGAGAACTGTTAATGGTAATGTCTAAAATTAGAGAAGCTTTTCTTCTAGATATAATTCAAATTAAAATAGAGACCTTTTTAAAAATTCTGCCCAGGCGTTCCCCAGGCGTTCCCCAGACGTTCTACAAAGTAGGAGAAATCCGGGGAAAATCAAGACGAATGGCAGCCCGACATATTGTACTAACACTTAAACCGGTATGACTATACCGTTTGTGTATAGTAAATGATAATTTGGTAATTAAGGCCTGACGCCTAACACAAAAGAAAACTGTAATATCTTTTTGTTTAGTTGTTGTTAGTTACAGTCGGTTTATTTGACAAGTTATGTATGAAGTAAAATACGAATACTTATAACAATATATACTTAAAATATTGTGTAATGCACTCTTAGTTGCGGAAAAAATGTGTTTAGATAAATCAAACAAGTGAGCAAATAATAAAATCGACAAAAATAAGACCGCAGTATATGGCAATCGCCAGCTCGCTAACTTTTATTTCAAAGGTGACTTACCTCAAAACATTATCTAGGAAACAAAGAAGATTTAGACCTCTCTTAAGATTAGAGTAGACTTTTTAATCAGAGGAGAACACGACTTCATTTTTACGAGCACCCGTCTTAACAGTTCTTTTTTAATTGCCATTCGACGCGAGCCGTTCGTGTAATGTGCAATTTAATGATCCTTCAAAATGTAAAATGCATTACTGCAACATTTTTATTTTACTATCCGCTTTAAAACGAAGATCGCGTCAAGTGTAAACGGCGTATTCGGAATTTATATAAAAGTAAAAAAAATGTTACTAACTAATAAACGTCATAAAAATAATGTTTTAAAAAACCCTCTATAAAGAAAAGTATTTACTAGGAAATGGTAATTAATTTGTAAGTATAACCGACTGAGAATGAGAAATGCCTTAACGTGGCTTACGTTTAAGGCAAACAAGTTTGTAGACACTAAGAGAAACGCCTAAGGATTTATCAGCGGAAACTGTTGTATAATTAAAATGTTTTTTCTGTAATTTTTTGAGCTTTAATAACTTCTTGCGCTTTATTGCATCGCTTTCATGGTGCTGATTTTAATAATAATCTTGTTTGCTTATAGCCTTTATTATTTTCAAACTATTGTGAAACTCAAACGTGTGTGTTTATATAATTCAACGTAAAAAGCTGCCGACATTCCAAATAAATTCGTTTAAATGGCACAGAAATAGGCGTAACACTGAATCAGTTTGTCTGGCTCGGCGCGCTGTTTTGTTCCGGCTCAAATCGACATTGAGCCGATTCGATATGCAGACATGACGGAATTATAAAAACATGACCAATCACAATTCCACAGCCAAATGACATTTTGGAAAAAAGTGAAATAGATTAATCTTATATATAATATTGCTTACGAAAAAAACCTGCGTAAATTCATATTTTTGTTTTGAAAACAAATTTAGTTGTTGGTAACAAAAATATCATATTATTGGTTAGTAGATGATCGTACCGTATTATAAGTGCGGGTGAAATCATGCTGAGTCACAAACAAACCCTTAGATGCGAGAGCATTAAGCGTAGTAGTAAATTAACTAGAAGGTAAGGGGCACTGAATTATAGCGTGTTTAGTTCTTTTTTATATACAAATAACACGGCTATCCATGTTGCCAGTTGTAGAAAAATTAATTATAAAAATCCATAAACAACATAATCTATTAGGGCTACTTGAATAAACATGAGTAAAAATTACGGGGTGCTAAAGTGGTCCTTTTGTCGCCTACGCTACTGTTTAGTTTATTAAAATAATGTCATAATATTCCGTGCAAAGAAACCCGTATTTCCAAATTACGCATGCACCCTCATGGGCCGTTGTCGCTGGCACCTAATTAGAATATAAATATATGGTGGCATTTAAGTGACCCGACTTGTGAATCTAAAATCCTTGTGTCGTTCCCTAATAAGATAAACGCGATGCGAAAACATTGCGATTTGTGCGGTTGCAACTAAAATAGTAAAAAAACCAATTACTGCTATAGGGTGAGTACAACGCAATGTCAACTCTGGCAAAAATTGCCACGTTCGGTCCTTCGTACATGTATATTAGACGACACAACTTACGACTGTGGACTAGCGACGATAGTGATTTTTTGCTTCTCTTCCGTATGTATATACGTTAACTATTTGCACAGACAGTACGACCTTATTAAAGCAAATAAAAACTGTTCCACGGAACATTACTACGACAGGCAAGGAATGTTTATATATAATAAACGAGGATTATACTTAGCTTTTTACTTTGGTAAATATAAAAAGAAGCGTTTAGGTGTTGGGGTACGTCAGTTGTGATATACATATATTTGGGAATTTCGTTGTCTTAAGCGTAACCGCAGAAGACCGACTTTTTTTAGGACCGATATTCAGGCTGATTTTATCTTTGACTTTGATCCCCGATTTTGTGACCGGTACTACTGATGGTTGGTGAATATCTTGTCAATACATTTCCAGGTTGTACCAATTTTGGTTTAAACAGATTTTCTGCAGGACGTGTGCATTGCAACATACAATACAAAATATTTTTATTTTTCACCGATAGAAAATCATTGATAGTCTGACATCTCTCAAATATAGAAGGTCTGTTGTTTGAAAATGTAGAATTTCAGAAATTTACGTAAGCAGGAATAATCGCTTGCAAATATATGAATAATTTGTGATTTATTTTATCATCTGAACTGTCGGTCGGGTTGCAAGCCGGGGTGACGCGACGACCGTTCAGCCGCTGGGCGTTCAACAATAGGCCCAACCGGTCGCATGACCGTTACAGATGAGTCGGGGCTGGACCGTGAATATGCATGAGTCTTGACTTGACCTCGGTTATTAGAACGCGAACGTGGTCGCAAGCGTGGGACCGATCCGACTAGACAATCGACATTTGACGTTTGATTCACTTAGCCACATCTACTATACTGTAAAGACGTTTTGGAGGAGGTCGCAATTAAATATTATTTCCTTACATATGAAATTGGCGTTTAGTCGTACTGGCCACTTTGTTCTAAAATATGTCCTCTTTGGTTAAGAATTCCAAATTCAAATTTATAAATCCATTAAGCTGGTACATTTAAGTTTCGAAAAAATACTTTATTTGTATTTTCTTGATTATTTTTTTCTTTGGCGCCGCTTATTTCGCACAATGGAAAACATGAAATATCGCTATACTTACGAGTACGAATTCCACAGTGGCACAAGTGCTGCAGAAACTGATCGAAGGACAGATTCGTTTTGGATATTTCGACTTTGAAGCAAATCTGGTAAGTAAAAAAGCTTGAAAGGTACCTCATAAATTGAGTGAATCAAACCAGCAAACACGCGTCGACTGCTGCGTTACATTGCTAAACTGACACAATAATGAAGGGATTTTAAATCCGATCATTACATGTGAAAAAGTGGATCCTGTACGATAATCGGAAGCGCTCGTCGTAATGGCTGAAGAATGCTGGAGAACCAGCCAAATCCTGTCCCAAGTAAAGAAAAAGTTACTGGTGAGTGTTTGGTGCACTAGTGCCAATGTCCTTCACTACAGCTTTCTAAAATCTGGTTAAACGATTACGGGAGATATCTATTGGCAGCAACTGCAAACCATGATGGAAGAACTAGCTGCTAAACAATCGAGGCTGGTCAATCTCTAGGCCACTGCTGCTTTAGTACAACGTTAGACCATAATAGGAAAGGGATCAATGGACTTCCTATGAGATGGCAAAAGTGCATAGATAACATAGTGCAAACTTTGATTAATGACATATTTTACATTTGTGAGGACCTAATATTTTACCAACATTAACTGTATAAAAAAGAATTCTTATGTTTACCGTATCTCACCTTATGATCTTCCGTCGAGATAATCTATAACATTCAACCGATTTAAAAAACTATTATTGATAGAATGCTACTTTCTTATTGAGCGATTGACGACAGAATTCATTGTCAGTAAAATTATTAATACCTAATGATAGTGATTTATACTTTAATGAAGTTAAGATACACATAAACATATTGAGAAAATCGCTAATATATTAGAAATATACCACAGATGTACAAATACTACTTAGAGTTCAGGCATCCTAAGGACTTGCTTCTTAGCTTTTACATTTTCGCAATCTCATTAAAATAAACATTTTTATCGGTCCAAAGCTAAACATTGCGCGGTATAGAAATCGCACAGATCGCCGCGAGGTTTTTTGTATTTTAGGCAGAAGTGACCTTGAGGTCACAATGTCGTGACATAAGATGGTCATGAGAACTCATTAACATAAATTAGTTCTAACACTTCCGCGCACATTACACATTTGGATAAAACAATTTTTGATGTACTTAGCTCTAAATTATTATAAAAGAAAAATACTAGAAAAAATCAACTCGCCTCAAAAGTGAATTCAGAGGCGAAAATCGAACCCTGAATTAACCTTTGGAAGTCCGGTCCAATGCTATCCCAATTGAGTTACCGAGCCTTGTGAACACTCATCAAAATTTTCTAGTACCTTTCTAATTTCACGCTGTAGGCCAGCGTTGTTTCATCATTGAGATGAACATCCTTTCGTATTTGAAAGAAACATTTTTACAAATGTTTGAGCAATCGATAAAGATGAAACAGCCATTTTAGTTTTATAATGTTTAAAATTTTTTTAATACTATCTTAAAAGAGTAGAAGAGAGCTCTTTTTGCAAATAATAAAAGTAAGATAGAGGTTTCCCCTGTCCGAGTTTCTTCCGCCAATTCTTTTCGGAATTTCAAATTTCTCCCAATTCGCGAACTGGTAGTAAACTCAGTAGTAGACAGTGTAATCGTAGTGAGAATTTAATAACTAAATAAAATGCAAAATAAAAAGATTTTATTTATACACGTATTTTATATCATATAGAAATATTGCATTGTGAATGCAAAAAATTAAATTAAAAACAAATTTTAACAGTTAGGAACGTGCCCGATTAAAATATTGTGAAGATTGTAGAGAATATATGACGACCATTGCCTTAGTCATCCTGTGATCACGGCTCCTGTAAAGGAGTCGAAACCTCAGGATTATGCGCAAAATCCGTAAAAAAGCTGTTTTAATCATTAATATAAAATAAAGTTAGTGGAAGTGTAGCTTTATCTTGATGTAGAATTAATCCACATGTAAGAAAACCTATAGTTACACCAATAATTACAATACAACATAAATATACTTTATTATATACAAACAATACAGTAAAATAAATAGATAAAATAATAACGCCGGGTAGTAGTACAATGGGCGGTCTTATCGCTTAAAGCAATTTCTACCAGACAACCTTTGGATACAAATAGAAATCATAATGCATAATGGGCAGACTACGACAGGTTATTTACCAACACGCTTACGCGAGTAAGGAATAGACGCGAGTGAGAAGGGAACACAGGCCATCAATCAGACAGAAGGAACGGGTCAGCCCGACCACCTGTCGCACCCGCCAGTTCAAAGCAATTGCTAATCAGTCACTAAGTTACGCCAAATCTCGGTCCCAATGACAGGGGGACCGTGGCTTGGTTAATGGTATTTTGACGAACAAGGGTATTAGACGGGGAGCGCGTTACGCGTGAAAGTACAGAGATGATTCACTATAGCGTCTATGTCTTTTTATCCGGTACAAATCTGCAATTCATTAAAGCGATTGCGATACTTTTTTAATATTATTAATCAAGTCTCTTGTTGCTTCTTTGCCAGAATGTCAGAAAATGTTTTTGAGACATTCTGGTATTGTTAACTAAGTTTCGGATTTTTTTTTGCACTGGAGGTGCGATATATTGATTCCAGTCTATCTACATCTTGAAAGAAGATTAGTGTGCCAAGGAAGTCAAGCCATTTAGGATATTTTTTTTTACAATGATTTCGCTCTTGATACCTATCAAGCCCGTGGGTCTAGATAGGATCCACGATGGAGTGAGCTAACCCTGAAGGTGCCTCTTAAATCTGGCTTTGAATACGGCCAGGTTAAAAGTACTCTGAAATAGAGACTAGTTTGCTGTGTGTATTACAAAAGATGTTGAGAAGCGTTCCATACTCAATATTTTATTGCATCCCATAATGTAAACAAGATCTTTAGATTTTTTAGAATCACTATGGACCCTGTCGGGCACAACAATAATAGAAGAAAGGCGCTTTATCAGCCAGTTAGGAATAGTAAGTAGATGTCCGATGGAAGTCCCTTCTTTCATCAAAGAAGATTGCGTGTTTTTTTCAAGAACACTCCAAAAACTAAGAATAATAGGAATATTCTCCTAATCTCGTGCAATAAAAGTAATTGTATTAAACTCTACAGAGCTAAAGAATTATTGCTCATTGACGGTCAAGCGAGAATTCTAGCAAAAATTGCGGACATTTTTGAAATAGCGGCAGCTTGTCATTTGTGGCGTCCGTCGCAGTTGGTATCGGAGTCCGGCGGGCCTGCGAACCGCGGTGATCGCTGTAAATTTCATCGCAATACAGAATGTACACGCGAGACTAAAAATAAACATGGCGTTCACAACGGGCGTAGTCGACCGATACTGAGATAACTGCTCCAGCACTACGTGTATCGCTTAACAATCCGGCGCCACTCCACTCTGTGTCATGCGAATACGCGTCACATATACACCCGGTTTAATTAGTGAAGCTAATTTTATCCTGTTGATTTTTGACTGGATGCTATACTGTTATTTTGTTTAATACATTGGAATTTATCGCGGTGAATATTAAATACGTCAAATGCTTTTAAAATACATTTATAGTAATGAACGATGTAATTTCGTCTTGAGTCAAACAAAGGTATGATAGATAGCTACGATTTATATCAACAGAACAGAGTTATAATAGCTTTGAAAGTTTTTGCAGGGTAATTCATGAAAAGGACGGGTTGCGGCTTGACGTAAGGAATGTTGAAAAAATATTTTTAAACATTGAGAAAGTTTTCAAAATACATGACTTGAGTGGGCTGTGATATTTTCGAGATAAATTTATTGATCCTCTGTGAAGTATAAATTTCAAAAAGAAAGTAAGGTATAAATTTTGTCAATTCTGTTCCCCATTCCATTCAAAATTATGTTTCAGAAATATTTACATCACATTTGACTGTATACCGTTTGTTATCCCGAGGCGTTTTATTGGAAACGAAGCCGTATGGGAGCGAGAGATATGTGAGGCGTAGGGAATACAGCAAAAATGTAATGCGCTTACGTCTTACACGTCACGGAAACAAATGGGCGAGGAAATTTTCCCAGTCGACGGGTGGAAATCGTCTACATTGAGGCAGAAAATCATTTCAGCTATGATAATACGAAAAGCAGCAAAAGTGTGACGAGTAGAAACAAACTCGATTGAAGAGAGGAACGGAGCAATAACGTCAGTCGGCTTTATCTCGACCAGATCACGTTCCTGGAACAAAAGGAGCGCTCGCCGAGCTGGCGGCGGCAAAACGAGTTAAAAAAGCTTACGTTCAAATGGAGCTTTTCATACTTAACAAACTTGGAGCTGAGAGTACTCAGGAGCGGAGCTGCACCGGTGTCACTTTAATAACCATTACGTTCCGAATGCTTATACATATTTAATTCGTCAATGAATATCAATATACTTTTCTACTTTCGAGACAATTTTCGAGCGCAGTGAGTGCCGCAATGCGAAAAGGGCAAATGCTAGTTGTGAATGTGCAATGTGACAACTCCATGCAGCATTAAGAAGACATTAGGGGTGGCAGCGATGAAAGCAGAGGGCGCATTATTTACCGATATATCAAGCATCCGATAGGAAGAAGTATGAAGATCTTGTATACGTAGTAGGGGAAGTCGGCATCTGTGAAAACATGTTTGTAAGCAATAACTTTGTAAGTTATACCAGCACTTATGCATAGTGATGTGTCACGTTGTTACATACGCAAAAACTGCCAGTTCATTTTGAATATAAAATAGTTATTTTAAACTCTCAAAACTGTTGCTTGCAACGAAACATTTATTAGAAAACATAAAATGCTCAATACAGAGCGAAAAAAATCGCTTTGAGTCACGATGAATCATTCCGTTTCTTAACCACAGATGAGACAGAGATTAGTAATTTGGCTCGTGAATGTAGTGGATGTCATTCGACGAGTGAGAGCGACTTAAAAATATTTAAACAGCAACCCAACATCAAATTACTAACCATTACCTCGAAAGGGACAAAAAAACCGCTATCACTTTCGCTCGCGAGGCAGTGACGCAGTCGGAATCACGGTGCGATGCTTTCATCGCGTCGATACGAGCTTTCAAAAAGCTTTCAGTGGTCGATTGCTGGCTGCGATTATGATTAAACTCATTGGTATTGTCTAACGGGACATGTGGTGTTCGTATTTCTCTAAACTCTACAGAAAATATTTTTGAATAATATTTTGATTTAGTTCTTACAGTTTCTGCGCACATTACAAATTTAAATAAAACAACTTATTTAGGGTTTTTTGTGCATAATTTATATATTTGTTTTATATGTTTTCAATTATATATTTGTTACTTTGATGCAGTTACGAAATCATTGAAAATATTTTTAATTATTAATAAACCACTACAAACACAGTAAGGTAATAAAAATTTTCTAATAAAGTAAGAACAAAAAGTTCATTCTTTCTCAGCTTTCTATTCTCTTATGGGAGTAATTTATAATGGCTCGTGTTAATTAATTTTTAATACATACCTACTACACGCAAACATTACAAATATACTTACTACTACATAAATATATCTCCTATCGCAGGTGGGTTGGAAGAGATACCTTTTAGGAGTAGTACAAAAAAAAGTAGGTGCAAGAGGTGAGCTCTTGCACCTACTTTTTTTTGTATTTAGTCCATTTTTTGTTTACTTATATGTACAATAAATTATAAAATAAATAAATAAAATAAAAGTATGTACAACAAATAGGCATGTAAGTACTTACTTTTTCCGACACTGGCAAACGCTAACATCGCTTCACCTTACTTTACTTTTCTTTTCAAAATTCCGGAAAAAAAATAAGTAACGTTTGACCTTGGCATTCGTATTTATATTGGTGAACAATCAAACAAGATCATGCAACATTGCAAGCACACACAGCACAAGTCCTATTTTGTCCCTTTGCATGTCTGAACACACGCGTTGTGGACTGCTGCGGCGGCGCTTTGCAAATTTGAATATGGAATACGTAAGTTTTTACAAGTAACAGTCGCTAAGTTTTTTAAAATATTATCTGCCTACATTGATAGTTGAAGTCAAACCTACATTTTAGTTCTTCACTATGGTATCATATATCGTATTAGCGTATCGAAGCCAGAGAAATTTACGAATTATGAAGCCCCATTTTTTGTACCGTCAATGTAAACCCCAGTCGAGTCTCCCGTGGACCTCTGGGGGTGCACTTGGATCACTTTTGGAATCAATGTTTTAAATTAAACAAGTATGCACCACATTTTACTGTTTATGTACTAAGCTCTCTGGTTAACTGGTAGAGAATGCCTAAAGGCATTAGGTCCGCTATTTGTGCTATTTTGTACAGTAAATATTAATAAAATAAATTAACAATACAAAATGTAACTTGTTTGTATCACAATTATAACATTGTTGTGCTTCTATTTCATATTAATAACACAGTCAACGAATTTCTCTTTTAAACAAAGATGATACATTACAGACGATAATTAATTAATACTACTATAATACTATTTTAATTTGGACCTACTATAAGTGATTAAAACACATAGAGTAGGTCCAAATTAAAATAAAAAGCATCGTTAAGTCTGCTTGAAACTGCCAATTTGAATGGGTGATTTCGGTTCACCCCTCGTGTGTTTGCCAAGCGGCCGCAGCGGAACTTTTGGCGGTGATCGACGCGCGAAAACTGTGCATTTTAAGTCAAATCAATAATTAGCGGCCACAGCACTTGCTAGTTGTTTATGTGCCGCAAAAACCGCTAAGTTACGAGCCAACGCCAAAAGCAAATACGCCCAAATTAGCCTTGTGAAAATGGATCGTTTAAATATAAGGCTATGATTCAAAACTAATTTTAAAAATATCCATACCCTGTAAGGGTTCTTAAAACTACACGCAAGAAAAGGTTTCATTCATTAATAAATATTTTATCGAATCTTTAGTACTTGACCATTCCTATGTACGGATAGCACTTCGGGTTATACACTCTTAAAAGTGAGGGAGCTGTCGCAGGATGGGAACACGCCTATGAAACCCGTCTCATAAATGCTTTTTTAAAACTCTGCATGTGGTATTATACATGCGTCTCCGCATTAATTGTAGCTAAATAATTACTCTATCATTACATTATAAATATGACTCAAATCTCTGGCTATTTGTACTTCATAGAAAAGAGCATCTAAAGTAAAGGAATGAAAGAATCTATAATCTAAGATCACAGTGGTTTGTGTGTTTGTCTGTCCGCTCTCTTTCTATTGTATCAAAAACGTTACCATAGCAACGCGTTAACCGCAAGTGGTTCGTCTACCGGACGCTAGATGGCGCTAACGGAAAAATATTTATTAATAGAAAAAAATTAAACAATTTTGTCCAACTGTGCGAAGCCGGGACGGGCCGCTAGTACTAAAATAATTATATAACTTTAATTCGTTTGATATGATTTTATAGTATCAAAACAATACAAGTCATAAAAGTGTACATTCTAAACTTGCTAATATGTAATCATTTTAGCAAGTTTGGAATGTATTTTATATAAAACCAAAATGTATGAAGTTTAGTAGAATATTACTTAACCAAAGACACATGTATCATAATAAGTACTATTTTATCTTCTCAAACTTTCAGTTGGAAATTTGACAGTTGTTGAAATTTTAATACTAAGGAAATATATTATAATTTGACGACAAAACTTTGTCAAGTAAATAAATATTACTTACACGTTATGTATACATTTAAATTAACAAATACTTAATTGGCGACGAGAAAATGACTCCGGAATTATCAAAATTGAAGAGAACAAGAAAATATATTCGTGGACAATTCACATGGATAGAAAAAAACAACTCGCAACACTTACATACGTAGACGAATTTGATTATGACACACGAATCAAGAACATTGAATCATACGAAAATAATTTTAATCACATACAGTCTGAAATTGAGACCTTGATTTTTGAGAATAATTTGGAAAATGAAATAGAAGAACTTAACACTACGGAAGAAATTATTTTACGCCTTAAACTGTATCTAAATTCCTTGCGCACTCGACCTACAACCAGTTACAGGAACAATAATTGTACAATTAATTCCAATTTTTCAATTCCAAAATATTGCCTCATCTCTTAAATAAACAGTAATTTTTCTTGAACCTACGATTGAAATTATTAAAAAAGAGATTGCTAACGATAATCTGTTAATATCTTTCGATAAAAAAATACACGACGACATTAGTTTAAACTCCGCGAAAATGGAACAGAGCGGAACAGAACAGGATAATCTTTATTCGTACTATAAATGTACAGAAAATATAATATTAATAACACATTAGTCAAGGGCTGTGTCGCAGTCCTCAAATGGGTGTTCGCTTCCGTTCGCAGGAGGTTAGGTTGGGTGGTCTCCATTACGAGATTGAGACTGATCATCTGGGTCTGCTGCTTACTATAAAAAATTGAAGGGGAGGATTATTATATATGTCAGTACAACCTCTTTACAAAATGATTATGATCTCTTCTTGTCAAGTAAATAAATATTACTTACACGTTATACACTTTAATTAGGAAATACTAAATCTTTATTTGGGTGTTTATAACACTCAAAAAACACTTTTGGATCAATTATGACATTATATTTTTTATCTTTTGCGATACTTTTATCAAGTATTTCACACGGTATTTAGTTTCCATTTCCATACAGACCTATTTATAAACCGCATAATGATAAATAGTTATTATTAATTTTACACACGTCTTCCATCATTATAAATAATAAATAGAGCATTTGCGTATGACGTATTAGAGCTTTTCTGTTGCCATTGCCATGTCTAAACGTTTGTTAGTTTCTTATTTCTCCGCAATGAGTTAATTCACGTGTACCAGATGCGACTTAAGTCTCTTATTGATTGAAAGGTATACAAATTATGTTGTTTCTATCTCAAACTATACCTATACGAAACAATTTCACCAAATCTTCCGATACAAATAAAGCAAAAATTACCGCAAGTATTCAAAAGTCCTTTATAATTCAGTTTCGTTAACGCTCTACTAAATCTGGTCGAAAGAAAAAAAAATTAAATCAAATTAGCCATTAGTTGGATGGCATTTTTACTGAACCTTCTACAACAACAGAAAAAAGAGAAGGACCTTCTTAAACGTACGAAGACAGTTCAGAGTATACAAAGAAACGGAAAAACAACGAATTGTTTGATACGTGTCGACTTAATTTGAAACTGAACTCATACGGACAAGGCTTAAGATTTCGTAGTGAAGTAGAAGAAGCATTCATCGTTGAAATTTTACAAGCATTGCCGGCAGAAAAACAGAAGAAATGCGCAGTAATCTTTTTAATGAACCGGCACACAGAACAGGCTATACAAAAGACGAAGCTCTTAGCTTTTTACCACGTTTTTTACCACGTTTTTCTTATCTCACTTTTCTTATTTGTTTGTCTGTCCGGGCAAAATCTTGCAACTTAAATTTGAGGCACTTTCCGATAAGCTAGAAAGCTGAAACTTTCAGGATAGTTCAGAACCCGATGACAATGCACTCTAAAGCAACTTTCAACTTTCCAGATGCACTTTCAGGTCCACTTTCGGCAACTTTCACTTTTGTATGGGGCTTATCCGATTGTTGCGTAACACATGGTTACTTCGTTGAGTTAATAATTAAAAAGAATAAAATAATTATACTAGATTTAAAAAATCTAAAAATCCCACGTTTTTCAATGTCCTAAAAAGAATAAAATAACCCTGCGGGGCAAAGCGAGGGGCCACTCAAAACGTGGGGGCGCATCTTTACAATAATCGGCATCAATGCATGTCATTCATCTCTTTAAAATCTCCTCTTAGTAATATGCGCCCCCACGTTTTGAGTGGCCCCTCGCTTTGCCCCGCAGGGTTATTTTATTCTTTTTAGGACATTGAAAAACGTGGGATTTTTAGATTTTTTAATTTACAGAATTAGATCTGAACAAGACAGTATGGAAATACAAATAATTGTTTGATAGCAAAGAATTGCTTATTGTTGCCTTCATACAAGTCGATTCGTGAATCTAAATAAATGTGCTATCCATTAAAATCAAGCATAGAAATTTCTAACATCAAAGCACTAATCAAACTGCAAGATCTTTTGGTTCACACTTCAGCAAGACATCTAAAAATTAATGATGTTTATAAAGTTGGTTCGACCCACTTAAAGTTATATTCCAAATGGGATTTTGATGGATCAAGTGGTCAAAGCGAATACCAGCAAGTCCTGCCTGAAGAGAGTGATAATGTCCGATTCAAATTTATTTATATCATCATTAGTGCCCCTGAGACTTATTGATACGAATACGAATGAAGTATTACGGAATAATCATGCTCTATCATCAGTGAGATTTTGTCGACCAATCTTAATAGAATTTTCAAAGGAAACACCTCATAAGATAAGAACGGTAGTTGACGACATTAATGCTTAAACTTTAGCTCTTAATCTTTCCTTTTTCAATCATAGTGGCGAAGTTATTGAAATAAAATTATACGTTAGTTATACGAAGTTATACGTAACTATTATTGACGGCAAAGTGGCTCAAGTCTTATCAGAGACTTCATGTACCATTTGCGGTGCAAGACTAACAGAGATGAACAATTTAGTATCTATTACAATAATTTAATTTAGAAAAAGTTCAAAATGAACCTCTCGATTAAACTTCCTATCAATATGGCCTTTCAACTTTGCATTGTTCGATCAGATTTATGGAACATATTTAACATTTATCTTACAATCTAGGTTTTGAAAAATGGTCTACCACTACAATAGAAAATAAAGATTTAAAAAAGCAAAAGAAAGCTTATGTATAAAGAAGGTTTAGAGAAAAACTTGGATTAATATAGATAAACCGAAGCAAGTTTAACACAGCTAGAAGATTTTTTCAACAATACCATTGTACATCAGAAATCACTGGTATAGATGAGGAATTAATAAAACGGTTTTATATTATACTTTGGTCATATCAAGCGGTAGAGGTATTGATGCCACGAAATTCGGTCAGTATGCATTCGATACAGTACAGCTGTATGTTAATAAATATACATGGTATTATATGCTATCTTCCGTGCACAAGATGTTGATTCATGGTGAAAGTGTAATACGTCACTTTTCTGTCTTGTCTCTTAGCCAACTTTCGGAAGATGCTCAAGAGTCACGGAACAAAGACTATAAACAGTTCAGGCTTCATCATGCAAAATAATGTTCGAGGGTTCTGACCCATACATAACAAGCTTAAAAAAACTTTCAATAAAAATCATATCCTATCATAATCCCCATGCTTGGCAGGCGTCTCGAAGATCGTAGTATAAGACCATCGGAAACTCTGTTGCTCGTATTTTGGTCTAGAGTATACACCTCGTATGGTGATTGCTTCCAGTATGGTTTTTACGACACCCTTGATTGTGAAGGCTTGATTGTAATCTACTCTGCCGGACACTGCACGGCCAGTCTATACGTTTTATAAAGTAAAACATTTTTATTATCCGTTTTTAATAATATTCTTTTATTTTTGACTTAATGCTGTAAAATTTGTTTTCTACACAATTTAATATATCTAAGGATATGTAGCAAGAAACTAACTAAGCGTTTAAAGGTCTCGCTGGGAGAAGTAAGATAGTATTATAATTCAGATTACCTGCGTTATTACCCGCACGGTTCAGTGGTCGCCATCATTTCCAACAGTACTTTCTCAATTACCCGGCGTAATTAATTGAGTGCTTTATTATGACTAAAAGTACCATGGCAACTGATATCGTATGAAAGTATATTTGCACCGAATAATATAATATTATTTCACATGGCGTTGAAACTTATAACTACATATCCTTGATCACGCATTGCGGTCTGGCCGCATAACATTGGCTTCTTTAATTTTGTAACATCAATGATTTTTTAGTTAAAAACTTAGGTATAAGTTTTTAGGTTTAATTGTTTGAGATAGATATTGTTTAAGCAAAAAAAAACCATTTCTTTTAAAATAACACTACTAGATTTTTACTTATATATCATAAGTGTCGTCAATAGATAATTATAAAATAAAAATAAACTTTATGACGAGCTTCTATGTAAAAACAAATTTATATTATATATTCTGGGTAATCGGATTTTTTTTGTTTGAAACGAATTGCACAATGCATGAGTTATCACACAGCAGCGCTATAATGAGCTTCTTACAATACAACCGTCTCCAGTTCAACTACGATTATCATAACTTATATTAATAGAAACCGGATATTACGAGCGCTGTCCGCAATAAAACTTAACAAATGTAATTCCTTTTACGGTAATAATGGTATTAAAACATTAGGTATAAGTTTTAAATTCAATTAAAATTAATCAGCACAGTGGGTGGTGTAAATCTGCTCTTCCACGAGCAGTGGCTGCTTAACCGACATGACATTAACATTCATTGTATAAATATTTAATACTGCAATAGCGAAGAAAAGGAGAAAAAGTTACCGAGTTGGTTTACCTAATTACAGTACTTTCTTGTTCAGTACACTATTTGTTATTAAAATGCATTTTTACGATACGTTTAGTAATTTATTAGTATACTGAAAATAAAATAGTATATTTTAGTAATTTTAATCACGTTTTTGACCGTAAGTGAAAAACATGAGTAAATAAAATTTTGATGACTTGTACACTTCTGTTTGCAAGTTAAAATTCTGACAATTTCTTTCTGCAATTATATAACTTTTTGAAAATGAGGTTTCAACTATAAACAGTAATCGATGGAATCAATAAGTTGCAATTTTAAAAAAGATTGTTTTAAAAATGATTTTTGAAAATAGAAGAGGTAAGAATTATCATAGTTCTTTATTTCAGTAAAAGTACTAGTAATTGAGTTAATAAAGTTGGTTGATTTATTAACCAAATTAGCGACACGGCATGCCGATTACGTTTACTGTAGGTTTACGGGTCGTCTTTTTTTATGATTTTTCGATCTTTTGAAAACGTGTCAAATCCTAAAGGTCGTGAGAGATATTATTAGAAATATTTTCATTCAATTCTTCTTCACTGTTTGCAGAAGCCGGTATCGATATTCTGTGGGAAATGTCTAACCAGTAGCGACTAATAAAATATGACAAAACGACGTAAATACGTAGCCTCGAAAATGTAATTAAAGTTAGGTCGTAAAAAGTACATACACCTTTATAATTTTTTTACGTTAAAACTATGCATTATCGCTACACGATACTTACTTTGCTCATCATCTTTATTGTTTTAATATTTTTGACACTTTTTTGATAGATTTCTTAAAACTTCATATGTATATCTTTCAAAATCCGAAACATATCCTATTCGACATTTGTCAAATCTAAAACTATAGTTGTGCAAACAAGAAACCGTTTTGCATTTCGGTAGCTAAACAATCTGTGTGTCTTATGTTAAACGAGCGTGCAAATTGTTTCAGATCAACTACTAGCACGTTCCTTTTAGCCAGAAACATCAGAGAATCTAAAAACAAGAGATAACGGTTTCCAAAACTACTGCTGGACCTACATGCAAAAGGTACACATGACATAATGTTCAGAATTGAACATTCTTACAACAATACCTCTTGTAGAAGAGTACTTCAAAATTCAAGGAACCGCGAGCCGGGTTCGTGCGCGCCACGCCGTACCCGCTCCCAATGTCATAAATATTTTACTGCACTCCTTTATAGTATTGTGATTAGATTGTCGCGCACCTAGCGACTAGCGGCGCGACCATCGATCCTGTATCAAACTTTCAATGAGGCGACCGTGCGCCGTCTATTTTGCGTATGATCTTTTTTAAAAATATGGCTTGACTAAACAAAATTAAGATATAAGATATAAAATACGTGTGTAAAAAACAACCACGCCTCCGAGCCCTCAGATGGGATTCGAACCCACGACCTTTCGCAATCCGGGCGACTGCTCTGACCGCTGAGCTACCGAGACGCTGGCAAACGTGTCGAATTTTACAAACGTATTCCAACTTCTACTATGAGCTAGTATCGTTATTTTATAGTTTTTTTACACACGTATTTTATATCTTATAGAAATATTGCATTGTGAATGCAAAAAATTAAATAAAAACATAATTATAGCTGGTTCCATCTTAATTGATTGTTTAATATTTGTAAAAATATTACTTTCAATGTTGAAGGTAGTTAGCGTTCAACATTGGTGGAACGATACTAGCTCATAGTAGAAGTTGGAATACGTTTGTAAAATTCGACACGTTTGCCAGCGTCTCGGTAGCTCAGCGGTCAGAGCAGTCGCCCGGATTGCGAAAGGTCGTGGGTTCGAATCCCATCTGAGGGCTCGGAGGCGTGGTTGTTTTTTACACACGTATTTTATATCTTATAGAAATATTGCATTGTGAATGCAAAAAATTAAATAAAAACATAATTATAGCTGGTTCCATCTTAATTGATTGTTTAATATTTGTAAAAATATTACTTTCAATGTTGAAGGTAGTTAGCGTTCAACATTGGTGGAACGATACTAGCTCATAGTAGAAGTTGGAATACGTTTGTAAAATTCGACACGTTTGCCAGCGTCTCGGTAGCTCAGCGGTCAGAGCAGTCGCCCGGATTGCGAAAGGTCGTGGGTTCGAATCCCATCTGAGGGCTCGGAGGCGTGGTTGTTTTTTACACACGTATTTTATATCTTATAGAAATATTGCATTGTGAATGCAAAAAATTAAATAAAAACATAATTATAGCTGGTTCCATCTTAATTGATTGTTTAATATTTGTAAAAATATTACTTTCAATGTTGAAGGTAGTTAGCGTTCAACATTGGTGGAACGATACTAGCTCATAGTAGAAGTTGGAATACGTTTGTAAAATTCGACACGTTTGCCAGCGTCTCGGTAGCTCAGCGGTCAGAGCAGTCGCCCGGATTGCGAAAGGTCGTGGGTTCGAATCCCATCTGAGGGCTCGGAGGCGTGGTTGTTTTTTACACACGTATTTTATATCTTATAGAAATATTGCATTGTGAATGCAAAAAATTAAATAAAAACATAATTATAGCTGGTTCCATCTTAATTGATTGTTTAATATTTGTAAAAATATTACTTTCAATGTTGAAGGTAGTTAGCGTTCAACATTGGTGGAACGATACTAGCTCATAGTAGAAGTTGGAATACGTTTGTAAAATTCGACACGTTTGCCAGCGTCTCGGTAGCTCAGCGGTCAGAGCAGTCGCCCGGATTGCGAAAGGTCGTGGGTTCGAATCCCATCTGAGGGCTCGGAGGCGTGGTTGTTTTTTACACACGTATTTTATATCTTATAGAAATATTGCATTGTGAATGCAAAAAATTAAATAAAAACATAATTATAGCTGGTTCCATCTTAATTGATTGTTTAATATTTGTAAAAATATTACTTTCAATGTTGAAGGTAGTTAGCGTTCAACATTGGTGGAACGATACTAGCTCATAGTAGAAGTTGGAATACGTTTGTAAAATTCGACACGTTTGCCAGCGTCTCGGTAGCTCAGCGGTCAGAGCAGTCGCCCGGATTGCGAAAGGTCGTGGGTTCGAATCCCATCTGAGGGCTCGGAGGCGTGGTTGTTTTTTACACACGTATTTTATATCTTATAGAAATATTGCATTGTGAATGCAAAAAATTAAATAAAAACATAATTATAGCTGGTTCCATCTTAATTGATTGTTTAATATTTGTAAAAATATTACTTTCAATGTTGAAGGTAGTTAGCGTTCAACATTGGTGGAACGATACTAGCTCATAGTAGAAGTTGGAATACGTTTGTAAAATTCGACACGTTTGCCAGCGTCTCGGTAGCTCAGCGGTCAGAGCAGTCGCCCGGATTGCGAAAGGTCGTGGGTTCGAATCCCATCTGAGGGCTTGGAGGCGTGGTTGTTTTTTACACACGTATTTTATATCTTATAGAAATATTGCATTGTGAATGCAAAAAATTAAATAAAAACATAATTATAGCTGGTTCCATCTTAATTGATTGTTTAATATTTGTAAAAATATTACTTTCAATGTTGAAGGTAGTTAGCGTTCAACATTGGTGGAACGATACTAGCTCATAGTAGAAGTTGGAATACGTTTGTAAAATTCGACACGTTTGCCAGCGTCTCGGTAGCTCAGCGGTCAGAGCAGTCGCCCGGATTGCGAAAGGTCGTGGGTTCGAATCCCATCTGAGGGCTCGGAGGCGTGGTTGTTTTTTACACACGTATTTTATATCTTATAGAAATATTGCATTGTGAATGCAAAAAAATTAAATAAAAACATAAAATTAAGATATATCTGTTACAGAGCGGAGTTATTTAGAGGTATTCTATTTGTTTTTAATCGATATATTTAATACATTCGATGGCTATTAACTTTACGGACATTAATTGGTTAATAATTTCAGAAGTTAATTTGAAACCATACTTGTCTACACAGATGCATAATAAGTAACGAGCGGTTTCGATTTAGTCTCGGCGGCGAAGGCGAACATGACGTCTACACGGTGTTAGAGGAGGGGAAATGGTAAGGTCGCGTTACGCCGTTTGAAAGTGAGATGCGAGGCGCCAGGAGAGCAACAAATTAAGTCCCTGCGGAGAAACCGCCCACGCTCCCGCACACTCGCATTTTAGCCGGTTTTGCACTAAGAATAATATGGAATTTGTTGAAAGAAATTGTAACTGAAGTGTTATTTCACACTTGCTCAAGAATATAATAAACAGATGCAGTATTCGAACGTCATTTTCTTACATGTAGTCCATATTTCTATGTCTATATATGTTAGGTTTCAAATTGAAATCCTTCAAGAAAATTTATCAATTTAGAGTAGGTTTACTTAACTTATGTTATCTCTGCAATAAATCTGTTCATCATCACAAATAGACTACCAGTGACATCAGCGAAAGTTGAGACGCGTCGACAACTTGTCGCCAAAAGGAAATTTGAACAATTTAAGTGAATTACGGAACCAAATTCGCTGTATAAAAGTTCGTGTACGTGCTCTGACAACAGGCAAAGTATTATTGAATTTTTCTTTACATTAGAAATGCCAGTTTTGAAGCGTTTAATCGCGCAGGTTCTCAGTAAGTAACTTTTTAATTCGCAAGTATGATAGTCATGTAGTCAGCTTGTCCAATGTTATATTAATTATTACAACTATTCTATTATAAGCATATTGCAATGAAAAACATATTTATAACATGAATAGGTAAGAGATATTTGTTTTATTGGTCAATACGTTTTCTATTTATACTTTACGAAAAGACGTAGTACTATTTTCATGAGGAGGAAATAAAACTCTTACCGCAACATAAAGTTTATCACTTGAAGTCATAAATATTTGGTATCAATATCATTCCCCCGACTGAGACGCAATGTAAGTAGGTAGGTGTGGTGTGGAGTGTAGAGCGGGTGGGATTTTAAAATACGTATTCTCTTGAAATGAAGGTAAGATTTGAGGAGCTTTAAGATTTTGTATAAACTTTTTCTACAAAAAGAAGAAAACAAAACACTTGAATATTTGTTCTTAATGGGATATATATAATTGGAAGAGAAATTATGAAAAGGACATCTATAATTATTTTGGGATTTCGCTGCGAGTCGACTAAAGTAACTGCAAAATATTTAACAATCAAAACATAAACTCCGTAGACGTCCCATAATTAACCGGCAATGCCTGTATCTGAAGCAACATGAAGGAATTAACGAGGCGATTGAGCTTTAAAAAAACAAACGCGAAATAATAAACGTGCGATACAGTTAATGACGGACCTATAAAAGAAGGAAGAAATCTGCCAATAGCAAAGCTTAAGCAAGGGTATAAAATTAAATGGGTAGAAGGCGTTTTTACAAGTTTATCGAGCGTTCTACATCGGACAGACGGCTAATGGTCTCGAAGGCGCCGCGCGCGCTGCCTGTCTGTCTCGCCGGCGGCGGTGACGTCGACAGCCGACCGCGCGCCGCCTCACCAGCCTATACTGCAACTCACCAATTTCCGATCGATCCGAGGAGGCAAACGTCCGACCACTCGTCACAATGTACACAGGATCTACTGATATTGCATTAAAGAGTTTAGATCGTCGACTTTATGAGAACAAAAAGGCCGAAATGGCGGCTACTTCTAGCGAACGACGTGGTTGGCTGCCCCTGGCCCGCTTTTAATGCGGATTTATCGACTCAAATTAATCGTGTAAGTAGAGAGCTGCCCGAGGAAACTTGCGTGAAACGCGATAAAGGACCTCAGTGTTCCTTCGGTATGCCGTTCATTGCGATTTAACTAAATTGACTTTCGCTTATTGTATACTTCTCTTAGGCGAGAACGTATGTAATTTCCAAAGATATCGCTAGTAACATTCATTGGTAATATATTGCCTTGAATAACGGCAGATTGGTATTGTGGTTTCAGAACTTAAGATCAATAAATCAAGTCTATAGAACCAAATGGTGAATGGAAGTCTAAGCTTAGGAGAGCTATATATACCTTATTTTGTTTGATATTCAGCCAACAATCAATCAGCCGCCGGTCAAGGAAAGATTGTCTGGGTGGTCGGCAAGAAAACAATAGATTGAATTCGTAAAGTATGGCATCAAAAAGATGAGATCTACATATTTTATAGTATAAGTGTAAGGAATAAATTTGTATTTAGTATTAAATTCAGTAAGTAAGAACGAAAAGTTAGTGTAAGTGTGGCCCACTGTATTTCAAGTCTCAGGTCCGGAACGGCACGTCAGCCTACAATCTCATCTGTGCTTCCCACTAGAACGAGACAAGTAGGAAATTAAATGCGATTAGCTTAGCTTGCTTAGCTGACATACATTTACTACTAGATAGACCAATATTATATATGTTACACGGTAGTAATGCTATGTTATTAGAATAACAAGTAACAATTTACTTTTTGAAACAATATTAATCCCTGCAACTAAATTGTTTAAAACATCGATGTCTGGCGTCGTCGGTCGCCATCCCTGAAACCTATTTTATCCGAGATTTCCTGATAGCGTAATGTTATTTTTTTATATAAGAATAATAATAGACTTTCTAATGAAATTAAGGATAAATCCTAAAAATAAAAGCTTATGAAGCCAAGATTTGTATTTTCGTTCACCACGGTCATCGGTTAACAGAAAAAAACCTTTTGTAAGACATTTTGAAGTATTTTGAGTCATGTGCGGTTCGGCTAGTAGTATTCCGAGCCGCTTACACTGGTACGGCGCTGAGGCTCTGCATAATACATTACAGCGAATGCACCGCAGTTTGATTCCTTTCAAGACAAGGTAAGGACGAATGTACCGAATGGAAAGTTCTTGATGCTGCCTCCACTTTTGTACCGAGTACGGACAAGAGCTATGAGAGCTTTACATCTCAACGAAAATTGACGAAGTTTTAGACGATGTCATGTCTTCGTCTCGTTCAAAAGAATATTAAACAGGTTCGTTTTGCAAAATATATCAGCGAAAGTTGTATTTTATTTCACAAATAAAATGTAGTATCAGAGAAAGTTAGAATTAACAATGTGTTTCACTTTGAAATTGAACTACAAGGTAAGTTATTTGTAAAAATGTGTTTACGTTCATTATTTATACAAGAGAAAGTTCACTATTACGGGAGTAGTAAAATATCATAAATATGAGAACACAGAAATCACGCACCTTTTCTTTACATAAGCCTCAAGAGATCTAAGGACTTTTTATAATCTGACCTTTTAAATTCATTTTAGAAAGTTTTCAACAAAAAAACTTGCCTGCGATACAACAACGACAAGATAGTAATAGATTTCATTGTATTTAAAAAGAGCAAAACTTTCTAGCTTTGTTAAATGTAAACAGACATTCAGTACAGAGCCGGATCGGTATATAGGTCTCTTGGAGGGCAATCTGGCATTTATTAATGTGGATCGCCTCGGCAAGCCCGGACAATGGCCCGTGTTTCTCTGCAATTGTTTCCCGCTATGGTGAACCTGAATCCGCAGCACGTACGCAGACCTTACGTAAATGGCGACCGGCGTAAGTAATTCATAGGTGCGTATAAACAAAACAACTACGAAAATATGCCTTTATTCAAAATGGGTATGAAGTAGCCAAACATAACCGTTTTTATAGTTCCTTAGAGCGCTATATTTTTATTAAACTAAAAAGTTTTTAACTAAAACTTCTTTTAAACTAAATTCTTTATTTGGCTAAATGACAAACAAGCCTTTAACATCGTAAATTAAACCAATTATGCAAACTAATGTCACCGTGTTGCACGGTGACAAGAGTTAAGTTTGTGGAACTCTTAGTTAATAGACAAGTGAAAGTAAGCTATGAATGTGAGCACTTGGGCTGTAGAAGTGAGACTAGACTGCAGAACCAAGGCGAACAAACGACTAAGGCAAACAATTGTAGAGAACTCCAATCACTCTTCAAAACTATGTAAAGACAAGTAGAATTCAGACACCGCCGAGCAATTTAGAGGGAGTTAATATCATTCCAAGTGATTACAGATTTTCTTTGAACTAGGTGAATATTAATGTAAATGATAGATATATTTTGAGAAAGAATTTTTAACAATATTGAGCAAATTCGCTGAGAATAGTCACGAAAGATAAGCGAATGAGATTTTGGTATTTTGCCAAGAGAGTAATCATGAAAAATATGACAGAGAAACGGGACGATATTAAAATACGTAATAAATTTTGTAGCTAGACACAACAAAGTATCTTGGTGGTGAGATCGGTTAACAGCGTTGTTTAATTGTAAGAAACAAGCAATACGTACTTTTAATTGAGCTTCTTTACAATGATATATGACTCCGAGTCAAAATCTGTAACAAAAGATAAAAACATTATTAATTAATAGGGCACATTTAAAAGAGGTCTATATCCAGCAGTGGATTCCAGCAGTAAAATAATAATTCAACTACATCTTTTTATCAATCTATACACTATTTGATTATTAAACAGTAATAATTCAGACAAAAGCGAAACATTAGAATTACCTGTTAATCGTGTTAATTGCTTACAACAATAAGACGTAAAGTAGAAGGTGTTTGACTGAGGAAGATCAATTCCTAAGAGATATCATTTAAGTTTACTCCGCACACACTGGAGTTGAATATAAAACTAAACCAATTACAAGTTTTCCAATATGCCCGGCGAATTATACTAATGCTTGTTTGTTTTGTTTTTTTTTTTTCAATTAAATAGTAAGTACCATGTAACGGGTTATTTTTGGGAAACAAAAGACGTGTATTGTTATTGATATTAATTTAAAAACGAGAGGATATTTCATTCTTTTTACTGATTTTTCTCTCTGAACAGTTATTCTATCGCCATTTATAAATGATTACAGTCAAATAACACCTGGTACTTTTGTAAAGCTACTAGAGCTTTAAAGCTGAAAATTCAGCGATTTTTCCACGCGCTAGTTACAATCACCATAGCGACGGCTTTACTATCAAACGGACCCCGATCGCTTTCTATCAAACTTTGTGCTTGTTGTTATTGTATAAAACGGGAAAGAAAAGTCGCAACTTACTTTGTTTGAAACATTCTGAAAAGGGTGTGTTGATTATTTATACTATCTGGTTTTATTTAATTTTAAAATTTCCAAACGCTGTCAGGAACATATCACGGAAAAATTAAAGTGAAACTGTATAAAAGTAAAGAAGTAGAAGTGGTTGGTTAATTTAAATTAAATACTAAAATATCATGTTTGACCGAGTTTTATATCATCGCATTTAAAAATAATTAAGGAAAGGTACTATATTGTTATATTTTACACAGAGTACTTTGAGTTACCGAAAGTTTAAGCACTTAATTTTTACATCCAGTAATTACCATAACAATTTGAAGAGCGACACGGGTTGTGCTTGATGAAGATATTTAAAACAAAGAACTTATTAATATAAGCGTAATGGCGTTCTCTGGTGACTACAATATAAGCAAAATACATTTACTCTAAAACCCTCTTATCGTTAGCCACAACCCTACGTGTTTTACGGTTACTTTGTTTAATTCGAGGATGTCGTGATTCTTTCATCATTCAAAAGTTTCGTTTCAAGAGTAAAACGGGATAGTATATAATATCCATTTGCTTTCACGTAATATTTAAAGTAATTTACATGTGAAACTGTATTAATAAAAGACAATTATACTAATATATATACACTATACTACAATTCTTCTATTGTTAGCAGACATAATATGGAGTACCTCAAGGAAGTGTGCTACGCCCGACTTAATTTCTACTGTATATTGAGGAAATTTGCAATGTAAAATTACATAACACAATATTTTTCCCATATACTTATAATACAGTTACTGCATTCGCAGGTGGCACATAGGCAGAGGTTGGTTGAATTCCAATTACCTAAACCTAAATGCCTCTTTTTAGAGGCAAAAACAAGGTTTAGGTTTAACAAAAATTTTAGTCTCCGACCAAAGTTTCGGTTTCGGCCTATAAATTGTGCGGCCGAAAGGTTCGACCTTTTCGAACCTTTCGGCCGCGACGAATCTTACAGCATTGTACTCTCGGTTCGCGTTCGTCTAAAGTCGGATGCGCTCGGCACGACTGGCAATATGGCGTAGTCCTCCTAACTTCGCCGGGCGCTGATTCACTTTGGTCAGTGAAGTGACGCGTGTGTTTGTTTCCCGAATCATGGTAAATTCTTAATGTATTCTATTTTGTTTTGTTATGAACTCATCATATCATAGTGTAATTCTTAACACTTATTTTCATAAGTAATAAACAGGTTGACGGACGGATATAAGTATTGGTTATTTAGTATATGGGTTTTTGACCAAAACGAAACATTACCTATATACTATATGCGGTAATAATTGTAATAAATGCCATCTTTATAGCTTATTATTATTGTTTACACAACAACAAAAGGATCGTCGGCTCATTAAACAAGTTTTAACAAATTGTTAAACTATGACGAGACGTCATGTGATTTATGACTTAATCTTGCGGTTGCTTTCTTTTGTACTTTGCGAGTTGCTATCGGTAGTATTTATTGTTTTTAATTTTTTTGGTCTCATTTAGTCGCATTGAGGCATTGACAAACGCAATTTGTGTTATTAACATTATCAGAATACGAAAGTTGTTGAGAACGGGTTTTCCCATAATTTTTCTTCCAAAAATGGCAAACCGCAAGCAAATCACGCTAGAACAGCGAAGTGTTATTTGTACTCTTCGTGAGGAAGGTGTCCTGTAAAGGTATTCACTACAGTCTTGCTAGAAAACAATAAACTGGAAGAAACACAGACAGAAAAAGTACAGGCAGACCTAAGACCACAACTAATCAAGAGGATAACTCCATCAGAGTTCTGTCTAAACGGAATCGACGCTTACCAGTACCACAAATTACCGGAACTGTGAATATAATGCCAGAAGCGCCCATGTCAGTAACAACTGTTAAACGCCGACTTTTGTCTGTGGGTCTAAGAGGAGGTGTTGCTGCTAACAAAAACCGAAACTAGAATGGACAAAGACACATAAAACTGGACTACAGATTAATGGGAAAATGTTTTTTGGAGTGATGAATCGAAGTTTCAGATTTTCAGATCCAATAGACATGTTTGTGCGCATGCAGTGCCAACTGTGAAACGTGTTGGTAATGTGGTGGGTTGGGGGTGTTTTGGAAACATTAAACCTGGAAATCTTGTGAGGATAACCGCAAAACTGAACAAAGAAAGTAATTTGAAAATTTATCAGTCGTACCATGTGGACTAAATCCTATTGGTCCTGAATTCACATTACAACGAGATAATGATTGTGCCAGAACTTTTTGAAGATAAAAAGAGATGTGAAAGGTTTTAAAAATCACACAATGACCATCGCATTCACCTGATCTTTCTCCAATTAAACTTTTCTGGGATGAACTCACCAGGAGGGTGAAAATCGTTCTCCTACGAACTCAGAATATTATGGCAATTCATAGAAAGTAAATGGAACAAGTTAGGCGAAAGTTTTTAAGAAATTAATTAATAGAATGCCTAAAATATGGGCGGAAATCATTAAAGTAAAAAGTGGACACTTCGACGAAACTGAAATATTGATTATCTTTCAGATTATATGTTAATTTTCTGTTTTACCTAAGTTACTTTTTATTTAATTTTTAATTTTATATCAATCGCGTTGCTGGTATGGTAACAAACACACAAAGTATTGTCATAATATAATGTACCTAGATAAAAGTAGATGAAGATGACTTTATTTCGTTTTATTTGATTTAACCTCGTTGCTTCCAAACTTTTGGACGGTAGTGTACTTGTTGATTTGTTATGTGTGACCTATGAAACCAAATATTTAAAAAATGCAATTTTTGGATAAATTGATCATACAAAGGTGATTAGATTTAGAAACTTATAAGTATAAGATATCAACAACACAAAGTGCTGAAGAAAATGTAATCTTCTAAAAATTACAAGATTTAAGTTCTAACTTGCAAGTCATTTACATGTTAATTTTTGGTGTTATACAAAGTGTAAATTAAATTGCTTTTAAAAAGGTACCAGTAACAGTTAAAATGATATTTAAGTCAAAAAGATTCCTAGATAGATATTAATAAGAAAATACATCATATTTTGTTACTAAACTGTTTTTTTAACATCTACAATTAACAGGTGCCTGCCTCAGTATTAATATTTTTAGGGGAATGAAATTTCAACATTGTCATTGTGACACTGGGTCTGAATGACAATGTTGAAATTTCAATTCGATAAAAGTGGACCCTATAATATTAGGCCTGCGAGATGATTCATTATTTATCTGGAAAGAAGAGCCCGCTGACATTTTATTCAATGTTTTAATCACGTTAGAAAAGGTTGTGTTTTGGTTTCGACAGAAAATATAACCAAAACAGATTTTTCGGTTTTGGCAAAAAACATATTTCGGTCGGACACTACTAAATTTGTTTCAAAACTGACAAAAGAACTCAAGCTAACTACCTAAATTTGGATAATATAATGGTTAGGATTAGCAAACTCAAAGGAATTTTCAAAAAACTTAAGCACGTCGCGACACTAGTAAAGAATTATTAAACGATCTTTGTTGCACTGGCGCTATTAATACTTAATAACTGTTTGGGCGTGACTTTCAGTCTTTTGAATTTATCCATTAATACAAAAGGAAGAATGATGGGTTTCTAATATAGATATTTTTACGCTTACTAGGGAAATCATCTCAATACTGTTCTCTTAGTCACCTGGTGTATTATAAAAAAAAGTGTTTTATATTTTTACTATAATATTAAAATTCTAGAGTTCCGTGAGAATCAGTTTATTGTTTTGGGTAATTAGAAAAGCATACATTACTCCATATTTGCTCATTTGTGTTATCGTGTGCCGACCGCTCATTCTTGTGCACTTAAAATGAAAAAAGGGAAAATTTAAGCATCCCGCTCAGGGCAAGGGAGACGCGTCCTGAAAGATTTAAAAACAGGGTCTATTGCCAATAATCTGGCAACATTGTGATTGGCTGTATTTACAGTACGTAACGTCGGGAAGAGTCACTTGGGTAGTTTTGGTTTTTATTATTAAAATTGTGTGTAAATAAAAAAAGTTTTGTGTCAGCTTCGCCGCACGACTGGAGTTTACTCCTATTTGTTTATGTATTTATAAAAAACTTTTTACAGCTTTTGTATACTAATAAAATATCGTTAAGAACGATTGTGTTTGAACAGGAACAGAAAATAATAAAACAAAACTTCAAAATAAAAGTGAAACGATAGGTTGCGCACAAAAGCGTTACGCTTTCATTCGATCACTAAATTTTACTATTCAATTTTTTTTCATACCGGGCGCCTTATATGAAAATCAGTTCTTAAGGAATAACCTCCAAATAACTCACCATCATAACTTAGAACAGAAATAACTGAAGATAAGGTTTTTTAATTAAAGCTATAACAAGATTCGGTTGAAAGCCCTCTCTAGGATTGAAAATGCGAAAAATTCTTAACATACAAAAATTGTGTAAAAAAAAGACAACGCTAGACGCCGCGCCGTAACCGTGAAGTAAAATGACAATCTGATATGTAAGACTGTTTGCACATAAAATTTCACTAAGATAAAAGAGAGATACGTATCTTTCGGGTACAATAAACTACATCTTTCTTATAGTTCACTAGTGCATTTAGTTCGCGTGTTCAGTCAGCTAAGTATACATAAACGGATCCATTTCATTGACTCCTTTCGATGGTATCACAACTAATTTATAAACGCATCTTTTTGCAGAATAATTGTTGGTATATACTTTTACAATTAAAGTAAAAATAATAATAACAGGAAAATAATAAATTGATTCTACTTCATAGTTAATCTTGATGAATTTATTGCATTAAATGTATTAAAAAAAAGAATTTGCATGTACAGTGATTAAAATAAACAAGATTACATTCGTCACTTGTCGCAAGAAGCCGACAGCGATATGATACTGTAGATGAGCTGTGAACTAGCGAACTAATTGAAATAAGAGATAAAGTCCGTAAGGAATTGAACGAAAGGTGCATTTTCTCATCGATAGTGAACTAGTCATTTTTGTCATTCTTTCGCGAATTTCTCAAGTCTAATTTAGAATCCAAGATGGGGAAAACCTGAGTAGCCTAGCAGTAACCACGACGGCGGCGCGGCATTCTTAAAAGATGTAAAGGAGAATAAGCTCAACGCATTTTTGTATTTTGTTTTTTACTAATACATTGCGAACTGATTCGAGAGAACGGTGGATTTTCTATTTGATTTTTTACACTTATAAAAAATATCACCTACCATTTCCTCGAACTAAGTTATGGCCCATTCTCATCTGTAGCGAAGGCCTGCACCTCAGCAGTTGAGACTTTAATAGGCTGATGATGATTTAAAAAATAGGTAGTTTTTAGAATTTGTACATCTTGGGAAACAAAGCTGAAACTTGAGGTATTAAAGATCTTTGGTTCATTAAAAGTGGTGGCGTCGAGTTAAAATCATTAGTAATATCCTGTCCGTCCTGCAACATAAGCGATCATCCATTTTTACGACAGCGCGGGCCGCTACTTTTAATACATTTCGCAAAACAAGTTTCATGTTTACTTTAGGAACGAACAAAATCCGCAGAATCTAGTGTTTACCTTGCAATCACGTGGTGGTACAAGTTGCATAATATGTTTTTGTTGCGGAAAACACGGGCTTAAAAACTCTATTACTAGGCGGCGTTTCGTTTCGTAGTGACACAATGCGCATTAACCTACAAAATAGTTACGGAAATAAAAGGTGGTTTTAAGCGTAGTTAGTTAGGGAAATAAAAGTTGTTATTAAGAAACGCGCGAGGATGCTGACGGGCGCTCAAGCTTCTGGTAAGCAGGGTTATTTGTATTACAGAGGACTTCGGTTAGGATTAGTGGCAGTTATTCCAGGTCTCTTATTATTTTGAATTTACTATGGAGAGTACATATGATATGCAAGTTTACAGTATATACATGATTGTAGTACCTACATTGAAACCAATTATATACCTACGTTGTTGAGTAAGTGACGACTTGGATACAAGATCTAGATATGTGAATTGATACTTTATTTTTCTTTCATTGCCGATTCAGGCACTATGAAATCAAAGCGATTGTTCAAAAAACTTTGATATACTGATAGTGTCCGAATCATGAATGAAAAATATATGAAAATAAAAAATATATTGTGTCCTAGTCGTCAGAACTCTTAAAGTTAGAGTATATATAGACATACCTAAAATCATAAAGCTTTCATGTTTTCATTAAATTGCCCTCTTAATTTTAAGTCACTTAATTCTATTAACACGCAAAAGAGATAAGTTTTGAGAAGCTTATCTAGATTTTAACATATCGCCCTAATGGCTGAAGTGGCGAGGTTGAGTTGAAGTTAGCTTTTGACTCGTGAAGTGCAAGGCGCTAGTTGCTTTCGGCAAGCGTTAGTACCTACACGTCTTTTAAGGCCCGACACGGCATTCAAAGGCCCAGACTAGCTTCACCAGGCCGTTGCACTGACACACAAAGCGATGTGAAAGATACAATTGTAAGAACAATAGCATAGTCTACTTTTAGTAGTCTTGACTTTTAACAGCACACATTCACGAGTCTGACTCTTAAAAACCTTAATATAATTTCACAACTGGCACTGTTGCAAAGAGTGACATAATAATACTTATTGATGGGTGGAGCTTGACACATTTGTACTGACAATGAAGCCCCGAACATATTGTAATTCTAAGCGTGAACAATTGTTGGTTAACTAAAATAAATAAATATAAAATTCAAAACAAAGGAAGTTAACAAGAATATATAATTAATTATGTTTAAAAGTTTCATCAGATAGTATGTCAGATATAAAATTAAGGTTAGTGTTGTATCAATCGCTGTACTTTCCTTAATCACAGATTTACTTTTTCGATATTTGGTATGAAACGATGTTTGGTATTAAAAATGGTTTTGATCGGATAGGATATTAGGTGAAAGGTATACCTATAGAATATAGTTTCAGCAGATCTAAACTAATCTTAACATAATTTTCGTTTTACATCAATTGTTAGAAGAGTGTGTACATTAATTGTACAATGAGACTATAAAAATATTAAAAAATGTACGCGCTTTATTAAAAAAATGGATAAACATAATATTATATTCATTTGCGTGCGGGCATGAGATTTCAGAGAAACTAGAAAATTCCTGTTAACTTGCAACCTAAGTGGCCATTAACGTTTACTATTACATGTAATAACTAATATATGAAGACTTGTAGCAAACTCAACACAATAATATGAACAATACTTAGTCATGAAGTATGGGTTCTAGTGAACTACGATTCAAGATACTCCTATCACGAAATCACTGTCGAGCTGGCGTTGCCAGACAACAATAGCGCAACTTCGCACCACGAGTATACATACAAGCTGGAATTAACCTTATCTGTTTTAATTAGCCGTTTTCATTCGGAGAGAAAGCGGGTTCAAGATTTTGTCCTCTACAGAGCTTTACAATGTGTGAATTTGTAGTTTTTAAAATTATGGAAAGTATTTCATAAAATAAAAAGTTATAATAGGATAAGATATAATTCGATGTTAATTTATCATTAACAAGCAAAGTAGTCAGTATAGAGAGGGTTTCGCAAGGCTGTTGAGACATTAAACAAACTGTTGGCCCGTTTTACTCAAATGCATTTAATGATTTTCCTGATTCATAAAAGCAAAGAGTAACGAGAGCTTTAAATTCACTTTAAATATCTAAAGCGAGCGAGACTTCAGAGATAGGTGCCGTGAAAGATTTGCTTGCATAAACTACTAGACGAGAGCCCAGAATTTGAGCTATATAAAGCAGGAAGCGTCGAACTTTTGTTTTCTCGTAAAAACTTTAAAACAAGAATTAGCAAAGTTGTATAAGCACGCGCTTTTTAAACTCAATCGAAGTGCGCGGCACGTCGTACGTAAAACTCGGCGTAAGTATGACTATGACAAAAGCACGTGCGCGCGTGAACCTTACAAACTTCCCGAAGGACAGCGCGATGTTATTTAGGGACGTCTCTGAAAGGTAAGGTGTGTCGTCTCGAGCCCGAGGGAATTCACTACGCTTTAAAGCTGGTAATTTGATGTGAGTCTTTCGAGATTTTTCCATCTTCCCGGGTCGTTCGGGGAGCGGATTAGGCCACGCACGGCACGGGCGAGGGCGGCGACGCGCCAGATTAATGTCGCGAGCTTTGCGCCAAATTTAAAATGTCACGTTCCATTTTTCCAGCCAACAGCCCGTCACCGACCCAAACGGTTAACACTTCTGATTTTTGCGGATCCCCTTATTTAAAAGTAAACACAGAAGCCTAGATAGTTTTATACTATTCTTTGTAAATAAAATAATATTATAAGTCTTATAACCCTTTAAGATTTACGCGGAACGTGACAGTAATAAAACAAAATCGTCGTCCTTGAGACATTACGAAGCGCAGAGAACTGAGAAAGGTCAATGCTTAGTATATAAACAGCACACGAATGTATTTTATTTAGAGTGTGGCCAACATGGAAACGGGGCGAAGGAAAAAAGGCAAAGTCGTAAAACTGGCGCCCACCAATAGCCAAATAAGGCCGTCGCGGCACCGTCAAGCCGAGGCTTCGTCCTTGACTCCCGGCCAAATGACATAAGTTGGCCCATGGATTTTAGACTAATCGATAAACAAGACGGAATGAACACGAAATCATCTAATCGGCGCACCCACGCTTAGCTATTAACTCTTCACCCAATTTGGTCATGATTCCATAAAAATCTTAAATCGAATGCTGTACGCAAATAAAAATTACGAATTCTTTCGTGAATATGCATCTGAATGACAGAGTCGTTTACTCAAGGACTCGCATTTATCCATATATTTATTACGTGGATTATAAATTAGTATAGGGCTAAAATGTTAATTAAACTCACATTTCTACTCTTAACTGGGAGTAAATCATTTCTGGACTTGAAAAAAAGTTTGAAGATGGTTGTGATGGAAAAATTTAATACGAAAGTTAATGATTTTTATGTTAACAGTTTTTAAAAAGCATTTCTCGATTTTGCAAAGTTGGTAAATTTATAAAATTGACCGCATCACATACAAATATTAATGAATAACAGCTGTTTTATAATGTGTGAGATAATGTTAAATACATTACACAGATAATGGATATCTAATAACAGGCATTTAGGAACCAAAAAACGAAGCATAAATTTTGTGCTTACCGAAACTTTTCCATTTTTCATATTGAGCCGTCTGAG
This sequence comes from Calamotropha paludella, assembly GCA_927399485.1. Classification (NCBI taxonomy): domain Eukaryota; kingdom Metazoa; phylum Arthropoda; class Insecta; order Lepidoptera; family Crambidae; genus Calamotropha; species Calamotropha paludella. The sequence continues at coordinate 19,257,766 of OV656807.1, read as the reverse complement.
TCTGAGGTTCGTAAAGAAGAATAATTTAAATAATTTTTCATTTTACTATATGGAGTGCGTGTTTTCAAGAGCCGTAAAGTGTGCGTGCCGTTAAAAATGAATGCATACGGATTTGGTGTAAATCTTCAGTTTATTATTGTAGCCTCCAGTAAATGATGGTCGGACTGCCCAAGTCCAAAGTACAACTTAGTTCGGAGTCTAGAAACTGGAGATATTTTAACTTGCTTTCATATCCTAAGTATTTGTATAAATGCGAAATCATCACGAAATTTGGCAAACAACTCGTATTTAGAAAAGGAAATACAGTACCTTTCACCTGCTGCTGTTTTTCACGAATAAACAGCCAGTAAATGTTAGACAGGTAGCGACTACTTCATAGAATGCGTCATTATAAGTACAATTGTTAAGAATGAGGAAATAAACAAGACACGGTGGTTCATTTATCACCCATAAATATTAAATTATAAAAGACTACAATTCGTAGAAAAATCGACATATTGTCCGTATAGGTATGTAGTGAACTTGAGATTTATTAGAACATACTTGGGATGTTGGCATCGATAGTATTCAGTCGACTCATATAATATTAAAACGAATAATTACTATATTACTTTAGTTTGATGTCTTTAATTATAAATCTCGATAAATCTCCAAAGAATGACATTATGTATTAAGTAAAATAAATAGTAAATCAACAATAAGAAATGAGAGGAATTAATTATAGATAGATGACCGTGCCTAAGGATGTATTTATAAGGATGCTGTAAATTGTTGATATTAAATAGAGTGGATCTATTGTCCGAAACTTTTGAAACATGTCGCAGCAGGATTAGCATGCGCGGCTGTATACAGCCGAGTCAAGTTCATTGGCGAGTGGCCACGTGCTCGCCCCCGCCCCGTAGAAGGTGACTGACTCCACAATCTTAATGACGACTTGTATGACAACGCGGGTAATTAGGCGTCTGCGATGCCGTTGTGACTATTAAGTCAATGGCATCTACAATGCTGATTAACTTGAATCTCAATATACGGACTTCGCGGTCTAAACCTGAAAGACAACACGTAACACATTACGTTAACACTACGGAAACCTCGATAATATATGTAGTTAACATATCAAGATCTCTTTTAAAGAAAATCAGCATCTATGTTTATTTCTAATTTTAATTTGCTGTCGAGTATATTTTTTATTTAGTGAGAAATTGTATACCTTACGAACAATGAACGATACAGAAGCAAAATGTGATTGTAATCTTAAATCTTAAGGAAAATATTAAAAGATTAAATTTTTATATTAGTGCTTAAGCTTATAATAAGATGAAAAGGATATTATAAATCGAATCGTTCACGAATATGACAATTGGATTTATTAGGAAAACCATTTCTCTATGAATCGTGATTCGAAGGTATTCAATGATTCGGAGATCGATGAACGCATAAAGCGCATTAGTGAGGCGATCACTAAACGTCCACTTCGGTGTGGCAAACACGAAGGCGTAATCCGTCGGGCGGCACTTAGCGCGCGCCGCAAGCTCCACACGCTAATTGCAACGGCAACTAATCTGTTTGCATTGCAAACGCATCGAATTACCATTTTTAGGTACTAACATGCGCCGTTCAACCCAAGACTAATATGGCAGATTGTGATGATGTAGTCGAGACGGCGGCTGCAGAAGATACCTAACGCGAACAAAAACATTTGAATGCCCCAGATGACGCACACTATGAGTTCATGATTCTGAAACAAACAGGAATTCTAGGTACATTTATCGAATCAAGGTAATGGAACTTACCAATCTGCCTGTAAATCCTACAGTGTCTTTGAATACAGCTTTATATGTAATAATGAATAAAGCAATGAAGAACAATGTAAAGGCCATATAGAAATTGAGTTTGTTAATCAGTCAGCTTGTTCGTTTTACTCTTTTTTAGTCTTTAATAAATAAGTTACTCTACTGTGTATATGTATTCTATTTGATGTTCTATTTTATGGTCCTTAATTATTGCAATTCTGTTACTTACCGTATTCAACTTTTGACTAAAACCTTGAACGGATGGAACACGCAATGTAAACAACCATGCCGTTTAAATAATGAATTCATTACAAAATATAGCTCGTTATGGAGCAGATATTTGGTGACATCATGCAGACAAGATTGCATTTTGGCGTCTATCAGAATTATGACGAAGCAATTAATGACATCTTTGTTTATTTGCGGTTTGATTAACTAAAAGGCGTAATGTGTTGAAGAACTACGTTTACAAACGTAAATAAAATCTTAATTCATGTAAAAAGCTTGAAAAGAAACAAATAAAGTAGGTATAAAGCCTTATCCTGAACTACGCCGAAAAAGACAAGTTTCGCCAATCGTAATAAAGGCGTTTTAGTGATGAATGTAGTACTAACGTTAGTATATAACAAATTCCTTGCATAATTTAGTATATATATAACAAACTAGCTGTTGCTCGCGACTTCATCCGCGTCAATTTCTGTTATTATGATTTTTCACTGTTGCTTTGCTCCTTTTGGTCGCAGCGTGATGTTCTATAGTCTAAAGCCTTCCTCGATAAATGGACTAGCCAACACTGAAAGAATCATTCAAATCGGTAGTTCCAGAATAAGCGCGTTCAAACAAACAAACTCTGCAGCTTTACAATATTATTAAAGATAATGAAGAAGATAGTGACCATTAAGAAATCTATTTAGAAATGAATTTATTTAAGTGTATTTTCCATTAAACCTACTTATTGTTGCCTACAAAAATATGAAGCCAAATAAAAAGTTCAATAAGTAACAAAGCACGTGAAATGAAACGCAACGAACAATAAAGTGCAAGCAAAAAAGCTGTTACTAAAAAGGTTGGTTGTTAAAAAGTCTAGAAACCATGCATCACAACGCTTCGTTAATAATATTCAAGTTCAGAGAGCGGAAAATGTGATTGACGCTTTAAAAGAAAACTTTGCCGAGGACTTATCCCGAACAAAACCCTTTGAGTCGCGAAGCGCGGCATTTGTTTAAAGGCACCTCTTCCCGTTGTTGTTGTTTCTAAATATTTAGTATGCACTTTAAAGCAGAACGCCAACAGTTCGTTAAAATAATGCTAATATTGCCTTATGACTTTCCAGGAGAAAAGACTATTATTTGTTTCAGTTGCTCTGACTTATAAATGAAAAAAGAAAAAGTGTTTTAGACTTATTGAAATAAAACATTCAAGAAAACACAAGACAACCAATGAGCTAAACAAAAACTGCTCACCCAAGAGATTTTAGGATATAATCTAGTTGATTTATGAACAATAATTGGTCTTTGCTAAATCTCTATTTATGGTACGAAAGCTCTTTTTGCCCTGAGATGGTTAGTGGGATGTTTTCGAAATCATAGTTTCAGCAAATTAACTAATAAGATATACTCATAATATAGCAATAAGAACTTTAGATGATTATAATCTATCATCATCATCTAATATCGCCATTGCTGAAGCACAGGACTTTGTTACGGATGGAAACATTAAAAAGAGAGCGGATCATAAACTACCTATCACGTAAGTCAATTGCAAATCTAGCTGTGCCAGTCACCCATTGGATATCCGGTCTTCCCGATAATTGTTTGACCATAATTGCAAAAGCAAATACAGATCGAATGCTATAATATTAATTCCTCGATCATAACAAGACGTTTGTTTGACGTATAAAACAGAAATCTTATTACTAAATTATCAGAAAAGTAAAAACCTAACAGGAATAACACTTCAGTATCCTTGTATTTATAATAGTTTTGACTGGATGAAGTCAATATTCTGCATGTTATATATACAAATACAAGAAAAATACGAGTAGGTACGTCTACCAATGTATTTGTATACGATATGAACACACGACGAATGTGAATATTTGAGAATACGAGTATATTCCAAACATTAAAACGATGAAGGATTTTCTAATTATTTACGAAGCTTCTGACATACGAGTGTGTAAGTTTGCGAGCTAAAGAACTTCAATATGTAATTGTTATTCCAACGAAAACGTCTGCAATTATTTAATGTCGTATTGTGAGCATCGTTGCGTATCTCCTGACAATGTTTCTGTAAATATTTATCGATAGATTTATTTCTCGAGCTAAGTCCCTGCTACTTGGTAGGACCAAATTACACGCTGAGTAATCGGGTGAGTCTGCTACTCGTTTCACTTGATGATTTCGTTTTATGGGCGCCATTTTTTGTTGCCATCCAAGTCACTGATTCACTATTTAAGTTTCTTTGTAATTTGTACTTGTCTATATCGCGATGTATCGTTCTATATTTGGAACGAGTTGTTGATTTCCGTCGCTATTAATTATTCATTTATCGAGGGGTCATGTCGAATTACAAGTGACTCGGTCATCAATCACCGAGATTACAAACAAAGACTTGATGGATCGTGCAAATATCCTATTGGAGCCGCCTACGTGTAAGCGGAACAATCGGATTTGTCTAATAGAGTAAGTAGATTGCAGTGGAAACTGTTCGACTGGTCTTATAATGCATTATGCTTCAGTCGGCCTTCGGGTTCGTAATAGCCAAAAGTATGACTCACTGTAGTCATTGCAATATCGTCAGTAGCTACAGTAAGCGGACAGTGGCCTTCGCTTACGTGTTTTTAACGTAAATACTTAATGTTTTAAAGAAAATTTGCAAAAAACTAATGCACTACATCTCATTAGTGTCCAAAATTCTTCTGACATTTCCTTCTGGAAGATAAGCTAGCAAAAGTGAAATAACTTTTACATTAGATAAATTAGATACAACTAACAATGGCGCTCGCAAACTAGAAAGTGAAGCGAGCTGGTGCCACGAATGGTCTTTTCGATCGTATCGATATTGGGTTCGTTACCCCGTTCATTATTCTCTTTATCACAATAAGACAATTTTATAACTCACCCATCGGATGGTTGAAGTTATAAAATTGCCTAGCGATATCTTAAGAGATTATTGTTAGGAGAGTATTTTCTTTTGGAACACTCTTCAAAAAAGTTGTAAGTGTAACGATACACTCACAGCTATTACTTTAGACAAATTTATTGCGAAGACATTCTACTTGTGTAATGCTTCTTGTATTGTAAAGTTTCATATTTCTGGAGTTTTGTTCTATTCTGGAATTTTAACACTGAAATATTGTAGAAGTGGCAGAGAGGTGTTCAAACGTAAACAAAGTCGAACCTTTCCAACTTTCAGAAAAAGGTCAACGTTCACATTCCAAAGCTTGTCTTTTAATTCAAAGACTTCTTTTATAGCTTTTCCGCAACATGTAATAAATTAGTCCTTCACGAAAAAATGGACATCTGCTCCTTAGGAAAAAATCCCTCTTTGGAAGTAAAAGGACAAAATTTACGATCAGTGTAACCGTGGGTAGACGGACCTCGCCCACGACGCGCATGCAAATGGCTACATTGGAGAGAAGTGCCTGGAGCCTACCAGGAAGATTAGGGCTGAGGCACCTTAAGTACCTTTCTTGATCACGCATATTAACTTAAAAGTTATGTTATGCAAAGTCAGTAAAATAATACGACATTGAAAATAAAGTCCATCAACATCTAATTTTAAACCATCCACTCTTATCGGGTAGTAAGTTATTGCTTGAAACATTGCGTTTAAATTTACGACCGGTTATTGCACTTACGCATTATGGTATAATCTGTACAGCATCAGGCATATATGCTGCAATTCTTTATTCATTACTTTAATAAATTGCATTTCACAATAATGTTAAAACAGCTATGTCAGCATTTTTGGGCTATTAGAAATGTGTTAGTTTTGTATTCGGAGCAGCTTTAAAACAGAAGTTACCTTAATATTCTTAAGTAAGACGAGCCAAATATGACCAACTCAAAAAAGTCATGATATTCATCAGTAATAAATAACATTATATCTAAATTGACAATAAGCATTTAGAAATAACATTACCTTTATACATACATCCGTGTTTATAAAAAAGTTGTAATAGCTTGTTGTTTACTATACTTACCTTTATGGATAATTTTAAGATTATATAATTGCTTTTTAAAACAGATTGCAATTTCTCAAATCAAAAAAGGATCAAAAAAAATCTCAGTATGTGAATTAAGAGTCCTTAAAATATTTAAGTCGATTTTATTTTGTTTGTTATTGTCTCCGGCAAATAAGTTGAACATGATTTTGTAGCGAATAATGTACCTAAACTTGCTACTGCGCATGTCACGTGATTTCAAAATCATGTTCAACTTATTTGCCGGAGACTATACTATTTTCTGAACAATTTCTTTTGAAATAGCTAATTTCGATCGACTCATATTCTAAACAGAAAAACTAAATCTAAATAACCATTCATTCTTTAGGGAATCATTAAAATTTGGTCAAAAAGAGTTGAAGAAAGAGGATTATCTGGTCTGATCAATTTCAATGTCATATTAATTAAGTGAAATTGCTGTTCTTAATGTTTTTTTAAACTATTTTAATATATTAAAAATTAACTTATCAAGTTAGTCTTATACTTCGATTTAAAAAAATGTGACTTTTACAACTATTAGGACACTATTAGGGGAAAGATATAAAGCGTTTAAAATCCTCCCAAAGTGGGTTATTCCGTTTGCCATAAATAAAATAAATCATAATATTTCCATTATTTTATTTTCAACGGTTTTTCTGTTGAATGCTACAGACACCAATTATACGCGCACATTTTAGCAGAATGGTCTTATTCCAAACTTTTATGCTAAAATTTTGCCTAAATAAATAAGCTTAATAAATATTTTTGTATATTTTTTACGCCAGTAAAGTTACGTCTATTTTTGTTAGTAAAATACTTATCATTTCGTCGCCCCGTAAAGCAGGTTAGACAGGTTAGGTTAGCAGGCAGCCGTCGACGTAAGCTAGGTTCACTCTGATGCTCTGCGATGAGTATAAATATTTTCATCTTATCTTTTTCACAATAATATTTTACAGAGCTATAGTTAAAAGCTGATTTATTTCATCATAACGTGTTAACACTTTAATGACTGTCATTATTTCACATAGCACCCATTTACACGGAATATTTAGTAGAGGTGATTCAGGAAGCAGTAATTAAAAATTATTACAGCTCAAGGGTCATTATAGCGGAGGAAGATACTGACGTAATGCAGATGACCTTAATATGGGTCGCCCACACTAAACTGTCAACATTGTAGAGATCACAACTTACATATCTGACATTTGCTGACAAGAGTAGGTAGAGACCAACCAGAAATAATATGAACCATTATGTTTTTTATAACAATGAAAATTTATTTAAATATATCTACAAAGCATATGTAGCTGTAATAGGTGTACATATTACAATTATGAAAAAATATTATTTGTTATGAAATTCGAAAAGAGACACCTATAGGAAACAATAGTTACGTAAGGATGTATCTGACACATATATATATTGCAAAAGAACTTTAGAGTAACTAATAATGATGCATACTTATTCAAAACAAGCAAGTCCTACGTTCGTTTCCCGGCCCGGTTAACGTTGATCAGTTTTATGAGTCGATTGGCTGTGTTATGAATGTTCTTTCGATTTCTTTAACTTGAAATCCGGGTAATACATATGTGAGGTAAAATATTTATTAATCATATGATGAAAGATGATAATGTTATGGCGGGATATACAGGAATTTATGTGGTCATATAAAGGCATCATATGAAAGCAATAAAACTAATAGTTTCAGTTCTCGGCTCGCCCACGGGCTAGACATTAGGCGCCATGCGCACCGAGATAGTTGGATAAGTCGAAAACTACCAATTGTTATATTATGCAGACTTATGATGTAATGAACCATTTCCAACAAGAAACCAGCTTTGCTTTTATTTCATGGCTTATATTACAGTAGCAGTAAAATTTTATACCAACGTATTAAGAAACTATATATTTTGCCTATCAAAATAAAAATAGTAAAAGAGGCTATTGAAAAAGAAAGGTTCAGCTTCTTTTCTTTTGGTTTTTATATAACGAAGTTCGGTAATATTTACACACGGATTCTGTATTTGCCTTTAAATACCGGATTAGTTTTTAATTTTTTGGAACTGATTTTGGAGGAAAACTTAAAGAATACACGGAACCAAACACTACAATCTATACTCAAGTTTGTACGGAATAGTTGATCAATGCGTAAGATAGACTTGCACTTGTTAAAATGAGTTAAATATACACTTTTAGTTTACTTATCTTGGTGATAAATGAGTTAATTTTAACTACTCTAACTGTCAAGTAAGTTTAGTGTAAAATTAAGGGTTCGCTCTGCCATTAAGGGAAATACTGCGCAATTTCAAATACACTGGTGACCAGAATATTAAAGTCATTCCGCAAGTACGTTCCAATATCACAAGGACTAAATTTTAGTATGTTGACCTATCTGTTAGTACTAAAATAACAATTATTTAAATCTTTTATATCACCATACACCATACATCTATAGTACAAATTTCGGTAATTGTAGTACATTTACCAGATCGGTGCGTTAACATAACTAACGCTAACATTTTGTAAACTTTATTTATTTCTTTTAGCCCTGTAGATTTTCAAAAGCAAGGCTAGCCTAAAAAGGACTAAATCCTAATGTTTTTCACTGGTTTTAACTAGGTCTAAGTTATATTATAAGCGGAGGAAAGTTTTGAATCACGAATATTTGGTTGTTTAATTTCTCTACATTCTATATATGAAGCAAGGAAAGCTAAACTTAAATATTTAACTATATTTTCCTTCACGAATCCCTTAAAGAAATAGTTTATACACATGCAGATATACGGTTCATCAAAGTACGACATCCCTTTAAAAATACCAAGTAAAAAAACAATAATGAATTAATGATTATTTTCAGTTGTTACTAGTTATTCTGATGAAAATAATGTTTAATAATAACTTCATTTAGTTTGATAATCAGACCAGAACCAAGGAGCTCAGTCTAGCATCCGATATGGTATTACTGACTACGGATTCTAATAACAAAACCTGAGAACTTTATAATTAACGCACATAGCCATTGTGTGTAAATTACCTATACTTTTTTACAGAATTTAAGCAAACTTTAAAACAATCATATTTAAATGAATATAGTAACCAACCTTAAGGGGTTTGGCACTAATCAATTTGAAAGTGTTTAATTTCATAAATTATTTTCTTTTTTCAAAACGTTAGCGAGTTAAACTCTACCGCAGCTGAAGTAACACCAGGTTTCACTTTAAAAGCCAATCCTGAAAACTTATCTATTTTAGTTCAGTTACTGGGCAAACCTGCAATTTCGATGCACATGGGATATAAATCTTCATGACCATATTCGTCCCAAAACCAGAATTCCAATATAACGGGATGTTGGTGGAAGTGCATGTATGTCCTTTGCTAAATGTTTAAAATAAATAAAATATATAGATTCGTAAAAACTGACACGCATTATTTGAAGATAATAACAATTTAGACTGTCTTTAAATAAAATAACGTATGGGAATATTATTTGCATATTATAAGGATAATTTTATGAAAGAACTGTGAAAAGGTTAGAAAAAGGAAAGAAGTTAAATAAATTATACATTAAATGAGTATGACCCGGATAGCAGAGAAATCAAAGTAAAAATTAACTTCGCTGACTCAACGACCCGAAGCGGATTGTGGCCTCTGACTTTTGTCAAGAAAAAAAGGGAAAATAAATTCACGATATATCGTGAATAATTCGTGTGGCAGCTCTCTTTCTTTCCTGATGCAAGTTCTACTGTTATCATCCTTTAAAAAAAAATTTTTTCCCTCTCTATTGTTATTATTACTTTTATTAGGATTGTCATTAAAATGAACTTTCTCATTTTAGGTCCCATATTTCTTGTCTTTTCTATCTTTTACGATGTTCTACTTGAAGTTTCTTTTGCTTTTAACTTTTAATGATGTTGAGGTTTCGTTTTTGGAAGGAACAAGTGTCAGTGAAATGGTCCAATACATATCTTGATTTCAAAATATTTAAGTTTATTGGGACAAATATATTAATTATAACTGGAAGACTAAAAGATACGGAGCTTAGCCATATTTATGTTATCAAAGATGCTTTAAATTTATTAATTTGGGATATAAATAGAAATATATTTTTTTTTGTAAAAATTTTAAAATGTTATTAGAGGCTGTTACGTTATAAGGAAACTGCTATTTTCTTATGAAAATAGCAGTTTCCTTATAATTTTGAAGTTGATAGTTTTGGTTCAGAGCAATTTTTACTAAAGAAAATCAACTTGTCTCAGGGGAAATTACTTTAGATATCTAACAACTATGTGCTTCTATAACAAAAAAAATATTGTTTATATTTTAGCTAATAGATTGCAATTTGTTAAGAACTTGCTACTATTTCTTCTAGAAAACTCTTATAATAATTGTAATTTGTAAAAAAATATTTTTAATATCAAGTTTTTAAAAATATTATACGATAACAATGTCTCTTTTTCTATTAAAATGCTTTAAATCAATCAAATATGAATTACCATATTTATTATTACTTATCGTTGGTGGTTGTCATCACAATATTACGTGCTATCGCAACCGTATTGCATATTGTCTTTACTTTGAATGGAAGGGCCATAACTCCTAAATTGTAGAGATAGAAAGCGGCCATAAGCATAAAATTCGATTAAATATTGGCATCTTGGAAAAATTTGATATAAAATTCCAATTTATTTTTAGTTCAAATAATCAAAAGTGTACTTTTCACAGGTATGACCCTTTTGTTATTTCTCGTTATTTAACAAGAATATCTGGGCAATAAAACCATTACTAACCCTATTTGTTATTAGGTATAGGTTATTAAATTCGCCTTTAAATATTATACATAGCACGGAAATGAATATATTACTTCTAATCAAGCTAAACTAAAACCAAAACTAAACTTTTTTATTACTTTTGTAGACTGCATTAAAAGCAAAGCTAAGACTTAAAAAAAAATTTGCTCGTTTTGTTCTCATGTCACTTGAAAGCAAATGAGGGCACTCTATTCATTAAGATGTCTAAGTTTAAAAATACAATTATATAGGGTCATTACATGTGTCTAAGAGGAAAGTGGAGCGGCAGTTGCACTTTCTCCGAGAACAAACGGCGCACGCGCTGCGCACATCACACGGCGAACCAGTCTACATAATCCACACTAGTCTACTGGCCATTCACTCGTTCTTTATCTTTTTAATTGACGCATAGGCTAAGTTATTCTAGTCTTAGGTCGTAATAATAGACAGGAATACATGGAGGGAGTATGATTATAGAACTAAAAAAAAATAACTTACACCTACACAACAAAAAACAAATGTGATTAAAGCTATTTAAAGGTTTTTGTAGCTTGTCAAGGCTTCTCAATATGTTAGGTCCATTAAAGTTACATGATCAATAAAGTGTAAAACCAATGCAGAATTAGGCAAGGCATAGCAATATTTACAGAATTTAATAAGATGACTTTTAATATCTTTGTAAGGCTTTTACGTTAAATTTAAACGGCCTGTTGCTGCTTAAATTACGCTGCTTACTGAAATTACTGTAGAAGTGAATAAAATCATTTATTAAAGATATAATGCTGTTTTTCTTTTATTTAAATATGTGTTACAGAATTTATTGAATTGAAGAATATTTATAAAGCGGTAACTAACGATGCACCAGAAAAAATATATTATTATGGTTTTTTATATCGAGTTTGTATGGTCACCGGCGTCCAACCCGTTAAGGCAAAGTAATATGAACAATATTATCGACAAATCCACAATTAGGTATTGATAAAATTGATCATATTGCTTTGCCTTAACGGTTCGGACACTGGTGACCAGAGAGACTGTATAATCATCAATTCTGAAATAGCTTTTGCTCATAAATGTTTTTTTAGTCAACTTTATATATTTCCCTCTTGACAATTCAGTGATATTGTTATGCTTGTTTTTTTGCAAACTGAAACTTAGTTGGCAAGATTTAGTGTCTTATGAAAGCTTAGCAACCTTTTTATCCGACTACAGCGGAGTCAAAGAAGGATAAAGAAGTTAACAGTCAATGATGTAAGCTTGTATAGATGTTCGATCGTAGCTCATTAACTACTAAATCGGTTGTGGCAAACGAGGTATCGTTAAAAGCGCCTTGATTGCCGGATGGTTACAGGCCATGTCACTTCACTGTAAATTTAATATAACGCCATCTAGAGAATACAAAAATAATCGATACCGAAAAATATAATATACCTATTCCATTACCAACTCCGACTGCCACTACCAATTCCACTGATTCGCCAATTCAGTTTATTGGCGTATTTACCTGTCTCACATGTGTATCTTTACATCACGATACTTTATTAAAGTTGTAACAGGGACTATGATAAGCCTAACAGATGTTTCTCTTTGGCCGTTATAATTTCGCTGTATTATTTGGAGGTCCTATATTAGTGTCAAGCCGGTGCTGGGTAATAGATAGATGAGTGTCATACCTATCAATTTAACCCCCATTATGTTCAGCGATTTTTTGTAGTTTTTGAGTTATAATTTCATTCATTATTTTTTATAACTTAACGACTGAACGGTTTTAAAAAATTATAACTTTGTTTCGAGTAAACTTTTCTTAATAGTTTCTTTTAATACAATGCCTATTGCTTGTAGTTTTATGAGTAAAATAATCTCTTTCCTAACTTTGATGCAAAATGTAAAAAAATGATCAGTAGTAAAAATTGGAATTGAAAACAAGCAGGACAAAATGAAATTTTCAACTTTAAAAATAAATTAGTCAAATATCTTCCTTAGCTTTTGATCAGCTATAAAGATCAATAATATTACGTCTCCTATACCTATTCTTTTGGTTAAGGTTTCTTACCTACATTCCTAATAACTAGATTTTTTAAAATTAATAATAATTATCATATTCTCGAATACAACTGTCAAAAATATAATGGTGTATATTTAGTTTTGAGGCGTGATACCTGACCCATGCTTTTAGATCTGTAACCATAGCTTTACGATTAAATACGTACAAGTGACAACTTAAAACAAAGATATATCATATTTAGGGCTACACACGGCTGTGTATCGCTTGAAACTTACGTTGGTGTGAAAGTTATAAATAATCGAAACTATCAAAGCGCCTGCATTCTCTTTCCTGTGCAAGAGTTGAATGCAATAAAAACGAGTTTATTTAAGGTCAGTGCAATATCAAACTACAATGATATTAAGGCCAAAATTCAGATAGAAACTGTTCTCAGAATATATCAATAATATAAAAGAACTACATGAACGGAATTTATAAATATATTTGTAATTTTTAATAATAATTCTTATTTTCTCAATAATTAGCTTAGGCCATTGTAAGCATTGAAATATATGAAGTTTATGATATATCTTCTGTATAATAGAAATATATATATATAAATATACATGACTCAGGTACAAATGGTCATATTCATCTGCCCCATCCAGATAACCACTCGAATCAAGGGCTGTCGGCATTTTTTAGCATAAAATAAATGTGATTCACTTTTATGCATAAAATAAGTCACCAAGATTTGTTTACAGTTCGATTTTCATATCTGAAAAAGTTCACTGGCTGTGTAAAGGGCAAAACAAGAAAACTATATATTGTTGTTTAAATTTACCAGTACTTCAAGATATATATTTGGTAATTTAGCGGGACGGCGCGCGGCTGGCGACTAATTTTGGGTGCCTGCTCCCAGTACTTTTATGACTTGTAATCAGCCTATTGTTTCTATCGGTGGGCCACAGATCTTCCTATAGATGAAAGCAGCTTAGACAGAATGGAGCGTAATCCACTACGCATTAATATCTGATCGCCCATCCGATGACCAATCGTTGTGAATGTTAATATAGGCAATCGCAGGCCGAATACTGTAACTAATGCTCCATCAAGCTGCAGGTGCCGATAGAAGGTTATGACAGGCGTCTGTTAATTTGGTACAGCACTTATTTTCTTTTATTGAAAGCTTTCCATGAAAAATTCTAGAAGTTTATTTGTAATAAACGCTTTACTAAGTGAAAACATAATTTTAGAGACAAATAGGTCTTGGCCTTAATCGCGCAAAACCCGAGTGGCGACGTCGGGGGCGGCGGCTGCACTCCGAAACCAGTTTGCGAAAGAGCTCCTTTGTCAGTACGGTCGCAGCCGAAGGGCCAATAGACGGATCTTCATATGATCACATGTCGGTTTTAGTTTACGAAATATTATCGCATAGTACTTAGGCAACGCATAAAGCAAGATTGACACATCGTTAATTACAAATGATGTAAGATGCCAGTTTATGGTCATTGTAATTAGCAAAGATAAAAACAGAAAAATCAACAGTTACCTAAGTAATCATGTAATAAACAAGCTAATTCAACAACAAAGGAGAAGAAATATCAGGGAATTACGAAATAAAGTCTACTTGCAAATAATAGCACGAGGACGTTTTCCAGTTTGTTTTTCCAGATTGTATAACGGTTAATACGAATTTGAACATAAAAGACTAACCAACAAGGCCAATACTAAAGTGAATCAACAGCATTTAACCAGAAGACCCTGATTTTTTTTGTTGAGGAACATTTACTTGTGCATGTCTTTATAAGAAGAATCTTTCCTATGTTTTATGTTACAAAAAGTTGGTTGTCAGTTAAGTATCAGATTTTTGCAATTTTTCTTTGCTCTTTGCAGTTACTTTTTATACACAATCTTCAGTTTTTAGTATATTTGACATAGGCAACTTCTTAACGTTGAGGACGTACCACAACAACTAAACACCGGGTTTTTTTTATTCAACCTACTGAGAATCGATCCCGTAAAGAAACCGTGAAACGCACGCATGTGTGCGACGCATCATCCGCAAGAACGGAGGAAATGCCGGGGAACAATCAATTTACGTCCAAACAAAATAAATGGATAGACATTTCGTAATGCAATTTTCATAAAAATATCAATATACTTAAATTCGCAGGCAGTCGCTAGCAGTTCATAAATCTCGAATAGGCCAGACACAGACACAGCACATTGTTTCGCAACGGAACCAGTTTTGTGCATGTGATGTGGCACGGTTGTCTTATTGCTCCATTTGTTATGACGTCGGAGTTTTATGTTGCAGGAAATGAGCCCGTACTGTCGTCGGCGGGACGCTGTTTTTATAATTTCAAGTTTTATCCGGCTCGCGAATGGAGAGTAATGGAACTAATTTTTAAAACCTCTTATCTGACTTAGGGATATCGTCACAAGTTTTTGTGTAAGTAAATCTGGTATCATTTTGGCAGTTTTTAAACTGATAAGTGTCTTTGGCTAACTCTGAATTTAAAAAACAAAACCTTTTTTATATGATAGATTGTTGAGGACATGAAATCTAAATTCATAACATTTTCGCCATATATGGTGTCACTCTGCTGTTCGCGATATGTTTTATGGATGAATTATATATCTAAGTAAATGAATAATAAAAGTAATACCAATGACAACTTAACACCGACCCGAATGAGTTTATTCTAGGTACTTTCGAAGGTGTCATTGGCGGATATTCACTGAATCACCTTGTACGGGCCAAGGTGGACGGTAAGTGAATGTAAATGGCCGACTGTTGTATCATTAACCAAATGTTAACTCGTACAAAACATTTCAGTTTGCCTAATAAAAAAATATATACCAGAAACTACAAAAAATATGAAATATTTTAGAGAACTATTTAAGAATACTTTACCACTGTCGCGTCCGGTCAGTGGAAGAAAAATTGAGGTCCTTAAAAGCTGTAAGCGGCAGGGAACTGGCCGTGTCTTGGAATACAATAATGTTTAAACCCAGCTTGTAATAAGTATTCACAGCTTACAGAAACCTCGGATTTAGTATATTGATATGTGGAAGATACTCTTTGGAATCATTGAATGTGCGTCATCATTTGAAAAGTAAATTATTCCAATTAGACATAGACTATACATGTTTAACTCGGGCGCAATCGGCAGGTCGCCATGTATTTTATAAACGGTTGCAGCTAACTATTGCGTTGCTATATTAAATTTAATTGGTGTCCCAAACTACACTCGTAAGCTTTTTATCATATAGTTCTAAACATCACGAAAACGAAAGCACGGATGCTTTGCGCTTTGCCTTTTGAAATGAAATGAAAAGTGCTTATTTTAATTACACACCATTTGTTTACAACCATTTTTATTGTAAAATCCATCCATCAAAAAGTTACCTATATTAGGAAGTTACCGTTCTTCTATTCCAGTTTAACTAAGGTTTAAAGTAAATCTGAATAGAAAAACGGAGCGTAGGTACTGGTTACTGTTTGAGTGGTATTTTGTAGAAGCAATATCAGCAACACGATGTCTGCTGATAATGAATCAGCTGTTATGATAAATGCCATGATCAGTATTTTTTTATTTATTAGAGCTTTACGTATTTCAGAACACGCATCATAGATCAATATGTTAAACGGTGGGAGTCATGCATGACAAAATAAAATGGTAAAGAGAAATAAACAAATGGAATACTTCATTAAAAGATTATTTCTATTTTCATGTATTCACGCAGGTATCATTGATTTGTGTACTGTATAGAGAACTGTTACTTTAAACCATAAAAAGGAAACATCATTTAATATAATGGGAATTAAATATTTTAATCACTTGACAAAGGCTGGGCTGGATTTTTTTCGGATTAGTCCGAATAAGATTTTGCAGAAAATTTAAAAAGTTATAAAAATTGTCGGGGAGTATTTTTTTTTTCTATGGTGTTTATGTATGAACTCAAAACCCAAGGACAAGAAAACTATCAGGTCAGCTAATAAATGTTAACATGTAAATACAAATAACAATACATCTTTAAATGTAGCGTAAACGACACTTAACAACGAGTAAAGTTACAGTCGTTTTATATACTACACAGCTAACAGTACTCTAGTTAATAGCAAATTACGATAACATTTTGTATTATTTAAGAACTATTTTCCGATGTTATTATATTAATGGATTAGTTTCAGTTATAAACTAGAAGCGTTATTCAGTTGAGCGTATTCTGCGTCAAATGTTAGTGTTTGCGATTGGCAAGTTGATGTTGGGAACTAAGAAACAAGTTAGATATAATTGCTATTTCATATTGTCTTCACAAGTAATAGCATTTCCTATTTATGGTACATTATGGAAAAACCGATAGCGCTCACATAACTGTATACCTAGTGGGCCTCTACTCAAATTAGAGTGAATAGTCTATTCCACGCTGCAAACTGAGCCGGTTATGTATAATTCATTTTCATTTAGAGATGTTTTGATATTGCAAGTATGTTTTGCACTAAAATAAATAATTTTCCTAATTAATGAATAATTAAAACAAAAACTTTGGCATTTAGCAAATAACCTATCCCCGAGACTTACTTCAAAGACAAATAGAAAATTGATGATTTTAAGTTGCAATATCGTTTTAAAATGAACCCTTCTACGGATATGAGTCATTAAGGGGCTACCAGGAAATGTCATTAAATTTTCACTATGGCGTTTTATGTTACCCGCGCCGCTGGTTTCGCTACTTCATGCATATTTATCAAAATAACGCTGCCGATTGAAAGGCTGCATATAAACACGCACTGAAATGCAGATCGGCGTAGTGCTATTCGCGGAATTTGAGTTTACAGTTGTGGTTATGAGGGTACAAATTTGCGTTGTTGGTCGGTTGTATTTCGGCGGGTGGCCGTTGTCCGGCGGTCATTAGCAAATGCACCCCCGATAAAGGGTTGAGATTTCCGCGAACCAAGCTTGCCAGTGACTCAGCCTGTGGCACCAGGAATCAACGATCGCCCACTCGATAACCACTTTTGATTTGATATGATTGCCTACCTCGCGATGCACTATCGATCAATACTCTAATTGCCCCATACAAATTGCAACTGATGACTTTTGCGACTTAATACGTGATCTGGACATCTAAATATAGATATTTTATTACTATTGGCTTTTCATTAGTTGAGCCATTGCAAGATTTAATGGCTTAGAAGATATTAAGAATTATCTGCACTTGTTGCAGTACACTGCTTGCTCATGTAAGTGTACAATATCCAATTATATGTTACTTCAATACCCTTTTGCTAGGCTTCAAGCTTGCTCTACAGTGAATTGATCTAATGCGATTTGAATAAAACAATCTAGCTAGTTTTCGTTAGTGTAAAGTAAGAATTTTAAAAATTTGCTAAGGTTTTGAAAATTTTAGTGGAGTGCGCGGATATAACCAAAATCTGTCCTCAGCAAAAGTGAAATTAGTAACTTTCTCCTGCTATATGAAACAGGAACAAAGTGCGGTCTCTGGAGAGCGGCCGGCAGGTGGCGCGCGATGCCCACGAATTTCCATAATTGGCGGGAAAAAATATAAAACGTCAACATTCCATACAACATTTTTTTCATTGTTGCGGAACTCCCAAAGGTCTGAATAAAACAGAGGCTCGGGACGGACGAGTTGGCGCTAATTTCGAGCGACAACGATTCGGAACGAATAATGACAGAGTTGTAGAGACGCCCCCGGCGGTTTGCTATATTTCCAGATGAATTATTTCAAACAGACACGCAGTTCGGAAGGTGTTTGCGGCTTTCGAGTTAGATTTCACGCGTATGTTGTCTAGAGTGATTGCCGGATATAATAGATGTCAAGGCGAAGATGGCATGTGTTCGACATCTGCCGATGTCAGGATTACTGCAGCACTGCGCCGAATCAAGCGTACGTAATAATTTAATCGTCCTTTAATCAGTAGATCTGTTATAAATAAAATCTTTATTTACGATGACAATAGTTGAATATAAAACATTTTTTATTGTATTAAGTTTAGATAAATCGAATGTTCGTTAAACCATTTGTTAATCATCTTTAAATTACTATTTAAACATAAAGGCCATTTGAACGCGAAAACGGTAATGATTTCAAGATTAAAAGTCAATTCTCTGCCCATCAAAGTTCTCTTTCATTTATCCAAATAGGAGACTCGATAAAATCAAAATGTCTCCTTTGGAAAGTCCTTTCTCATTGGATTGAGATTAATCAAAACTTTGCGCGGCAATGACGGGGATCAAAATGTTCAGTTATTTGCTCCGATAAAGGCGGATGGTATTAAAACTATTAAATAAACATCGGCGAAGCATTTCATCTAAGCAAACATTTTTGCCGCAAGTACACCTTGAAATTGACTCTTAATAATATTTCCAATACGCTTTTATTGGCACTGAAATTCTCGTCGGCTACAGAGTAAATAGGCGTTCAAGGACTGAATGAGAAACTTTTCTTATCCAATTTGTCGCACCTCATACTTTTATTTTCTTGAATAAACCTTTCAGCCTTATTACTCGGCAAAACAGAACGAAAAGTAGGAAAATTGCTTGATCCGTAGCATTGTAAGCCCGCTCACATAAAACTCCCACATATTTCATGACAAATAAACTTCTCATCCTATGAAATTTTCTTCTCGGGAAGCAGTTCACTGCAGGTAATATTTCAAAACATGTGTCATTCATAACTTTCGCCTTCGCAATGTCTGTCGATGGAGCCGAGCTGGGACGAAAAGGTCCCAATAATAAATTTTTCGTAAGCCCGCTCTGTTATCCCCGCGAGCGCCCAGGTACGTTTTACGGCCGTGCAAGGGAAAATAAACGAAAAATAAAATAAAAGTCAAAATGGCCGACATAAAACTATTTGCCCGAATATACGTCGCGCAAAACTTTTCAAAACATAAAAGAGTGAAACGAAATGGATATTGTGGCATAAAGTACACTGTCTCGCGATTATACTTTCCCGTTTCGATATTTTATTTAAATCAGACTACAAAAAATCCCTGTCAAATGACCAATTTTATGACAGGTAGGCATATGATTAAATTAAAACAATGAAAGTTTTGTAGAAATTCTACTTAAAAAATATTGTACAGGTATTCGCCATATCACTGGTCTGGTCATTAATAATTGAAAAGATAAGCACATAATTTCACTATCGTTATACTTTACACTTTAAATTATTATTGTGACCAATTGCAATATTTTTTCGAATTCACTATCTATCAGGACACTCAGAAAGTTTTAAGAAAATATATTTTTATATATGATGTCCTGGATGACTATAATAATAAAAAACAAATTACATGTACCATCGTTCGAATTTGCCTCCTCAATTTTGAGAGCTTAAATAATTATTGTGTCTAATTGAAAAAAGACTTGCCCCGGGATCATCGTCATGCGATGATTTTTTATAATTTCAAATGTGGTATAAAATCGGACGAGTCGTTTGTTCGAGATTTGTGGATGAAGGCCTTTCTAAAGCCATCATGATCATAAGTCATGGCATGATGACAGGAGTGGTCGTCCTTCGACTGCTGTTACCGAAGAAAACGTGGTAGCTATTCAGTATATATTGCATATAGGATCGGGAAACGTTCACAAGATTCTACACGAGTACCTTTGCGTGAGCGCGAGCGAGCGACAAAACCGCTCAAAACGTGGGATTTTTGGACACCACACCGGTCAAAATCAAGGCTCACTCTCCTTACAGCCCTGATGTGGCACCGTGTCACTTCTAACGACACGCTAACAGCGATCGACAACCGTAAGAGTTCACTGCTGCGGACTTGAAAGTGTTTCGAAAATTGGTTCAGACGCATAAAACTTTGTATATATTCTGGTGAAGTTTTTTGGAAAGCTGGGTTTTCAGTTGTTTAAAAGAACCGAGAGTCTTACGTAGATTCGTCACTTGTGCCATTTATTGATAAATGATAATTTACCTATTTACTATCCTTTTTTATAAGATTGTAATACAATTTTCCATTAAAATATGTATAGCAAAAGTGCCTTTATCATTTATTAAATATAGTCGACTTACCAAATGCTTCTCTTTATCAAGATTTACTTAATTGTGTAATTATTTACCTGAAACACGAAAACACAAAAATTAAAAATTACTGTGGGATTTTATTTTAAAATTGCTAAGTTTCATAAATAAAGAGTAGGTAAATCACAAATATTGAAAACCACAATCAAATCTCTAGATGATTACTTATTTAGGTTTTCAGAGCCCGGTATCAGCTGTTAATACTGGCAACATTGTATAAAGATTAGCTTTAACTTAAAACTATCACTATATGGTATATATTAAAGGAAGATACACAATACAATGACAACGCATATATACCCTGAAATAGCTCATATAAATATTGGTGGGATATGAATGAATGACCTTTAAAAGTTATTCTTCCATTATAATTGTTGGAAGCTAGATTTTATTCAGTTTATGATAGCTGTCTTAAGAATTATTTTTAGATTTTGGACTGGTTATTTTATATGCTTAACCACATTTACGAAATATGGAGGTGCACTAACTTGCCGTCAAATCTTGACTAATTTGATTTTCAAAGAAATTTCGTTGTTAAGGCAAATACATACATACCGAAAAACGGCTGGATTACCGTTTAATTGCAAATTAATAAATGAAGAATAGCACTTCCACATAACGATTATTAAAATATTCTGGAACATTCTTACATACTTTGTTTTTGTAAAATTTAACATATTGATATCCTTAAGTATGTACCAAACGATTACTGTTGAGATTGTACACAGCCGAGGTAAAGATAGTAATAGATTACATACACATGTTAAGTCAACATAAACAACTTGGTGCTTGTTTGCAGCGAGTGAATCGCGCACGCGCTTCGGACTGGATGGCCTTTAACACGCAAGACTTTGCCTATTGAAAAGGCCTATTTTTTATCCCTCTATATTTTGTCACATAACAGTAATTACATGAATATCTTTTCACATAACATCAAATCTATAAACAACGAGCGAGTTTAAATCAATGAAAAATATTTTAACGATAGCACGTACCTACTGTTTATGAATATCGTTACTTGGATTGCTATCCAAATCTAATTTTATCTATGCTTAGATAAAATTATTAGTTAAGGATATACAAGAACTACGTTGTGTTATGATCAAAATATTTGCCGAAATAAAAATAGATTTTAGTTTCAATAAATAAATGCCAGCCAAAAAGTAAAACAATCAAAATTACAGCAAGAAGTATTATCTGTGGCAGCGTCGCATGATGAGACGCATAATGGTGACGCGCACGTTATGGCGCGTTCGCGCCGGCCGACCGGCTTCGCACGTGATTATCTGCTTCCCTCTTTAAGTGTTGGAGGTTGCTGTACTTCATTAACAATTTTTTTGGTTAATATTTCTTTGTCTGAGTTCTTTTATGAATCTCTCTTCAGAACTCATCTTCACTTAACTTTATATAATATCCAACCAGTTTTACGTATAAAGTGGCATAATTTTAAAAGCTGTTAACTTTAGCTGGTATTTTAAGGTTTTCTATAAGTTTTAATTACTAGTCGATGTAATCTAATGTGAACTGTGATCTAATTATTAATCGTGCCATACTGCAATGCAGCAGTATAAAATGCTTTGAAAAAGCCGCTTGTTTCAGCGTTGCAATTGGATCTATGCGATGGGTAAAAATCCACCAAATAATGAAAATTGATGATCATGATCATCAAATCATTTTACATTCATCATATCAGCCGTACGACGCCCACTTCTGGACATAGGCCTCCCCCAAGGATCTCCACAACGACCGGTCCTGTGCTGCCCGCATCCAGCGTTTTCCCGCGACCTTAACCAGATCGTCGGTCCACCTCGTAGCGGGCCTACCCACTAAGCGTCGTCCGGCACGCGGTCGCCATTCGAGAACCTTTCCGCCTCAACGGCCATCAGTTCTCCTTGCTATGTGTCCTGCCCACTGCCATTTCAGCTTCGCAATTCTTTGAGCTATGTCGGCGGTTTTTTTTTACATTAGCATGGCAGAATGTATATAGCACAAACTTAACCAGTTAAAGTTTTAATTTGATTAAATTAATCTGTTATAATCAAACTAAATTCGGTATAACCCATAAATAAAATTCAAGCCAAATAATAGTTTTATAGCTGTATTACATCTCCTCAAAGACAGACGCTTCATTCAGTCATTGATTCACCACTGCGACGCTACAACAGGAGACTCTTTAAGCAAATACAATTTCATAATTTTAACTTAAATTAATACACTTACTTCAAGTGACTAATAAGTTAAATTGGAACCGAAGAAATATGGCAAATTTTCCATGAAGGAAGAAAATCTAATAACGCCGACGGTCAACTTCATTTGTTTTTATTACTATGGAGCTAATAAATAAATGCTTTCTTCTCCTCTCGTTTAAGTTTTAGTCTTTCAAATTATCATAAACAAAATGGACAAAATGAGTGTTAAGGAAATGCACATAGCTAATAAGAATCATACTTAACTTCACAGTTGTGTCAAAAAAATTATTAAGAATATGAATACACGAATACAGGGATAGATGTTAAAGAGAAAATTTTTGTTCAGTATAAAATTACACTGTTGCACAAAAATGATATCAAATTTTATAATACTGCGTTGCGAACGTAGTTCAAAATATACACTCTGTATGGACGGTACGGGCGAGATTTATAGTCTCGCGTCAAACCATTTTAATAATTACTGAAAATTTTCCGGCGGTTCTATTGTTTATCCTTTCTGTAATATTATTGCAGCTGGACATGGAATAAGCATCTTTTGTAAATATAAGTGTACTGACAACATATTAGCGTAACAAAATGTTTTGCTTAGTCAATTTAATTAATCATTGCACTTTATTTTTATTATTCGTTACATCTATATTAAAAACGGGTTTTGTAGACCATGGATACCTAAAGTACAGCATAGGATATCAAATCTTTGCGTTCAAGTTATACCAATGTGCCTAAGAATATGAAAGGACATCACAATGTGCGATCATAATCTGTTTCTAATTATTAAATTAATAACTAATCGACAGACGTTGTACTGTTGAAATTCAATTATTTAGGATCTTTAGTTTTTTATATTATATTATTAGTTTTTTTTTTCTAGTTTTCGGAGTAATATGGCCAATTTGTCTTTTTAATAAATTTTTTGGGACTATTATTTAACATTGAATAAACAATTAATCAAAACGGCTAACCCGTTCTTAAAAGTCAAGCAGATTTTTTTTCCAGAACATCGATTGTACATCTTAAATATCAAGCTTACAGTTTAAAATTCAATACATTTTTAAATTAATCAACAGTTAGGTACTTTCTAACTAGTTTAATGTATAAACAACGTTCTCTTCTCCTCATCAATCACAAGTTCATTAAAACACGATTCGCATTCCGGGTCGGTACAGCATGAAATGTCCGCCAATTTAGTTGATGTCGCTTTAAAATAAATATAAACATAGTAGCTATAAGTAAAACTGTTTAGGACAGATGAGTATACACTGGAAACAAATTCTCTTGATCGAGCCTTGATTACATATATCAGTCTTATATTTTTCTTTGTTTTGAGAGTCGAATTTTTTCGAAGTCGAGATGGGAATATATATCTAAGGACACGACTTCTGTTTAGAAGCATTCATCAGAAACCACGAGTATAAGGGTAAGTGATATGGACTTTTCTTATCTGAAATGAAATACGAAAATGAGATTAGGTTCTCCTTTTTGTGTGTATGTAACCGAACTCCTCAATGGGTGGACCGAATTTGATGATTTTTTTCGCTTGTGTTTGCGTTGGTCTCTGGATGGTTTAGATTCACAATTCGACCCGGTTGGTGCGATCGGGCATGGCAACGTCAGCTGGGCAGTTTTTTTATCAATAATATCTTAAAATAAGCTTTGCCTCGCTTTTCATTGTCTTTCACAATATAATGCTCCTTGGTGTTCGTCCTACTAAGTGAATGTTGTCCTTTCTCCAACTGCCTCTCACTAAATTGCCTGCTTCTTCTCCTCGTATTCCTTCCACATCCATTTCGTCCGTCTGAGGAATTCGCTGCCAGCAGAAATTAGAGATTGCCGCATAGTATCGGTTTTGAAAAAACGTGTGATGCTTCACTACACTACTTTCCTTTTTGTCTTTAGTACAGTACCGATGTAATATTTTATTCTTTTGTTTCTCTGAATATTCTGTTTGACTAGGTTAATTTAGGGGTTCCTCATTTGTATGCTACATAAATATTAATATATACATATATCATTATTGTATTTAAATATGTCCATGATAATACACATACAGAGACTGTATTTTCTTAAGTCCTTTTGCCTGTCGCGGGCTGGCTGGTAGAATGTCTCTTATTGTGTGTACAAAATATATAAATAAAAACATAAATTCGGCGCTAGCAGTTGATACTTGGCATACAGATTACAAAATTTATATATTATTTTAATTAATTTATTATGAATTAAAGTGCAAATAATCATAATAAATAGAATTTTATGGTATGGTACAAGTATATTGAAAACCGCAATAGAGTAAAGGTTATTGTAATTGTTGCTGCTAACTGTATATGGGACGGCTCGACGTCAGAGGGCAGATCGGAAGTGAGCTCGATGCGCCACTGAAAGCTGGCGTCAGCTCCCCATGACTGACACGTCCTTCCGCCAACGTTCTGTACTTTACAGCTACTATCCAGTTACCACGTATTCACATTTGCTGTAGGAAAAATACTGTGACTTTCAAAAGATTCACAAGAAACCTCTACTAAAGATTTTGATTAAATAAGGCATCACAACCCATTTTTATGGCGTCATTGTTCTCGTATTACCATTAATCCCTTGAAAGGGAAAGCAAACCGCTTTCATATATTTTGTAATATAGCGACGCGTTGGATCCGTATAAAATGAAAGTCGTGTCGCGACTTCGCGAGTCCTACGCTCTAATAAATATGGAGCTCGAATGCGACCCTAATCGGGAAGGCAAAACGGCAACAATGCAAACAGGCGTGGTATCAAATTGTCGAGCATGCAAACACATTAAAGGGCGCCGAGCAAACGACGCCTAATGATTATCTCTCTTATACCTTTAGCGTGCAAACGTAAAAAGAAACGTAAATAAATGGGATATGTTTCATTGTTCTTTGTTTCAGAAGGGCCCGGCGGCAGCTGGACGGCGGGAAATGTCGCTTATCTGACGCCGCACCTTTTGTCGGTAGGCGGTGACCCAATTCGAGTGGCACTCGGCCGCGGCTATGTTAGCGGCGCGCGCCTTCTTTAGACAGATTGCCTGCCTACTAATTCACACCAGACATATCTTCAAACAAGTGAAGTGTACTACAATAAACTTACAATTAATGTCTCGGCTAGAGCTAAATATTTAGGAACTTTGTGATTCTGCTTGCCTCATAAAGAAACAACTATTTTCTTGGAGGTATTTTAATTATCTGATTCTGTATATTTGAAGTAAAAATTCCACTGAAGAACCGAGGTATTAATTACTTAATTGCACAGGAACAAGCGCGACGTTAATTCGCGGTGGACGGGACACGAAAGGTTCTGTGCGCATTTGCGAAATGGTGCGGTATATTCACGCGATTAAAACAGCAAGTTTCTGGCGAGGCCGATCGCCGGCGCGATAGGTCGCGGGGTCAAAAATAGCGAAGGCCGTACCTGGCACCGCCCCGCGCCGCTCAATGTCAACTTTCAATCACGGGAGGGCGGAAGGAAACGGCCGGCTCCAGCTGGAGCGACGGCCCCTGCGATACCGCACAGCACCGCAATTATTGCTTTGCCCTTTTTTACGGCGCCTCCCTTGTCTCCTTGTCGTTTACATTCTGTCAAGTTAAGTCTCTGCGCGGCCTGACAAAGTAGCGACATCCCTCCCTCTGCGGCTGACATTAATACACTTAAGCCAAGGCAGTGAATCGTGGGCAAACATAATGATTATTGAATTATCACTTTTTCCCGCAAAGTTTAGCAATCAAATGCAGCACACATGAGAAGTTGCGACAAAAACCTAATAAGGCAAAGACAAGTTTTCATCATGTAAAAAGAGATAGATAGATACGTTTATTCCGGTTGTACACACATTATACATTATCATTACATAATCAAAGAAAATAACAAAATAAAATAAATAATTTCATGACACAACCAACATTGGCAGATACCTGTGTCAGCAGCAAAAGGAATAGGGTTAAGGCTCTTGCAAAAAAAAAAATTCACCCGGCAGTAGGTAAAGCACCGATTTTCAGCCATCACCCTGGCTGATGAGGGCGCAAGTGATATGAAAAAACGCAAGTCAGTGTTATATATGTGCAATTAAATTGTCAAAGAGAGTGGAGTTACAAAAAAAAGCAAATAAAATAGAAATTGCTCAAGAAAATTAGATAATAATAGTAATTCAATTAATGGATACAGAATGTAAAAAAAACTTTTAAAAAATAGTGAGGTCAGTAAGAGAAGAAAAATAAAAATGTAATTATAACAACATAATACGGCTTAAATTAGAATGGATAATTTAAGTAGATATTATGGAAAAAAAAAAAAGAGAAAACACCGTGGCTCCATTAGGCGACATTTGTTGCTGTAGTTGTAATAGGTGGCACCTGAGATTTTTTCTCAGGATAAACAAGCCAGACAAATCTCTCAGTAAAATAATAGTTATAATAGCAAAAATATGACAGGAACTTTAAATAGTATGTCAACTGTTATGAAAGCGTTTTCTATTCTAAATATAAACTGGAATATAAATAAAACTTTTATTACTTTTTGTTCCAACCTTTGGCTTCGTTGTTTGCGTAGCTGCGAGTAAAGCCTCTCCGTGCCAACAGTCGCTTTGTCAAGCGTCGAGTGACATTAGCTCGAGCCACTGTCAGATAATTTGGAAGCCAAATAAAATTATACTCAACTCTATATATTTCCTGAATTTCTCCCTGATAAATTGGACCCTCAATTTAAAATACGCTTTGCTAAATGGATTGATGTCACAATAATCGAAAGCCTCTAACTTTTAATAAGTCGAAAGTCATGCTCAAGATTTTATGATTGTGTAAATTAGCAAAATAATTTAATATTCTTAGGCATGTTTTTTTATTTGATACCAGAGTTATTATATAACCTCTGTTGCAGACTTTATGTGCACATCACCGACGGGGATTGAAAGTTTCAGCTCGAAACTTTTATCAATATGTCAATTAGTGCACAATGAGCGAAGCGTTCCTGCACAGGTGACTCGTGCCCGAGCCGTTTGCCAGCCCATTAAGCAAATAACGAGTCCATAGGATAAACTTGGAGGCAGTAAAGTTTATTAATGGCTCGATTACAAGCTCGACCCGAGGTGGAAAGAAGTGCTATCAATCAGTCAGGTGCGCGGCACCCCCTCAGTAACGCTAATAACAAAATTCCGACGCCTCTGTTTGTTTCTCCAGAAGGGGTGAAGATGAATATCCCAGTGCGTTGCCATCGGTTAGTCGTTCCACGAAAAAGGACGAATGTTTTAATCTTGGCTAGAAATCTCAAAAACAATTAAAGCCGCTTTGTTAAGGTTGACTGCACATTGTTTTAAAATGGCTTAAATAGCTGGAGTTAGTCAGAAAATTTCAGAATAAGTCTAAATAATCTTCCTTAAGTGAATTTGTTTTTTCTTCAAAATTTTAGTGACGGCCAAATGTTTTATTGATAATTTTATCCGTTTTGATATGACACAACTTAAGATAGCAGATTCAAGCGAATGCTAAATTCGTTAGTAGACTCTTGTGAGTTTAAATTCTGGCAGACTGCAACAGGCAGCCAAAATTGGGGATTTTAATTTCAGCGAGCTACGTGGATGTTGTGATAGGCAACTAAGAGCGAAGTGTCGGCCGAATAGGCAAACCCAGAGGCAGCAGAGCGCAGCTCGCCACTGTCCAAATGGCTCAATTACAGTTAATTCGCAGCGCACACACATTCTGACTGGTGCATGTGCGGCGTTGGTATAATGTATGTAAATGCATGCGACCGGCCGCGGAACCCCGCCGTTCACAATATTGCGACATTAAACGGAATATGGCCGACGAGACGGACATTTTCGACAAAAGTCGACATTTGCAAACGTTATGCAGCCACTCATCTGCATTTAACAGAGTTTCCGAATATCCAACAACTGAGCGCATTGGCATTGGCAGCACTGATTTCTTAACAAGCACAGATTCAACATTTTTCGATTTAAAAATAACAGCATTATCTAACTAAAAACCAATGCAAAAGGAACTACGTAAAAGTAGAGATTGTTAAGTATAACAGCTATTCAACCACAATCTTAATAGGCCAATTTTATCAATGTTAAATAATACAATTCAAATACCTCCTTCGATACAGATCAGTGAAAGTGCCTTTATATCACAAGCGAGCCGGGCCAATTCCAACGGGTCATGCATGATGAAACATTAACTCTGATTAAGTTAATTTATTAAGTGATTCAACTTACTAATAACTATACGTTACATTTTATTTATCACGTATATTGGTATATATTTTATTTGGTCATCACCGATGAGATCAAAATAACATCAAAGTACAGAAATCATTTCGCCTAGTTTCGGATTAACATCAGAAACTCTAGTCCCGTTCTCTATTATAAAACATGATTTTTAACATTGATTAAAAACCAGTGCTGATATAACTTTTGTGTATATTTTTGGTCTGCAGTATTGCACGAGTTACGAGTATTGTCACGCTATTTTATAGCGGTCTAAAACCGAAGTGAAGTGATTAACAACTTTAGGTAAGCTCTGATTATTAACTCCTGGAATTTATCGGTTTTGCGAACGGAGGAGTTACAACAAACAGAATATAGTAGCATAGCCAGGGTTTATAGACTCATATAATAGACTCAATCATTGCTGAAATGACAGACAACCAAATAAACAGAATGAACTTCTAATGAATAATTTAGTTCATTATAGTTTAAACATCATTTAAGGCCTTACAATTGTGTTGAAGAGACTTTAAGCATTAAACAAATAAAACATTAGATCGCAAAAGAAAATCAGACCTTTAAAATCTTCGTGATATTAAATAATACCACGAAGATATCTCCTTATGTGCTTTTTAAAAATGAAATGCGTCAGCCATACTCAAGTTGAGCCCTGAATTCATGCTAATGGTTTCTTCCTCGTGTCGTGTTCTCATTAAAGTATTTGGTAACTCGGTAGAAGCTAAAGCAAGCTGCCTTCAGGCTTAATAAGACTTTCAACTTTACGAGACAGATAAGTCTAGGGAATGGACAAAATGAAATTGTTCGGGTCACCTTCATCTGCATTTTAATGTAAGTAGTAAGGACCTACCTGCCCGCAGCGGACTTGGTAGCTACTAAATCGAAAAAAAAATTATGAACTAAAGAAAGAAATAGTTGAATTTTAACTTTCTTACTAAGGATAGTCTGTATGGCAAAGGTCAAGTTTATTTTAAAGGTCAAATAAAAGAAGTTGAAAGTCATCCCTAGCGAAATGTGTGCCCAACTCATAAACTATTAAAAGTTACTAAGGGTAAAAGTCTAAAAAACTACCAAAAAAGATTATAGGACAACTGTCCGTCAGTATGCCTTTATGTATGATCATTTTTTAGGATCGCAGAAATAATCAGGTTAAAATTATTATCAGTTGCTTAGGTCTATGGTCTCTTAGGAGGTGTAAAAAAACAAGCTACACCAACGCAATAAGAAACACGCTAAATGTGGTTACTTCATCTTATACCTAGCTGACGAGTTTCTTGCGCCCGCTTTTCTTGTCAGTTAAAAGACGTCCTGAATAGTTGGTAGATTAATAATATTGGACAATTCAAAGGAACTTATTTTAAATTAATTTGAAAAAAAAAACAATTATTAACAAAATCTAATAGAATACTTTCCGTTGTCCAAGGATCATATTTGGCGATACGCAATCTCGCAACACAAATTACGAATCCAATAGTCATTAGTGGTAACTATCTATATTATATCGTAAAAAAATTAACAATTAAAAATTGAGTAAGTAACCCTGATGTACAAAAATTGACCTTGACTTTGACCCGAGGCGTAATCTTACCTTTGGCTTTTATTGGAAAAAAGGGTTTCAAGTACAAAATTAAGTTTATTCCTCAATAAGAATTATATTTTCATTAGATGGAGGTCCAATGCTTTCGTAGAAATTAACTTTTGTAATTTTAAATTATTAAGACGAAAGTTCCATCCAACAATTAAAATTACTTAGCTAGTAACCTACCTACTGTTAATGTTTTTTCGTTTCGGGACTAATTTTGAGGAAAACATATAACATGCTATAGCGCATTTTTACTTAGATTTTTTATCACTAATGGTGCCACGAAAACGATATTACGTCTTGTCTTTTATTTTTCTTATTTAACAAATATATTGCGATTAAGAAATAGCGCGATTTACTTGTAAACAGAAAACTTAGCAAAACTCTAGTTTTAGTTTGTATAGAGTTTTTAACGTCATGCAAAAAACATGAAAAATGCATTTTTTATAGAAAGTAAGTGATAAAAGTTATAAACCTAACTTCAATAAGTTCTATAGACTCTTGAACCTGCGCTAAAAACATTGCAGGAATATTATAACACCAATTATTGTACATATTTTAATACCTTTCACCCACTGTATAAGTACGGTTAAAAAGGCAGTAAGTACCTACCTCTGACAACGTATATGCCAAATTTCACGCTAATCGTATGGTCGAAAGCGTAAGGAATATGCTCACTTTGGCAGTTATAATTTTAAGTTAAGGATAAACCAAAAAACACTATTTTGTATGCGTAAATAACTACGGTCAAATCAGATTTAACTCTTATCCGCGTTTGTATTTTCAGTGCCGCCCCCTAGGGGAATTCAAGGCAAACCATTGTTTTATCCAAGGCATTGTCATGGTGATTCATTTTTCACAACAATTTTAGCCGTTTTACAATAAAATGAAGTTAAATCGTTCAACATTCAATAGATTTCATCAAATTAGTAGGAATTTTCTATGATAACTTAGTTTATTAGAATCTTCTAATCTTTACAATACATCAGAATAATTTTAGTAATGGTGTGCCTTAAAAACACGACCAAAATTGACTAATAAACGCATTAATTTACTGATAGCATGCAGTAAGCCATTACATAAAACCTGATATTCATGTTTAACTATCTCTACAATACAAAGAAAGAGCTAAAAGACTGAAATTGAGCATCGTACGTGATGTCAAGAGAGGTTATGTTCACGACAAACAAAAATATTAAGGCGTTTACCTCGTTTCGTACACTGTCCGGAGGCTATATCACTGTAATACTGCACAGTTTATTACACACCGATGCAACAATATAAATTTTAGTTAAATAATACGTTTGCATCACAGAAGTAACAAAATAAAACGGAAAACATTGAAAGCGGATAAGAAGCGGCGACACGAAACGGCAAGCTAAGTAGCAGCTGACTACAACTGACTGACAGATGTGACTTTGTACTAGCGTAGAGTATGCATTTCAATAACATCCATTTCAAATTGTTATATG
The DNA here is from genome assembly GCA_927399485.1 of Calamotropha paludella. Classification (NCBI taxonomy): domain Eukaryota; kingdom Metazoa; phylum Arthropoda; class Insecta; order Lepidoptera; family Crambidae; genus Calamotropha; species Calamotropha paludella. The sequence goes on along the minus strand of OV656807.1, from coordinate 19,225,432 downwards.
AGTCATGTTATAAAGAATGCTTGTCTTGTGACTTTATTTTCAGTACTAAATCTACTTATCTATATTGAAACGCTTTTGAAGATTGGTATAAATAAAAGCTTTCAAATAGTACACATCAAGAATAATAATTTTGAATACTTTTACAATATCGATTACTACCTTATTTTTCATTTAGGAATGCTAGTATTATAATTTATTGGAAAAGAAATATTATTAGTACCCCATGACAAGGTTAGTTGCATAGCTGCGCGACGTGGAGGAGTAGTGTGGGCGCGCACCGACAGCGACGGAGCAGCCCTCTAGCGGACATATTGCGAGTTATCGATTCTCCGTACGCGCCAGCCGCCATTGGTTCAGCCCCGTAATTGGTTTATGTTGCTCGTTCGTAACATGAATTCAAATTTAGCGCGCTCAGGGGCTCTCCAATGAACACAGGCAAAGTGTTTGTGCAGAAATTACCCGATTCGGATAATAAAATCTAGTGAAATACTATTCGAACATTGTTTTATACTCGCAAGTCTTAAATTTCAATAATGGTAAAAGGCTTGCCTGGAGCGTACCTATATAGGCAACGTTTGAGTGGACTAATAAAATAATGGTGAATGTTTTCGCGAAAGTAGATTTGTTTATTAATTATAATGAATATATGAAGTTTAGTCAAATAATAAATAGGTACAGACAACAGCACGTCAATGATCCACAAACTGTTTTGTTTTTAATTGATATTGAACTTTGTATAGGACTTAGCTGAAAATCGAATGGAGAAATTTGGTAGTTTCCTAAAGGTTGATGTACTGTAACTATACATAGACTATACATAGTTATTTCTAAGCACTCTATAAGTAGAATGATTCCCCACGACCACGATTGCGAAACTTAAGCACCTTTTAGAAGGGCCGGTTTTCGGATGGGTGGCAAAAAATGTTATTGATATCTTTTCTACTAGGTACAGTCGATAGCACATCAAGCTATACACTTTAAAATGAAATAATACGTCCAATAATTTTAAGTATACAATCTAAATCCACCCGGCATTGAGTTTGATATAAAGCTATAAAATTCGGTGAAAAAACCATTCGTGAGCGGAAACGTTTATGATGGTCAGTTAGCTGTCAAACAAAACCAATATCGATAAAACATTCAAATACAAATATAACTCTGAGATAGCTGGTAGAAGACAACAAATGAGACATTAAACGGTCAGGATACAAAACAACTTAAAATTCAAGTAGGTATGTACATTTAAGAGCACTATAATAAATTAACATCTTTTCGTTTTGTGCTGTGTTATTTTTATCACATCAACCAAATGACGTCCTCTGCTGTATGGAAGCCTCCCCCAAAATATGGGATACTTTTGCCGTAATTTTTACCCTTGGCAGACTAGTTGGAGAAAGCAGTAAAGACCATCAGAAAACATTTATTGTGTTCTGCATGACGTATATGTACGGCGGTTACCTTCAGTGTCATAAGTCGTCTCTTGTGATACTCTTTAAGTATGCTGTTCTACGTTACCAGACAACACGGCGACTTTTTGTTGTTTTAAGTTGTTTCTACAGTCTTTCAAATTTTGTACAAGCTAATGTCCGAGAGGTCTTCGGTGTAGAGTCGGGTGAGCTTTAGCTCTGGTGTCTTGAGCAGTTTGACTAACAGGCTGACACCACATTGTAAAAGCTTTCAATCTTACTTAAAATCTCGTCATAGAGGAGACCGTGCTGCTGCTGTAGGTCTTCCGTTTTGTCAGCTGACTTTGTTTTTTGTTTGTAAAGGTTTATTCAAATGTAAGTCAGGAATAAATATAAATAAATTACAACTTATTGTTTTTTGTTTTTCTCAATATAATTACATGTAATTCTCTAATCACTAAGTAAATATGAGGAAGCTGAAATTGACTCAGAAGTTGAGGATTTAAAATTTCATAAACTATTGTTCCTAACATCAAAGGTAATAAAACAACATCTCACATTTTTACTCTCACAATTAAATATTGAGCTGGTCAAATATATCAGATTATTTGGCTACCTGGTTAACAAAAGCATACTTACAAAATTAATAATACTTGTCGCCATTGAATATCAGGTCCAATTGGTATGAAAATTGGTCGATGTTCTTTAACATTGCTTATACAGGCTGAATCATGAGTTTGTCGTTATATCACTATTGTATTTAAATTAGTGGAGAAACGAGCTAACAGTCGTTCAGTAGGATACGATTACAGGTTTATCATCTTCCGCAAGGGCCGGTATAATATGAGTAATTAATTTATTAATTTATTTATGTACACTATGATATAATCGACATAATGCTCTTAATCTAATTACAAAAAGGATTTTATACAGTATGATATTTTGTTATAGTTATATAACAAAATATTGCTTTCAATAACTTGGACTTTCGCCTAATTTACATAACAAAATGATATAAAACTATTTTCGAGTTGACTGCAGATCAGCGTTGCCAGACGTCCCGATTTTGGCGGGACGTCCCGATTTTTAAATCAAAATTAAATGTCCCGCGCGGGACAAACTCAGTCCCGCTTTTCGGGAATAACTCGGCCGGAGTATAACTCTCAGACTATTGTTTGAGACACAACATTTTTTGACTTTGTTTTTTGTTTCTTATTATTTTTTTATTCAGAAGACGACGATGGTTATCTTTGCTATATATAATTATGTAAACATAATAAAAACTCAAATAAAAAGATAAATATTAAAAAACCTCTGATTTTATACGTCTTTTTTACTATGTCCCTCTTTCGATGAAAGAGTCCCGCTTTTTTCACTCATAAGTTTTATAATCCCGACTTGCCAAATAAAAAATCTGGCAACGCTGCTGCAGATGTACACACATATACAAGTATACACATAGACAAAAGTCTACCAATTCATATATCTTTTAAGGGCAAAGTTGCAGTTCAGACCATTAAATTAAATGTTTTTTTTTTTTCATTTATAGCTATAATCACTCAAGTATAAGCAGAAACATAAACCAATACTGACAGTGTATGTAGGTATTCACTAAGTCTGCAGTCAGAATTATAGCTTCACAATATCAATTATAATAAAGTATCTCAGGCTCGTTCGAGGTTCGGGAGACACGTTGAGACGTTAGCAGCAATAACAATTGTTAGCATCCACCAAATCACAACAGGCTCGCGTGGTAGGATATGTTCCATTCACATTCCACGCATATCTAACCGAATCTAACCGATCGGCACCTTTTGTTTGTGGCGACTACATCTTTATAGGCACATCGACTCTAAACTATCACAATTAATAATATGTCTAACTGGTGATGTACGCGTATCTATGTATGTTCATTTCTCATTACTTCTAAATTACTTATTTTAATTTGACAAATGAGGTATCGCTGGTTAGTATAGCTTCAAAGACGATGCCCTGGTCACATTAAATTTAATATGGAGTTTCCTAAAGAAAAAAATATATGTGTTGGTTATTATTTGAAGGTCTTAATCGGCACATTTCGAAAATGTCTATATTACTAGCTGTTGCTCGCAGTTCTGCTCGACTCGAGAATTAGAAATAATTTCTAATATCAGATCGTATATGTGAGCAAAACATGTTTATATATATTTAATAAATACGTCAGGAATTGGAACATTAGTGAGCACTCTGAGATATGTTATGTGGCCTACTCATCATCGTGATTAGCTAGAGCACGGATAAAAGCCAAGCGAAGTTTTCATGAAATTTGAAGATCCAACTCTAAATGCAGATGGTGATAGGCTTGTTAGATTTGAATCTTGTTAGACTGAATTTCTTAATCGTATAACGATACGACGACGTAAGCGATCGTAAGCGAGACCAAGACCACAGCTATTCTCTGAACATCACTATAAATATGAATTATATACATCAAAATATATTACGCGTATATTGTTTATTTATAATATATGAAAAATATTAAATAGTTTGTACATAACAGTTTCAGAAAAAAAAATTGTTTCATAATTTTTACAATGTGATTTCTCAATAGTCGGATTTAGAACTTACTTATTATAATAATTGTTCATCACAGTACCCGATTTCAGTTCTCATTATTGATATTGACCCAATGTTATTAATAACGGCCTTATTAATCATTCGGTCCATAACATATAGTCACGTCGATTGACTCGATCTACAAAGTGGGTAATGTCGTTTTTCTTATGTTGCAATTGGATTTTGTCATATAATAATAAGACAGAATCTCAGGACAGAATCCAATTGCAATAAAATATAGAATAAGACAATAAAAAAGGTTAAAGAAGGTTGCAATCAAAAATGTTATAACTATTCCTTTTTTGATTTCTTCGACTCTACTAAATTTTTTTTTCAAAGCTTGATGGGCTGAAGAATTGAACCCTACCCTACAACAAACATAAAAATATAATTAATAAATAGCATTATAAAAGTACGCAACGTAGATCCTCGTAGCAAATTACTCTTGAACTACCACATTCCGTTTCAATTGAATTAATGGATGGAAGCATCATTAGATGCTTTACACCAAATATATCTCCGCAAATTCCATTGAAAGAGGAACTAAAAATTTGCGATAAATAATGTAAATTTCATATATGAGAGAAGGTTGATTTGTTTTGAACAACGCCCCGTGCACAAAATTGGGGGGAGGCGTGGGGACTGATATTTATGCGCGTTAATAAGAAGCCGAGCTCCATCCAGCCAGGCTGCCTATTTTACTTATCTTTATGTATGTGACTGTACTTCGGAACAGTCACCTGGTTAATTATTTAAAGTATATGTGTGTTAGTAGTAAGCAAAGTTATCTGTTTATTTTTTATGGTGTCTGATAAGACCACATTGGATCTTTCTTCAATCTTTCCAATCAGTTGTTGATATTTTTCCGGTGACACCTTCATTACTGGAATTGTTGCCGTATAAGTCAGGAGTGTTCCGAAAATGTAGCAAAATATCTATTATTTTAGCTAGTAAATATCATAATATTGTCTAGTAAATATTGAACATTGCTTAAGCGGAGCTTACTAAATTATTAAGTATAAGTAAATCCGAAATAGCAACGGTGTTACATAAATCCAAACCTGACAAAAGAAATAGTTTTCTTCATTGACGTGACCAAAAATCAAAAGAAAGAACTGGAGTCTTAGCGACACGACTGCAAATATCGATGATTGCTGAAAGTATTAACGTAAATTAAAGGCCGTTCCGAGAATTCTGAACACTCTTCTTTAGCATCAAATGTAGCGTAAACAGTGTAAATGGTCGGCCTTTATCAACGTCCAAGTTTCTACATACGCCCTATAGTAATATCATAAACATAATATGGAGACTACTCGTCACTAACCTAATTTTGCGTGAGATGTGTAATGCTTGTTTGTCCAATAAGTTTCCATTATTTGGATCATAGGTTCTTGTAATTGTCAAAATGAACCCAGATAATTAAAACCATATTTTTTTATTCTAGGTTCAAAGAGCAAGTAAAACTGGTTTCGTTAATATGACCATGACAAAGATTTTTGGTTTGGATATGTTTGTTTTAGTCTAGCTCATTGTTAATACGCATCATACCTAAAAAATGTATAAAACTTTTTTTACTGAATAGTCGAAATGGATGAAAAATAAAGAGAAAACCTTTCAAACTCCACTTAAAAAAGGTTAATTTAAACCTGAGAACTGGAATGTAGTACCAAAATGTAAATTAACTTCAGTTCTTCTCGGATTCACTAATGGTTTTCTCACACACCTTTAAAGAATCCGAGAAAAACTAAATTTTGTGGCTTTATTAACTATATATTTTTTTTAAACTAAATCCTCCACGGATTTCCTCCTCGAAAAGACATTTCCTGCTACTTTGTTACACTTGCTAACATTCGTGTATGTTCAGGAATACTTAAGGATTAACAATACACCATTATTACCGACTGCCACATTAAAATCCGGCAAAACACAAATTTTAACAAGAAATCCAAAACTGCATAAGTGACGCCACGCTCACGCTTAATGTTTTAAGACTGCAACAGAGATTATAAACGCGTTTTGTTTTAAAGATATTTCTTTAAAACCCTCACAGTTTCATAGAAGAAATATAAGCTTTGAATACTTATGTGTTTTGTTTGCACCGTTGCCTGTTCAAAGTGAATTTGAATCAGATTTTGAAAGTAGAACAACAGATCATGGATACGAGGCGAGATGTAGAAGGTATCATTTTTTACCCCTAGAAAAGAGACGACCAGTATCCGACATTTGTAGTTTATTGAAAATTGCTAATGCCACTGTAGATTGTTCTGCTTTATTAGAGCAAATAAACATTTAGGTTCCGCGTAAACTACCGGTGAGGCATATTCAGCCTCTGGCGATACCACGCGTCAATACTCTCTTCTCGTATAAACTCTTTTTTTATGCGAGCTAGCAATTCTTTCAACGACATGTCAAAAAGCGGTGGCGAGTTGGAATTATTTAGTAGCAAGCCTAAAGATGTGGTGAAAATTTTTTCTTAAAAATTTTAACGGCACATATCCTTAAAATTATATATAATAAATAGTTTGATTGGCTTTAATTGTTTTATGTAGTTATATTAATTAAGTCTTTACAAAGTTTTGTATTAATTAGTTTTATAAGATACGCTGCTGGTATTCTGAATAAAATCAAATAAAAATAAAAAGCAACCAAAAGTAACAATGATTTCTTTTAAATTTAATTTTTAAAATCAGAAGTGTACGCTTGCTTGCTTTAGAATACTTATGTTCAGTAGATATGTTATATCTCATCTTAAATATATATGCCGACAGTTTTATCATAATATCTTTAGAAAATAGATATACCTAACCATTACCTACGTTTCAGTGTTGAGACTTATTATTATTAATACTCCCTGTGCAGCTTTCTTTGCCCTTTAAATTGCATGTGAATCTTTTCCCTACATATTACGTAAACTATAGGACGAAGTGAGTATATAAGAGTGAAATAGTGCTTGAATTTTATTTTTAAAAGGCGATGTTACCATCTTTATCGTGGAAATAAAAGAGAAACGCTAATAACTTGAATCACAAATACATGGGAGTAATACTGGTGGTTCATTTGCCTGTGAATATAGTTCTAACGTGACAGTTGCCCGAACAAACTGTTAGGGTAGAATGAGGAAAATAAGTAACACAAATAACGAACACTGTCGGCTATTTTTCGTAGCGCGGAGACTATTAAAAACAAACAAGCCTCGAATACGGGTGTAACAGAAGGACAGAAGTGCTAACATTGCGGATAATAAAGGAAGTTTTATAACGCACCGTATAATAAGCCTTTATGTTGTACAAGTATGTCCAGCGGTAGCCAAGTCGTATTTGGTTTTGAGAAGGTTCCAGGTTCCAAGGTTTATGATGTTTCTTTATTTGTAACACTATCATTAAATATTATTAAACATTATGCGTTCTCGTACATGACCGACTTTTTGACCGATTATTTCGTAGACTTTCAAGTAGTATGCATATATAATAGCTTTTACTCGCGGCTTCGTCTGCAATTTTTTTTCAATAAAAAGTATCCTATGTTACTTCTAATACCTCCAAGAATATATGTACGATGTTTCATGATGATCGGTTTAGTAGTTTTTGCGTGAAAGCATAACAAACAAACTTACATTCACATTTATAATATTAGTAGGGATACAAATAAAAAGTCAAGTTATTAGTTTCAATTATTGCTTAAAGTTAAGAAAAGAAGAAATAAAAACGGAATTTAAAAAAGTTGGTAGTTGGTAGGTACTTCATACCAATCACTTGATACTTGGTAGTCGTAATATGCAAAAACGTTTATCCCAAATATTCTAAATACTGGCCCTGATCTCAAGAAAACAGTTGGAATATAATAATTTTCGAATTTTAAAAATACTTTTATTTTATTATTTTAAGTTATTATTTACAGATTTGAAGTCAATTAATTTTTATTCATTAGTTCGGTTATAATTATAACGCGTGATTATAATTATAACCGATATGATACTTGTTCTGTACAATGATTAATGGTGTGTTGCCGAGCTATAGTGTATTGATTATAAGGATCATAGCAAGACGCTGCGAATATATTTATTCATAGGTAATAAAATTATTTTTTTGAATGGGGTTTTAATTCAGCTATAGCTAGTTAATAAAGAGATTACAATTATCAATTCAATCGATTATTAATTCGTTTAAAAATTTGAAAGTAAATAAAATCAATATGCTATTTTATCTTAATATTAATAAGAAATTCATAAAACTGGTAGCTTAAATTTATTAAAAGGAAAAATCATTTTTCATACGAAATATTTCGAAAAGGTTTCCACTAACTTATGCATCTTTCATAAGTATGTACAATTTTTAAAGACATACTTTCCTAATTTTCAAATATTGGACTTGTTTGATTCTTTCGTACTTTAGTACTTGGATTGGTTTCGGGTTCTCTTTAGGTTTGAGTTTTGTTCTCAGTAGTTAGGCCAGGCACATCAGTGGAACTCTAATCATGGAGTATTAGTCTGTCTGTTGCGTACTGATTACAGAAGCTGATATTTTTAGTACAATTTCATTCCTATTTTGAGCATTACGTTTCCAGTTCTAAATCTAAGAGAACTGCAACAAGAAACCCATTTGATGTAAAGATTATACTTGTTCTTTTTAGCTGTTTGCTTAGGTATTTACAATAATCGTACAGCTAAAAGCATAAAATACATGAGTACACTTTTAAATTAAATTAATTTTGTGAAAATAATAATATCTTGTCTATGACAGAATTAGCCATTCTAAATCGCTTGCTTTGATAATAATAAGTACAATTCACTTATTAATTAGGGTTCCGAACCTCGAAAGATAAAAAACGAAAAGATCCGTCCGTCTGCCTGTCTGTCAAGACTCTTTTTCTCAGGAACGCGTTGAGGTATGAAACTGAAATTATTATCAAATACTTATGTCTACTGTCCTTTGGAGCTGTGAAAAAATCAAACTTCTAAGCCAACACAATCAAAAGATACAGCCGTTTATGCCGCAAATTTCCGCAAATTTTCAACACTTAATCAAAACCTAAAGGGTACTTTCCCGTTAACTCAGAATCTTGAAATTTTATAAGAAGCAACGTCTTATAGCACAGATAAAGGGAAAATTGCGAAAATCGCAAATTTTTAGTTATATCATATAATAAAAATATTTTTAATAATTTAAACTTACTACCCTTTTCCTCATGAACGCGTAGGGGTGTTAAATTGAAATTCATATTAAATACCCAGGTCTATAATATCTTTAAGCTGTATCCAAATTAAACTTCTATGTCAACGCATTCAAAAGAAACAGCAATATAAGCCGCATATTTTGCAAACTCGCAACTACTCGCAAGGAAATCAAAACCTAAAGGGTACTTTCCGTCGATTTAGAATCTTGAAATTTGGCATGAAGCAATGTTTTATAGCACATATAAAGGAAAAATTCCAAAAACCTTAAATTTTTACTTACATCACATATTTTTTAACAGGTTTTTACGGAACCCTCGGTGCGCGAGTCCGACTCGCACTTGGCCGGTTTTATTTTTGTATGAACTTTATCATAGCTAAATAAGAACAATCACTACAAAAAAGCCATACAATAAAACTAACGAAAACAAAATGGTGTAAGGGAATTGTCAACAAAACTGTCCATAACAGCATTACGCATTGACTTAAGGATTCGAGGGGACACACGACAAAAGGTTTCGACTTTATTTAAATCTAATAACCGAAGCTATGTTTTGAAAAGGGGTGAAGGAACGAGGGAACGCTCCCAGTCGAGATGGGCCGCAGCCCACCGATTTCCTTAAATTACATCTCGCTTTGTTTCACAAATCGTCCAAGAAAATAATCCTGAAAGGAAGAGGCGGGCCAAGGTGGTTCTATGCGGTATTTATGAACTTTCTAAATAAACACCGACCCCGGACAGAGAATAAACAAAACTATTCAAAGGATTTTTGTTCGAGCTGGCATTATTAACGTTCTGTTGTTCGAACACTTTGATTCGGTCATAATTCTGTACGTCCGATTATATTACATAATTTCTTTCGTACAACTTTTCGCGAACGTTTGCAAAACGTTCAATAACAAAGTTATCATCAAAGAAAGAAGAAAATCCGTCAGAAGTAACTCGAAAGTTGTCGAACAAGAAATTACACGATACGCGTTTATTTGAGGGAACATTATTTAAATGAAGATTTTTCAAAGCGAAAAAGTTAGGGGGAGGTCGTTTCGCGTTCGCATGCATCGCGTGCCCCGGCACACCGCCCCGTGTGTGGTAAACTTTTGCACTTTGCAAAATGCATAAGAAGTTCGAAACATTCAGCTAGGGAGTCGCCAGTTTTTAAGAATTCAGCGATTTTTCTCGACGTTATTAAATTCGAATGGAACACACTCGTCTAATTCGCGAACCGTGCTACGGTCATTACGCAACGTTGAACAAAGTTTCGAATAGCTGGAGTTTTCAAAATGCGAATTAGAGCAAATAAGATAGCTCGGGCAAATTTATTTTGCTGGAGGGTAGTTGTGAATTTTGCACGGGGCGGTGCATTATGCGGCGCACGTATAGCGCTGTCTGCACGGCGCGGCGGCAGCGGCACGAGCCGGCCAATATTCTGGCGGCAACGTCGACTATCCGCGCTCTTTTATCACCAAACTTCATTTATTATTTAACGGCTCTGTGTACTGGAACCCACTCAGCGCCACACGTAAGATTCACTCAAGTGTTACTACTCGCTTTCATGACGGATCGACGAGAAGCCAAGGCGATTTTACTAAAAATTTGTATTTCATTCGGATTTTAGTAAACTCCACAGACAGGAAACGTTTAATCCGAAAAAGCAATCTCCAAAGAGGCAATAGGATGAGGATTCCGTGCATATTTATTGCCGGTCTCTAAACCGTTTCTCGGGTAATTCGGTACAAGCAAAGCGACATTATTTTTGTAGTAATTTCGGCGAATGTCCTTTAAAATATTCAGAGCGCTGTAGCTGAGCCCATTAACGTGCCCGAGCGCAATTCGAAGCGGGGACTCGTCCGCAAATGGCGGCGATATCATTAACTTGACCCCCGCAACTATCCGCCGTGTCGCCCCGCAACTTTTTCCCGATATTATACCACAGGGACATTTGCGAAGTACACTACCAAAAAAATGTTTAGACCCATTTTCACATCCGTCTAGAATTGCATTCCACTAATATACTCTACACTATTAGCGTATGACAATCACGTTGTATTTCCAGTAACTAATGCTACAAACTTCTTTTTTATGAATACATATAGGATTCTTTTAATTTACCAACACATCAACTTTTCATTTCAATTTTGTTTATTTTGACTCTAAACTCTAAATAACAAAAAAAATAAATTATTTTATTCAATGGGTCTTTTTTTAATTCTCTTTTTCAAAATCAAAGATGAATATAATATATATAAATAATGAATCCATCTGGGATAATTTAAAAGGAACAATAACAAAAAGCAAATATCAAATTTATTTCCCAGTCCTGAGATAAAGAATAGATTACAAGAAATTTTCACAAGGAAAAGAAGCTCCCCATCTTCCGCCTATAAGATATGTGGCACGATACAAGGATAGGTGTACAGAATTTCTAACTAAATTTCTCAGCTAAGGAGATAATGTGAAATTGCATCAAGTTGCCCGTAGAGAACAATCTTGATTTAATGTAGAATAATTTAGTTTTAGTATCAAATCAGAAAGAAATGGAGAAACATTTTCGACATCCCAATTTAGCTTTTAATTAATTTATATTAATTTCAATTATAATTCAAAGAAAAGGAGTGAAGCACAGAATTATCATACACAAAATAACAATTCTTAAATCGTTTTAAATAAGTAAAGTCTATAAGAGCGCTAAGTTCATCCCTTTTTTAATTTGTCGATTTGATTGTAATATTCACAAAAATATATTCTATTCCTTCACTTCAATCACTGAATAAAACGCATACTTGCATAAAGATGTTCTTTTAGATATGGAGAGCAAATTATAGGGCACTTCGTAACATCATGAATATTTGAATTTATAAACTTTAAAATGCAACCTCTTTCACTTTTATATATGTGAATTGTCTTGGTCTTGCCTCATTACACACGTAGATTGTCTTAAATTCAAATTTCAACAAATAAAAACGGAGAGAGGAGTTCTTTTACTTTTATAACACTTAAATTCATTTTTGACGATTTCTCAATAGATATAGCTAGTAAGATATTTTATATTTTTACATGGTGTTAAACAGGTCCTCTCCAAAATTCTCTGGTTATGCACTGGTATTTGATATTTGTATTATTTTCTTTATAAATAAGTTTCAAACAGCTCCTAAACTCATACGGATTATTGCCAAAATTAGTACATATGCAAATCTATCCGATTTCAAATGAAGGAAAAGCTACCACAAAGGCACCAAATGATAGGTTAATTTGCAAGATAATTTGTTTTTCAAATATCGCATAGAAACGAAGAAGATTAAAGTGATGAATCTCTTCCGAGACTCGTTATTTCAAGTTATCTGTGAAAATAGATTAACTACGTAGGTTGTTGCGACGTGCAACCGCTAATTAAGGCTGATGCACCATCTTGGACGGACGTGACGTCATAAGGTTTAAAAATGCATCAGTCCACCCCACTTAGCCTCCCGCCTCTTTTCTATGAAGAAATTGTGTTTGCCCTTGCTCTTAATATGAAAATATGGCTTACTACAAAGAATCGTCCATTTAATTTGCATTAGTCTGTTCGTTCATGCCATAAAGCTTGCCTAGGTACAGAGATTTACCCGGCCATAGTTAGCTGCACGCTATTAATTTTAATTACTACTGTAATCACGAGATTCTTTTGAAAATAGAAATTTTCAAGGAATATTTGTTATCATTGCTAGCAGGGAAATCAGATTTGAATAGAGGTTCCAAAGCTGAATAGTAGAACTGTCCGTAATTGTAAAGCATGGTATATATTAGTCGTAGCAGATTAAAGTTACTTTTGGGCTTGTATAAGAGTAGTCGCCATCCAAGCTTTGGTCCGGTCCCGGTAAATTACAGACTGTCTCGACTCGAGTAACCTGTTGACACTTTGTTAAGTCATGGTGTCAGAGGCCTGTTTGCTTTGTACACAACTTGAACTCTCATTATGCTAAGCCACATAGCGGCTGCATCTCCATTGCATATTTTCAGTTAAATGCTTTTGAGTAGCATACTTTTAATTAACATACAATTGTGTCCTTTGTCTTTTATGTCAAATCTCAAAAATCAGTGAATTTTGCGAGAGTTAACAGAAAGCTTCTCCATTTGATAACAATGAGATCTTTGTGTACAAAGATACCAACATAGATGAAATCGCATTTTTATTAAAGTCTTAAGCTCACGAGAGAATAGCTAGATCTTATCGAAGTCTGACTGGCGCATTTTCTTAGTACACGATAACTACTCTACACAGACACGTGATACATGCAAATAATTTCAGAAACTACATCCTGAGTCGTTTCATCGGCTGAGGGGATGCAACTCTATACGGCGCCAGTCGAGTTCAGAATTTCATTCTTTCCCAACACATATCTCGACTTCGTCCGGAATCTACTTTACATTTCTCATCCTAATGGCCATTGAGAGAAAATTGGAAAAGAAGTTTCATGTACGCGTTACCAGACCTCGCGGAAGGAAACAGTTTTGGAAAGTATCGAGATTTTAAACAACTTTAACAGTGCTGAATCTTCTTCGTTATAAATTTAAGTTACTAGTGTAAATCTTCTGGCGAAGTGATATGTGAGGCATATGGTTTTTGGTTATTGGACGAATATACAATATATTATTTATTATTACCCAAACGTATGCAGTATACATTGCACTTCAAAGGGGCTAAATATTTTGAGTGCAATATACTCATAAACACGAACGATATGTTTAATTGTCATTCCGCGTGTTCAAAATATAGGTTTATATTGTACAACCCTTAATTATTCTGCAATTTAAAATGGCCAAACCGCATTGTAATAAAGCGACTAAATTCGTTGACATTTCGTGCAACGCAAAAATCCCCTAACCCCCAAATAATTATGTGTAAGTTGTACCTCAGGTGAAAAATGTATAGACGATGCAATGTTTTCCAGGAATCCAATTGTGGGTTGAGGGGAGTATAATATGTGGCAAACGCCCTACCAAGGGTTCTCGTATGAGGTACCTATGGTGGCGATGACCCCTATCGATTAATCCATTCCAAGAACGCAATTGCAAATTGACTGACATAATACTTTATAAACCTATTACTTCTTTAAATGTTTATGATTCTTTGAAACTGGTTACTTTTGCACTGGGGGTTTTAATCAATTGCTCTATAACCGTTATAGAGCAATTGATTAGAAAGAAAACGTTTATAATATTTATAGAAAAACCTAACATTAGTTATCGTTTCTCTGATACTAAAATTCTTAGAATGTACAGTACTAGTTCTTTCCTATTGTAATCGGCTACTTTTTTTTTTGTGTAAAAGTTAAAATTTCAGTAATCTGTTTTTGACGTGACAACGTCTTATAAATTGGTTTGCCGGGTGACACTTCAAGAAACTGCGTTACGCTCCGCTCACGTTATGCGCTTACAATGAGAGCGAGTGAGAGGCACGCGTCCCTTCCACTCGGGCATGGTTAGCCCGCCTAATAGCGAGAGAGACAGACATAAAAAGTGGAAGGGACGCGTGCCTATAAATTAATGGTTTAAATATAATTCTTTGTATAAATAAATGTTTTAAATTGTTACTATTATTTCATCCTTCTTCCTACTATACGAATGAATATTCACATTAAAATTATTTTACCACTCAAAGTCGTTGTCACGTAAAACTTTCGCCCGTATACCGACTTTACAGGCAACCAACCAGTTTTTTCACCTTTTTAAATATTGCGAGTAAAAAATAATTATTACATGTAATAAGGTGTCAAACTAAGTGTTTTACAAAGATAATTAAGGAATTAGGTTAAGATGTTAGATAAAAATGAATAAAAAAAATGTGAGATCTGTGAAAAAAATAAAAAACTACTGTTTTTCATAAAAAAATTATAAGAAATCTTACAATTTAGAAGTAAAAGGATACAAACTCGTGAACACTGTTAAAAGAAACATTGGAGTTCTTTACATTTAAAACTACTGCTTTTAAAGAATAACGCTGTGTATGATTAGATTTTGCGTTAATATATTAAGACGAATAAAACCCTACGCGTATGAAAAAGTTTTATGCATGTTAAGATACAATTGTGTCTTTCATTATAAATGCAATAAAAACAATTGCATTGTTTCTTTCATTATCTGGGAAGTAAATTAACAGTCATTATTATTTACACCTCCCGAGATTTATATTACTAAAACTACAGAAAATCAAATATAAAAGACAACACGTTTGTTTGCATTTGTTCTTTAAGAGCACATATTTATTTTAAAGTTAAAACAATATTTTAAGTCGTCCTTATTTTATTGGAACCAGTTCATAATAATGGCTGACTTAGATGAATAGTCATTCAAACGTGTTTCGTTAAGTCATTATAAGTTACTGACCTTCGTTACAGTAATGATTTTTTTATTTATTTGAGAAACAACAACTAATGCAAATATAGCTGAATACACTTATAGGTCCTTTTCATTATTTCCGAGCATAAGCAGTGCACGCGATGCCGTATTTTTCCTATTTTAACGTTCCCCGAGGAGAGTCAAAAATCTTTCAATAGCTCCTCGCTCCGTAGCGCAGCTCGGCCTTAATTTAGCGAGCGGGCCGCAGTTTGTATTTATTGCCCACCTGGATTCTCCTGCAAAACTTTACATATTCAGTTAAGTGTTCAACCTTAAGACCAGGGCTTAAGAAACAGTTTTCAACATAGGTTTGACGAAGATGTCGGTCGTTTGCTACCAGTCTTATGTTGATTCGATTGTTTCTTTTAAGATTTTGGGTAGTGCATATTTTGGAAACTGATAACACTCAACACCAGTATTTTGGCCCAGATTTCAAAGATGAAGACATTGTGGCTTTCATTATAAATGCTTTATGTTTATGTTGAAGCACTTCAACTTATTTCATGTTAATTTATTTTATAAATAAAGAATTTGAGCTATGTACAAATTTAATGCTTTGAAAAAATATGAATGTTTACAAAATCATAAGAATGATTAATAATTGGTATCCATTTATTTAATTTACGGCACAAGCGTGTAGCTGAAAGTGAAGGCTAGTTGGCGACAGATGGGTGGCTTCAAAGGCTGGTGAAGTAAATGGGACTTGAAGACGTCTTAATTAAAAGTTATAGTTCCTTGTATCATGTCGTTTTGTCAGTCAGAAGAACACAAGAGAGAAATTATAATCAATTATATTTTATTTAACTAACCTAATAGTAGGTCATCAGCGACATAAGTCATGTTGCAAAACGTAACGCTAAGTTACGGTACAAGTGTGAAATACGACTGTACTATACTCAATAAATTGTATTTTGCATAGCTTTGTTCGTCATGTGCTACCTACCAGGCCGTCGTCCATCGGAATAAGAGCAGTGGGTATGCATTTGTAAGTTAGGATGCTCACTTTAGCGCAATGGCAAGGGAAGTCACGAATATTTTAGCCCACACTTGGCTTATAGAATGTGTATAGTAAATAAAAATATATGGTGTGCAATCGAATACACGCCAACAGAATCTTGATAACCTGTCTACATCATTTATAAAACTTATTAAACGCTTTTGGTGTAAACCTACAGAAAGACAATCAATTACGTTAATAACAACAACGAGAAAGTGATGAATCTCAATTAGTGTCGGCAACAGATATCTTCAAAGTCTGGAGCGAAATGTTATGAATTATAATCTGGGAGCGAACGTATTTTACCACGTTTTTCGTATCTCACTTTTCTTATTTGTTTGTCTGTCCGGGCAAAATCTTGCAACTTAAATTTGAGGCACTTTCCGATAAGCTAGAAAGCTGAAACTTTCAGGATAGTTCAGAACCCGATGACAATGCACTCTAAAGCAACTTTCAACTTTCCAGATGCACTTTCAGGTCCACTTTCGGCAACTTTCACTTTTGTATGGGGCTTATCCGATTGTTGCGTAACACATGGTTACTTCGTTGAGTTAATAATTAAAAAAAATAAAATAATTATACTAGATTTAAAAAATCTAAAAATCCCACGTTTTTCAATGTCCTAAAAAGAATAAAATAACCCTGCGGGGCAAAGCGAGGGGCCACTCAAAACGTGGGGGCGCATCTTTACAATAATCGGCATCAATGCATGTCATTCATCTCTTTAAAATCTCCTCTTAGTAATATGCGCCCCCACGTTTTGAGTGGCCCCTCGCTTTGCCCCGCAGGGTTATTTTATTCTTTTTAGGACATTGAAAAACGTGGGATTTTTAGATTTTTTAAATCTAGTATAATTATTTTCTTAGAAAAAAATAAGATAAGTGAAATAAGACTCGAGAAAAACACAAGTAAGGATTGACGTCAGTGCCACCAAGATAATAAACGGGAACAAGAAAGATAAAAAAGCCAATTTATGACAAGAGTTGTAGTATAAGTTCCGTTGTGTCGAATCGCCGCCAACTTAAAAACGGCTCCGATGGCTCACAGGGTTGTGTTTAGGATCAAATCCCCCTTGAACTCTGTTAGAGAATATTTTTATGAGATCAGTTTATCTCTCACACGTAACTACGCTCCGTTGGTTAAAGGTTTCTATACCTATTCACGGTTCCTTAGAGTTTTATTTTGTTATTTGAATGTTATTCGAGTAAGCCTAACAATGATCTGGATTTCAATGAAGTTATAAGAATAAGCATAAGCTAGATAGATTTGCATACTGACATGTTTTGAAATTGATTAAGTTTGATATATACATTTAACAATTAATCGAACTTACGTCACTCGAACTCACCATTTTTACTTAGCTGTTTAAGCAATTAAAAAGTTTTTAACTCGTCTTCCAACTGTTCAACGCTGTTATGGTTAATACAGTTGTTACTTCTGATCTGTGACAATACTCCGATTGTCATGTCAGGAGATCCTAACATTTTTCTCCTTGAATTACTCTGGCTTGTAATAATTGTTCTTTTACCCCTGAAGCACTTTTTCTTCAGGTCTTTACCGAGTTCGACCTGTAGAGCGATAAAAACAAAAAAATTAACTGTCGTCAAAGCTTTAGTTGCGGTAGTTAGAAACTTCCTTCTGTTTATGCCCTGAGCCTATTAGTCGAGTGTGTTCGCCGGTCCCGTGCGAACCACAACTTTGCCGTAACTCGTTTACCCTGGACCTCCTAATTTGCTTGCCGGCTAACAGTCAACTTGTCAGTTTAATTTATTATGACATCTTTGCACTGGTCGTGTAATATTCATTTGTTAGCTATTAAGCAGGATGTTTGCCGAAGTTCTGGTGGAGACGTCTAACTTACACTGGATACCACGAATGTGACACATTGTTATATTATATGTATTTGAGTCATTCACTTTTCAACAGTGATTTGGATTGATCGTCTTATATTTTATCATATAAATTTATTTTGTTAGCCAATATACTTACTGTTTTACATGGACAAATAAAGCATATCAATATTTTATTTGAAGAATAAACAAAGCGTTATACACATTAAATATAGCCTTTAACCCCTCGTAGTAAGTTAGCTACTCATAGCCGTAGTAGGTACATCAGCATCGGCGAGAATCCAAATCGGTCTGCTTGGATTAAAGCTTCATCTTACCCGATGGAAATGGCCGCCTTTGTAGTATAGGTAGGTGCTATTTAAATCTTGTCAATATCATAAATAATTATTAATAATTTGACAAATATATGAATATATCTTTTTACTGGTTAAAATTATTTAGACTAAACACACACACACAAAGTATTGTCATAATGTAATGTAGATATATAAATTGTAGCACTTAAATTCATAAATAACAAAAAAATATAAATAAATAGATACCAGATTATAAGTTCAAAGTTGGTCGCGGTTATTTCTCTTTTGACTTCTTTTGTAAATGATAGTTATTCGCTGTAGACATACAAAACTGCTGGTTGTAAGGATGACCGAGTTTTTATTACTCTGTTTTGCAGTGCTTAGTAATTTTATTACTTTATCGTAATTTTTTTTACATTAAATTTAAGAAATACGTTTTATATTTCTTTCTAATCAAGAACCACCACACGATCACACCAGAAAGCAACTACAACATCAAACTCGCCAAAATATATAAAAGTCAACTACAATATAACATAACTCTTATTTTTACCACTTACTTATTATTTTTCTATTTTAATAAATCTTGATAATACCAGGTCCTTTAAAACCAACTTTTTAACCCGTAAAAACAAATAGTTGTTCCCTATAAAAATACTTACTAATAACATCATTATGGAACAGCCAATGTAAAAAGAAATAATTTGTATGTCTATCTAAACGTAATAACTATATAGTTTGTTTTTTCAAAAAATGGAGACCCTTATTTCCTCAACTGGGTCCACCAATCTGTCGCGCCCTGTGGCGTGCAGTTAACACTCCTTATATATACTGGTAATCCGTAGCTTTGTGGCTAATCTTTCGCGTGAAGATCGCCATTATACCGCCATTTATTATTTCCACCCGCCTTTTCAGAAGCTACAGTAAAGTTACTTTTATCGGAACTGCTGCCTATTTCACTTTTATTTTACGAAACAAGCGAGGTTAAAAAAATCTCCTTAATTTTTCTTCAGACAGACAATACATGATAATTACTTACGTAATTAACAGCTCGGTAAGATTTTGTTCTCTATATAAAGATACTGTGAAGGTAAGAAGATATTGTTATAAAAACAACATGAACACTTTTTATTAAAATAATTAAATACTTTAAGAAAGTACCTAACCATGAATCTAATGATCCGTAAAGAATTTCTTTTGCTAGTTTGGGGGATATCCATAATAATAAGAATATTTTTGCAATAACTGTGATCGGCAGTTATGAGAATTCTTAATGTTCGCACGGTCTGCAATGGATGCAAACATTATAGGGAGTGTTACGGACTGGCCAATGATTTTATATCCTTCTTTTTAACCTTTTTCTCAATTCTGTTCTTTTGAGCGGTTTTGTTTTCTTCTTGTCATTTTGTTATTAATTAAAGTATGTTTTCTCGCTGTGTTTTATATGAAACCCATTTTCCTCAACCAGCGCTTTCTTTTTTGTATCAGTCCGCAACAGGGAGGATGATCTATAAAATACTACGCGGCTCCTTGTTGATCGGTGGATGCTAATGACGGCGGATGCAAACGTAGGCTGTACGTGTTAACCACAGTGCTATCGAGTTACAATAAACGAATGTGTGTAATTTATTAAAACATGATCTAGCAAGAGTGATGCTTGAGTATCAATTCTGCTAAATTAATAAGATCTTTTTACAATAAAACATCAAGTTAACTAAACTTAATAATCTGACATCATTGTTACTTATGATCCACATTATCGAATTATTAAGTACATAAGTTATGCACAGATAAAAAAAAAGATTCGCCAATTCCTTTGATAGACACTTAGGATGATTCCAATATAAGTTTCACTGCTTTGTTATTGTGTAACAAATAATGTAACGAATTATATAACAAAATAATAAATGTTTATTACCCCACCAGAATATTAAACACGCATAATAAAAATTTATAAATAGTATATATGTGATAAGTGACATCGGCTCAACTCATGGTGAGTGGTAAGTGCTGCTAATGGATTTTAGTAATACCAGGGGAAAGAGAGATTATCGAAATGGCAGAACAGACAGATGCAGTATGGACTGGCCTCCCACCAGATATACTCACATGACTTGCCTCCAATTCGATATCTCCGATTAGTCTTTTGAGTTCACATTGGCCAGATATGACAGTAGCGTCAAAGTGTTTCTACGTCGACTTTGAAAGTCCGAAAAAAAAACCACCATAGTGTCTGAACATTTTCGGCTTGAAGTACATTTTCGAGATTCTGCAGGTATTTAAGATTTTTTAAGTTCATTAGAAATTGAACATTTAAAGAAGCATGAAAACGGTTGAGAGCTGCACGTGGAGATACCTTGAGCCTCTATCCACTAGTATAGAAGATCCTACAGAGTGATGAAGTGATAGCCAGAAAAACTACTCCCGAGTTTAGTATTCTTTTTGACAATTCGTCACATTCAGTAACAACAATTGTTGTGAGAGCATTAAGTAATCTGTTTGTGAATTTTCGTTTTAATGAAAATTATATGGTGAAATTTTTATAATAATAAAAAGGTAATCATAGTCTGAAATATCGAAAAGTTGACTCATATATAATCCCACAGTATTGCTTCAGTTCGGTGTTAATGGCTAGTATAAATTAAATTAACATCGCATTTATGCACCATTATATAGCGCGGACCTAGTTTGGTTACTTACTTAAATTGTTTTGTTTTATTTGTATTTGAACAAAAACAAATTTTACCGTTTTAAGAACAAATTTGATTGAAGTCCGGTCAAACAACTACAAGCAGTCATATTTTCTAAATTGAATCTAAGAGCTGGGTTTATACCAACAATCGAATAAAGTAATTTTAAGTCCAGCTATATATTAAGATATAAAACAATGTAATTTTGCCAATATACCTACTACAGAGTAGAGCCAATCGTAACCTAATATTATTTAAAAAAAACGTAACACTGCTCCTGCTAAAGGGTTGTAATAGTTCTTAAGAGGGTAACTATTCGCAAGTTGTTCCCATTTATAAAATAATTGACATCATTTTTTGTTGCACATGTTCATTATTTTATAAAAAACATTTGATAAGACGATGCAAACCCTCTTGTCTTTTATTTAGGTTTAACCTTGTTTTAACCTGTTACCTTTTCATAATGCTAAAGTTCTTTGTTATTAAAAAAAATATATATATTTTACATTACAAAGTAAAAGTAAAGTGGCCGGGGATCGAACCCTGGACTTCGAAGTAGGCTAACATGAAAACCGATGTGCGAGCCATTCGACCACAGAGGTCATCACAGTATATTTATGTTGTATAAGATACTGTAAATGATATTTTCTCACACTACCTACACTACCAAGAACAAAAGCTGCACTAACAATTTATGTGTATGCGGCAATAGGAGTAAGTTATGACAAACTGAGCCGGCGTCGGGACCGCCCGGCAAACTCTTAAATTAGCGCTAACTTAGACCACCAGTTTCTTCGAGTTTTGTTTGCTGAACGATATAAATATTCAATGTAGCAAATGCACAATACGGTTGCTTGCATGACCGAATCGATTTTGTATCGTCTGTTTCAAACTGTGTACAAATTTATGTGTCGAATATCTATCAACGGTAACACTCTTTTGAGGCGAAGTCGTCTTCGCCTTCGCGGAGTAGAAATCTACTGAGATGGAGAGATTCTGAGCGGAACTGACTAGTGTAGAATAGACAATAAAAGCGGAGCGGGGTAGAGAGACCAAACTGTCCGTCTCCAATCAGATACAGTGAGCATGAGCACGGAGTGAACATGTTGATACAGAACCCCAATTTATATATTGCTTTCTTCGATGAAGATGAGAATTAATTAATATGGCTAAAATAAGTATGTTTTTAGTTTTCTTTAATTCTTCTGGTAGCATCAAAATAAAACACTCCATTGTATTATGATGCTTTTGTTTTCAATTTGAAACAAGAGTGAACAATTCCATTAGTGTTATCAGATGAATAAGAAAGTCGTCAAACAAAAATTACTTTTTATTTTAAAAGGAATTGTTATTAAAATTCATTTTTGCGAAAGTTACAAACAGCTTTGTTAACCACATTTTATTTAATTTACTTAGTACATATATACATTGACTTGGAATGAAGTTTAGGCAATAAGAATAATATAATTTTGTAAATTGAACAATAAAAGCAAAATTGTTTTTGAAGTTTAGTAACAACTGCAACTGTAATTAATAAAATCAGCTATATAAACTTGCTACTCGTAATACACTTAATGTCACTACAACTTTAACTTGAAGAGACATTTAAAACTGGCTCTTATAACCGAAGTGTAAAGTAAATCTAATAAAATAGATAAGTATTGAAAACGATAAGACCACAAGGTGACCTTTTTTGATATTCATTTTAATGAAACATCCTTTATTTCTAAACAAATAAATAACAATTCTTCCGTCCTTATGAAAAGTGCAATAAGTAGTTTCAGCTACTTTCGAAATAATTGCGATTAAAGATTTAATTCTTGTTTTTTTGTGTATCATCGAAACTATAATAGCTATTGATTTGAAAGTTTTACTATACGACAATAAAATGAAGCGGAATTTCATGTAGTATATTATATTTGTACATACATTTGTACGTAAATTGTACGTAAGTCAATTTGCCCAAAAACTCGACTTATTGCACTTATCTTAAGGACGGCAGAATTATTAACTAGGTTTTTTCTTTTTTGTAATTGGAACACCAATTTATTATAATTAGATAACTAATAAGTTAACACCTTGCAAACGTTATCTCTGTAGGTAAATACGTGGAGGTTACCGAGAACCATCCATTAAGCTGCTTTATTTGGCACTTATAACTCATTCAGTAGGTCGCTCAATGTTTGGCCAAACGGCCTGAATGCCAAGCGGAGTGCGTAGTATTGAATGGTCGGAGCTAGCCAATAATGTGATTTCGCGGTTATTTCAGCTCATGCAGGCGGGGCGCAGGTGCCAGTGTTCGATTGTAATGATGAAACTGAACAATTCGATGCGTTTATATTTGTATAGCGGATGGTTTATTTGTGGATTGCTATTCAATTGGTTTGCATAAAAGTTATTTGGTAATCTTTTCCATATTCATATTTTAAATCATAATATTAAAACATAGCTATAAAGTCTAATGCTGCATTTTTTTTTAAATATTTAAAGTACTAACACTAAAAGTGACAATATTGCGTAATAATATGGTGAGAATGTTAAAATAATGACTTATAAGCATAAAATAAAATAAAACTTAGTTCCTTATTTCAATGAAACACACTGAAGATTACACTTAACCTTTGTATAAACCCATGCACTTTTTACAAAAGAAAGCTACCTACTTACATTTATTAAAAAGATGTGTGATTCATAGTTTGCTGTCAGTTATGAATATATTTTAAGCTATGTATTATTATCTTCTGATAAAGGGTCGGTATCATATTCGTAGGGCAAAATATTAAGTTCACGTCGTTTTTAATTTTTTATTAAAATTTAACTAAATACGGCAAATATTTAATTAAATATTTAATTTTCATTAAATCCCTATTTCATTAAATCCAAGCAAATATATAAAATATTTTAATTTATTCGTAAGCGTGCATTCATCGGAAGACGTTTATCGTAAATTGATTCAAGAGAATTCCCCGAGGTTAGCTGTTCGCCTACACAATACTGGCTCCATTTGAGAGTTTCAACGTAGAAAAATTTGGAAAAGTCCAAATTGTAATGCAAATATCTGCTTATGTATTCGTCTTGTTAAATTGGTTTTACTTTCTCCCGAAATGGAAATTAATGTCTTACTTCCGAGCAAAAGACAAGGAAGGCATTGTTAGTCTGAATGGGTGTCTTATTTAATTTGAGTAAATATTATTACTCGTATTGTTCGGCAGAAACATATAAATAGGTCTTATTTTTTCCCAAAAAGAGCATATTTTTCGTGTACAATTAGGTTTGACGAAGAGGTGATTTGGGTGAGCGGAATGCATATTTCAGTTAGATGTTGCAGGTGTGCTTTGGCGCAACTTCGATTAATTCCCATAACGAGGCAGGTCCATCACGAGCTCGCTCGTTTGTCTTCGACCCGGCTATAAATACATCAGCGCACTTGCAATTTAATCCGTTCTGTTCCGCTGCCGAGCGCTGCTCTCTCTCGCTCACCCACACTCCTAGGTTTTGGCTTAGCGAAAGTTGTAGCAATTAATCTCTCACGTGGGAAGTATTTACCGACAATTGTTGAATTAGCGACGGTCTTTTTTTTAAACTTAACTTTTCTGAGGCTTCGACTTCTATTACTTCTTCTAACCGGTACGAAGATTCGGCTGCATTGTATTTTACTCAATATAATAACACGCTCTTAGAAAATTTACAAATTTGCGTACAAAGCGCAAAGCACTGGCGGGATCGTCTTTATATGCAAATATTATTACAGGAGTCTATTGAAGGACCACTCTGAACTCACGTATTGAGCCGAAGTACGTACGTAGTAACTACTGTAACTGTAATAAGAGACCTTACCCAAGCTCCTTTGACATTATACGGTATTTCGTGCGAAATTTTCGGACTACGATTTCCCATAGACGACTCCTGACAAAAGTAAGCTACTTGCACTTAATACAAAGGTGTGTGACTTAAAAGTTACATTGGGCAATTAGACGATGAGTCATATTATACTGTAGATGGTCTGCCGGATAATAACTCAATCCAATTGCAGAGTTGAACAATTCATAGGCAAATCTGCTCTAAGCGTGTTAACATGGCTCCGGGGTTATTGCGGTGTTCGAATCCATGTGTCTGAAGTCTATATGTAGTTAGATATATCTAGAAAGTCCATTTAATAGCTGGTATTGTACAAGTTGAGCGTTACCAGTACATATGTACACATTGATACATAACCGTGAGTTTCGGCTTCATGATTAAGCTACTTGAAAGGTTCAGGAGCCGATAGCCTAATCGGCTGAATCCACTAAAGAATCTATTATTATTATTACTATATTTAATGTACTAAAATCAGTGTTGAAATAACAAAGTTGTTAACAATTCTGTTAAAAAGTAAAACTTATTTCAACACCAGTAACATTTACCACAGCTTTAATTTACAAACTTAACTGTGTACTGTGTACTAACAGATAGTATACAAATTATAAGCAACATTTCGTACATGCAAAATACAGAAGATAGGGTTTTTTTCAATTATTATCAATTTCAATTTTTGAATTTTATTTACGGCAAAAACACAACGAGCTTATATTTTTAATTTATCATGTAATAAAAATGTATATAACATTTTCAGGATTTTGTAATACCATACATAAGGTTTTTATTTTTAAATTTTATAACTTTTCAAAAAAAACTTTAAAAAAAAATCGAGTGTGAACCTAAACTTTTATAGTTTAGGTTCACACTCGATTTTTTTTATTGAAGCGGAGCGAGCGAAGCTTCAATGGCGCAATGTCTGTTACGCCATAACTTCCCGAGTTCTTAACCGATTTTAACCCTTTCCGTGCCAGCTACGAGAATACTCGTAGTGCGGTAATGTAACATGGTGCCGACTACAGGTATGCTCGTAGATTTTTTTGGCATCTTATACAAAAAATATTTCTTGGCACTACAAGTAAGATCGTTTTTTTAAAGTTTGGCATTAGGAATAAAAATACATGTTAAGTGTTTAAATAGTATTTTCGTAGCAGGCACGGAAAGGGTTTATATTTGTTGTGTGGAATCGAATCAACAGGTTTAGGAGCAGATTGTGACGGATTTTTTGAATTTCGCAAAAATTCCCATCGCAACAAAAAAAAGTTTCTTTTTTAGGAATTACGCTCCGCTCCAATATATGGTGCAAGTGTAGCTTTATGCTTAGCGACTGCATCGCCTTTTTTTTTTTTTTTTTTTTAGTTATTTCTAATTTAAGTTAATAACAATTACTTTTTAAATCCATTAGAAACTTAAATCAATTGATAAACAGCAAGTTTAAAAAAATGTCTTTTATTTGAAAGTATTAGAGCTTACTGCCAAAATGTAAATAACATGAAAATATTTATTATAACAATTTACGAATCGAAATAGTGGTAATAGAATTGTGATGTATAAGCATGTAATTAATTTATTCCTAATTTGGCGACACGATTATAGATTCATCGTGTAGTATAATGTTAGTCGACAGTTGACATATAGTGATGCATTAGTAAATAACGGATGCAATTAGAAGTGACGATGTTTGGCGAGCGAAACGGGGCACAGGTCGGTATGGACGCGGGCATGCGAGCGGAACGTCGCATCTGACAGTCCTCAATCAGTCTTCGGCACGTGCTTCGCATATCTGCCCCATTCCGAATATGAACTCTACTGGAGCCAAATAAAACACAAAATCATATATCGCACGATTATACCCGGCGGGCACTTCGTGTCACGCTTGCAGTGTCCTCTTTGTTTCTGAGTCGTTCCATTGATACAGACAGCAGTATGCTGCGACGCGGCTATGAGAAACAATTACGCTATTACAAAAGACCTTAAGGATTCTAATTACGAATGGCTGCTTTTATCCGTAAACCCCGATCGGATACTGAGTGTGCCCATTATCACGTGCCATAAACATTTCTGGATTTCATATCCGCGGCACGGTCGGTCCCGCCCCCCTTATTACCTCCTCACGGAAAAGAATAACAAGGTTTTTGGCACTTTTGACGCGTATTCCGGATGCCTACGTTGATATTGTAAGCCGTTAATATTCTGCTCGACGCGTCCGACCTTTTTTATTTGTATCTAAAATTGAACATTTTGTCGCGACAACGACGCGCGCGCCTTCCTTTTCGATGGAGCGATAAAAATATGGAGACTGCACGCCTTGGCGCAATCGCATGCGTTAACGCCTTGTGAACGCTAATTTGTATCGGGACTCGAGATATTTTCACGAAACCGGTGCGTCCTTACATCCTGGTACATTGTTCTAGACCTGCCGTGTGGTGGTGGCAGTTTTGGTTAAAATTATGATGTCGTTCCGTTTAACTTGATAAGCGTTCCAGTGACATAAGGGAGTCTGCATCAAATGCATAAAACACACTTCTGAATATATACTTCAACCGGTTGATGGGGTAAACGCATTTTACTTCCTTTAAAAATAAGGATTATCGAACAATTCCTACATAATTGTTGAGAAACGTTTTACGAAGAAATTCTGCGGAGAAGGTTATGAAAAGGCAAACCCCACATTGAGTGAAATGCCTTCAAAACAACAGCCATTCGCCGATGAAAAATGGAACTTAGCAAAACAAAAAAAAAATAAGCAACCTGTCCGCGACCACCTTAGTAATTTACGGCGTTGTCATTATTCAAACTTTTGAAAAATTCCCGACCTACGAAATTAAAAAAAGGGGATTCAACCACAATATGATCTCGCGAATCTGCTGAAGTCAACTGTCTTTACGCTGAAGTAGCGAATTTGCTAAGATAAGGGGAGGAGCGGACAAATTGTAATAATTGCGAGACGAGATAAGAAGTGACACCAGAAAACAAATGAACGCGGGCGGCGGGCGTAGCAGCGCGTTGCGGGGGTGCGTGACGTCACTGCGCCTGCCGGCTGATTGCCACAGTACACGTAACTCAGCAGATCAATATTGAATTCAGAGAATGCAGGTCATTCATCCCAAAACCTCTCTTTTTCACACTTGCAGATCGATAGCTGATGATATCGATGGAAATAAAATTCACAGCATTCCTTATATAACGCTAATTTTTCATTTAACATAACGTTTTTTGTATAATCGAAGCTTTACCCGAAATTGAGTTGAGAACGAGGTGATTTATATACTGAAGTAATACTTTAAATGGATAGATACCAAATAAGGTTCGCCTTTCGTCACATCTAGTTATTCCAAAAAATACCTTCCTATTTATCTGAAAAAGTTCTACTCACTTTGATGGTAGTTATTCAAGTCATAACTAAATCTATATTTATAAATGATTTTATTTAATACTGACATCTGACGAGCGTTTTCCGGCTTAGAGAGAGGCTTAAAGGGATTCGCGTTGGCCTCATTTTTTTAAATTCTCGCCAGATAAAAAATTTATGTAACCCACACCCCAGTGGCAAGCATACTAAACCTTTAATGAATGTATTCTCTTATGACTTACATCCATATTTATCATATTCATAATTGCACAATTTTGCTTTGTCTATCCGTACAAAGAAGCTGTTAAATATACTGGCTTATAGAACACTATGGTGGTACGTTCTCCCAATGGGATGTCTGACTCACTTAGCCATGGGAATGAGGTGTGACTTTAATTTTGTGCGTTAGGAAGTTATTGGCAGTTATAGCCGCTCAATCCAAATTAAAAGCTTTCAAGTTAATCCGGTCAAATGGTGTAGTTTGTAGTTTTAGAGTGACACTAAATATTGACGTAAGTACGTAAATATGGACTTTCTTTTTATTGCAAGGAATGTTCCCAATTAGTAATATTTTTGTGTATTATTATTTATTTTTGCCTACTTGTTATTTTTTATTTACAACTATTAATATATACTAGGAGAATGGGTGACTAAGAATTCACTATCTTGAACTCCTCCTTGTTCTGGGAGACACATCAAATCGTTGGTCACA
Source organism: Calamotropha paludella (assembly GCA_927399485.1). Lineage (NCBI taxonomy): Eukaryota > Metazoa > Arthropoda > Insecta > Lepidoptera > Crambidae > Calamotropha > Calamotropha paludella. Next base: position 19,196,133 of record OV656807.1, on the reverse strand, counting down.
GCTGCTTATGCAGTCGTTAACACCCACAAATACGCACTGGGCCCACGTGAATATGACCCATTCTCCCTTCGACGTTTTCTTCCATAGGGAAAACCATCAGTGTGAAAATTAATATGCTGACGATTATGATTTGAAAATTTAATCCTAATGTATACATATATTCCTGTAGCGTATTATGAGAAATCTATATCTAATATTATAAAACATTAAAAAGTCGTGTCTCCACATTAAACGTAATCCAGGAAAACAGTTAGGATATAGTATGGGGACGTCAATTGATCGATTTTTTTATTGTTTCACTTCTGTCTGTTTATCTGTCAGTGCGCACATCACACAGAAACAGCTAGACAAATTTTAATATGGTTTTCCAAGTTTAGTAGCTTCGGGCCAATTGAAAATGTAAACCATGTTGATTGTTTGTTGTAAGCCAGCTATTGTTATTTTATTTATTTATTTGTTTAAATAAAGCCTGTTTTACCGGATTAACGCATCGACTTCTTTACAGAAACCGTGATCACAGTATGACTGATCTTTACTTCTGATATGTACTTGTTTTTGACACAAAGGTTACATTACATCAACATGATAGGATAAGAAGCGAAATAAGTTTTTTTTTAATTTAGAATGGGTTCGCTCTTGATCCAAATCATGCTCGGGGGCCAAGACAGAATCCACGATGAAACGAGCTAACCCAGAAGGTGCCTATTCACCCTGGCTTTAAAAACAGACGGGTTTACAGTACTCGGAAATACAGACGCTGGGAGAGTTCCACTCCTTTGCTGTGCGCATTATAAAAGAATTTGGGAAGCGCTTGGTGCGACAGGTAGGAATATCAACCAAGAAAGGGTGGTAACCCGCAGTGCGTCTGGGTGTCCGAATAAGTTTAGCCTTAATGAAGATGCAATAACCTTGCTGAAAAGACTGACGCTTGAGATAGTTTTTTTTTATTATTTGAAAAGTACAGGAAGAGTTCTATACATTAATATGCGCATTACTCTTGTGAGGCAATAGTCATTTAAATCTGTGTAATTAATTTGGAATTCACACCACATTCCACACTGAAAATCCAGTTACTTAAAATGTATCAAAATTGAAAATATTTTTATACTTTCAATTATTTTGGATTCACAGATTTTATGTTTTAATACTTTTTAAATAAACAGTTTTTGTCTGTTATTTCTTTTTCCTGACGAGCTTAGATGCGCATAAAAAACCATTAAAATATCATAAGCAAGGATCGAATACTGAGAAAGAAAATTTCTTGAGAAAATATGAAATCTAATAAGTTTCTTCTCCGGCCGCTTGGTGCATCCAGCAGCGATAATACCTTCTGTGCCAAAGGCTAAGGCTTAAATCTTGGTAGGGGCATATATTTGTGAGTTGAGTACAAGCATTCATTCATAGTCGTCTACATACTTATCTATGTATACTTATCGTTATTTAGCACCCATAGTACAAGCTCTGCTTACATCGAAACTAAATATGTAGTTTTTGTGAGAAGTCCGAAATTTATTTTAATTATTTAAGCCTAATATACAGAGTGGATTTTTAAGAATATTTGAAAACTGATAAGTATCTGGAAATATGTTAAAATTAAAAAAATCTTGGAGTCAGTTACCGTGGCTACAAACGTTCCGTACAATAGTTTAAGCCGCATTAGTAATAGACGATTCCAGTCACGATCCTGTTCGTTACGTACCGATGTAATAATTATTTAATACGACGGATTTAAATTTAAGCCGAGAGGGTCGGATCCCGCGGGCTTAGGACCACACCTCGGCCGTCGACTCTCGCCAAATTAAAATGATAAATCAAACTCCGTCACTCGACGAGTGTAACAAGTTAGCCCTTCTGAACTTTCATATTGGACCTCTTTCCTTATTTGGTGAGGGAACAGTTTTTGTGTGTAGATGAGGCTTAATTTATTTAACATTTTGTTTTGTTTTTAGCAGTGTAAGGAATAAAGAAAAATGTGTTAGAAGGAAAATGTGTTTGTCTTGGTCGAGATTCGAGCATGTCTCCAGCAAGCTGACGGCTGGTGTTCTAGCCAATTTTCCTCCGTCAAAAAAGGTGCTCAAGCCAAATATGCTTTCCAAACAATTAAATTGATCAACACTATATTACTTACACTTAATTTGTCAGATTAATCTTAGATAAAACACAGCAAATCCTGCCTGCCTAATCGGAATATCAAATCAATTCACATAAACTAAATATGTTTTGTCAATAACATTAAAAGAAACATTATTTCCAAATGGAAACGCCAAAACACCAGAGCATATTGTTGCTTTTCATTAGGTAGGTATTCATATTATTGTTTCTTAAACACAAGCATCCAAGCGAGCTTCTTTTGTTTCCTCTAAGAATTAATAAGGAGAGATTAAAAATTGGGCGATTTAATCATTTGATTCAAAGAGCTGCTTGGAGAGATAATGCTGATATTATACAGAAGAATTATAAAGAATAAAAATGAATATCTCATTTGCACTAAGCAGTCAGTTGTTTCCGGGATGAATATTAAACAGATTCTATGGTAATGTGCCCGAGATCGGAGATGGAGAAATTATAACGACTGAGGAACGGCGCCATTTATATTTTAACTTTTCTTTCGCAGTTTTAGAGTCCTAAAATGGAAGATTTATACTGAAGGACGTATGTATATGTCGTATCCGGTCATGAATACGGACACTAAACGAAACGCAAGTGCGCCCTCTAGCCGGCAAACATAAGAAACTACGATTTCCCGCGCTTTGACAGAGTCGTGATGCTGTCAACATGCGAGCTCCGATTCACTTTCGATCTAGTCGCCATCAAGTGAAGACGTCGTCATGAAACTGTCCTACGTTTCGCTAAGTACCTTATTATAACAAGTTTGTTACGTGCTACGTGGTTCTTAATACTGTGTCCAAAAATTACAACATCTTCTCAGTGCACGATTTCTACTCTGCCCATGTGATATCGGAAGGTTCGGACCAAAATCCTGACGTTCCCCCCGACATCAGAATTGGGATCGAATCGTGCAAATGATTTTCTTCATAATAATAATGAAATGAAATGACAGAGTCTGTTATAAATTCAAAAACTACAAATGCGTAAGTTAATTTAAGCTCCAAAGACAAACTATCCTGTTGAGATAAGTTTAACCTTGACAAGGTGACTATAGACGCAAGATCGTGGTACGTGACAGCGGATTTGTTTGGATGGCGGTCAAGCTGATGGCACTGGAGCAGTGCGGAACGAGTTACGTGTGGACGCTAGCGTCGTTGGGTACCTTAGACCAAAAAGGTGAGCGATATTGTTTTTCATACGATGTTGGTGCTGAATGCTCGTATATTAAGGATAGTGTTGTTCAAAGTTGAGTGGTAAACATTTTAATAATGTTACTATCATGACCGGTATAAGTCAAACACAAGTATTCAGCGCAGAACAAGTATAATAGTAGTAGGGATTCGTGGGTTCTGGCGCACTTATTTCTAACGCATTTTTGTCGAACTTCGGCGAAGGTCTGCTAAAAAAAAAAAAAAAAAAAAGTAAGCACCCCCATTTGGAGCGATTGCGCGGGGTCCCAGCTTCATATCTCTTACCGTTTGCGAGATACGTTTTTGCTAAACTCATTCCTACTTGATTAACTAATGAACCCCTGTTAATGACACCTCGACGCTAATGACACACTCGACTTAAGGCCTTAATGACATGATTCTAATCACCTTCCCCGATGCTTCTCATTAACATATCGTTCATGGCTAATTGTTTTTTAGCAATGCTATGTACTCTGTACCTATCTAACATTACCTAAATAATAAAAATAATATATCATGGAAATTATTTCCATATTTGAAATCTGCTCTTCATCGGTCATTCTCGTGGTACATTCATACTGTTTTTCAACCAAGTTAAACCACATGAAACTTTTTTACTTATGTTTTATTATTACAAGTTATCACGCGAACACCATATTCCTTTGTCTTAAACGTTTACTCATTCAATATTGAAATGCTTTATCAATTACTTGAAATATTTGATTCCGCAATCATAATGACTTTGTTCATTAACTTTGACAACTACTTTCACTAATTTTGTTTTCAGAATCTTAATAACCTTGTTCATTATTTTATCAATTATTTGCTTCCAGTATAAGTTCCAGTACAAGTTTTGTTTACTTGTATAACTACATTTTATCAATTATTGACAAACACATCTAATGATCTGAACTAGTATAAGAACAATCGCATCGTAGCATTTCCTAACAAAGTGCTATCCACTGCCATCGAAAACGTAGACTACTGCTCAAGTCAAGTCAAGACAACCGATATGGATGTGAGTATAATAATCTACATACTTTCATTATGCTTGTTTCTGATTTTGTGACTTGTTTGTAATTATCAACCTTCAGTGTATTCCATAATGCTGATTTGTATTCATTGTTGTACTTACTTTTCTTTGTATTCATTGCTATAGCTTACATCTTGCTTTGGTGACAACACCACCGCTGACTACGAGGAAAACACATACAAACATTATTACTATCCGACATCTGATGATGACGAGGGCGCATCTGCAACTCCATACCCTATCCAGAAGAGAAACAGACCGGACAGCGAATCTCTGAACGAGTTTTTTGAAGAACCTTCGAAGAAGAAAAAAGCTACACTACAATCGTCTACTGTGGGGCGAGCAACAAATGATGGGATGTCATACATATCTACTAATACTGATGATGGATGAAACATCCCACCATCAGATCATTGGAAACATGCGGAAGTAAGAGTGAAGTACTACAACAAAGCAAAGACTAACCATCACCAACGAACTCGACAGTTAATTTATAATATAACAAAAGAAATTTCATCATCATCTGACTGTAAGAAATATACATTTAAACATAAAGATTGAATCAAAATAATAATTCATATTGGTTGGTACTTGGTCGTCTTGAGCTGTAGTCTTCAATGGTAAATCACTAGAAGTTCTACAACAAGGAGGCAGGCAACTAACCAACTATAGTTGATTTATAATTTATGTTATTTTAAAATGTAAAATGTATGTTAAGATTTGACAATGAATAAACGATTTATTTTGTTAGCATTTACTTGTTTTTATTCATTTCAAGGTTTTTAAAATAAAGACCAAAATAAATTTCAACATATTTTATTACACAAACTTAAAATTGGTTACAAGTAAGTACATTATTTATTATTAAATCAATATAAAAGACTTAAACATATATTTAATCAACTCATCATTTTTTAATGTATCTTCATTAAACATTTCAACAAAATCACTAAGAGACATACTTCTAAACTTAAGATACAAATACACAAGGCAATATTCACCACAAAGAGATGAAAAAACATTTTGAATAACTTCATTGTTGTAGATCCAACTTCTTGTGTTCCGTTTTAAAAAAGTTAAATGGTAAGTATTCGGCTTTCGACCGAAAGTATCAAAATACTCTCCAACACCATCTGTACTTATATAAATTGCTACCCAATGTGACCCTGGTTTTGAATCAGGATCTAAATTACTAACCAAGTAAATGGGTGTTGTCATATGAATCGGTAATCGATTAGCAGCAAAAACATTATTGAGTAAGGTAGGATGTATTATTTGCAAACATTTACTTATTTCTGATGTATTCATGGTAGTTTCATATGTCTAGTACGTTCAAAAGTACACAGTTATATAAAATAAGTTAAAAAAGATACCAATCTTATATAAGATCAATTTATCTAACTACTAAAATCTACGCTTACATTCCTATTCTTATCTATTTCTATTAAATTTCAAATTCAGCATATACAATACAATTGATTGTCTGAGTAAGAGCATTTTCAAATCTTACTTCTAACCTAACACTTCCATGTTTGATTAAATTCCAATGTGAAGATCAATTCGCAGATAAATCTGGTGTTAGGTCAAAAGCCATTAAACAGTATCCTTTTGGATATCTATCTCTATTGATACCATTACCCTCATTCAAAAAATGGATACCAGTTCCTGAGAATAGTGTGTGAAACATTACAGTATGAATCCCATTACTAAATGCAGGTTGCAGGGCTTTTGAAGGTATTTGCATACCATCAATGTATAAACTAAATGAGTTCATACCAAAGTTATCAAAATCAAAAGGATTTTTATTAAAACTACCATTAAAAGCTGCATTATTAACAAATCCAATAATACACCGTTTTGGTATCTGTCCGAGGAAAACATTGTCAAGTGTTTTACCTTGCACACCAGATGGTATTGTCAAGACCTTAACTTCTGCTCTAGTGATTGGATACTTTGCTGTCGTAGATGCTAAGACTTTTTGATGAGCAAGTAGAACACTTGGATTAATTCTAGTCTTACGCTTTAAGAGAGTAGCATCAGTGATGGATACTTTCACTTTTATATCATTTGTTGAAGCCATTAGGTTAAAAGAATCTCTTGAACGAACCAGTTTTACACACATTTCTACTCCATTAATCATAAACTTTTCTTGATTAAAAATATCACCATGTAAATGTCCAATCATTTCCACATCTTTACTTTCCTTTACATATTTTTGTCTCTCTGTGAAGCCCTTGTTCGATTCATCGGCATTACTCATTTTTCCACCAGTATCTTCATACCACATTCCACAAGTTAAATGTGATTGTTTTGCATGTGGAGCATAATTTAGAAGAGTTTCTATATATGCACGGTATCCATAAGTATTATTTGGGGGAGATATGAGTTTTTGATTTAGATAGACATCTAATTGACTAAAAAGGGAATGAAGCCAATAATTAACTGGTGCTACAGAAGTTGTATCAGCAAGAGGTGTTAAATCTTGATTCAATATCTTAGCCCTAATGTGAATCAATGTATGCGATAAATCAATGTAATCATCACCAGATCCAGGAATTAAAAATTCTAATGGTCCGTCATCGCTGAGCGATGAAATAGGCTTATAATGAATCCATTGTCCATTTTCAATACTTGTCTGAGTTGATGGTAAAGCAAACAAATCCAGTTCTGATTTAGCACATTCACAAGAATTATTATGTAAGAACGACATTTTATTTTTAAGAAAAGATGTCGTTATTATTAATGTTTCTTTTAACTTTTTTAACTGTTCTTCCTTTCCGATTCTCTGATTGAATGAGACATTTTAAACTTAGTCTTTTCCTTTTATAACCCGATCCTGTCATAACTCTGTCTATTTTATCATCGACTTTTCTTTTTAAATTTAAAGTAGCCTCCTTAAAACGATCTTTAACGGATTCTTGTAAAGGTTTTGCTCGTACCATATCTGATAAAAGTCCTACACCAGCGTTTAATGCTTCTTTACCAACTACTTTAGCACCACTTGAAACGAGAGGTAGCACTGACCGAAACAATCCCCCCAAAAAACTCCCAATACCATGTCCACGTTGGTGCGATACACCCAAGTATGTAAGTCTGACCGGAAATATTGATAATCTAATTTCTTTAAAATTTTCATCAAAATTAAGTCTTCAACTTGGATTTGATCCAAACACTGATGTAGCCACTAGACGTACTGGTAAATTTCCAGCTAATCTTTATTTAGGACTACCATCTCAGTTATTTATATATTGTGATATTGTACAACCTCAAATTGTTGGAGATGTAATGTGTCCGTTGTTGAGGATAATATCATTAGACCCGATTAAATATGTATATGGATCAAATAAAATGCATGTTTTTTCTCCACCGCACTATATTCCAGTATTGCGTAGGGAGTTTGACACCATTGAAATAGATATAAGATCTAACACTGGCGAAAATATACCATTTGAGTTCGGAACGAGCTGCGTTAAGTTGCATTTCAAACGGAATTAACTTAAATAAAAACAATGAACATGAAACATAATAACAATATCTGCCCGTATCAACACTACTATACTCATCAAGCTGGAACTGGAATCGGAGTAATATATAAGGGTGTATCGCACCAACGTGGACATGGTATTGGGAGTTTTTTGGGGGGATTGTTTCGGTCAGTGCTGCCTCTCGTTTCAAGTGGTGCTAAAGTAGTTGGTAAAGAAGCATTAAACGCTGGTGTAGGACTTTTATCAGATATGGTACGAGCAAAACCTTTACAAGAATCCGTTAAAGATCGTTTTAAGGAGGCTACTTTAAATTTAAAAAGAAAAGTCGATGATAAAATAGACAGAGTTATGACAGGATCGGGTTATAAAAGGAAAAGACTAAGTTTAAAATGTCTCATTCCATCAGAGAATCGGAAAGGAAGAACAGTTAAAAAAGTTAAAAGAAACATTAATAACAACGACATCTTTTCTTAAAAATAAAATGTCGTTCTTACATAATAATTCTTGTGAATGTGCTAAATCAGAACTGGATTTGTTTGCTTTACCATCAACTCAGACAAGTATTGAAAATGGACAATGGATTCATTATAAGCCTATTTCATCGCTCAGCGATGACATTGATTTATCGCATACATTGATTCACATTAGGGCTAAGATATTGAATCAAGATTTAACACCTCTTGCTGATACAACTTCTGTAGCACCAGTTAATTATTGGCTTCATTCCCTTTTTAGTCAATTAGATGTCTATCTAAATCAAAAACTCATATCTCCCCCAAATAATACTTATGGATACCGTGCATATATAGAAACTCTTCTAAATTATGCTCCACATGCAAAACAATCACATTTAACTTGTGGAATGTGGTATGAAGATACTGGTGGAAAAATGAGTAATGCCGATGAATCGAACAAGGGCTTCACAGAGAGACAAAAATATGTAAAGGAAAGTAAAGATGTGGAAATGATTGGACATTTACATGGTGATATTTTTAATCAAGAAAAGTTTATGATTAATGGAGTAGAAATGTGTGTAAAACTGGTTCGTTCAAGAGATTCTTTTAACCTAATGGCTTCAACAAATGATATAAAAGTGAAAGTATCCATCACTGATGCTACTCTCTTAAAGCGTAAGACTAGAATTAATCCAAGTGTTCTACTTGCTCATCAAAAAGTCTTAGCATCTACGACAGCAAAGTATCCAATCACTAGAGCAGAAGTTAAGGTCTTGACAATACCATCTGGTGTGCAAGGTAAAACACTTGACAATGTTTTCCTCGGACAGATACCAAAACGGTGTATTATTGGATTTGTTAATAATGCAGCTTTTAATGGTAGTTTTAATAAAAATCCTTTTGATTTTGATAACTTTGGTATGAACTCATTTAGTTTATACATTGATGGTATGCAAATACCTTCAAAAGCCCTGCAACCTGCATTTAGTAATGGGATTCATACTGTAATGTTTCACACACTATTCTCAGGAACTGGTATCCATTTTTTGAATGAGGGTAATGGTATCAATAGAGATAGATATCCAAAAGGATACTGTTTAATGGCTTTTGACCTAACACCAGATTTATCTGCGAATTGATCTTCACATTGGAATTTAATCAAACATGGAAGTGTTAGGTTAGAAGTAAGATTTGAAAATGCTCTTACTCAGACAATCAATTGTATTGTATATGCTGAATTTGATAATTTAATAGAAATAGATAAGAATAGGAATGTAAGCGTAGATTTTAGTAGTTAGATAAATTGATCATATATAAGATTGGTATCTTTTTTAACTTATTTTATATAACTGTGTACTTTTGAACGTACTAGACATATGAAACTACCATGAATACATCAGAAATAAGTAAATGTTTGCAAATAATACATCCTACCTTACTCAATAATGTTTTTGCTGCTAATCGATTACCGATTCATATGACAACACCCATTTACTTGGTTAGTAATTTAGATCCTGATTCAAAACCAGGGTCACATTGGGTAGCAATTTATATAAGTACAGATGGTGTTGGAGAGTATTTTGATACTTTCGGTCGAAAGCCGAATAATTACCATTTAACTTTTTTAAAACGGAACACAAGAAGTTGGATCTACAACAATGAAGTTATTCAAAATGTTTTTTCATCTCTTTGTGGTGAATATTGCCTTGTGTATTTGTATCTTAAGTTTAGAAGTATGTCTCTTAGTGATTTTGTTGAAATGTTTAATGAAGATACATTAAAAAATGATGAGTTGATTAAATATATGTTTAAGTCTTTTATATTGATTTAATAATAAATAATGTACTTACTTGTAACCAATTTTAAGTTTGTGTAATAAAATATGTTGAAATTTATTTTGGTCTTTATTTTAAAAACCTTGAAATGAATAAAAACAAGTAAATGATAACAAAATAAATCGTTTATTCATTGTCAAATCTTAACATACATTTTACATTTTAAAAATAACATAAATTATAAATCAACTATAGTTGGTTAGTTGCCTGCCTCCTTGTTGTAGAACTTCTAGTGATTTACCATTGAAGACTACAGCTCAAGACGACCAAGTACCAACCAATATGAATTATTATTTTGATTCAATCTTTATGTTTAAATGTATATTTCTTACAGTCAGATGATGATGAAATTTCTTTTGTTATATTATAAATTAACCGTCGAGTTCGTTGGTGATGGTTAGTCTTTGCTTTGTTGTAGTACTTCACTCTTACTTCCGCATGTTTCCAATGATCTGATGGTGGGATGTTTCATCCATCATCAGTATTAGTAGATATGTATGACATCCCATCATTTGTTGCTCGCCCCACAGTAGACGATTGTAGTGTAGCTTTTTTCTTCTTCGAAGGTTCTTCAAAAAACTCGTTCAGAGATTCGCTGTCCGGTCTGTTTCTCTTCTGGATAGGGTATGGAGTTGCAGATGCGCCCTCGTCATCATCAGATGTCGGATAGTAATAATGTTTGTATGTGTTTTCCTCGTAGTCAGCGGTGGTGTTGTCACCAAAGCAAGATGTAAGCTATAGCAATGAATACAAAGAAAAGTAAGTACAACAATGAATACAAATCAGCATTATGGAATACACTGAAGGTTGATAATTACAAACAAGTCACAAAATCAGAAACAAGCATAATGAAAGTATGTAGATTATTATACTCACATCCATATCGGTTGTCTTGACTTGACTTGAGCAGTAGTCTACGTTTTTGATGGCAGTGGATAGCACTTTGTTAGGAAATGCTACGATGCGATTGTTCTTATACTAGTTGAGATCATTAGATGTGTTTGTCAATAATTGATAAAATGTAGTTATACAAGTAAACAAAACTTGTACTGGAACTTATACTGGAAGCAAATAATTGATAAAATAATGAACAAGGTTATTAAGATTCTGAAAACAAAATTAGTGAAAGTAGTTGTCAAAGTTAATGAACAAAGTCATTATGATTGCGGAATCAAATATTTCAAGTAATTGATAAAGCATTTCAATATTGAATGAGTAAACGTTTAAGACAAAGGAATATGGTGTTCGCGTGATAACTTGTAATAATAAAACATAAGTAAAAAAGTTTCATGTGGTTTAACTTGGTTGAAAAACAGTATGAATGTACCACGAGAATGACCGATGAAGAGCAGATTTCAAATATGGAAATAATTTCCATGATATATTATTTTTATTATTTAGGTAATGTTAGATAGGTACAGAGTACATAGCATTGCTAAAAAACAATTAGCCATGAACGATATGTTAATGAGAAGCATCGGGGAAGGTGATTAGAATCATGTCATTAAGGCCTTAAGTCGAGTGTGTCATTAGCGTCGAGGTGTCATTAACAGGGGTTCATTAGTTAATCAAGTAGGAATGAGTTTAGCAAAAACGTATCTCGCAAACGGTAAGAGATATGAAGCTGGGACCCCGCGCAATCGCTCCAAATGGGGGTGCTTACTTTTTTTTTTTTTTTTTTTTTTTTAGCAGACCTTCGCCGAAGTTCGACAAAAATGCGTTAGAAATAAGTGCGCCAGAACCCACGAATCCCTACTACTTATAATGTTGCGTAACGATTAACAATTTGAGATTTGCTTTTAAGTTTTACAAGAACTTTATTGCAAAATGATATTAAGATCCGCCGGAACATTTTTAGGTTGAATGACTGCAATTGTGTTTTTATTGAACAAAAATGTTAGTGTGAATTCTTTTATTTTTTTATGAACCTACCCCCGATCTAAATAATATCGATACGTCCGTATCGTTACGTATGGTAATAGTTAAACTTTGAAAGCTGTAAATTCTAACCTTACAAGTACGCATATGATCGATTGAGAAGGATGCCAAAGGGTTATGTACCAGTCGAAGTTGAAGTTGAGTTACATGTTGATCAATGAATTTTTTTGTGGGAACTCGAGTAGGTTCTTGAGCCGTAAGGTGTCGACCGTACCGAGAGTCATTACGCAGTCGTAGCCCGGTAGAAATCGGCATCTACCATGAGGATTGGTAGTCCGTGGATACGCGGTACACGGGTAGTTCTGGCGGAGGTCGGGTTTCAGGAGGAAACCGTAGAGTCGTTGGACTCGGCGATCCCATGAGGGGATGCGCGTAATGTTGTGACGTTGTGTCGAGGTGACACGAAAGTTGACCGTACTAGACTATTTCGTAGCCGTAGTCCAGTAGAAATCGGCATCTACCATGAGGATTGGTAGTCCGTGGATACGCGGTACGCGGGTAGATCTGGCGGAGGTCGGCTTTCAGGAGGAAACCGTAGAGTCGTTGGACTCGGCGATCCCATGAGGGGATGCGCGTAATGTCACAGTTGTGTCAGGGTGACACGGAATTGGTGAATGAAATATTACTGTTAGATTTGTTGTCAATGAATAAAGTTTAATGATTGAGAAATAACGATTTTCCTGTTTCGGAGCAACAATGATAATAAGAGAGCTTAATGTAACAAGTATGTAGATTTTCAGATTTATTGTAAAAGTCTTTGATTTATTTGCGAATTGTAATGATTTGGTAAAGTTCCTAATTGTTTGAAAAAAGATTATCTAAAGAAGCGTTATTATTTCAGTTAAAGAATCTAGATAAAAAAAAAACATTAATAAAGTATTCATTTTTTTTAGATCTGAAAAGTTAGGTCAGGTATGACCGAGCGATACTTTCTGTTGTTTTGTCTTGTTTCAGAATAACACACGAGGACGTGTGTCTCGCAGGGTGGCCGTGTCGTATCCGGTCATGAATACGGACACTAAACGAAACGCAAGTGCGCCCTCTAGCCGGCAAACATAAGAAACTACGATTTCCCGCGCTTTGACAGAGTCGTGATGCTGTCAACATGCGAGCTCCGATTCACTTTCGATCTAGTCGCCATCAAGTGAAGACGTCGTCATGAAACTGTCCTACGTTTCGCTAAGTACCTTATTATAACAAGTTTGTTACGTGCTACGTGGTTCTTAATACTGTGTCCAAAAATTATAACATCTTCTCAGTGCACGATTTCTACTCTGCCCATGTGATATCGGAAGGTTCGGACCAAAATCCTGACGTTCCCCCCGACATATATATATGTATATATTAGGTTGCTGTCATTTATGTTTTTAGTTAATTTTTTGCATTCACAATGCAACTATGCACACTTAGCGTTCAACATTGGTGGAACAATACTAGCTCATAGTAGAAGTTGAAATACGTTTGAAAATTTCGACACATTTGCTAGTGTCTCGGTAGCTCAGCGGTCAGAGCACTCGCCCGGATAGCGAAAGGTCGTGGGTTCGAATCCCATCTGAGGGCTCGAAGGCGTAGTTGTTGTCATTTACTTTGAAACCACCTAATATACTTTAATTTTTGGGAATTTTATAATTTTTTTTTATTTAAAAAAGCTAGAAGCTGATTTTCTGTGGTACCAAATTATGTAGAAATATTTAGGATACAATAATAAGATATCAAAATCAGTACTAATATCTCTACTATATAAAAGAAGGACTTTGTGGGTTTGTTACCATATATAGTTACCATAAGCCTAAGAATAACAGTTTTTATAATCAATTAACGTTACCATAGCAACGCGTGGCCAGGTTATACCAGCAACGCGTGGCCGGGTTATACTAGCAAAGCGTGGCTGGGTTAGCTAGTTATACATATTAATAAAAATATTAGACAACTTCATGTACATTGTTCTGAACCTAAGTGAAGCTTTCTATTATGGAATTCAGAAACAGCAACGGTATCAAGAAACCTAGACCTGAGCCAATATAACAGAGAAACGTTTTCTATCTTCGGTCGTCCGGGGATCGAACCCGGGACCTCGGAGCGGTTTTACCATGAAAACCGGTATGTGACTCGACCACGGATAGTTTATTGCACAATTATATCAAACAGAATTGAACGTTATTTGCCGACAGGAAGAGTTTTTATATGTTTATGCTTTGTAATATTATTAAGGATTAACACATTTAATATTTAATCCCCAAGAAATAGTGAATAAATTCCTAGGGATAAAATTCAAGACACATTCGTAAATGAAGAATGGAAACTAAGTCGCGTGCAACATTTAAAAGAGTTCGTTCGATTTTGTTCATTTAATGGAACTCTAAGCTTCTTCTTACGTTCTTTCTATCTATTTTCTACACTTTAAAAAATATATTAAGTATTTTATTTCCGTAGAGACTAACGAACAGAGTACGATTTAAAATACTTCAGCAATAATTACAAGACCTGTTTAATGATGTGTCTTTTTATACGTTTCAGATATTCATTATATATATCGCAGCTTCCATACTATACGGCACAATGCGAAAAACATGATTGTTGGGAAAACGCTTTTAAAGAATTTTGAGCCCTGTACTTTCACAAAATCGGTCATAAATAAATTAAATTATCAATAGTAAAATCATAAAACATCATAAGAGTATGTACATTAAGCATGAAATTAAATTTATCCCAGCATTAGTTACTTGCTATTAATGTTATCCCTATAGTATGGAAGCTGCAATATATGAAATATATGAAACGAGATGTCTTGCCTGTTCCAGCGCCCTCTACCAGGTCCAATGACCCACTCAGACAACATATCAATACACGAAACATTTCATCAATGGTCCTAGCCGTTTTGGAGAAGCTTAGTGGCATACACAGGTATAGAAGATTAACATATAAAATATTTATTTATTATTATTAATTATTATGGTTTACTTATTATTTTGGGCTCAGTAGTTTTAAGTTGTTGTTATGCTAGCGTTCAATATTTGTTTGATTCGAATGTGGCATCGGTACTTGCTAAAACTAATTGTGCGGTAAATCTGAATGACCTGCAATTTGTCAACCGTCTGCGGGGGTGAGAGCACTGATTACAAAACAACGGACCATTGGTTAAATAAAACAATGCCTCTGCACCCTTCATTTGGATACAGCTGGGACTAGAAAGTAGTTGGGCTAGCTATTTTGGTACGTGCAAAAGCTTCATTGCTCGTTTTAGCGCAAAGGCATATAAATGTATGCTTATAGGTATATAAATGTATGCTCTTACAGTTGTATTTTAAATCCAATGCATTTTACCTTTCCCTTTGGTTAGTTCTAACATCCTATGTGTTTTAAAATGCTTGTTATTATAATAACAATAGTATTTGTAATATATCTTAAGGATGTATTCATAGATATTACTAGCTGACCCGGTAACGCGTTGCTATAGTAACGCGTATACAATGGAAAAAGAGCGGACAGACAAACACACAAACAACAAATTTGTGTTCTTAGATTATAAACTAGCGGCCCGTCCCGGCTTCGCAGGGGTGGACAAAATTCTTTAAATTTTTTCTATTATTAAATATTTTCCGTTAGCGCCATCTAGCGTCCGGTAGACGAACAACTTGCGGCTAACGCGTTGCTATGGTAACGTTATTGATACAATGGAAAAAGAGCGGTTCCACATTTCAGTGGAAGGCTTTCTTTTAGCAATGAACGTCTTACGGCTGAAATGACGATGTAGGTACATCAATTTCAAGATATCGGATTCCTACTAATGATTTACAACGATACTTTAAGCCACTACGCATCTTATATGGACTACACAATTATCGAAAATACTAATCATTCCTTGTGTTTGGCAGAAAAACGCGCTTGCGAGCGCTTTCCAGCTCTGAAAATAAAACTATACAGTTTTCGGCCAGGACACGTTTGCTAACTTCAGTTGCGGTCACACAATCCGCCATTTTGCTTATTATCGCTCAGCGATCGCCATTTTTCTTACAAGCGCTTTTTTCTGCCAAACACAAGGATTGTCAAAGTGTGTGAAAATGATGGAGCTTGTAAGGACATGAAGTTTGTAAAGAAAGTCATATTAAGTAAAATATGACTTTCACAATAGGGTAAGGTTGCTATCATTGAACCAGCACTTTCATTGAACCACTTTAGTAATTTCGAAAATAATAATATTAAAAACCATTCGTTACATCGAATCGCGAGATAGATGACCGGCGTACTTAAATATGTAGCTACTTTGTTGAGAAACATCTTATTTTTTATCCGATAATACAGAGTTGTCATCAATGACCTGACGCATAGCTTTTTGTTTCGACCACCCAATCATAGCAATTCCTAAAATTTTATTTTTCATATATTGTTTTTCTTTTAACATGTCTGGAACGAGGCCAGCTTTAAGTAGAAGAGAGGTTGGCTTAAATAAAGGATGTAGAATTTTAGGCGTGTCAAATCTGAACAATAATTTTTCGAAATGTTTTTGGAATAGAATTTATTTTATGGATAGTGCTTTATTATGATGCCCCTTAAAAAATTAAGTTATCAATACGTTAGGCCGTATACAGAAAGAAAGCTGGAAACTTATAAGCGCTTACCGGCGCTTGTCAGCGCTGGTCTGTTCTACACAAAGGAAGCAGGTTGAAGCAGATCAAGCAAAATGTCGGACTCATCGGACGATGATTTGGTTTATTTTGACCAGCGCTGACCAGCGCGTGTTGCAACTTGTCGGAACTTGTCGGCACCGTTCAGTGCTTATCGGCGCGCGTTCATATATTTTCCTGCGCGGGTTACCAGCGCTGTCAAGCGCCGGTAAGCGCTTATAAGTTTCCAGCTTTCTTTCTGTATACGGCCTTAGACATTTTATGTCGTCCGTAGTAGAAGGTTCGAACTTGGTTCACCTGGTTCAAAGCTGAATTCACAACCGTTGAGATGTGATCGCTTTAAATCCGTAAGCGATGTGAGAGAGGGTTATGAAATTACGACATTTATTTTAACTATATTTAGGTACCACCCGTTCAAAGCTGAAAACTTATGTGTTAATGTGCTCAAAAGCGAATTAAATTGCAATTCATTTTTTTTTAATTCAAGATCGGGGTGTAATGCTCGTGAAACTGCATCGAACTGCTATTGCTCTTCTTAAATGACAAAAAATTCAAAGAGATAAAGTAAAGGCAGATATCCGGTCAAATACATTTTTTTTTAAATAAAACGATAATCAGAACCTACTAGCCTTGACAACATTCGCGCGGTTATTATAATCTATCATTATCCTGGATCCATTTACAAATTACTGTATGGTAGCGTGGACGGTTATCGAATAGCGTTCGTGATACGACCATAATGTTTTATTAAATGTCATCCGCAATATAATGAGGTGCGAGGGATCCAAC
The DNA here is from genome assembly GCA_927399485.1 of Calamotropha paludella. Lineage (NCBI taxonomy): Eukaryota > Metazoa > Arthropoda > Insecta > Lepidoptera > Crambidae > Calamotropha > Calamotropha paludella. The sequence continues at coordinate 19,178,674 of OV656807.1, read as the reverse complement.
ATCTGGAAGAGGCGCTACAGAAATATGTGAGAAGTGTTATAGAGTGTCGTTGTAAGTCAATGAGGCGGTAAATGGGGTGTTCCCTGCGCGAGAAAACAGTCTAATAAATAAAATTATGCTTCTGAAATTACAAGAATACGCGAGCCACCAGCACAATAGATTGGATGTTACAGATTCTCATCGATATCTTCCAATAACGAATCTAATATGTAGTAAGCTTTGAGGGGGACTATAGGGGAAAAAATGATGCAGAACTTTCTAACTGCGGTCGATATCAACCCCCGGAGATACTAATCTAATTTATTTTATACTTCAATGTAATTTTATTTTAATTTAATAAATGCTTAAACTTCATCAAGCGTTGCATAAGTAGATTTCCTCTCCGTTATATTTTATAAGATACTTCCATAAAAAATACGATAAAGATTTTACTTAGAATAGTTTTACATTTTTATTATTTAGTTTTTACACTCTTTGGTTAAAAATGAGTTGATGTATAATAAAAAGATTAAGTGAACTCTATGAAACATTGTAGTTTCACTTTCAATCAGTGGCTAATGTTGGTCCTTAAAGAAAGAAGATGAAATCAAATTTGCCATATTGCTAGTAAAAGGAAAGGAGAGGACTCCGAATAGGAAAAAGATAAAAAAAAAGAATAAAACTCTTTGTGAAACTGCAAATTCGGAATGTAGGCCATCCTACAAATACCTATTCTCTGCCCACTGCCATTTAAGAGATCTTATGGTTTTTTTTTGGTTCGTTTATATATTTTTGTTTTATATTCGATTTCCGTAATAAAGTAATATACAGTTTTCTGTATATTACTTTCGTCAACCACTGTTGACCATTATTTATTTTATGCTATAAATTTTTATAGCATAAAATGAGAAAAGCCGAGAAATTGACAACTGCTAATATTAAACAAATTTTATAAATAAAATTAACACAAAAAAATGTAACAGAAATTAAGACTTATTTTATTCTTTGATGAATGACACAGGCCTACAAGGTGTTTTCTCTATTACTTGGTAGCAGTAGTTGTTACTTTGTGTAAGTATATATAACAAAAAACTTTATCCTGAAATGAGAAGCGATTGCTATAGATTGTCCATATTTGTAAAAATGTTTCTTTCGAATACAAGAGGATTTTACCCTCATTGATGAGACAACGATGGACTACAGCGTAAAAAGTAGAAAAGTACTAGAAAATTTCGACGGGTGTTCACAAGGCTCGATAGCAAAGTCGATTTTTTTTAGTATTTTTCTATTAAAATAATTTATCATACCTATGATTTTCAGAATGTCGGTCTCATTTTAACGACGATGTAAATGTATGTTGTACAGAATTTGAGAGGCAATGTATGTTGTACAGATTTTGAGAACAGGATGTTTTGTGTCTATAGTTTGTCAACAGGATAATACAACGCGGACACTTTGGAAGTTGACGTTTTGCTATTCTTAACCTTATCCAGTGATCGGTCGGCGACCATTTTTCATAATGTTTTGACAGCCGCGCAAAAGGCAAGCGGCAACTAAAATAGAAGAAATAATATGCCATGCTTTTATGTATTTCTTGCTTATCGATCGAAATTGTGTAATGGTGACAACAACAAAAAACAGATTTTGTGTGGCAACGGAACTAGGTAACTTGGTCAGTGTTGCGTAAAATTGTGTGTCTTTGTTCGTTTTATTGGAACTGTCAAACAAAGAATGGCATGTTCAAAGTAAATATTATAAAAACATCGAGGTCCAGTACTTGCTGTTTTCCTTATTGCTGTGTTAGTTATTATCATATAATTATAGTATTAGTCAACATTTTACTTCTTATATATTTCGATCACTAGCGTTAATATTTAATGTATTAATAGTCATTCCAATTTTGTATACAATCTGTAACCACTATTTACACAGTTTAGTAAGGCAGAGCACCGGAAAATCTTAGAATAAGAACTAAGAATTACTGGACAAGTTCTGTGATAATCCTACATAGAAATAGGTGAGGTTTTCGTGGTTATTATGCCATAATATTTTCAATACCATGTATAAGTTTCCGACATCTGGAGCTTGATACTAAATGTAGACTTAATTTTAAACTTTTGTATAAAAACTATTTAGAAATAGTATTTTGTTACCTTCTCAATATACTAAAGTTTTTTAACACAAAAAACGGATTATCTTATTAAATGTATAGAAATAAAAAAATAATGTAACTTCTTAACCAAGTTCAATAACTTTTAAGAGAAAAAATGATGTTACTATAAACGTATTTAATTCACGTTTTGGAGAGAATAAAATTTTATGAAGATTGTTTTGGAGCTGTAGCTAGAACAGCCCCCGTTCTGTAAATGCTAAGCCTAAGAGTATATCCATGTTAAGTTCAATGTACTTCGATCTTTGGCGCTAGACAACAGATCTCTTAGTGTAAAAGAAAGAAATATATTTAAAGTAGCTAAAACAGTAGTGTTGTGAGGTTTGAAAGTCGCAACTATCGTTGTCCACTAGAATATAAACAGTTCATGTTAATTATTATTTTAATGAATTCTTGAAAATCTAACAAAACATCTCAGAGATGTCGACATAAGAATCAGTTTGTTTTGTCAGTCAACCATAGAAATAGACTATACTTTGGTTGGAATAATGTGTTGTAATTTGCACGAGTATAGCAAAAAATACTGTCTCATGTCATCAATTTCAACAAAACAAAGCAAATGTAATCAAAGATTACTATAAAAATAATATTTACTTTTAAAAATAAGTTATGTAATAATAAAAAAACTTTAATATATGTATAACGTAAATACTGCCATAAATTTATCGAAGTCATTATTATATTGGTTAGCATAATAATTTATAGCAAACTTAATAGCCCGTTACCGACAGTTTCACAAGTTTCACAGTTACCGGTTCAAATCTCGCAAGGGGAAAATGTTTATCTTGTTGTTTGACATCTTATATGATAATGTAATAAGAAAGTATAGGATGATGAATGTTAGACAGTGAACAATAAACCTGAATTGGTTTTTGTGATAATGTTTGAGAAGCGTATTTAATGTAATGTTGAGTATAATAAATTAATTAAAATAATAAATCTCTTTCAAGGTCTCCTTAGTTTATATTTGGAAATATAAAATTAGAGCAAGTTATAATGAAAATAAAAGGTCGCTGAAAGGTCAATCATACACCTTATCCACATAGTAATGCAGTCACCGCTACCCAATTTTATACGTCATTCTTTCGTATAAATAAATAATCAAGGAATCCTAATGACTCGTCTGATATTGTTACTAAGGATTAAAATAGCGTTCTATTTTCAAACACTTAGGACAGTCATTGTGGAGCGGTGACACAGACAGGCCATTAATGATCCGTTCTATATCTAAATCATAGACTTGGCGCCTTGCATACGCTTATAGCTCATTCAACGAAATGGTAGCTACAATTGAATAACAAACAATTGTGCAATTAAGTTTTACTATTTGGCTTTTGGAAATTAGTGTTAATATCCTAGGACATTGTGACAAATACCTCAGAAAAATATGAAATGGAATAATACGCAGATGAACATATAATTCCAATAGTAAATAGGTATAATGCTTAATCGATAGTCTGTAAGAAGGAAATAGTTACGCATACCGCAATTTGAATACTATACATTAAATATAGCACCTATAGCGGTCACTATAAGATACTATGAGTATACTTCATACAAATCTCCTGGAAACAAATATAGTTTCGTTTGCGGTAACTCGTTCTAAAGTGCGTTTACGTCTATTGTGAGTCTACGTTAGTTTATAGGTTCGATTGTCATTAGTGCCTATTGTAGTGCTTCTAGCGGGAAAAATCAATAATATCAAAATCAACAGTTAAAATACTTCCTATCGAGTAGTAACTGGAATGTGGTATGCAAACTGATAATGAATTACATCAATTCCTAAAAATACATAAGGAGGAAATAACTGACCTCATTAGAAATTTTGCCCAAGATAACTGCAACATCAAAATAAAATTATTGGCAGTAAGTAATTCGTTTAAAACATTAGTGTTTCAGTATTAGCATAACATTAATATAGTAGGCGTATTCAACTTCTTTTTGGGTGATTAAATTTTACTCTTTTTTCATCTATAACTCAAACGCGACTAAGCGACCTTAATAACAACGTGTTTCCACATACGGGAGTAAACTTTATTAGTGTTATTTATTAGTATTTCAACGTTACCTTTCGTATTTATATCTGTGTCACGTTAAACCACTGGGGATTGTCTCGAAGACTGTAATAAATAATATTATACGGTAGAAGTTATTCGGGACAACCCTTGCACGCGTTGGATCCCCTCCTACTGTATTAGAGTGATATTGCTTATATGCTCACCATTAAGAATATACGTTCTGAGTAAATTAAGACCAATTTGCAGAGGTTTTGCCACGGAATATGCGAATTTAATTTATGAAAGGCATGACGGTTGTAATTTGAGTGTACTTAATGACTCCAATTTGATTTCATGCGGAGACGAGTGGGTTTTATCATTTGTATCGGATATTCTGTTTACATTTTTAGAGGCAACTGATGAAATGAAACGTGGAATTAGGTTTGTGAGTACAGAATATGTGGATAATGTTACTTTTTTCGGTACTTTTTTTATAAATATAAATAAATATAAATGTCTTGCCTGGCATCTAATACAAGTTGATTTTTTTTCTACTAATATTTTCTTTAGATATAATAATCTAGCATTTAAATGCTTAAAAAGCAAAAATAAATATACGTAATAATTACGTAGCTGTTTCTTCTTTATCGATTGTTTGGTAATTGTAACAATATTAAATTCATTATCTCTTCATGTTCAAGGTACTTCACCTTGAATATATAGAGATGGCGCTGCCATCAGCTTTAGAAGCACTAGGAAAAATTGGAAATCAATCGAAAGATTGCTCGCCCAGTGTCCCTCCTAACACCTATCTCCTTAAACATTATCTTGATTCTAAAAAAAAATATGTCACATGAAATCAAATAATTTATTTAAGTGTGTAAAACTTTTTCTCTCAAATTTTTTTAAACCTTGCTATGGATTTTCTTATAGTCATAAAGCATAATCGATAGGGGGGGCAATAAGGTGTTGAATCGCTATAAGAAGAATATTTTGATGGGGTAGTAAACAGTTGTGCATTTTTATTAACACCATTTAGACGAAAAAAGAGTTATCTTCATTTGTTGAAATACATAATCCCCATTTTTATTTTTAACACATTTTTCGTTTACCAAATTCTTACCTCAACTAAACTTGTATATTTCTATACCGTTCCTTTTATAACCAGTGTGATGAAATAACTTGTGTTGCTGTTAACATTTTATTGTTCATTACCTACGCTACAGCCAACCACTACTGTAACAAGTATTTTATGGTTGTGCTTTCTGTTATACACGATTTATGTGTTAATTGAGACAGCAAAATGGCTAGTTCTATTACAATGATGGTAGTTGAAGTATTGGTATTACTCCAATGTTTGTTATAATATGAGCATTATCATCATTGTTATTAATATTCTTACATTCTAATACGTCATTAATTTATCAGAAGGGTCCAATGCAGTTGCAGATTTTAGTGGCTACTAAAATTATGACAAAATAAATTTGGGTAAGTATTGTTACTTCCTAATATATCAAATGAAGACATTTGTCATATATATATATATATATATATATATATATATATATATATATATATATATATATCTACGAATCAACTTAACTTGATTTTATAACACCGTATAAACAAAAAATAAAGTATTTTTATTGTTGTATATATAGAATGATATTACCCATAGGGTTATTTACCAATTAAATTACCGGTTTTCCCTATTCATTATCATCATTTGGAAACCTAATTTATTTTTCAAACTTCAAAAAATATCTAATAGGTTTTTTACTACACTATTTCGACGTTTTGATGACATTTTTGACATGACACAAATTGATTTTATAACTCAAATAATATTACTATTTACAACAAGATTTCACATTATGTAACGTAAAAAGTTTTAAAATGTTGTTAAAAATAAATTGCGAAACAAAATCAATTACAATATTTATGATAATTTGAAAGAAGGGCATACGCGGTGATAATTAAAAAAAAACGAGATCGCGTGAAGTGTCTTGTTTCTGTTTATTTTATCTCTTGGTAATGTAATAACACTACAATATAAAATCCGATCGTTGTAAAAATATATTTTTATTGTACGTCTTAGTAGTTTGCTTTTAACTTATTAGTATGTAAAGGTAGAAAAAAAAACAACCTTGCCGAGATTCTTGCGGCTTTTTCTCTGTAGGTGCAAGGTCTCTCGACGTAAAACATACGAAGCCAATATGTAGCTGTTGATGTTCAATTCAAGCATTGTCAAAGCTCATCATTTTGAAAAAACTTTCAATTTGTCTGTGTGATGTTCTCTCGTTTTGGATTATGTATTTGTACGAACAATTTTTTATTCTTAAGTTTAAGTAGGATTATTATTAGCAAAAATGCGGATTTGTAGGATATCTGGATAATTTTTAATAAAAACGATTAGAAATAAGCAGCTCAGCTCTGAACTGGTTCAAATAGAGTCGAACCGTTCAAAAAACAAACAGCTCACGATAGGTTAGGTATATTCACCCACAGAGTCACACACGCGAGTATTATTATTGGTGAACGAACCGCGAACGGCAAAACGGCTTCGGTGTCGCGCGAAGCAGATCTTCAAACGTTTAGATTTAGGTACTGAGTGAGCTGATCTGTGAACCGGTTCGCTCGTCCAGCTCACATATGTGAACCGTGATCTGATCTGCGGATTACAGTTTTTGGTAAGTTACCCATGTCTCAAAACGATACAAATATTTCAAATCATATAATCTTGCACTGCTTCAAAGTTTACGTTTATCATCGAACATATCGTACAATTACAGACCGACGTCAAAACCAAAGCAGAAGGTGATCAGTACTGGAAATCGTGCGATGATCTCAACCCGCACCTATCCCGCATCATTCAGGATAATGGCCGAGCCATAGTCGCGACCGTAAATGTAAATCGCTCTAATTTATACGCGCGATAACGTTGCCGCACTGCTGTTAACTGTAATTATATTACCCAGTGAGGACGTGTTGATCAAACCCCTGATTAAATGCCCCCGTTGCGAAACGAGAAAAATTATGCCGCTTCCACACTCCAATGAAAATTGAGCGATTCTTTTACCTCCACTAAAATTACATGCCAATTTGACGGGATGGAATCGATTTAAGCGTTCAGAATTTGATTATAAAAAGAAAATGGCGACGCCGTATTATATTGCTTAATGTCGATTGCTCTTACAAAGTGTTCTTTGTATGAGTTATAGTGTTAAAATTCTTTTTAGAGAGGAACTTTTTGCAAAGCATAATTGCGATTGTCATAAAGTCACTTAGCACGCTAAACAAAAGGCATAAATTGACGTTAGAGGTTAGGTTAGGTTAAATATTTTTATCCATTACGAGTCAACAAGCTTTATGATGCCTTTTAAAATGCTGACAATAAACTTCATGACTATTATTATATTGTCATTCTTGACATTTAACTTAAACAAATGCCGAAATTTGCAATCATACTCAATTCTTCAAATAAATGCAAAATTTTGTTTGTCTCAATTTCATGATATTGTAATTTGATCACTTTAAGGTGTTGCAATTTCTATATTTTAAAAGCAGATCGCAATTTTTTTCAGCTCCACTTTATCAAATATTTTTTTCCATTGACCTTTTAATTGCCGGCCAGCTATTTAGAGACGCATTTAATACTGCCCTGGAAACACACAGAGACGATGCTCCAATGGGCAATCTATTTGAGTAATTATCCGCTAAGGGCCATTGTCGGCCATCTTGTGAATGAGCCTTGTTCGCTCAATGCCGCCTGTTATGTACATGCTTTCGGCGATCACAGCGACAGTGCCACGAGTGTCTTCAATGGCTGTGCAAACACTTAATTGTATTCAACTACATCAATTAATTTCATGTTTGCACTTATCATCTAAGCTTTCTATTGTGAACATGATAAAATTATTTGGTTATCTTCTATCTGGCCAAACTGGGTCAGATGTCGTATTAGAAAAGCCATCTGAACTACACGAAACACATTTTTCAGCATATATTTTCTATATTTAAAGTTGTCAGGATTACTACCTCGCAGAAGGAGACCGCAGAGTTAGTTTTACCCTTTACTCATGTATGTAAAAATACTTTTATATGTGTATGCTAATAAAATGAATAAATAAAAAGACCAGAACAATCAAGATTGAAGATGATTATTAAAGTTTTTTATCTTCAAGAATCGAACTCGGCACTTTTGTAATGATGATACCAAAAGTAGAGTAGCGACTCGACTACGCATGCCATGTGGGTAAGTAGATCATGATCATTTCAAAATTTATTGGATTTTGAAATTGCGCAACACTGAATCAATGAAAACGTGACAGCGAAAAATTAAACATGAAATGCTGTTTAATTATAACAGTGGATAAGTTAACAATCTCGAGACCAAAGTCTGACTGCGGCTTATCTGGCGCCAAATGTTTCAAAGGAACTTTTAACGAGTTTAAAGTTGGGCCAAGTGTAGTGCACCCGCAGCACTTCCGTAGCTTAAGATTAATTAAACAATTGCACGATGGCTCCTTGAAAACACTCCGACATGTCTCGGCCTGTCGCCGCCAACCTTGCCAAATTAAAGCCATAAATCAAAATCCGACGACCGGAAACAGAGAAATGGAATAATGCAGAAGTAACTCCAGTCACGAGGTCTACACGACTTAAAATTAATTCATTTCTTTTCGTTTATAACAGTGAAAGTAGTTGAGGATATTTGCGATCACGAGTACAAACTGTGAAGAAGTTACAGACACACTGATATATTTATTGTTCTGGCAATAATAAAATGCAGTGACAGTACTTCAATGGAATGAAAACTGTTAGCATTGGCAAAGTTTGCACCGAATTATTTATCATAATACCGCATAAAACGATGAAATTTCGTAAAACTGAAAATTACTTGAAGCCAAGTTTAGGATACAAACGATTGTAGTTTCTCAGAAAAAGTTAATATATTAAATTCTTTATTGCACTTGCAATGTACTAAACTAAACAATACAATAACATAAATTAGTGAGAAATAGTGGGCTTATCTCCAAAAAGAGATCCTTTTCAGCCAACCTAGGATATAAGACCTAAAAAAGAGGTCAAGCATCTTATTCAAATTGGACATGAGAGCTTTTAGGAGCACACAGTCCAAAGCTCTAATATTTTTCAAGAAGTTTCTCTACCTCTTATTGGATATTACTAAAGTTAATTTTGATATATTTTATTATGGTTTCCTACACATAAACAATATTTTCAGCAATTGCAGATTATATTTATTAGTTACGAAATTGGCCTTAATGCATATTGATGTAAGGGAGAACATATACTAATTTGAAAGTTTAGTCCTTCATTACTTATTATATGTCAGAAAGCTTTCAGTTAATCTATGGTTTTTGATGTTTTTTGAAATTCTGTTATGTTAATTAATTTTATGAATTTCAATTAATTGCTTATTTTCTAAACGTCTTAAGAACATCAATGTTTTAGTTAAAGATATCATGGCACGAATATGTAGTTAAGCGTTTCGGGGCAGATTTATGGGAATACGGACTTTAATGTAAGTGTGCCTTTTTTATATTAAAGAATACAACACATTTTTTATATGATTTATAATTTTTATATATTTTATGCATTTTCAATGCGATCTTATAAGATAAATTATTATAATAGAAAAATACTAGAAAAAATCGACTCGGGTCACAAGTGAATCTCAGGCGGGAATCGAACCCGCAACCTTTGGAAATCCGGTCCAATGCTCTCCCAATTGAGCTACCGAGCCTAATTAGTTAATTAGTAAATGTTCTCCCTTACATCAATATGCATTAAGGTCAATTTCTTAACTAATAAATATTATCTACAATTGCTGAAAATTTTGTTTGTGTGTAGGAAACCATGATAAAATATATCGAAATTAACTTAAGTTATACCTAATAAGAGGTAGAGAAACTTCTTGAAAAATATTAGAGCTTTGGACTGTTTGCTCCTAAAAGCTCTCATGTGAATTTGAATAAGATGCTTGACCTCTTTTTTACGGATCTCTTTTTGGAGATAAGCCCACTATTTCTCACTAATTTATGTTATTGGATTGTTTAGTTTAGTACATTGCAAGTGCAATAAAGAATTTCCAAAGGTTGCGGGTTCGATTCCCGCCTGAGATTCACTTGTGACCCGAGTCGATTTTTTCTAGTATTTTTCTATTATAATAACATTTTTTATATGTTTAAAGTCATAGCTTTTAAGACCCTTGTCCTTGTTTCATGAATACCCTTTTAACCTTCCTTTATAGTACTTATTGGACAAAATATGTGACTTCATAATAATTGGAGTAGCTTTGAGTCTGTTGTTGGTAGGGGTTAGAAGTGGAGAGAGGGTGGGGCGTATTTCATACTCGATTTATGTGCATGCGCCGGTGACGCGCTAAAATATTACTCGCCACATCTCAGTGCCTACAGTTTAGTAGCCAATCGGGCCAGTTTTCGATATGGATAACTTAACTTGGATATAACGATATATTCGATCGGAAAAATGTTATTGTTGATTAGAATATCTGTGATCAATTGGGCGTAGTATGGTATTCGCCTTTAATGATATAAATAAATATTAGATAACGTCACAAATATTGTTCTTAATCCAAGTTAAGTAGCCTGTTTTGGCTACTTCACTTGCATTAACTTATGTTACGGAAATAAGAAAAACGCTGATATCACAACCCCCAGACCCGACCTCCACCCATGTTCAAAACTATAGGTAATACATACAGTTTCCTTTGCAAAGGTTGGAAATTTGATAATAAAATTTAAAATAAATATACATATTGTGACGATGTGTACAAATGTACAATTTGTATTATTAACACTGCCAGCATAATCTGTGGACTTAGTATGCTTTTGTTTATTTATGATTCGTTGACTAATATCTTGATTTACTAACTGTATGTTTACTTATTGAAATGCGCTTTAAGTACTGAAATTGCTTTATATACCTACCTTTTTAAGTGCTTGAAATATTTTCAGAACTGTTTTTATTGGTGAGGGTCTATAATTGTCTTTCAGCTGTTATATTTACTACCTATTGTATTTAATTTAGCTATTAATCTTTCGATGGCCGTTGGGGCGGAAAGGTTCTCGAATGGCGACCGCGTGCCGGACGACGCTCAGTGGGTAGGCCCACTACGAGGTGGACCGACGATCTGGTTAAGGTCGCGAGAAAACGCTGGATGCGGGCAGCACAGGACCGATCGTTGTGGAGATCCTTGGGGGAGGCCTATGTCCAGCAGTGGGCGTCGTACGGCTGATATGATGATGATGATTAATCTTCCGACAATAATGTGATATAGGGGGACAGGTTTTTCCTATCGACGAAAATACCGTAGCCACGGCCCCACGGGCCCAACTAACGGCAGGACAAAGATGTATAGGTACTTTTTAGTGGGTCCGCCTTCCATCCCACATCGGACACTAGGCCAGGTAAAGGAACGGAGGAGAGTCCTAAATAACGCAGCGTTTCCCTTAGTATTTAACACTAGATAATCTAACTACTTAAATAAGCTGTATTTTTCTGTTTAATAATGTTCAATCTTTAATTACTTATATATTGTTTGTAATCCTTTATAAATAGTAAAAGGGATTACTTTATATAACTAAAAGGAACTATAGGTCCTTTTTTCTAAAATAATATCTAGAATTAATACCTTTTTGTATTACCGTATGTTTCTTAAAAAATAAATAAATAAAAAAGAGTCCTAGGCCGTAAATCACGAAGTCTGCAAAGGTACCCAAGAGCTATAGCTTATCGTGCCTTCCTGTCATGTAACTTTTTGTTCACCCATCTAATAACGGGTTTTTTTTACTTAGGTGGGCTTAATCTTTGTGTATGGGTTCACGACTACACCGGCAGAAGACTACGAAGTACATCGGCAAGGTTTCAACTCGGTCCTATTAATTCAAAGCCGTATAAACTTACTTGGCTGTTTTAAGCGTTTATTATATCATTTTGTAATGAGCCGTGTGGTGCCGAGCAAAGCACAATAGCAGCAACCCTTCACAGCTAAGGGCGTCGTAAAAGGCAACTAATGATACTGGAGGTAATCACCATACACCTGCCGTTGACAACAAAATGGGGAGCAGCGATTTTCGAGTTATGGACGTTCATTCCCAACCCGCCTGCCGAGCAGAGATTATAGCAACACCATCAGATTTTGTTTGAAAAAGGTTCCGTCCACTAGTCTTGCGGCTACAATGACTGAAAAAAATCTTATAAATCGTAGACAAGACAATAAAATTAGGTTCCGGCAAAATTGAGAACAATTTCCTTAGTAAGATCGCAGCACAAAAAGTATGCAATTATTTCTTCAGATTCAGTTTGAGGTATAAAATAAGCGGACTTTTTTGTGCAAAACATTAATCATAATATCTTTTGTTTTGTCACCAGAAGGAAAGACAATTTATTCCTAAATTTGCGTAAGAAGCACTTAACTTTTTCATTTACAGTTTTTTGCCTGAAGCATGTCTCAGTGCCAAAGCTCTTGGTAACATAATTCATAGCACTTGCTGGCTTAAAAGCAAAATGTGGAACTTTTCAGTATCTAAATCACTTGTTTAAAAATGAACGGCTGAAACAACGGACGCGAAGTCGGGCCAAACTTTACGACTATGAAGCAATCCGACGAACACCCCGGCATTGAATTTGTTTCCGACCGATTCTGCCGGGCCATTGCATAGTTCACGAGCTCTGGAATACAATATCAACTGCTGCCACGTTGAGACTATAAGTAATGAGTTAGTTTGAACGTACAATGGCTCTGTCTTAGTTTTACAGGGGAGAATAGACCAAATCGTGAGCAATGTTTAAGCACATGCTCATTAAAAGTTCAACGATTGTTGTGAATTAATGAGAATGTTCAAAACTTAAGCAAACGAATCCTTAAATTCGAAAAACTTCCACTCCTGGAGAACAGCGCCCCTCAAGAAAGAGGAGTTGAAGTCTTTACACTTGGCAGACGGGTTGGAGATCGCAATAAAAAACCCAGTATTCAAAAACACTGCTGCTTATTTTGTGGTTCATGAGAGGTGTATGGTGATTGCCTCCAGTATCATTAGTCGTCTTCCAAGTCACGCTCAGGGGCTGATAGACATCACAAGGCGTTGCCGGACACAACATGGCGCTGCTGGACACCACAAGGCGTTACCTGACACCACAAGGCGTTGCCGGACACCACAACGCGTTGCCGGACACCACAGGGCGTTGCCACTCACAACGTGTACAATTTAATTTTTTGTTGCTTATTGTGTAAATGCAGGTGTTGCTTGCTTTCTTATGGTGGCATTTCAAGGATTCCGCTCTTTTGTGAAATTCTGCAGAGGTTAAGTAACTTTTATAACTAGAAAGCTATCACATAGCGATCTGCATTGGGCCCGCGTGATGGCATATTTTACCTAAGGTGTTACGAGAAAAGTCCTGTGGGGTAGAGGGAACATTAAAAGGTTTATTTATTGATAAGGATCCGATCTCTTAGCTTGAATTGTATATAATAATAAGTAGGTAAAAAGAAAACTGATTATTTGCATATTTATTTCCGCTTTTTATAAAAATACTACTTTTACAGAAATGTTTAAAATAGATTGATCTTTACGATGATATAGATTTAAAATAATTCTATGAGCTAAATAGTAATTTTAAAACCGATTTTATTATTAGAGAAGACGAGTACGTAATCGTTTTAATTCTACGTAATGAAAACAATTACGTACTTGTCTTCTCTGAGGCGATCCGCTCATCAAGCAACTTGTTACTTGTTGAGTTCACTTTTCTATTTTATGGTGCTTCTCACGAAGAATTTTAATATAATTTCCAATATAATTTTGTGATGGCTTGTGTCAGATTTGACAAATCTTAGACCACAGACTAATTAGGAAACAAATAAAATGTTTTTTAATTCTATGGCTAGTAAAGAAAAAGGAGTTAGGTATTATACAGCCCGAGTCTTAAATGATGAATTTTAAATATAATGTTAAAGGGCATATAATAATTCGCAAATAGTATATACATGACGTGTATTTTCTTTTTATCTGGGTTTTTGAAAGTATGGGGTTTTTCCAACTCCTTTATGTACATAGCATGAAGTTCAAACACAGTTGTAATAATTGCTAAAGTTATTTAAAATAAAATGTAACTGTTTGATTAATTTAACATAATGTAACATTGGCACTTTAGGGAATAAACGAATGGCAATATCACGTGTGAACATTTATGTAAATTAGAAGGAGGATTAAAAGGCCTAAAAAACAGCTTTTACTTTGTAAACAAATGCCCGAGTGAAGGCGAATTGACGTGAAATACGTTAATTGTTTCTGTCTGATAACTTGTTCGCCTGCTATTTGATCAACAGCTTTGAAGAGAAGCCATTCCCTTTTGTAAAGGATTTGAATGTTTATTCAACATTGTTATGTTATTTTTGTATTTTTTCACTTCTTTTTATCATATAACATCAACGCCTTATATTGTTAGCTTTCTTGTTTTCTATCCTTTGCTATCCGTTTCCTAATTATATTATTAGTAACAGTTAAGCAATCGTAATAGATAGACATTAATAAGTAGATATTCCTTAATCTTTTGCTAAAGAAATTAGTTACCACAGTTAGTGCAAATTTAACGAATTTAATTGAATATGAGACCGCACCACTGTTAATTAATAATTTATGTATTTTTTAAATAAATCAAATATTTTTTTTTCCATTTTATTACACATATATAAGCAGTTAAACGCAAATAAAACCCTTCACAAATCACATCGACGTATATACTGTACTGACATGTCTTTTATATCTATACACATATATGTACACGAACAATTATTCAAATACTTATGTATGAATTCAAACATACCTGTGTGTATACAAAATGACATACCAATACGGCGTAGCATATAATGTGAACGCGATGACATACACAAAGTGATGCACAAGTATATATTATACACAAATAAATACATTATACAGAAATATATACATTTTTTAGGCTATAAAAATGCAAGTATATACTATCACACAACTAAGCATGCCTAAAAATATAAAAGAAAGTATTCAAAAAGTACGTACTCAACACAAAAAGATTTAAATCTCTTATCTGCATGGTGTTAGCAACAGCAAGTATGTAATGTATATGCTTATTAATAATTTTCTAAAAAGCACACCTACATAAGCCGTGTGGTGTTCGGCAGAGTATATCTCTCTTCACAATTAAGGATGTCGTTAAGTAAAGGACGTCTTTCGGCTAAGGTGACAATTTAAAATTAATTTTAAACCAATTAAGTTCTCATCCTTTGACGCTTAATAAAATACTTAAAAATATATAAAGGTTTTCATTTTCCATTTATTAAATAATATCACAAAGGCAATTTATTTGTACCTAAGCTCAATATATTCGAACAAGCTGTAATGAAATAAGCCAGATGTACAAAACATAGGATGTTCTTTATGGGACACGCTTTCGCTATTACGCAAGACCAATTTAAGGAGACCTGTCGTAGTTTGTGGAATCGTACCTTTTGGTTATTTCCATGGCCTCTGAAGAGTTCTTGGTAGATTGGTGGCTTGGTTTCTCTGCAAGTATGAGGGTGTAGGGCACTATGTGCTGCGTAAAACAATAGATTTGTGGAGAATTCTGTTATTGTTAGAAATAAACACAAAATGTGTTAGCATAACAACCGGGTTTAGAAGATTTATAAATTACTAGCTTTCCGCCCGCGGCTTCGCCCGCGTGATATTCGGTTATATTGCGGTACTATAAGAAAACTTCTCATTCCCACGGAAAAATCTAAGAAGCGCGATGTAACGCTGGATACAATTAGTTGTTAAACCAAAACTGAATGGTACACTATATTATTTGTTTTCCCTTGTGGAGCAAAAACATGCAGATTTTGGGCACTGGAAACCCGGGAACACGCTGCATAGAGCTGACCATACGAAAAACAATGTTTTTTCAAGTGTACTCCAGCAACCCTTAGAGTTTGGCCTTGTGCTTTATTAATGGTCATTGCAAATAAAACCCTTATAGGAAATTGTAGTCTTTTAAATTGAAATGGAAGGTCTGTTGGAATAATCGGAATCCGAGGAATGAGTTATTTAGTGAATCATTTAGCTTCAAAATTTACATGTTCATATTCGTTTGCAACATATAAGTAGATGTAAAAAAAACAGTTTAGACGATAAAACAAATTGTACGTCATCCCTCGGGAATTCCTCATTTTCGGGGATTCATTATCGTATCATTTAGCGTCTAAATTTACATGTTTATATTCGTTTGCAATATTTTACCTTGTTTTAAACGACATACAGCGCCATCTACAATCCATCCATCAAGCAAACAATATTTTTGTTTTTCCTCGGGAATATCAATTTTTTCCAGGATAAAAAGTACCCTATTATTTAATCTGGACTTTTATCTTTACGTCTGCAAAATTTCAAAGCAATCGGTTCAGTAGTTACGGCGTGAAAGCGGAACAAACAAACAAACAAACAAACAAACAAACTCACTTTCCGATTTATAATATTAGTACGGATGACAAGTCTGAATTTGAGAAAAATGTAATATATATTTTTATTCCATAACAACTGCACGATTATAAAAACACACCATTTCCATTCTGACTCATGTAATATGTAATTGAAATAAAGAGAAAAATGCAGCTGATGAACTATGAACTATCATAGTTCATCTACATACATACATAACAATAGTGTTAAGTGTTTTTTTATTATAGATTATTTCTTAAAAATTGTAGTAAAGTAACTTAAACTTATTCAAGTTAACTTAATTGAGCGGATTCATGAGGTGATCAAAGCAATTGATTGCTTAATTAAAAATATCAATCTACCATTCATATATAAAAATGTATGAATGATAAGTATATTTTGGGTGTTTAAGTGAAGATAGTGGGGATCTGAGAGGGGGTTATGGCGTCGTCTGTCGTGAGCGGGACTTTAGGAATGTAATATTAGCAAAACGGTGTTATTGCGGTTTCTAATTCATGCCATTGTCGCTGGATAAATGACCGCGGTGAAGATGTTCTCAAATCATTATAAAAATGGGTATTATGGGCAATCACATATCGGGGTAACATTTCGACCCTGGCATCTTAAAGCTCGTCATGGATAGCAGGTAAATGTAATTCTCACTTTTCTCCAAATATAACAAAGTTACCATTCTCTATTTTAAATACAACTAGCGGCCCGTCCCGGCTTCGCACGGGTGGACAAAAATCTTTAAATTTTTCTATTATTAAATATTTTTTACGTCAGCGCCATCTAGCGTCCGGTAGACGAACTACTTGCGGTTAACGCGTTACTAATACGTAACGTTTTTGATACAATGGAAAAAGAGCGGACAGACAAACACACAAACCACCGTGATCTGAGATTATAGATTTAATGCATTGATGGTGTTCTTTTGTTACTTTATATGGTAACATGTACCTGTAGTGTTGTGACTTGTAATACATTTTAAAATTATGGCTGTTCAGGTTTTGTCAAAGTCCCACTAAGCGTTTTGGTTCCAATTTTGTAATCCGTACCGCTAAAGAGCGGAACTCTTTGCCTGAGTCTGTGTTTCCTGACCCACAATTAAGGGGTCCTCAAGTCACGTGTCGATAGGTATCTTTTAGGCAGGTGCATCATATCCTAGATTGCATTTTCGCTAACCATCAAGCGAGATAGCAGTCAAGCGCTTACATATTTACAATAAAAAAGGCATACAATACGCATGCCTAGAAAACAACTTTAAAAATCTAAGAACATACACGGGGTCAATCGTGTAGTCCTAGTGATGATGTACCTCTGGAATTTCGTTTTACTCTATTCTTTGGAATATCTTATATATTATTCTGATACCTATCAGTTTTTCCCTATCATGCCTAAAAATATTTACAAATAGTATGACAAATGTTTCTGCTACACAGAATTAGACTGGAAAAATATTATAATAATAGATAGTTCCCGCCTATCCGTCTAAACTTCATGGTACAAAATAAACGTATTATGCCAAAGCAATATTATTTCTTTTAAGAGCGCTTAATGGTAGACAATGTGTGGACTGCGTCCACATCGTGAGTCACTTTCTTTTGTCTGCCGCGCGGCTTAGCAGTCATGACGATCGATCGAAGCTTACAAGAGGATAATATATTATATGCTTATCTCGAGTCTTGCTCATTATAGAACCGTTTGATTATAAATTGTAATTTCAAACAATCTATAAATATAAGTATATATATTTTTATAATATACCGGACCACTTAAAGTTTTGTGAAATGATTTTATATGTACAAACCTGGATGATTAGGATTATAAAAAAAAACATAATCAATGTTTTTATAACGTATATTTATATCATCATTCCAATTTCAAATTAATTTCCAAATTTATGATATTCCATATATAAGCTGGTTTTCCATTTTCTATAAACTTTTCGAGTGTCTCACTGTCTATTGAAAATTGAGACTTGCTCTCCAGTGAGCTACACGTTATATATATGTTATGGCTAAAGGTAGGTCGGAACATAAACTTAAGATTAGCCGGCTAAACCTAGGTTTATATTCGAGAAGAGATAAACCTAGGTTTAGCAGGCTAATTTTAAGTTTATTTTCACACCTACCTTTAGCCGTAACATAAATATAATTATTTTATTGTTATATTACTACTCCGCTTAAGTATTTTTTTTCGTAAAAATATTAATATTCTATAAGAGTTAAAAACAGTATTTTGAAATGGCGTAATTTTCTAAGTTTATTCTATACGCGTAGTAATATTCAAAAAGTAAAACACCACAAAAAGAAATATGATTTCTCGGCCATTTTATCTTTAATCAAATACAAAAGACAGGCTTGATTACTTGGGAAAGATCTAGTGTAGTTTGTCATTATAGATTGGCTACTAATTGATACAATGACAGCACTTGAGCTCGAATCTTTTACTACAAGATAAATGAAGAAACTTTCATATGGGACTGCTTTGTTTCATATAATTGCTTTTTTGTTACATGTTGTATTTGTTTCATTCATGTTACTACATATTTTGAAGAAAAGTTGACTTTTTTGACTTTGTACAAAAAGAGAAAATTGCGAATATTCGAAGCAAGTAATTTTTATCATTAAAATCCAATTAAATATATAAACTTTCATGTTTCATTGTATTTAATAAAACTAAACGGGTTTTAAGGCGTTTAAAAATATTTAAGAGAATTAATGCGATATGGCTTAATAACTTTATTAACTTTAGAAAGTTATTATACATATTTCACTAAATGGTCACTATTATTTCTAAATGGGGATTGTAGTTATTGTTGAAATCCCGTTTCTTTCCTATTTTCTAACACGTGAATGCAACACTTTGCGAAAAAATTCGGAAGCCTGTATTTAATTCAACACAAGTACTCTCCACGGATCGCCGCTTATATTCAAGAGCGAGTACGTAAGCGGTTAAAATAAGAAAAAACAAACATAAAAGTTACAATCGGGAGGCCGAATTTTATTGTCTGCAGTATAGAGGGCTTGCAAAAGAAACGCCACATTTTAATGCCTATTGTCCAGTGTACAAAACAAGGATATTGTTACATGGTAGATAGAATTATAATACGATGAAAGAAGAAGATTCCGCGTCGCGATGTCTGATTGAAAAATGAGAAGCAGTTATCAATGTCTTTCAATATAACGTTAATTTTTGCTAAATAATCCTTGACTTTTCTTTATTTAATTGGTATTGAAGTTGGATATTTACTACATTATATCATTAAGCATGTGTCCTGTGAATTCGATTCCACTCTATCTAATAACATACGCCGGTCAAATTGAGTATTTAAACTTGAAATATGTACTAATGACATAGCTAGTCTTCATTATATATACCTGAGCTCGATATTATACAATAAAATCAATTATAAAATAAATATTTTTAAGCAATCTCACCGGAAATGTAAATTTATTTTAAATGAGTGGCTATTAAGTCAAGAATATGAAGCTATTGAGCTGTTGGTAAAATGATATTTGTATGTATTTTATTCATCCAAACACACACACACACACACACACACACCCATTTAGGTAAAATTTACCAAATAGTCTTATAGTATGTTAATGGTTAAATGTACAAGTTCGAGGTGGGCGCTAATATCTGCGACGCAGTCCTTGACTAATGCGGTTATTAACGTTAACTATGTTTTTTTGTAAATTATTTATGGCATTAATAAAGATTATTATTATTATTATTTATTATTATTATAGTTTAACCTAATTTATTATAATAGAAAGTTTAATCTGTTTGAATTCTATTTGTTTACACGGAAAATTATATGACTTGCTTGTATGTTTGAGGCTACTGTGTAAACTAGCATGACATTTTAAAATATAATAATATATAAAATAGTAACACAGAGCATACAAAGAACGAAATTGCTACAAGCTATGTTAAACAAAAAGGCTAAAGTTTAAATCAATTTAGTTGTACATTAGTGTTTATTACCGCTTCTGCTACAAGAGATTACCGTGTGCTTTAAAGGCACAGTGTACAGTGCGCACAACAGTAAATTAACTAGAAAAGACAATAGCGCAGCGAACGCCGACGCTGGGAAACTAGCTAAGTGCGAGTTTCATCCATAAAAAGGGCTCCGTAGAAATTAGAATTATGTTAGTGATCTTTTCTAGATTATGATAGCCACTTTATAATAAGATTTCTGAAATTTAGGTGTTTTACTAACAACTACTATATTAATATGTTATTTAAATATTTAACTACTACATTTTCTATATCTAAAGTAATTTTAACTAGAAAACAATTACTCGTCTCAGATGTCAGTTTGAACTCGAACTCACAGCGTCACTATATCCGGGCAACGGCTCTATACTTTGTCCAATGTAGGATGATACTTTTGACAGGTGTCACTTCCTTATTGCTACGTACGTAAAGGTTGCGTTTGTTTCCTTATGTTTGGCTTGGCATTGCAATAGCAACTTTATACCCTCTTTATAGGTGTCAACTGTCAAAAGTATCATCCTACATTGGACAAAGTATAGTTATGTGTTCATGAGACCGAGACCTTGATAGACCCTCTAAATTTTTCCAAATGTTTCTCAAGCTGACGGTAGCATCATCTATTCACGTTCTAAGTAGCTACAACATTGAATGTAACACTTTTACAAATTTTGAACAATCAAAGGGGCCATCTATGTGATTATTAGATATATATTTTGTAATTAAGCTTGTAACTGCTACATTTTTTATAATTACAGAAATATTTCCGTTATAAAAATCTATTTATCAACTTTATAACAACTAAAAAGCGATATGATTAATAAAATATGAGAACCTTACTAAAGTATGTAAAAAACAAACAACGTACGTAATATAAGTACGTTAGGTACGTATGCGAATATCATACGACTAGGAAGGCCAGCGAGTCTTTGTAAGAAAGAAACGCCGAGTTGATTGACCATCTTCTGTATATTTCTGATCTGAGTCCAAATGATCCTTACATTCTCAAGAAGCAAGCAAGAGTCTATGCCCAGCAGTGGGCGACGTAAAGATGTTATAGTGAGGATTAAGTTTTTTCTTGGATGTCAACAGGTTCGAGATTTAGATAAAGCAGTTGGATTTGTTAAGCAAATGAAATAATATGGTTCGAACTACTTCAAGAATAATGATAATCATTTGATCTATACACCACATTTTCAGGTTAGGTATATTCTCGTTAAGCGAAAAGTGTTGTGACCATAATAGTGATTCTTTTTAAATTATGGCATTCAAGCACTTTTATAATTATATTTATTTTTTGTTCTAGGTAAGTCTTTATTTTTAATTATGAACTACAAATTTCCGAATCATGTGAAAAGAGAGTGGTGAGGTGTGGAAGTAAATATAGTGACAAAGATAGAAAATGGGATGCTTAGATGGTTTGGACATGTAGAGAGGGATGTAAGAAGACAGACAAGACAAGTTATGAGACAATTGTGCATGGGCTTGTTTAAGATGTTCTGAAAAAGGACAGGGCAAAAGTACCCTTAACCGACGGGCTTATATGAAGAACTGATGAGAGTTGAATGTGGAAATCTGTGCTGTCTATCTACCCCTGTGGGGAAAGGGCGTGGGTGTATCGTATGTATGTATATTCCGAAATGGCTAAGTAGTCTTGCCTTACACTAACAAAAAAATCCATAAATTATTTTCTGCATTTGCCGCACTAATTCTAATATTTTATGTGAAAAAACACATAGCTACCGGTTTGAAGGTTTTACGTAGCCAAATAACATCGTCAAACTGTTTTTGTCAACTTTTTGTTTCTGCCTGTGAAAACTTTAAAAAGTCTTCATATTTTATCATGACAACTTAATCTACAATTAAATTATCTTAATTAAACGTAAATTACCTGAATAGTAAGTTAAAGAAATATTCTTGAGTTCATTGAAAAATTCATAGAAAAAGTCAGCTTTTCCTGAATTTCTCAATTATACGAATATCTTTTTCGGAGAAATCGCTTTGTGTTATTTCAATCCTTACTCGGAAGACAACTAATATTTATTATACAGATTGCCAAATTGGTCCAGCAATTGAGCGATATGCTTTCTTAAACAAACAAATTCAAGGTTCGCGTTTTTAAAGGTAGGTGCAAATTGCTTATGACTAAATTAACAAATATTTATTATCACAATCCTGAATTGAATTTAAATTAAATTTTCCTTCTAAAAGTCGTCCGCGAAAGTAGCCCATATTTTTATTTCGTCGATTATATTTTTTTTATACACAGAATGGAGAAAGGACACCCAATCTGGAGAAAGTATTGTGTAAATCTTTGAAACATTTAGTTTTATTTTTACTGATTTCTTACAGTGTCGGGGAACCCTAAAGCAGGGATGTGCCGCCCCAGTTAATTGCGCTGAGCTCGTTAGGTCTGATCCGATTTCGTGCCATGCTGCCCACTTGTTTTAAAACTGAAATATTAAGTTACGGTCAGCGAAACAACTGCTAATTTGTAGGATATGGTTGTATTTTTTGAGATAAGTCTGATGGTGCGCGTGCGTGCGGTAGAGAAGGTACGTGTTTATCCTCAGCGAAGCGAAGCGAGTAAATTTTGTTATCCATGAAGCGATAAACCATTCGTTTGACACGTACTACTAGACTGCGTTACATTAGTACAGCTCAATTGATGCGACATAAAGATTGTATCAATCTTAGTGAATGACTTCTCATTCACTAAGATTGATATAATTTTTAGCACAACTCTATATGTATAATATTTATATGACTATTAAATTCGCTTTGTTCGTACAAAACCAAATATGAAATATCTTCTTTGACTGGTTTTACCCAAAACGAAAAAGTATATTATGTAAAAACTCCGAATTTTGCATGCAGTAATAATAATAATATACTTTATCGTTTAAAAAAAAAAACAGTAAAGAAGATATTTAAAATTTGTTAATATTTGTTAATAGTCATATAAATATTATCTGTATAGAGCTAAGTGCTAATAGTTTGTACAAAACTTTTATTTCAAATAGGTACTTTGTTAAAATAAATTTCAGTAAAAGATAATATTTGCAAATTTAAGCATAATTGCATTCACAGTCAAAGGAAACTTTGAAAGTGAACAAAGATTATAAAAAATAGTCGTGTGGTGTCGTGGGACACCGGACTTATTATAAAATTATTAATATTCGGGTACACATCACTATTTTTTTATCGATCAAAAGCAAAGAAACTACTTTACAAAATTATTTTAGCGCCTTTATTTTATTTAAATGATTTAGGAAAATATATAATAACAGTCATCACGTAGTAGTCAACGTGTGTAGTATACATTAGACACTGTATAGCCATCCCACATAGACTATACATAAAAACGCTTTTTGTTTAACGCTACGGACGTTTTTTCCCGGCTAGCGTACCCCTCCGCAACGCCCCATAAGGAACTTCGTTCCAATAATATTTTGTATGATAGACGTCTTAAAACAAGTGACATGTATCTGACGGAAAAGACATGGTAAGAAAAACAATTTTCGATAATTGCTTTAGCTCATCCTGACCATTAGTTTGTGAAAAAGGTTATTGTCACCTAATTCCATAATCGCTATACAAAAATCTATCCTAAGCCCATGAAATTAAATATACCTATTTTAATTTGTGTCAGGATTGTAGGATTAGTCTCCTGTTTATGTTGGGGCATAAACGCCGTTGGTTACATTCTGTTATTAGGTAATAATTTCCGAGGAGCTTTGTTAGTATTTACGTAACGTATTTTTGTAAGTAAACAGACATTGAAGTTTATTCTTACATTCTGGTAGAACAAACCCTCTTGGCTCCGTCCCTTAAGAATTAAATAACAACAAGAACAAGATAAAAAATTCAACGTAACGGGTGCACAGCATGATAAACTCGGGAGAGTTTTGTTGTGCCCGTCAAAACAACTCTGCTAATAGCGCACAGCTCAACTAAGTCTATAGTCGAACAGACCACGCAGGCCTCGCCAGAATACCAGCACTGTTACCATCCAGAATTCTGGCCGTGACAGCGGTATAGTGATGAGACTTTGCAGCACACTAATATCAATAACTTTGAATCAATAAAATAATTGCTAAAAATTTCTATAAAGTCGGGCAACTTTGTCTGATTCGAGAAAATTCCCTTGACTTCATCATGGTTGCTTTCGTACAGGAATAATAACATTATTTTTTAGAATAACTCTTGTGATGTTTTTTTGTTTCACATTCGAAATATGCCAAATGTTATCTACACATAAATGGTCTGACTGAATTATGGACGAGTGCCTCCAAGAATCTAGCCTAAAGATATAAAAATGTGTAAGTAGTGTGTCTCACTCTTGCCGGTGACTTTCCTGAATCATTGTTATTTATCTCGGTGCCTCCCCGCTTTTATTTCGGCCCCGTTCGTGTCGGTTTATTTGTCTTTGGGATCTGAGGGTACATTAACGTATTTTTCTTCCCTATTACAGAGACCGTCCCCGGCTCACCTTCAAACTTTCCGGAATCCAAGCTTAGTCGAGTTGTTTTTTTTTTATTTTCGTGATAAGTCAAATAAAAGTTGACGATTGATTGTATTGGATAGAGCGTAATCACAAAGCTTCCGCTTCTCGACTGTCGAAGTTTGACAAAGCAGTCCTGAACTACACTTTTATTGCTCGTTACTGTATCCATTGTAAATATACTATTAATTTATGTTCCGCTCGAGTTATACTGCCGGAGTTGTTCGAGTTATGCAACTCTATTTTTGAACACTGAAAACTGGGCGTTTATGGTTGAAATTGAAGTTTGAAGGAAAAATGTTTGCCTAAAATGGCCATTAAGAAAAAATGAAAGAAGATAGTGTTAATAAAATTCGCCAAGGTGGGCTAGACGAGAGAGCTACACTAACCTACCGGTCATGTTGGTGACTGGCCCGCTTTGCACAGGAGAGTGAGTGCGGTTCCTATCAATGAAGCCTTTTTTAATAGTTTATTTTTATATTTAACTAACTTTGTATAAAAGTGGTTTTGACAAGATTCTTGTCTAATGAAGCAGATAGGTGCGTAGAACATTATAAAAAGGGACGTAAAAAATGATTATTGTCAGATTATCATATAAGTCACTTCCTAAGTTCCGTCCACGAGACCAATAAACGAGTTAACAATTACTATTTGCTATATAAAATTTCTAGGATGGCGTTTCTAAAAACAATTTGAAAAGAATTAATATTGAATGACTGTTTCTTCGTAAAAATGTACATACATTTTTAGATTTTAAGATCTAATTATTCAATTTAAGGCATGATTGCTTTGCTGTTATTATTTAGATAATTTTATTTTGGTTTTCGTTACAAATATGATACTATGATACGTTATATCAGTATCATGTGTATTCTGAGCTTATAATGTAAAAGAGCTTCACTGAAAAATTATAAAAAAATTAGGCTGCACCCAGAATAGGAATATATTACTGGATTTCACAAAAAAATGTTATGGCCTTTCTCGATATGATGGTAGAATACAACATAAATCTGACAGTTAAAAATTAAGCTTGACTAATGTGGCCTTGTATCTGTACTCTTCCGATAATTGGAAAAAATACAAAAGGGTGTTACGAAATCAATTTAATTATAATTAATTTTGACATAACTTTCTACACATTCTTTTAAAGTAATAATTGCTGTAAAGTCTGTTCGAATTTTAGTCACTTATCGTGTGCTATGTATATTTTTAATTAAATGTTTTTGCCGGATAGCTAAAACGTTTATTTGCGTTTCAATAATTTAAACACTAATGTATTTGTTTTTTGTTATTTGTTGAAAGCTCATTTAGTTTAATTTATATTTTAATATTTTACAATTGTATAGAACATACTTTTATTTTACTTTCATATCGTGCTGTTGATAAACTATGTATTTATAAATTTAATAGTATATATATATTATAAAAAACTTACATCTTCTGGCGAACCACTTTCTCTAGAATATAAGAAGTCGGCTTATGAAATTTCCTCAACACGTTCTACATATTAAGAAAAAGTTGCATGTTTGATGATAAAATTTAAATAACTAAAATTAAGCTTACATATTTATAAATACCATTGGGCCTCTGACGTATTTGTTTAAGAATAAAGGTAGTTCATCTTTTAAAGTGTTCCATTCGGTTAAAAAAGGATCCAATAAAAAACACAAGTACAAAAGCAATGTGAAAAAGGATATTATTTTATATTTATGGATTTAGTCATTATAATAATGAACAAATATAACACATAGTTCACTGCTGTTTTAAAGCAGTAAGTAAAACATACAAAAAATACAAATTGGTCAATGTAGACCAATCTGGCCAGTAGGAATAAGCCATTCCCACAAATCGGGTGCAAGTAAATTGCAACATCGAGCAATACCGCCGCGGCAGTCAAGCGTGCAATTATAACGAGATAGAATAAATCAGAATGAGTTGTGGAGCATTATCAGGGTCATTATACAAGAGACGCTCGATAAAATTTAGAAAGCATCACGCCATGAGTATACTGTTTGGTTATTAGGTGGATATGTATCCTTAGATTAAGATTTTCCAGTTTAGAATTGAAAAACGCATCACTGTTACGCAATCGTCACGTATCGACGAGATAGTGTAGTTGTATCTGAGTAGTTGTAGTATTGTAAAAGTGTAGTTGTATATTGGTGTGGGGGCAACGGGACACAGCTGCTAATTCTTATCACTGAATATTGTTACAGCTCTTAGTCATGTTTTCGGTGTCAATGGGCAACACAAACAAATAAGAACGAGAAATTTATTTTTACTCGTAGAATTTGTATAGAAAATAATGAACTTTGCATTTAGTGTATAGTTCACATTAAATAAGTACTGATAGATCGTCAATCGGCGTTTGATCTAATTGAAAGAACTGGACACCACAACGCCTGCGTCTGTGCATGGAATTATTTATTTTAACATAAATAAATAAACTATTATAAAAATATTATGATAAATACTAAATAAAAGATTTGATTTCAGTATACAGCCTATCCGTATTTTATAGGATACATTTCGGAGAGTGTGCAGCAGAATTGCACAACCTTGTTCCGCCGTCCCCATTTTTTCATCGGACAACCAGACTTACAAATGGGCGACACCGTTATATGGTGGATATACAAAAGACTTGCACTAAGCGTTTTAGTTCCAATTTTGTGATACCTACCGCTAAGGAGTGGAACTCTTTGCCTGAGTCTGTGTTCCCTGACAAATACAATTTAGGGGTCTTCAAGTCACGAGTGAATAGGTATCTTCTAGGCAAGCGAGTCACATCCTAGATCGCATCGACGCTTACCATCAGGCTAGATAGTGGTCAAGCGCATGCCTATTTTCTATAAAAAAATAAACTTATATAGACTGTCATAGGTGTAGGTAAATTCTAATACATATAAACGTATATACTTAACCAAGACCATTACATAAACATCATCATTATCATCTCAACTAAGAGACGTCTACTGCTTGAAAGAAGCCTCCCTGATCATTGGGATGTTTTGTCATAATCTCCATGCTATGTAGGCGGATTTCGCAGAAAAAGATAATAATTCTGAAAACGGTTCAGGCCATTTTTTGGTCTACGGGAAATATATGGCAAGTACATCCAATATCATTAGTCACCTTTTATGTCAAGTGTTAAGGCTTGGCGCGATTCTATTTTGCCGGAAACATAATATTTTTAAGATAATACGAGTCCACCAAGATTGGCGCATAGTCTCGACAGTGTTGCACCATAGGTCGACAAATGTAATTAAAGTTTTATTTGTTAGCAGCCTATTGCTTGTAATTGACACTTCAGTGTCTGTATTTGCGCAGAACCTGTTATCGTTTTTGCACTTAAGAGTGTAAGCGAAGAACTGAATTGTAATACTTGATTGTTCAATGTCAGTTGCCTTAGAATTTAATTATTTGTAACTTCGTGTGAAAATTTGTAAATACTAGTCAAAATACAGTATCAGAATCAGGAGGATCATCCTGTGATCACGGCTCCTGTAAAGGAGTCGAAACGTCAGGATTAAATATAAAATAAAATAAAACATGCGCAAAAATCCGTAAAAAAGTGTTTTATTCTGATGTGTAATGTGCGCGGAAGTGTAAGAACTAAATACAAAATACAGTACTTATGTTAATATTTGACCAAGTGTTTACTTATTTGAGGAGCCACCGTGTGGTTTATATACAATTTTTTAGCAACTTCTGCTACTAGATCCCGGGTTTAATCCCCAGCCGAGTTAATGTAGATTACGAACTTTTCTGTTTTCAGTCTGGGTTTTGTGCTGATTTAATCCAAGTTCTTCAGTTACTTAACTTGGGTTCAGAACAATGTTTTAATATTAGCAATATATAATGATACTATTGGATCCAGCATACGTTGTTCTACCCGGTTTCAGCGCTCTCTACCTGATCCAATTGTGAATCTAAATCATAAACACACGAAAGGTGGATTTCAAAGATATACGCATACGTGTAGATAATTATATAGATATATTAAGATATTAAGTTACTAGAATACTACTTACTAGAAAAGAAAAGGAGATAAATGGCTCAGTGGTTACCGCTCTTGGTTTAAGATTGTGGAGGTGAAGTCAATTTTGCAAGGGCTGGTCACCGTATGGGTATACATTTGTTTTTGTCTCCAGTTCATCAGTATTTTGGAAGGCACTTTAAGCCGTTGGCCGGCTCTATTTCCAATTGTTACCCACCTACCAATCGCATTCGCCACATGATGTTTTGGTTCTTAATGAGGGCCTATGACTACTCGTATGGCAGCGAAAAGATTACTATTAATTACTGAGGTTCGTGCTAAACGAGTAAACCCATAAGCATTTCAATCAATTCAATCAATAGCCACAGTCCGACCATTGCTGAACTTCATGCCGTTAAATAAATTTCTATCCTGGGCTTTTCCACCCTACCGCTGCCTTAAAAGGCCTTAAAAGCATTTGGCCTTTTTTAAGTTACACGTGAATCGAACTTCCACAGTAAAACCAAATCATCAACAACAGTATCTGAAGATATTTATTTTCCGAGTGACGCCAACAAAATAATAATATGTGATAATATTGACTTTTAATATTTTATAACTGTTTAATTATATGTTTTAAAGTTATTTTTAGTCTGCCCTACTTTCTGTTAAATTTTCCGCCTCATAATGGGTTATTTCATGACCTTGTTTGGAATAGTGGAATGATATAAAATTTTATTAGTAGTAATAGTGGTATTTGGCCCTATTGGCTATGGCTATTGGAAATTATTGTTCGTTTTTTAATATTATATCGCAACAAGTCGTCTGTCTGTAATAGTAACGATATGGTTATATTATTCAATGGCTAAATATATGTTCGGTCACGGTCTAAAATTATTTATTAGTTGTTCTGTATTATTAGTTTTTTGTATTGTTAAGGCTCGATGAGAAAAAAAGTTTTGTTATTGGATTTTAGTATAAAATTTAGATTCTTGATTTAAAAATAGTGATTCTCTCCTTAAAAAAATAGTTTTATTTATCCTATATAGATCTGACATGCCATCTCATTCAGGAAAAGGTTTTCATTTAAAAAAATATACCGTATCCATTCATTTCAGACTATACAATACATAGGTACGTTAGTATCAGACTAAAAACCTTATGCGTTTACCGCTCACTATAAAAACAGGTGAGGCAAGTTATTTTATTCAACATTTCATTTTCACGTATAAAAAATCTACTCTCTTGAGCTAACATGTCTTAGCAGCATTATATTACATGTCTTAATATGAGAATATGTTAATTCACACAGCCCATTCTTATTTACCTATTACTAATCGACCATAACATAAGCAAGGTACTCGGTCAGTGATTTCGAGCAAATTTAAATTATCTGAGTCATCAGGTTCTATGGTGATAGACAACTTACAAAAACAAAACCCTCCAAATACTTTGGCCAAAAAAAAAAACTAAACAAAAATAAATTAATAATAAATAAATACTGTTTTGATATTATGCTCTTAATTTAGTTAGTTATTCGCTTCTGCAGACAAACTATACATTAGTTATAAGCTATAAATGTCCGATTATAATATTAATAATTCGTAAAATAATAAACAAATAATATGAATATCAAATAAAATTTAAAAATACATACCGTTTTGAGAATTAATTCGTCGCGACGAAGCGGGCACGTCACCTGAAAAGGAAAATACTTATTATCTAACAGAAAATCTATTTATCACTTATATACCGAACAAATAAAAATAAACTTCCAATTATGCTTTTATAACAGACAAGAGAAAAAACTCAACTAATTTCGGTTATACTGGTGTTCATCAGATGAAGAATCCAAAAAATCAAGATTTATATCGTTTTTGAATATCTGTAGTACAGACTAAGTGTCATTATAATCAGCTTTGCCTAATCAGAGAACTGGCTATGATTGTCTTTAGCCTATTAATGTCCCCACAGCTTCCCAACTATGGCTACAGGGCTATAACCCACCATGTGGGTCGACAGCATAATGATGGGTGCGTGCAGTTGGTCTACGGTGAAAAATATCTGTAGACTTACCAATGAGGCAAGATTAGATAGATTAGATCAGGCGAGCTAACAACTGCAAATGCAAATCGGGATCAACTCTTTTTCCCACGTTTTTCTTAGGTCGCTTTCTTGTCTTTTTGCTTGTCTGTCGTCTTGTCTGTCATGCATCTGCACGTTACTTATGGAGATGTAATGAGCTCCTCGATTACTCGTAATAACCTTAAAATAAATAGATATAAGGCAATGTTTCTGATATCTTCGTCGTTACTACAATGGGTTGCGTATGTTAGATAGGAGAATGTCAGTATAATGGAAAAGGTGTAAAAATATAATAGCGATGTAAGTATTGTCACGTACGCGCGTTTGGCAAACTCTTTAGGTTTATCGCTCAATAAAATTATATAGTGTCAAGTTATCCGCAAATTGTTCTGAATGGGAATAGGGCTTATTAGATTTTAGATACTAAATTTGTTATTGTTTTTTCTTCAGTTTCTTAATTATAATAATAAGCTTATTGCATGATCTACCATGTTAGCAAATTTCATATACCTAGTTGAAAAATAAAGTTTTTATTTCTAACCCGTATTTATGAATTTATAGATACATGTGTTCAAACAGCTATTAAATGCCTGGTTGGCAACAGTAATATGCTCTAAGACATCAGATAATTCAATATTAAAATTTACGGTGGCAATAACGGTCAATCACCGTTGCCTCTATTACTTGCAGCACATATACTAAAGAGGTTTCAAGCAATTATAAGGGCTTAATGTGGATTGTAACATAGACTAACTAAACAACTATTGACCTTTTGTATTTATCTAATTTTTATGTTATATTTAGTTGTATATTTAGAACCTTACTAGCTGACCCGGTAACGCGTTGCTATGGTAACGTCAATTGATACAATGGAAAAAGAGCGGGAAAAAGAGCGGACAGGTAAACACACAAACAGCAAATTTGAGTTCTTAGATTATAGACTAGCTGACCCGGTAACGCGTTGCTATGGTAACGCGTATACAATGGAAAAAGAGCGAGAAAAAGAGCGGACAGACAAACACACAAACAACAAACTTGTGTTATTAGAGTACTAGCTTTCCGCCCGCGGCTTCGCCCGCGTGGAATTCGGCTATATTGCGGTATAAAGCACAACTATAAGAAAACTTCTCATTCCCACGGAAAAATCTAAGAAGCGCGATGTAACGCTGGATACAATTAGTTGTTAAACCAAAACTGAATGGTACACTATATTATATGTTTTCCCTTGTGGAGCAAAAACAAGCAGATTTTGGGCATTGGAAACCCGGGAACACGCTACATAGAGCTGACTATGCGAAAAACAATGTTTTTCCAAGCTATCATTCCACTTCTTATGTATTTTAAAAAACACATCGTTACCATGTTTAAAAAAACACCCAGCGCCATCTTTCGCATACCTCTAGAACTAAATAGCGTAAGCTATCATTCCACTTCTTACGTAATTTAAAAAATACATCGTCACCATGTTTTAAAAAACACCCAGCGCCATCAATCGCATACCTCAAGAACTAAATAGCGTAAGCTATCATTTCACTTCTTATGTATTTTAAAAAACACATCGTTACCATGTTTTAAAAAACACCCAGCGCCATCTATCGCATACCTCAAGAACTAAATAACGTAACTTATACTTATACCAATTAGTAATTCGTTGACTTTAGTGATTTTAGGATAAGTAGATGTAAAAAAAACAAAGACGATAAAACAAATTGTACGTTATCCCTCGAGAATTCCTCATTTTCGAGGATTCATTTTCGTATCATTTACCTTCAAAATTTACATGTTAATATTCGTTTGCAACATATAAGTAGATGTAAAAAAAACAGTTTAGACGATAAAACAAATTGTACGTCATCCCTCGGGAATTCCTCATTTTCGGAGATTCATTATCGTATCATTTAGCTTCTAAATTTACATGTTTATATTCGTTTGCAATATTTTACGTTGTTTTAAACGAAACACAGCGCCATCTACAATCCATCCATAAAGCAAACAATATTTTTGTTTTTCCTCGGGAATATCAATTTTTTTCAGGATAAAAAGTACCCTATTATTTAATCCGGACTTTTATCTTTACGTCTGCAAAATTTCAAAGCAATCGGTTCAGTAGTTACGGCGTGAAAGCGGAACAAACAAACAAACAAACAAACAAACAAACTCACTTTCTGATTTATAATATTAGTAAGGATAGTAAGGATATATTAAGGCTCTAAATATAGCGCGGGCTCAGTTACCGCTTTGTCGCATGCAAAATGAGCTTAATACACATTAGACAGTTTACCCTAATTTTGATGTGCATATGTGAAACTCCGAATTAGTTTCTATCCCAATTTAAATACATACATAAAATCAAGCCTCTTTCCCGCAGGAGTAGGTAGAGATCGCAGATTTCCACTTTCCTTGTGAAAAGTGAAAATCAGGATCATTCCTGACTGACAACTCTCGCTTCTTTGACTCTCATCAGACCTTTCATACATGCTCGTCGGGTGAGGGTACTTTTGAGCTGCCATTTTTAGGACATCTTCTATTTTGATTTTTTATCGCTGTCACTATATCCCAACTTGAGTGGTATTAATTACGATTAAATAAACAAAATACGTAATGGGCATGACGTGTGCGTATAATTATAATAAATAAATAAACTATCATCTTCAGCGGCCATTACGAGTTCATTGCTGGAAATAGGCCTCCTCAAAATGCGCCACAAGGAGCGGCTACTAGAAAAAAATTAACTCGTCACAGCGACGGGACTATAACTCTTTGTCTCAGTCATAACCTCTCGCTATCCAGACGAGTATCTAGAAGAGAAAAAAATCAAAACAAAACATTTGACTTGATTCATGTGTCAGCCGGGACACGAATCCAAATCCTCTCGCTATCCGGGCGAGTACCGTTATTATCGTTTTTGAAATAAAAAATCAGAAAAAAGCACTGTTTACATTACACAAACATAAAATGGGAAAAGAAAAAACAAAAATCTGCATAATAATCATCATTTGTGGAATAGTAACTTCAGCTTATATCTAAAGTTTATATTAAAAACAGTTTTTAACTCCAATGGCAAAGCATCAAATAATTTAATTGCTTAAAATCTTATGCAGTGACTAACAATATTAAATCTTTATACTACCACAAATTGACAAGCTTTTCAACGTGTAAGTTCTCTGCGATTTCTATTGTTAATTGACTTAAATAGATCAAAATTTTCTTGAAAAAAGTTTTAAGATACAAATATGTATCTAGACGAGGGAGAGAAATTTACCTAGTGTTTCGAAAAACAACTTATTATATTAAAATTACTTTTTGTAGTTACAAATAATTGTGTTTATATTACCAAGGCCTATTAATGATAAATTTTATATTGGATCGTGGATTACTGATTACCTTTTAAAGTCACCTTATTTTAAATAGATTTTATTTATCTACAATGCCAAATGGTTGCTCTAATGACCAAGTCCTAAAATAAAATGAAATATAATATTAATACATTTTTATAGTTCAAATAAAATGGGTTCAAAATCACGTTTTAGCAACACTCTTAATAACAAAATTAGTCGAACATAATTCATATAGTAATACAAGAATTATATTTTTGTCAGTTGTTCTTTTCGTGAATTTATGTTCTTAAAGCAAAAAAGTTTTCAAAGCTTTTAATATTGTGGAATGAGCAATTTTTCATTGCTATTGCTTGCTTCAAATCTAATAGACACGACCTATTCGGTCTTTGTTTTGATCTTCGGTTTTGGTCTTGGTTTTTCAGCTAGTCTTACAAGTTGCAAGTCTTGCAATTATCTATTATTTTTTTCATAGATAATCGTTTAGCATCTTTAATTTCAGAACATAGTATTTATATTTTGATCTTAAACTAAATTAATTAAATTAACTTTATACTAGTGAAATTCAAAACGTCTGCAGACTCCATAATTGTGTGTAAATTGACAATACTTTTTTAAAACGTTGAATTGATACTTAGTATACTACATTTAAACACCAGCAAGATCATAAAATAAAGAAATTTATTATAATTTAATCCAAAAAAACTGAGTAAATACATAACGCATTTTTAGTTACCTCCTATCATAAGGAGAAATCTTTAAATAATTCATTAAGAATTTGTTCAGTTAATGCAGTTTATATTTCATATGAAGAAAACGGTAAAACTTTGGACTTGACAAAAACATATATTTGGATTAGTTTTTCATATATTTTATTGAGAGTAAACGCGGTTTGCTTATATTACGTTTGCCTGAAGGGAACTCCCACAAAGAGCTGCCGAGTGTGGTAATCACATCAGGACTTTTTCTTTACGATTCCTAACTAAATTTGTCGTATGAGTGGTTTTGTTTTGGAGTAAATGACGAGTATAAGAGAATTTATCGACCTTTCGTCAAATAGATTTACCTTTATACTGAGTGCAATGATACTATTTAACGATTATGACCTCAACTCAACATTTTCCGGTCAAAAGTGAAAGCTCCAGTAAAGTAGATAAGTACTTGGTAAGTTTGAGTTGTTAGAAATTTATTTATTGATTCCATAAATTTCACGACAAATCCAAAATTAATTTCAAATGATTCAATTTATATATAAAGGGTAATCAAGTATGTACACACTAAATTAATTTTCTATCTCATATAATCTAATTTACTTTGGAAAAGACTCGGCTGCCGCATGTCAAAGTTAATACCTCTAATTTAGCAATCAACGAAGCGATCATTATTTTAATTCCACGTAATATCTGCGGTGTGATGTTTTCACTGAAATTATGTATTAACGCTATGTTGAATCATTATTTCGACGTATTATCCGACCACAGAGTTGTTTTCATCATAAATTAAACTCTAATAAGAGTACAAAGTACATAGTTTATGTGAAAAGGTGGCGAATTTTGTTTTTCTTTTTTCCAAATCTTTTTAATAAAGTGTTTTAGTTTTTTTATTTAGTATGTTTTAATGATTCTATAAAAAAAACAAGTATGAAATACAGAAAATATCGTATATCATAATGAGATAGTTATGAGACACGAATTCATGGCAATTGGCAATAGAGAAGGGTTAGCCTAAGAATCTGTAAAGCATGATAAGCATCATCCAATGAAATTCCTCTAACATCCAATTTATTTGTATTTACGAGCTGTGTGAACCTTGACCTTTAGTTACGCCTGTGACAGCGTGAAGTTGAAATATAGGAGTGTATGAAATATAAAAATGAATGTTGGTATATATGTGATTAATAGATTTTCACATATATGTGTTTTTCATGGATAACGTTTAATGATGTAAACTTTATTGTAACTTGTCAAAAGATGGCGCTGCAGAACATTCACCTGAAC
Source organism: Calamotropha paludella (assembly GCA_927399485.1). Classification (NCBI taxonomy): domain Eukaryota; kingdom Metazoa; phylum Arthropoda; class Insecta; order Lepidoptera; family Crambidae; genus Calamotropha; species Calamotropha paludella. The sequence continues at coordinate 19,142,126 of OV656807.1, read as the reverse complement.
GACATAAAAATAATATACATCGATATTTTAGCATGGGGAATATTTTTAAATTATTGCGTTAAAGCAAATTGCAAATACATCCAGGTCCATGACTGCCGAGTTTTTAAAGTAAATAAATAAATAAATTTTATTTCAAAAAACCGCATTTTCTGCCAAACTGCGTTTCAGTTCATATTCTATTTAGCTCAAAACTAGGCAGAGCATGTGATAGTCGCTAAATCACTGTAATTTTTCATAAGTATTTAAACCACCATAATTCTGGAACACGTCCTATGATTAGAATCATACAAAGATGTATTCCTACCAGGAACCAAACGCGGAACCAGTGCCACATAGATTTCTACCTTTAGAGTAATAAGCCATGAAAGAGTGAAGTAAGGTAATAGTCACACTTCTGGTGTCAACGTCTCTGAGGTTCTCCGGTTAGTTGGAAATGTCACTCTCATTGAAATTTCGTAATATAAGTTATTGCGCTACTTTTTTGCAGGAAAGTAAATTAAATTTTAAAATTTAATTAACCTTTGTAATGAATAGGTTTTCTACAGTAACCCAGCTGCGAATCGAACCTTGGATCTTAGAGTGGCGTCACCAGAAAAATAGTTATGCAAGCCATCAGACCACGTCATGAAAATAAATTTATTAGGTCTTTTATACTTTTACTATAAGATATTAAACAAGCAAAATTACGTTTAAATGAAGTGTTGCTTATGTTTGATGATAAAATTTCATTACACCAATGTTAAACTTTATTATAACTCTATTATGCTATAAACTTATATATCGTATAGTAATTTGTAAGATAGCAGAATTACTTTTTCATGGTGCTGTCTACCATTTCATTTTATTATCGTAGCATGTAGCAAATAGCATCTACAGATATAATCCAATTTGTATGTTGCCATATTAAATTGGTAAAATACTTATTCATCAGGTTTTTCCACGAACTCTATTAGCTCAGGGGCTATATATCACGAAAGGAACGTCATAAAAACTGTAACATTTCCAAATAAAAGTTATCTTTGTTCCGATACTGTTATGATTAATTTCGGAACTAGATTAAATAAAAGGACCCATATTAAGTTTAACACTGTTCCTTTCTACGTCTATGAGATCTTACGTTAATAATGAGTGACTTAGTTTTCGGTCTTTAGTCCACGTGTAGTTCAACAATACAATATGTTTGATATTTCAAATGATATTTACTTTAATAAAAAACTTGAATTTCTCTTTACTAAGTATTGCGGTATATATAATTATCTGTATTTCTATAATTCTCGACGAATAATCTTTATTTAGCGTACAAAGAGCGACAGCTTACAAATTAAACTGGATATGAATTCCATAAAATAGTGGGGATATTGGAAATTATTTGAAGAGTCGCTTATTATGACGTTGAAACATTATAACTTAGTAGAAAATAATCCTAAATGCTGAAGAATAATAGAATGACTTTTCATATTCATCGCAAGGTTTGCGTTATTGAAATTACACGTTATTTGTAGCACAAAATACCAATACGCAACACTACTACACTACAGCACAAAATACTAAGTGACTGCTTTATTCATTAGATACATTTTATTGTATTGAAGGTTGATAAAAGCTTTCCTTATACGTTTTTCCTTTGCAAAATAGTGATTAGGATTTCCTCTACACGGTTAAGCACTCAGTCCCCGGGGCTATGTTTAATAAGAGCGGTGCATCGAATCCGATGCGGGTATACCCGTATAGCGAACCGGTAAACAGCCGGGACGAGCGGCAGCTGCGAGTCTGCAACCGACGCGCAATATCCCGGCAAAATAAAGGAATTCCCAACGACAATCGTTCCTTACCCTTAGCCGAGAAATACAAACGCACGCCTTCGAATGACTTTACAAAAATTTGCATCTCGCTCTTTTTTCTCTATATTCAGAAAAGCAATTTTTGTACGTCGCCCCGCGATACGGAACGTAGGAAATTGCACTCGTTTCTGAACAGCGGGAATGGAGTGGTGCGAAGTATTGTGCGGGACGAGCGAGCCGAGCGAGCGATTGCTTTCGGGTGGCTTTATTGCCCTATTCTTCTGGACGTTTGAATATCTCTACACGTGTAATGGAGGCGTACAGTTTAACCCTCGTCGGTGATATAAAGGTGCGAGCGACCCCTGCAGTGTGCTTTTCCTGCTCGTGATATTTTTTTACTTGGTAAGTTTGGGACAGTTTATAATCGATTTATTATACATAACTGTGTTTAAAATTACGTATTTGAAATTATTAAAATCTCAAATTTTTTGAAGACATTTAATTATGAATGTTTTGCAAAAAATAATCTATTTATTCAGTCTCTTAGATTTCTTTGCTCAAGCAAAAAAAAAAACACATAAAATACACAGATTTTGCACGGCCACCTAACCTATAATTAAACCAAAAAGATGAAAATTCTTAACAAGTCATCTGTCAATAAACGTAAAGATATATCAGGCTATATTCTTACAAAAAGTGTCTCTTACCAAAAATATTTATGACTATAACTGACTCTGACACTTGAGACATGTTGATTTTTTCTTACTTTAAATAGTGTTTTGTTTTATAACAATTGAAATTCGTTAAGATAAATAAACCTACAATAATATACTACTCTAAGGTTTCACATCAAAAACTGCAAAATAAAGAAACGAAGGGTGCTATTATTACGCAATAATATTTCTTACGAGTAATAAAAATACAAACATATACTTTATCAACATAGGTATGAAACAAAGTCACCTTGTCTAAAGGTTACAGCACGTGTGTCGTTCAATGCCCTAAAACTAATCCCCTAACAGCGTTTTAGAAACAGTATATGAAAACACTACCACTTAATGTTAATTGGCTGAAGACAGAGGTCATATACGGACATTTATTCTGAAAGACTTGTAACTAGGCTCTTTCATTGAGTGCAAGGCTCAATTATCATTGGTATTCTGGCGAAGGTGAGAAGGTAATTCATGCCGGAACAGTTGCTCAATCTTTACCAAGCGCAAGTTCGATTGTGTATGGAGTACTGTTCTCCTCTTCAGGATGGTTCCACCCAATACCAACTGCAAACTTTTAAGTCCATTGAGAGGAATGACAAGAAGCTCATCGGCAATGTAGATTTTTTTTATATAAAAAGCCTTGAGCATAGGCGGAAGGTAGCTAGCCTATTCGTTTTTTATAGGATATATTTCGGAGAGTGTGCAGCGGAATTACACTACCTTGTTCCTCCGTCCCCATTTTTTCATCGGAGAACCAGACTTACAAATATACTGTTGTGGCTTTGCATATGCCACTACAGTATAGATTTAAGCCAGAGTTCATTAGGCTTCTAATGGTTTTTTGGAATAAAAGTATATTGCCATATGGATATAATGACATAATCAAAGTTCACATATACAAAAAAAAACTCAATCCTTTATAAATTAGAAAGTAATGAAAGGATATTAAAACGAGTGAATAATTAACGTGAATTTAACTTTGGAAAACGTGAATATATTTGTTCAGGTTAGTTTAAAGAATTCCTCGTATTGCTTTCTTTATTTGATTAATAAAATAATGAGCCAGAGATGCTAAATAATAGATATTTAATAACAAAATTCTTCGTTCAAAAGATTCAGAAGCGGCAGCTTCAATTAATAAAATCATATCTTAACTCGCATTCAACTCAATATACGAGCTAACAAATAACCGTGCTTGTAAATCAGCAATAGTGAAAGGGTTTGCTTGAGACATTTACATAAGATTTTTACGTAAGTATTTACATAAGATTTATAATCTGTTATAAGCTAATTTTCAACATAGTAACGCGTCATTTAGTACAAATTTTACTACTAATGACCGAGATTTTTGTATGGTCTCCAAAATTTAGAGGCGATGATTCGAGAGACCAGGTGGTTTATAAATCTAACGTTTCACGAGAATCTTTTGAAAGTGAGTATATTAGCGTTCGCGACGCTAATTTAAAGCGACAGTGTTAAATGATGGCTATATTTTGTTTTCTTCGGTGAGTAATTATAATAAATAGGTCGTTTTGAGAGACTTAATGATTATTCCGAGGTCAGGCCCTTCGAACGTCAAAACGTCGCTGTCAACCTGCATAATTTAGGGACATCATGTTACATTTGCTTTGGCTGTGGCTCAGTTTAAACGTAATCATTTACATTTTTGTCTTCAACGTTGATATAATCTCTTGCACCTGTTGCTAGAATTTCAGCGGTATGATTTGATACTGTATTAACTGTATACTCATAATCCTTTAGAATGTCTATATGATCTAATATTTTTAATATTAAATAAATTATTTCACATATTTATGAGCATTTCACGTTTATATAGAAAAATTATACATTTCAGCGATCAACCCATCAGTGATAATTAGTTTCTTTGCTACGTTCATCATTAATAGTATCGATATTACGTAAAAACCTGTCTAAGATAGATTTTGATTACTAACGGTTTACGAGAAAAGAGAAATAATTTTTAGAAAGTGAAAAACCAACTTATATGAAAAAAAGATTTTCATTAAATCTTTTAACTTTTCACTAGCCTCTATAAAAAATTACATACGTGTGAACATGTTCTCGAAATATATTTTCAAGTCAACCCCGAGAAGGTTTTACCGTATCTGCCGGGGCGGTAACTGTATCCCTTTCAGTTATATATTTATTATAGGATATAGACGTTATAAGAAGTAACATGGCCAGAATAGGGACTGCAGAGTTTGATCGGTATCGTGTCCAAGAAATCCCTGTTTTAGCCTGTGCCTTAGCCTGTGCTGAGTGCGTAAGCACATTGTTGTGGTAAAGCAGAGACCCCCGGAACCCGGTCCATTGTTGCTCATTGCAGTGAAACCTCCGGCAGGCATTTCATAGTATACGATTCAATATTGATGCTGCTTGAATTTTGTGATGGAATCGTCACCAGACGCCCCGTCAAAGTCAAGAAACTAGCGATCAAAATTTTCTCACGCGACGATACTCGTGTAAAATTTTGTGAACGTTTCCCAATCCAATCTGCAACATATGCTGAATCCTTGAGTATGTAATTCGTCAGAGTTGTTGAATAAAAGTTTTTATTTTAGTATTTTTACGAGCACGTTTTCCTTGGGTAACAGGCTTCGATAGACGACCTCCTTCTTTCTTCGTCCCAAAATTAAGACGACAGTTTTTACTAAACAAATCAAACTTTTTTAATAATTATAATCGGCCACTATATATAAAAAAATTGCAAAAGTTTGTATGTGGCATAGTGTAGAGCTTTATTTAAAAAAAATCTTTTTCTATTCTATCAAAACTCTGGAATCTATATCCAGTAATCTTTGATATATTATTATATATTTGGATTTATGTTTTATCTCTGCTTCACCTGGCTGGTAGATAATGCACTAATGAATTAAGTATTTCTTTCAACGGTTATGTATTAATAAATTTATAAAGCCAGATTAGTAACAAAAACCCTGCTAGTTGCCGCCAACGTACGAGTATCTCTCCTCTTAGTCCATGTCCGCTTTATGATTGATATTGAGTCTAAACGGTGGCGACTTTCGATTATTAATTTTTAGCAAACATATGTGACAGTTTAGTTTGTAGTTATAAAAATGTGTCAATTAATTTTATCAGCATAAAGTAATCAAAAAGGAAGGTTGTCTAAATCAACAGCGGGGGAGCTAAATCGATGGCATATTTTTTCACGGTAATTTATTAATAACATCAATTTCTCGGATGTCCGGATTTCCGTCCCATCGACTTTCATTATTTTTCCTGATGGATGTCAAGTATGGCGGCGGTTTGTGTAGTAAATCAATCAAATTTTACGTGGTGGGTACAAGTTTTTTCTAAGTTTTTTGTAGAAAAGCTCAAGTATTCAATATGTCGATACAAAGACAAGAAGAAGTTAATATAGCGTGAAATGATCACACAAAAGTGTGAATTAAGCTGGTGCAAAATAAAAAGGAATGGAAAACCACCAATAGGAATATTTCCTTATCCATCAAAATTTCAATTAACAGTATTCTCCTTGTTACATCAAACCGGTGAGCGCCATATGAAGATGATGAAAATTTTACCTCTACATCTCTGTAACCTCCATAGAAACCATTTGAGCTGACTGACTGGCGTTTAGAATATAACACAGAGACAAGGGAATAGCCAGACAAACTACTCAAAATAGGTTTTATCGAAGAAATCGTAGTAGAAGTATTCGACCGTTGACCCTCATTATATAGAAATCCAGAACAGGGAGGGTGTCTAAACTACTTGTTTTACGGGAGAATAGCTGTAAGGTGCAAACGGCTTTCATATATTCTTGTTTCTAAGATGTCTTCGATTTGGAAGACTAGTGGTTTTATACAACAGTATAAAACAGTATTAAGAGATTAAATATACGGATGTGTTCAAAAGAGCACTTGTAATGTTATTTCTATATGAAAATAACACATTTTCAAAGTTACTAAGTCTTCAGCATAATGTGATTGGTGTGGTAAAACAAAAAAGGATCAGTTTTTTCGGCATAATCAAAGGCACGAAAACTACGACCTTTTTAGGACCGCCATAAAGGCCCCACAAACTCATATTTGTGATACCACTCGAATAGTTGACTCTTCTATGGCTAAAAGGTTCGTAATAAGACGACAAGGGAGACTACAAATCATAATAAATTCGGAGAACTTATTAAGTCCGCGGCCAACAAACAATGGAGCGAGTTATTGGTGATCTACCCCCTTATATCTAGACCCACCCCACCCGACCCCCGTTCCTCTACTCTAGGGTTGACATACAAGGTGCAGAATTTCGACACCATAATAAGGAGAGCAGGCAAATAGATCAAATAGATATTCACTCTGTGTAGACAGACATTAGAACCTTTAACAGATATTATCACGGAAATGTTTATCTTGGATTTTTCGTGTTTTAATAAATTGTTAATAAATGTTGGATACAGATATGCTGTGTATTTTTATGACATATTTGTACACAATTATAACATATGAATTTGTTTGTTATTATTCCTGTATCCTCCGAGTTAATATGTTTTATAAAAATGAATGTTTTATAATTTGTATATTATGCGCTATCGAACTATTAATTTTTGCTATAAAATAAGATAAACTTTATCAACTTATTGCTTGCACTTGCGCGAGAAGGTTTACGTATGGATAGCAAAAAGAGTATTGCAAAGCAGGTCGGGCACAGCTAGTAATCAATATTTATTATTAACTTATATGTGTTAAATATCCGTTACACCGCGCATCAATAGGGGACGTCAGGTTATCAGTATTGCTGCGACACGATAATGAGTTCGTGTCCTTATAACAGAAAGTAGGTTTCTTATTGACCTATAACTACATTAGAATATGAATATAATAAAGAACTGCAATGTTTGTAAATTTCAGTGTAGCAGCGTTTTATATGCGTATACTATATTATGGCCAATAAATGTTTGTTTTTGTCTCTATCTCGCTTTCCCTTCCTTTCTCAAATACTAATATTAGAATATCTATTGTTTGATTGATTTGTTAATAATGATACCACATTTGTAAAACTAAAACTAGACATTTTTTTTAATTTAGTTTTTAACACGAAGTTTTTTTTGAAAAATAATTAATGAATTGGTATAAAAATAACTTGAAAGAAAGAAAATTTTACGGTTCGGCGTATATGTCTATATTTTAACAACAAAATTATCGCTGATTTCTTATCTTTGAGTTTGTTATTTAATGATTTGCAGTCGACTTGCAGTGCAATAATTGTAACAGTAGCGAATTTATGTGCGTGCTGACCCTATCAATTACAGGCCCATCTCGGTCACGTCCATTCTCTGCAAGATAATGGAACGTGTACTGAACCACAGGCTCCTGTCGTATCTAGAAGAAAATGACCTCCTTAGTGACCGGCAATATGGGTTTCGCCGGAACCGGTCTACTGGAGATCTTCTAGCATACGCCACTTACATATGGAGCGAAGCCATCGAGAGGCACGGTGAGGCGCTTGCCGTCTCTCTTGATATCTCGAAGGCTTTTGATAGGGTGTGGCATGAGGGCCTTATTGGCAAGCTTCCATCATATGGTCTTCCCACTGGTTTGTGTATCTGGATATCGGACTTCCTGAGAGATCGGTCAATACGAGTTGTCATTGACGGCAGCTTGTCTGACCATTTGGCTATCAATGCCGGCGTCCCTCAGGGTTCCGTTCTCTCTGCTACACTTTTTCTGCTTCATATAAATAACCTGCTGTTGCCCGGTATTTTGGGGAACGCAGATGACAGCACTGTTGTAGAGACCTATATGTCTGATGCACGAGCCAGTGCTGAACAGATCCAGCGTCATAGAGAGGCGATGGTTAGCCGCATGAACCTATCTCTGCAGGCAGTCTCCGAATGGGGCGATGCGAATCTAGTAGGGTTCAATCCGGCAAAGACCCAGGCGTGTCTTTTCTCCGCTAAAAGGAGTCCTTTCAACTTGACTCCTACTTTCCGAGGTGTATCCGTGCCGATCACTGACCATCTTGAGCTTTTAGGTATGTATTTGTCACCAACTCTCAATTTTGGCTCTTTCATTGAGAGCATGGCTCAAGTGGCTTCAAAAAAACTTGGCATTCTGGCGAAGGTGAGAAAATACTTCACACCGGAACAGTTGCTCAACCTTTACCAAGCACAAGTTCGATCGTGTATGGAGTATTGTTCTCATCTTTGGGACGGTTCCGCCCGATACCAGCTCCAGACGCTTGAGTCCATTGAGAGGAGGGCAAAGAGACTCATCGGCAATGAAGATCTTTTCTATAAAAAGCTCAAAAGCCTTGAGCATAGACGGAAGGTAGCAAGCCTATCCGTATTTTATAGGATACATTTCGGAGAGTGTGCAGCTGAATTGTACAATCTTCTTCCGCCGTCCCCGTTTTATCATCGGACAACCAGACTTACAAACTGGCGACACCGTTATATGGTGGATATACCAAAGAGTCGCACTAAGCGTTTTGGTTCCAATTTTGTGATACGTACCGCTAAGGAGTGGAACACTTTGCCTGAGTTTGTATTTCCTGACAAATACAATTTAGGGGTCTTCAAGTCACGAGTAAATAGGTACCTTCTAGGCAAGCGCGTCACATCCTAGATCACATCGACGCTTACCATTAGGCGAGATGGTGGTCAAGCGCATGCCTATTTTCTATAAAAAAAAAAATGTATAAGGTCATCTCAGGATAAAAGCCCTAAAGTTGATCTTTTTCTAAATTCTATCTTTAAATTTAAGAATCTACCAGTTAATGCCTAAATAACAAAATACACCGTTAAACTGCTACTTTTTCCTACTTAGTATTATGCCTATATCTCTTGTAAGGTATGAGTAACTTTAGTTTGTGTTTTTTATAAACAAATATTTTTCCAATAAAATGTTCTAGTTATTTAATTTTTATTTTATTAAAAAATACATATATATTATTTTGGTTTCTCATAATTGATGTTTTGTCACTTTATAAACACAAAGTTTGCTGCATGACTTTAAAACACAAATAAACACAGAAAAATACAAATAAAATTAAATAACAAAATATCATGGCTGTTGTTACTAATTTTTAATTCTTGTTAAAAACAAAGAACATGGTAGAAGAAATAATATTATAGTTAGAATTTAGTTAAACGTAGTTGTTTATAAATCTCATGTTTAAGTGTACAGCCCTATTGAGGCCAACAAGTGGAGCAATCTTCACTTTATCGGAAAAAGCTTGGAGGGAACAAGAATACACCAATTAACACGGTAAGGAGTTAACAATATGTCGACGCCGGTAAACAATTCTGTATGGACATAAAAGGTTATCCAACATGACGTCAAAATCAAATATTTTTTATAATAAAGTTTGGTCCATAGGTAGACATGGTCCGGACAATTGAGAATACAAGACAACTTATTTTAAGTGAATAAAATTATTTTATAATATTTCATTTGTTGTAACTTATGTATCTTAATGCGGTAGAAGCTAACCAAATTCATGCAACTTAGTTGCTGGACGTCATGTAACAACATTGAACATTGTGGTTACATAACACTTTTAACATGTTTTAAGAAATTTTATATTCATACTTCTATATACGTATGTGAAATTACCTGTTTTAATATAGTTATGTAATTAAGGTAATTAAGACGTTTACTTAGTTAAATCTATTGACACTGCAGTATTACAATTTTAATTATGAACAACAATTTTCATACCGCTGATGAAGGCAGAATATGTCGAACTTGTAAATTGTTAAAGAATTAAACATGTACCGTAATCTTAAAAATACGTTATGATTATTATAAAACAATGTTTTATTTTACGACATATTAAAAAAAAGGTTGAAAATGTTCTATGGCCATTTTCTCAATTAATGTTTGACGCGGCAATAAGGTGTTTTCTTTTAATATATTGTATGAAAGATAAATATTTCAAGATAATTTTGTGTTCAAATTCCGAACAGTGTCTGACGGTTTTGTACTATAGTTTTCAGAGTAGACAGGCAGGTATGGACAAGCTTTGGCAAGTTTTAGACGTTTGGGCATCCGTAGAGTATGTAACATTCAACTGAACCAAAAGTATCGATTTTCAATCGTCCCTAAATCTATTTTCTATCCAATAGCCTAGAAATAGAGTTTAATATCAATTAAGATAGTAGTGTTAGTTTTGTATTATGTTGTGCTATTAACGTTTTACAAATGCGCCATGCGACAATATTTGGCCTGCTCAACAAAATTACATAGAATCAATAGTACATTGTCGACATATCTTTTTAATATTGATTGGTTGCCAGCCTACGACAGCCTTCTCACAGTCACCCGTTGGTTTGCAGAGATATCTTAGTGGAAGCATCGTAGAATCTGAAGAAGATATATTTAGAGGAATACCTTAAGCAGATATTCCTCTTAAAACAATAACACTGCTCCTTCAAGGATACCACCATCCTAAACCAGTAAACTTGAACACTCATCTTTGACAGAGGCATTGCAAGTAATCTTGATTACACCTACATGCTGGGGTGATGTGGAAAAGCAATAGGAAGTAAGACTAGTGGGATCCGTACTTACATCTTTCTGGCAATCAGGGCCAGTGACCGCCCCGTAACTTCTACTGAGGTTATACTAAGGTTAGCCGATAGGCTACTGGGCTCTAAATAATATAGCTGAATTTCATCAATATTATCTACCTTTTTAACAAACCTATCATTTTTAACATACCTGCATTGGGTTTTATGTGTAGTCGGTTATAAGGCGGACCCACTTTGTTATAGAGAACAAAATATTACATTTTTGTTTGTGAGTGTTTACCTCATACTCCATTTTTTTTTCACATCTAGTGTAAAATAAAATTCAGCGCTTGAAAAGAATTATAAACCATACATTAATAAAACAAGGAGGTACGGACATTGTGATGCCACAGGGCCTACAGATTTGTATACCTAGGCGTGAAACACCTTTCAGTCGTCTCTTTGCACAATTCGTTCACAGTTCGACCAACACTGGGACAGACTAAAAATAATTTGTTGTGCTATAATGTAAATACTGATTCTGAAATTGAAAAGAAAGACCTAATTTATTTTTTTTATAAATTGATATAAAACATTGAGGTGTTCGATGGCACAGAAGTGCTTGATGACGTACTAAGCCTCTAATTAAAGTTTTACAATTTTTGAGTTAATTTCGAAATCTTGCCGACAATCTGTGTTTTTCGCCATTACAATCATTGTTAATTGTAATTACCTCATAATTCTCATGATTTCTCAACTTAGGTTACTTCTTTTCTTTGTTTTTGCCGACTGTGTGTCTGTATATTTATTATTTCTTGCAAAATTATTTTGCGTATCCCAAGGGTGGTATCTGAGGTGCACACACATGTGGTTATGGCTCGTTCGCCTTATGTTGTTTTAATCAATACCTATGCCACAACAGGAACAGTAGGTAATAGACTGCCAACAAATTTATTCATGTTAACGAATAAAAATATTGTAATATTTCATAATAAAACCAAACCAACTTTTAATTCCTTATGAAGTCTTAATTTACAAGTCTCAGAGTGTTTTATTTCTTTCACTTAAACTTCCTTAAAGTTAATTTTATGTTAGCAACTTAAGCATGACTATCATTCTAAAAAGTTTGGATAATAAAGAACAAGTTTAAGGTAAACCTTATTCATTCTCGAGTTACATTTAAAATTAGGGGAGCTTCTAGTGTTGTTTTAATTTATGTCACGTCGTAGCTATTAGCCAGTTCGTTGGAGCTCTTTGCCAATAGGCTATTACTCATTAGAGCCAAATTAGCCGGCCGTACTATTAATAACCGTGACGAGGAAAGATGTTGCGATTGCACGATAAACCTCTAATTATGTTACTTTTGCTGTCTCAGATTTATGTGTTGATTTCGTCTTTAATCAGCTATATTTTCGTTCTCTATAACTTGTTCAGAAGAGACGACGGACACAAATTGTAATTAGTTTTTGTTACTACAGATGACAACTGTTTGAGCAAAGCCTATTTTTGATGACATAATCAAACGACTTTTGCTAAACCTATGCTGAGTATAAGTTTTGAATCGATTTTGAGGAATTCTCGTGTGAATAATTTTTTTTCGTTGGCAAGCTGTTTCTTAAGCGAAAGTTGGAACCCACGTAATTCTGATCGTGATTGCGTCAGCCTTTGTAAAGTTGTACACACCCGAGTAAATTTAATTAAGATAATAAACTTTTTTGGGTAAAGGGTGGGTTTTATTTTAATTTAAGCTATTTTTACTATGTAGCAATATATGTCAAAGTGAGTAAATTTTTAATTTATTACTTTTTATTATTGAGTGTATGTAAATAACAAAAAAAAATGATGAAGAAAAACTTAATTAAATAAGACCCGCAGTTTCAAAATATATCAACGTAATACAGATCTTTAGAAGGATCGTTTATTACAAACTTATCTCGGCCTTCAGATCAATTTGTAACTAATCAAGTGGCATCTAAATATTAATATTAAACGTTCAAAATATCACCAGAAACGGATGCTATTATTAATCTTACCGTGCGTTTAACTCGGACAACCGCGAGGTATATGATGGATCACTCTAGTTAATTAATTCATACTAACGAAAATACGCGCCGTCGAAATCGGTGTCAGACGTGCTCGATTCTTAATGCAAAACACCGCTCGAACTGACCGAACGAATTCGGAACAAATGGAACAAAATATGCCAATCCCGAATTATACGCAATAGTACGTAACGATCGTTCGTCCCCGTATAAATAGCCGGCTCACGACTTTAGCAATAATAGTCCAAATATCGTTCAATAATGGGACACTGGCGGACGAAAGTGCACGGAGAACAATAATACCGAAGGCGGCACGTACGCTCGCTTCCAGAATTAATCAGTTAGTCACACTTGCGGCGAAGTAAGGAAGAGTCGATTAGGAGGGTACCTTGAGGATTATTGAGACATCGGTACAGCTGTGGCCGAACTCGCCGATATTGCTGAGGCTACCAACTTGTTCGCAACTGCCCAAGAATTCTCGGCGACGGGAAACTCAGTCGTTGGATCATACTTATTGGAAAAAGGGTTCCCGTTCCCGCCGAGTGTTACATTCGTATTTACAACGGTGCGCTTCCACGTTTTACAGTGTTTGTTCCTGTCACGACATGCCACTTTCCTCTACACAAGTGTACAGTCTTTGTACCCTTGAAAAATACCATAGCTTTTATTTGAAGTAAATTCTTTCTCAGTTCTATTGTTACGTCAAACTATTTTACTGTTGACCAATTATATTATATCTAGTTTTACCGATAAACTACTAATATTGAGTCAATGTCTTGAAAACTTCTCTCAGGTTCTTCAGTAAAAGTGTTCAAATTAGCTGCTGTGATGTGAAGTACTTCCTAAGCAGTATATAAGGCACTTTGATAAAACAAAGAAAGTATATAGTGTTGATGGAAATCGCTATGGTGGCTTCAGAAGCGGTCACGGCATCTGGTCCAGCAGAAAGAGTTCAAATCCAACTACGCATAATTTAGGTCTTTATTCATAACTACATGTAATGTTTTTCCAAATGCACAGTCCATAAATTTAACTCAATAACTTCATGTTAACTTAATATCGTTGGTATTTTAACGGTACCTTTTTTGTATGTAGCATAGGAAGTTTGTTACAACCTCCGTCGAGATATTTCTGACAACAGTAATTTATACTTATTAGGTCTTACCTTACTAGTGAAATTGTATTTTTTGTACACAGTATTTTACTTATTACTTAGGGGCAGTAGTAAAGTCATTTGTGTAATTTTGGAACCCATAGCATATTTTTAAGATATTTCAAAATCCAGTTATTTTAAATTTATCGATATTGAAAATAAATAAAAGTAGCTCAATTTTGGTTTCGAAAATTGATGCTTTGATACTTCCATAAAACATACAGTTTTTCCTTCATATGCTTTGCATGGATATTCTCGATAAAATACAAAAAATCGTAACAATTTAATAGCTTTGAAAACCTTAAAAAAATAATATATAAAAATCTTTTCCATGAACCCAATATTATTATCATCAACACAATATCAACACAAAGTGATTGTCGCTATTCCCGGTGAAAAAGCCAATTGTAAGTAACAATATTGCCTGGGTAATATTGCAGAAGTAAAGCGTGTCTTCGCTTAACAGACTCATACATACGGCAAAATGTTGAAACAGCTGCTGCGACTCACTCGAAAATGATCTATGGAAAACAACCGCTATTGTGTCTTGTTAATGCTACTATAAAGTGTACGAACATTTTAATGATCGACTCCATTTTAGATATTATATTATATAATTTAAATTTCTGAACTTACTCGCTGAAATCAATTTCTTTAATTTTTATACAAGTACATAGCTTTACATGATTTATTTTGATTTAAAATGAAGTCGATCATTATCATCATTATATCATTACATAATGATCATCATTATATATATATAAAATTAATTAATACGTTCCATTGTTAGTTAGGTCGGTATATCGTTAGATAAATTTTGGGTAGCTTAAACTACAAATGACATAATCAAATTTAGTAATACGATTTCACCTAGTTTTAAATTCAATCCACAATGTATAATCACACATTATTAATGGCTGATTAACAACCAACGAACATAACGCAAGAAAAATTTATAATTACCAAGAATTTAATTGCAGTGGCAGTTTATTAAGTGGATATATTTCGATGATTACATCCAACAGTTCCGTGATTGATCAAAGAAATGACAAACGTGACAATAATTTACGTGACAACGATATAAAAATTGTTCACATATTCGTATGCGAAAGGCAAACCCGGCTTTAATTGATAGTTCGTTATCTTTCGGATACGGTTTATTTAGTTATAAGCCAAACTGACTCCGCATTCAAGTTGAGTAATAGGGTTCATATATCCAAGTAAATTTTATTTGAATTCATCAACGTCAGGGTTGTCATTTATAAGTAAACAAAATTTAAATGTTATTATTAAGCTTTACAAATATGCCTGTAAATGTATACTTACGCTCGCCTTAAAGACACTAGTACTAAGTCTTTATATATTATGGGAAAAGTTAAAACATTCAGAAAAAATCCACGAAATGATATAATATGCGTGATGGACGAACAATTTTTTCCATTTTTTTAAACACTATCATGCGCAAAATTCCTATAACTTTGTTTTTTTGACAAACATTAAAAAAAACGCTGTGAAACACTATTGTTTTAGTTTATAATAATTGAATTTGTTGGATAACATTTGACAGTTTCATAAATTCAATTTAAACCAAAACCTAAAAAGTTACAATTAATTGAAAATTGTTTGGGATATGTAGTTTACGTCTGTTGCTGAAAATAGTTACCGTTTAATATATAGAACGGTAAAATCCTTAAATAGACCTCATGAGCAAATCAACAAAGCAGTGGTTTCGTCAGATCACGTCTCAGGAAGTTTTTAAGCCTTGACTAACTAATTATGGGTTGAATGATATATACTGTTTTTTAATATTTAAAAACACTAAATGTATTTATTTATTATCAAATCAAATATCATTCCAGGCATATATAACATATAAAAAGGCATTTTATTATATTGGTTTTGTATCTATGCATTTAAAATATTGGGAAAGGGAAATTAACATTATTGATATACGTTAAAACTCTAAAAGCCATGTATGTGTGAATTAAAACATAAATAGATAGTTTTTACAGTTTTGCCAGTAGCCAATAATCAAAAATAACATGAGAATTTGTTGTTACGATAAAAGTGACATTATCTTATTTTATATGGAAAACGTCTCTAATACAGTAAAGCTCGCTAAATTTAACTTGTAGCGAAGAGTACGTAAAACAAAGCCAAATTTTACAGCTGTGCTGACCGGTAGTTATTTTCTTATTGAATTCCAGATCTCTAAATAATTAATTAAAATATTTACTTACCAATTATTGTTACTATACACAAGTCGATAGCAAATAAACTATTTTAAATGAAACATTTATTATACTAAACAATTGAAACAAAGTTAAATCACAGGTTACATTAATTTTGTCGTCGTGGGGGTTTTTTATTTATTCTTACTTAGAAGTTAACGTAAGAGGGACAAAATTAACGTAAAATATTACAAAAGTAACATTCTGGTAACTTTGAGTTTAAGTTTAATTAGATATACAAGTACGGGTAAGTTAAGGTTAGAACCCTAGAGATCATGAAGTACAAGAAAAACCAATTCAGGAAATGTCTTTACAGTGAAAGGTGACTTGGTACACCATTCGGAGCTCATCTTTCTTACTCTTCTTTATCATTACTACTGGGACATAGGCCTAACTTACGGATGAAATTAGAGGAAGGAGCCGTAACGACTACTAATGCAGCCGGGACTTACAGCATCTATTACGAAAGAGCCAAATTGTGGTCATTACCAGACCTTCGATGGTAAACTACTGCAAAATTCAATGATAAAATGCTTGGTAGGATAGAATAGAACAAACCTTTCAAACTAAAGAGTGTCGTTAGGGGTTACACGTGGGTTACACTATACGTGGGTTACGCTTACGAATTTTAGTGCTTTACTACGATTTCCACCCCGCCTACCAGGGGTGGAGATTAAATTGAGGGATACCTCCGTCCAACAATATTTTTTTTGCTGAGATGATGAGACCGCCAAGCTCTAACTGCACAGCTTGCTTTCCATCATGTTAAATGGTAGTCAAATGCTCCCTTTTTAGAATAAGAACAAAATAAGTCATTTAAAATGTACAATCACAGACCAAATACGAAAACCATACGCGGCACTAAGCTCCTCTTCCATCCATTCATTTCGTTATAATGCATGCAAGAAAATAATGCACAATACTGTAGGACGAGCGGCGACTAATGCACAAAGGTTCGCGTTGATTACACAAAACAGATTGTGGACGCACACTGCGACTGCATGCCTCGTCCAGAATAACAATGGACGCGAAGATGAGTTTCAATGCCTGTTTGTTAATCCACAGATCCACACGAACGAGCTGCATTCCCAACGAAGCTTTTATTTGGTTAACGACAAGGTTCAAAATTGCTGCTGCAATTAGTTGGATTGCAGATGTGCTGCCGGACTATGACTATGCGTTATTTTTTGTAAATCGCAATAATGTTAAAATTGCCGGAATGTTTTGACTTTGAAGACTTTTTTGGATAGATTAATACCAAAGAACTAAGATCAAATCTATCTAGAAGAAAAGAAAACACCAAAACGCTAAATCAGACAAGGAAAAGATATAACATAGCTTAGATTAAATTAGCCACGATTAATAAGTACATCTCGTACTTTGGTAGTCCATTATAATCCCATCCGAAGTGTTCTACGATTGTATACTGCTAAACCTTAAAATATTACAATGTAATTAATAGTTCACATTCAATAATAATAGCTATTAATCAAAAATATTAGTCCATTTATAACATATTCAACTTTTGCACAACCACTAACCATGGTGTCAGTGAGGCAGTAAGTTTGAATTTGAAACCACTTTTTTGCCTTACTGCTAGTTCTGTTTGTTCTTTATTCTTTCCTTATTTAGTTTTCTAACTGCCAAGTTCTAAAGTGGATCAGTAAACTTATGATAAACTTTGAATTGTTAAAGTCACTTACGTATTCATTTATAGTACAGAATATTGTAATATTATTTTGTAATATTTTTACTACATGTATTAAAGTTTATTTACGAAAACACACACATACGGAGGTTCACAAACACAAATAAATTCATAATTAATACATGCCCAAAAATTTGTAGTTGTTTTATTGCTCCTCAAGTACTTGCTAATCTTTTAGTTGTTCTTCGTGCAATAACTTGAAGATATAGTTATTTTGTACTCCATGGTAGGGCTTATTTATTAATGTATAACTTACTAAACAAAACTTTTAAAAATCTACGTGTTTCGGGGGTCGGGCGGGATCCGAACTTCTCACTCGTTATCCGGGTGAGTTCTCTTTCAATTGAGCTACAGAGACTTAACAGACCCTTCTCTTCATGTTTTAAATAACTATAACAAAAGTCATTGATCAACAATAATATTTTGAAATACCTATAACATTAAAATGTAATACTGTACAAGCTATCAAACAAATCTAGCTCAAACAACAAAACAAAATAAGTATAACTTTGTATTTGATTTTTTGAGGCTATTAAACCACAACACATAATTCATTTATGCGGAAATATATCATTGTACTACATTTGAGAAAGAAGATGGGTCAAACGTTTGTGAGGTCTGTCTGTTTCTCTGTCTGGGTGCCGGCTAAAGGGTAACGGGAACGCCGGATATATGCCTGGGTCAGTTCATCCGGATTTGACTTGTCAATCGTGAACGTTGATTGGATTTTGATGTTGGCACCACTCTGACGTCACTTTATATTCACAACTGTTGTAAAAATACCGAAGCGATGCATACTACCGCAAGCTTTTATTACGAAATTTTATTGTTTCATTTATTGATGACAAAACTGATTTTCGTTGTTTATTTAAAACTTGTTTTAAAGGCACACATTTTTCCAGTATTACATCAAACTTTTACTCAAAGATTATTTTCATTTATAATATTAAATCACGATCTAAATAAACTGTACTTCTACAGACTATACTTTGGAGAGAATACTCTTCAGCTTCAGGAGCTTAATCCGCATTTCTACCACCTATGCGACAGTCATCGTTTCATGGTTAAAATTTTGCGATTACGTACCAACCCGTTTTTATCATCTTTTATAATGCAAACAGCCAAGAATTGGAATACCCCTGCGTCTGTTTTCCCGAGAGCCTATCATTCTCTGCGTGAACGTAGACACTTGTATTTTGTGTTGAATACAAGATGCTATTGCATATTTTATTTTATATAATCAATATTAAAACAGCCAGAGTGTGGTGCTAACGTAGATACTATTTGAGTTCACTTATTTCCAATTGACAATAGCAACAACTGTTGTTGAAACTGTTAAACAATTTCCTATACAATGGAACACACAGTCGAAGGACTATCACAACTTAAATAAAAAAGGATGCAGAGATAGCAAATGTTAAGTTTAATTATACTTAAAGTTAAATTTATATTTACATTATTAAAATAATTACAAAATTTAAAGGACTCTCTGACACGAAATGCTTGTAAGTTGTCGTATAGTCGTACCGATTTTAAAGTTTGCTGATCTTAAATATTGACGATATTGGCGGTACTTTCAAAAGACATTCAAAAGGTCGACGAAACACACGAAATCGCGCTGACCATGCGCCGAACGCATTTTCTACTACATTTCGTGCTCTGCTGTGACGATAATTAAAGGTGCTTTTCGTTCTATTATCTAATCACGTGTTCCGTGCGTTTATTCTCATAAAGTGTTTTTGTAATGAAAATGTCTGATCACCTTTAAACACAAAGGTGTTGGATTGCCTGATGAAGCGTTAAAGGTTTATGATTGGGTTAGTTTAGTTGCCCGTTTTGTAATTTGTAGCCAAATGCGCCTATTGCAAAAATACCTACGTCGCTTAATTTGGCCCATTGAACCAAAGTCTATTATAATAAATATTTTGTGCGCATCAACAACTGTGACAAATTTAGAAGAAAATTTGCTATAGTAAAAATAATTAGAGCCCGACTGAGGAGGGCATTCTATTAAGATATGCTCCCATCCACGGCACCAAGGCAGTTAGGAAATTGCCATTTATCATTAAACTCTTCTGCAATTGTTTCCTATTCACTTTCTGGCGGTAACTTCATATATATTGGTTGCAAATGAATCCAACTCCTGTAATTATATCCAATTGTTCTAAAGGAGTCACCAGTAGCTAAAAACCTGAAAAACATAAAAATATTAATTACTAAATTCGATTTAATATTTGTTATAGTGAAAACTGCGAAGAATGAGTGGAAGTTATTACGTGATAGTCATCGAAAGTTACTCAAAAGGATGAAAGCCAGTACAAATGATGCAGCTGTTTCTTCGACAAATAACTGGAAATATGCCGAGTTGCTCGAATTTATTTTACCCCACATGAAAAACTGTAAGAGAACTGGTAAAGTATCAATTAATAATAAAATGACTTTGCCCGGTACGTCAAGTGAAAGTCAAAATACTACGCCCAGTATATCAAGTATTTACTGAGATTTTTGAAGAAATTCAAAACGATGAAAGCACTTCCGAACCTCCTGGGCAAAAAAACAAGAAAAGTTGCCGATGACTCATCATTACGCGACTTACTTCAGGTAGTCGATGACGATTTTATGCAACGTTGTGAGCAAAGAGTGAAACGGAAGGCTAAGGAGGCAAAAGAGGAGAAAAACAAACATCCGTTGAATTTGTTTATTGACAGTATGTGCGAGTCAACTAAAAAGCTTCCCGATTGGATACAAAGAGATGCAAAAAAGCTTTTACAAATCGTATGTGAAGCAGAGGAAAATTATGAAACTTATTTGTCTAGTGAGCCTTACTACGGATATACCTCATCATCCACCTACTCGACACCAGCTCAAAACGATAGCTTAGATAATTTGTATTATAACTGAACAAAAAATATTAATGAAAATATTGTTTGACTTACCTCAAACAAATAGCTAATCTTTCTACTGGGGCTATAGTCCTCCGGGACTATCTTGATTAGTAAAATATCCGATAATTAATGATAAGAAATCATAAAACGGACCTCTTGTAACACGAGAATATATCTGAAACCGTTCATCATCTAACTCGTAAAATAAAGTTCTAAACTCTACACTTGTGTGACGAGATTAAATGTATTGACATATCCAGGGTCTGGAATGTCTTCTTAAATAATAATTAGTTAGTATTAATCTTTTTTTCCTATGTGTAACGTTTTCATCATCGGAGCTTGCGTTTAGTTCTTGGTGTGTGTTAGTTGTCATAGAAATATATCAGTTCTAAATGTTGTCGGTAGATGGCGACGTACTCAATGTTGCTTGCTGAATCGCGGTGTTTCGATTTTTCTTGCCATTTATATAGTCTTGTCGATGCACTTAAGAAATTATCCTTGTTTATTTGACATATATAGCTACAGTATTTTGGACCTTATTGAGTTGGTACAGTGTGCTCGGGCCATATTTTTAGTTTGTCTTAGCTTAGCAGCTCAGCTAAACTTGCTTAGTTTAGCTTCGGAATAGCTTAGTTTTCGGTCTACAACCCGCATAATGCTCAAATAGTAATAAAGGTAAAGGTTCTTGGGTGGCAATCAAAACGGGAAGATGAAAAGAAACTGAATCGTTCGGTGAAGAAATCAGGGATAACTAACTAAATAAGTAAATATTGGACAACATCCGGATACTAAGAGAAGTAGCTAAAATATATGTATGTGTTATGGAAATCAGAGAGATAGCGACGATAACAATAATCCTGCAGACTCAAAATAAGGTCTCTTTCTATATAGAAAAAGGCGTTTATTTCTACATTGCCTTACTCTCGAAACCAATTCCGGTCGATTGAAGTTTGTCAGATCGATAACGGCGTTTCGTACTCTTGAGTTAATTAATTTTATATACTAGCGCATTATTGGACTCTTATTGCGTGGTTATTGTATGAATAAAATGTTGTAATATTTTCGAACAATCGGTGATGAAGAAACAGTAAAGTTATTATTTTTTAAATTATTTAACCATTTTAATGTTAGGTTTTTATATCTAAACAAATTTTGACTAGAAAAAATTCAATTATTCGTCCGGATAGCGAGAAGTAATGGTATATTCGAGTCCTGTCGGATTTATTGCACAAGTTAAAAATCTTCTTATAAACATTTATGACGATATTAAAATGCAAGCAGTGCAGCCTTAAAAACAAAAACATATAAATATAAATAAAAAAAACTATAGAGAATATAATAAAATATTAGATCTTCTAAATTATCAGAAGATTTAATTAAATCTCCTTGCCACAGGCATTTCATCCGTGTGTAAGCACGAAAATTGTTTGGAGAGCAAATTCATGAATACCCGTTCGACATGAGCGGTATCTCGAAGATCCGATACTAAGTGCTCCACAGATTATAAACTGGCGGTAATGTACTGTTACTCTAGTTATTCAACCTCGAGTCATATTATTCAGTCTTACTTCAGAGTATAAGAAATATTGTATTAATAAGATACTCGTATTACTAGCATTTATGTCTTATAATGATTTTGAGAGAAGTCTAAATAATATATCTGTTTTTTTTTTTAGTTAATAAATAAATATATATAAAATGTGATTATGGGTGAATGAATTTGGATTTTTTTGTTATTGTTATTTGGATTTAGAGGAATCGTTTAAGATAATAAATTTTTGTCAAATTAATCAGCCTTAAGCACGGGTCATTTTCGTGTGCTATTAATAGTTTGTGGTGGAATCTTACATATGTACAAAGTTAGAAGTTATTTTACTCGCAAAATCAGGCGTGAAATAATTTTAATCGGAATATTGAATCAAATTCGTATCAATTCCGAACAGAATATGGCTTTAATATGACCGGATTGAATCGGGAATACTTGAATCTGATATTAAGTGCATTCACACATTATGAGGTTAGTGGTAATGTAAAGTGTAATCGTTAATGTTCGTGGACGACTGCACAGACAGATGGGATATGATGAAGAAACATTCTGGTGTGTTATATTTTATTGTGAGTTAAAATTAATGAGGTTCCATGTTTTGGCGTAGTTATGCTTTAAACAAACAGACATGTAAATGACAATATATTTTTACTATAATACGAGTGAATGAAGTAAAGCTTAAAATTGCTTTATATTGAATTTAATATATTTGTGAAAACAGCACCAATCCATTTCAATGAACGTAATCTCTAAATTTAATCTTTAAGAGATTAGCGTATACACATAACATAACAAACAAAAATAAGAAATAACTGTTCTTTATTCTGTTAATATTTCTTTATCGCCTACACCAAGTTTTTGATAAATTTATTCAATGTACAGACACACACTTTCTACTGTTTTATAATTGTATAGATTTAGTATTTCTCTTTATTAAAAATAGTTGAGAATTCAATAATTATATAATACCTGAAATGGCCTTTTATTTTACTATGCTTCTTTTTATTTCTGAAAGCCATAAAGGCTTTTATTAAATTGAACCTGCAAAAATATATATCTATAACATGTAGATGTTATGTGATTTAAAGTGAGTAGTCACTTTAAGCATTTTGAAGTAGGACACAAGATGTGATGTGCAATGGTGCGCTAGATGTGCAAATAACTAAGAAATTATGAAAGAAATTTAAACGAAATTTTCCATCTTAAAAAGTTATTTTGTGAGATTGAAAAATAATATTACATTTACTGTTTCTGTTTTTTTATTTATCTTTGAATGCAATGCAAACTACTTTTATCGGCAAAAAAGTTCAAAGTGAAAACAGTTTTTATTTATCTTTTAATAAAAACAACACGCCTTTTTCGGCTAAGACATGTTGCATTAAATAGCCTTGTAAGGAGCACGAAACACCGTACATAAATATTTTCTGGTTGCTCCGGTGTAAATGCGTAAGCCAGCAAAAGCTAGTTTAAACAAGATTACATACCCGCCGCCACGTCACCTCAAAATTCATGAAATGACGTCCGGCTTACGGCAATCTCGAGCCCAAAATAAATATCTTCTTTAACATTTACAAGAGTGGCTGTCCCTCAATAATTCGTAGCGATAGGCACCCGTCTCATATCTCTGAACATCTTCAAGTCCAAGACCTGGTTACAATTACAAATGTATTATTTAACAGACGGCAGCGCAGGGCCTCGTCCGGGGGAAAGGAATTGATTTCTGCATAATTTAGCAACGAAAACACCTCCCAGAGACCTCTCCGTACTAAAAACAAAACATTCGTTTGTATTTTACTACTTTCGTCGGAATAAATGCATTTTTTATAACTATATGGTTGGTTCGCCGAATGAAAGTGAATACCTGCCGGGAATTTATTTTTAAAGTTCATCAAGCAAATTTTTGATTACCCCTGTCGGAACGCACTGAATAATGTGGTAAACATAATTCCCTTTGACGTCTCTGATATTTTATTCAAAAGAAGAATTCGTTACCATAATAATTAAATGTATTATGAATATAAAGTCTTAATCAAAGTTTTGTAAATAGCACGACTTTCATAGTATTCAGCTCGATACACATTTCGCATATTAATTAATGCCGGCAGAGGGACGAACGCAAAACAACCAGGAGACAGTTCCTATCTCCAGGAATTTTAATTAATAACTTATCAGCTTTTTATAGGTGAAGCAGAGAAAAAGTTTTAGTTTTTTTGGAGTAATATTTAGTAAAGTGATTGTTTTTAATTAGCCTTAAATACTTGGATATTTTGTCATTAATGTAATTGCGATGGAAATTTAAAAGGACCAAATAGTTTTAGAATTTGTTATATTGTGATGGTAAAGACCTAGTTGAAACATCATTTTGTGCTTACCTTTTCGGATCCACTTATGGAAATGAAACACGGATACAGAAATGTGTTTTATTCATATTTATTTAATCCCAAAGTTTCGCCAAGTTTCAGGACTTGTTTTCACAGGAGATCAGGATATTAATTTAAAGAGTTTAATCAAATCCTGAGCATGACAGTTCATGGTCACTTACATAAGTATAAATTATCAAGCGATTATTAATAAAATATTGCATTGAACAAAAAATCTGGTTTTTCCGAGACGCACAATGCCTGCAACTGCGCAGAAATAACGAAGCCTCCCAAATAAAATAAACCGGTTGGTTGCCTGTAAAGTCGGTATACGGGCGAAAGTTTTACGTGACAACGACTTTGAGTGGTAAAATAATTTTAATGTGAATATTCATTCGTATAGTAGGAAGAAGGATGAAATAATAGTAACAATTTAAAACATTTATTTATACAAAGAATTATATTTAAAACATTAATTTATAGGCACGCGTCCCTTCCACTTTTTATGTCTGTCTCTCTCGCTCTTAGGCGGGCTAACCATGCCCGAGTGGAAGGGACGCGTGCCTCTCACTCGCTCTCATTGTAAGCGCATAACGTGAGCGGAGCGTAACGCAGTTTCTTGAAGTGTCACCCGGCAACCAATTTATAAGACGTTGTCACGTCAAAACAAGGTAATAATCCCATCATAATTAATATTCAAACACAAATCATATTAATTGTATGTTATATTATAGTCCTGCTTAATAGCCTCGTTTTGATATTGAGAAAATTTTAAAAATGTTTCTAGAAATCATATGATGGAAATCGTCAATTTCAATAATCAAGCGCTTAATATTAAATCGCTTGAGTAATTTAATGGTGGCTATCAAGCAATAACAACCAATCTTTATTTAATCTTTATTTATTCATATAACGAAACGACAACTTCAATAAAAGTGCAAGATTTTTTTTGTAGTTTCAGATATAATATTACTGTACACGCTAGGGTGAACATGGGGCGAACATCAAAGATTTATCGTTCTTGATTTAATAGTTGTTCAGCCAAGAATAAACTATTTCAAGATTTCTATTGAACGCAGTTCAGCAGTGGATAAGTTGATAAAGTTTTATTAAGACAGAAAGGGAATAGTTTTCGAACGTGATGTTTTATGAAATGGTGGTATGAAAATTAGCATCGATAGTCCTTATGTTAAACTCGAAACCTAAGGCATTAACACATCAGTAGCGCGAACACAAGTACTATTCAACAGTCAATTATCTCAAGATGTTATTGGACGCTAATTGGGAAATTAAAAGGTGTGATTTCCTTTGTCCAGTGTATTCATTGAGCGCTATCCTATGGGGGAATAATAGTAAATTGTTTACTAAGGGGCGAAAGTAACGGATTGCCGACGAAGATGCCCTAGCCAAGGTGAGGGCTTTAAAAGTACCTGAGATCGGGAATCGCACTTTCTACCGAATGATGGATTGTATTTTTTACTATATCTACAAGGCATATAACAAACATAATTCTTTTTACCAAAGTTCGCGGGCATGAAGTCACGATATAGATTCTTTAACGTATTTATTTACATTCAGACTTCAGAAATAAGTTCTTTATTAATGCTTGGGTGGCATCTTTTATATTTAGCTCAGACAGATTGTGGCTTTCAAATTAATGTATGTGAAAGCCGTACGCGTTCATTATACTCTCTATGTTGTTATCGTCTTAAGGTTGTTAGTATATAAATTCCCTAAGTGGGTCGTGGCACTCAATGGCAGTGTATCTCGGTAACACAGCTGGCGCTGCGGTCAAGCGACAATGTTCGGACGCAACATCCTCACGCGGCCCGCATCCGCAATGAGACCGGACGCACTGACACCGGACAACCGGACGCCCGGGCACCGCTTTAAATATACCAACCACCGATTGATTACTGGAGTCTCTGAATCTTCTAAAGCAAATATTTTGTTGAGACTACTACAGTATCGTTCTACCGCTATCAACATTTTACTCCAGACACTAATTAGAAGTTCTGCTTATAATGGAAAATTTATTCACTTCTCTTTGGTTATCTTTTGCTTAACTTTGTTTTTGGCAAGAGGACCTTACCTATAACTTATCTTAGATTTTCACATACATAAAAATTGTTTCCTTGCACGTTTTAAACTTGAATAGTACATATATATAATATTTGTCAATGTCTTAGTTTGTTCAATTTGTGTAAAGTCAATTAAATAATTACGGTGTCACACTGAAAGTTAAAGGCCAAGTTTTATAACCATTTTAATGAAGTCTCGTTGATATTTGATAACTTTAATCCTTTTCCAACCGCAAATTAAGTAAGCTAATAGAGTGAACCGGTCAAGTTATTAGTGAAAGCAAAAATTTTAACGGTGCATTTTGAAAGGTTTTTCAGATAGAAGTCGGTAGAAGTTCTTTTGCATTCTTGACTATGACTTGAAATATGATGGCTCATCAAAAGTATTCAGGAGATTTTATTTCTGGACAACAATTTCTTTTGTAGTTCATACAGTATTTTAAAAAATAATATCAAAAAGTTTCTTTAGTTTTCGCAGCAGTAATGCTCTATTACTTTGTAATTTTTTAATACATAATTTTTGTCTTTATTTGATTTTGCTACACGTGCTAAGAAGACGATTAATAAAACGGACAAAAAATTCGTGACGAAGGATAATAAGAAAATTTTTAAAACGTTAGAAAAAAAAACAAATCTTTTCAGTAAATATTTAAACAAATCGAAAGGTAAGTTCCTAAGATATAAAGAGTGTCTGATAATTAAGGGGCATGTTGGACTACTATTTTTATATACAATATTAACAGGTGCGAACTATCTCTTGTTACAACGGCTGTCATTTCAATTATTTAATTTGTTTTTAGGTACAACTACTCAAATAAACGTGTAATGTTATGAATCCAGAGAATTTACAGACATGAAAAAGGAGCTCATTTGGAAAAGCTTAGAACTACTTATCTAACTAAAAAGCATGTATTTTTATTCATTTTTAACTTAGGTACTCCACCATCTAACTTACTAAAACCAAAGATTTTTTTTACTGTTAAAGTTGCCCTAATATTTCATAAAAAAACCAGCTAGCTTTTATTTTTACTATGGTTCTAAAGATAAATAAATTATCATGTCTTAATAAAAGAAATCTAAGATAGTGGTACCACAAGGAGGCATTTGTAAAGCATATCAAGCGGGTCGGGTTTTATAATAAAAAAGGAAAACATTAAAATTCAAGAAAAAATAAAGTTTAAAGTTAATAATAATATTCATTTAACATGCTCTGAAATTATCGCTACCTCGTGATCGGACACGGTGTATATTACAGCTTTTTGTTCTCATTATTTCAAAACCTTGCGCTGCAGTAAGTTAATAAGGGGCGATAAATAAAACAATGAAAAGCTCCATAGAACCTCGTTTCGGCAAAGTTTTAATTGCTAGCAGCGTAGCATCTCGCACTAATATAGACAGATGGGGTACGTGTTGGGTTTACGGTGGAACCAGCTCATCAGCGAAACTATTCTGTGGAAACTCGGACATGAATTAGAAGAAACTTTAGAGTCACCTTATGTATTTTTCCTCACGATGACAGAATTCGACGCTTATACGACGACTATACAATAGAGTGTAAATTTGTTAAACCTGCTTTAGTGAAATGAAAGAAGGGTAAAAACTGCGATAAGGGAAGTTAGGTAAGTAGGAAG
This sequence comes from Calamotropha paludella, assembly GCA_927399485.1. NCBI lineage: Eukaryota > Metazoa > Arthropoda > Insecta > Lepidoptera > Crambidae > Calamotropha > Calamotropha paludella. Next base: position 19,113,501 of record OV656807.1, on the reverse strand, counting down.
GATTTTCGGATAAAAGTGAACCTTTGAATCCTTTGAAATGAAGTGATAGCAGTATACTGTAAAGGTAGTTTTATAAAGCACGGACTGAATCCCCAACTAAGTGGACCGATGACTTGTTGAAGGTTGCGGTAAGACGATGGCTGCAAATCGCTATCAGCTGCTCCTGGATTCGTAAAGCTTGATGATGATGATAAACTTCATTTTGGTTGTAAATTAACCTGCCAATGTCCTACCCACTGAGTTTTGTATTGTCTATATTATGCTGTCTGTGCTTGTGCGTACGTAAAATACAAACACGCAGACCTGAAACGAGTTTGAATGTCATTGAGATATAGTTTAATTGAGATATACTATTTGTAATACTATACTTGCAGATAAACCAAATATTTGGTTTTGCGAGATCATTTTAAATAATAAATTATTTATCTATCTATGAAATAAAGTTACTTTTACGTTGAGTTGAAATTTGTAATATACATAGCCGGTATAATATAATCCATTAGACACATTTGTAAAAAGCTTTTTCAACTTTATCTTTTGAAATCGAGTTCGATCACAGGAATATGTGAACAGGTAGCGTCGAGGTTGCAGGACGAGAAAGTTGTGACGGGCCAACTAGTTCTTGGGAACTTGTGGGAGTGATTACTAAGACTACTGATGACGTGTCTCAAGTTCAGTGAGATATTGTTGGGTTTATATGAAACTATTATACAATTTCTTAATACGGTCAAGTGTAGTCGAAATAGAATTTCCATAAATTTTATGATGCTGTATTTATATATTTGATTATTATTAAGTTTTTGGATATTTAAAGAAAATGCTTGTTAAGGCACTCGGCCCGGTTTGCCAGAATCTCTATTATTTTGCGTTACAATCAAAATAATTAGAAATAAGAAAACGAATACTCATAAACCCGTTTTCTTTATTAAAAGAATAGAATGATGATACCGATTGCTTATATTTTCAATGTATATTGTACGTTCTTGAGTTAGAAATGAATTTTGGGATCAGAGTAGGTACTGTGTGAAGTATATTGACAATGACTTAATGATATCATTAAAGGAATAAACCTAAATAAATTTATACATTTATGATGGAGGAAACATGTTTTCTCTATCATTAAATCCCTCTCATTTCCCCTCGGAGAATATTATTATAAAAGTATAGACCAAGACTGCAAAACGATGTCATGTGGTATTGCACCACGTTATCATAGTAAAAATTTCTTTGTGTAAAGGTTTAATTGCCAACAACGCGGCATCTTGTTCTAACCCAGACACGGCACGTGTTAGGATTAGATAGAATCCTCCTTATCTGAACAGGTAGGAACATGCACCTTGTGCCGTAAAGCGAAAGTTCCGACAGTCGGTCCAACTTGTTGTGAGCTGGGAACTTCATCAGCTACGTGAGAGTAGCGATTATCTACTACTGCTTAGAGACAAGCTTTAGTTCACAAAGTCTTGATGAATAAACTCCCACAATTTTAACGAAATTTAAAACATTTTGCAAGCCCTATCTAATTAATGAAATAAAATATCATAATTTCGTGAAACTTCGTAAAAGGCATTCAATGGGCTAAATATAAATTAGGAAGTTTTATATAGAAATTCTTCGATTAAAATAGTTCAGGAAGACTTAGAAGTATAATTAAATTATTTTTTATAATAATTTAATTATACTGCTAATTATATTAAAGTCGAGGTAACCTTTAAAGTACAAAGTTTGCGTCGGTCGAGTCGAACTGTCTTTGTCAAGGTCTAGGATAAGTAATGTTCCGGGCTATTAATTGAAGATTGGCTTGTCGCAGTTCTTTAGGGTGCTCATTGGCATGCGAGTCAGCGCGCCGGGAACTTGTTGGTTGCAAGGAGCGGGGCGGGAGGGAGCCTGCCGCGGAGGCCAGAGACTTATGAGGATTACGGGAAAATGTGTATTCGATGACATTTTTCGGGGCCGTAGAAAAAGATGAAATATAAGGAATTCTAAACGTGACTAGAATGCCGTATGAACCGTCACCTATTACCGGTCTATGCTCGTTCTTTTCGCGGTCGGGCGAACGAGCGCCGATGAAACTGAGCGTGACGTTCCATTCCGATATAAAAATGTAAGTATGAAGGAGCTTTGTTAAACGCGTCCTGGATTCAACGAAGTGGCAAAGTTTGAAGTAGAAAACTTTTCATGAGGAAATCTTTGCGAGAAACGATTAAATTTTAAGGCTATTTGTACTGTTTATAGTGACGGTCTGGAGCTATATTCACAACCTTATCTTAAGATTGCTTTTTTAAAACTTACGGATAATTTATTATAACTATTCTTAGTTATTTTATAGTAAATTGGTGAGCTCGGATATTTCGATTCAATTGTACAAAGTTGTTTAATATTCGTGATAATATTATCCAATACAGTGCAGACTGCACACCACGCAGTCTTTGGAGATTATTTTAATGAAATAATTAAATTAGTGGGAGTACGGTGGACAGTGGACGCAGGCAGAATCTAGAGCAGGAAGCGGGGGCGCCGTGATTTCATTTGGAAACTGCTGAGTATCTTTCTCAATATACTCGGTATTTGTAAATTTTTTTCTCATTGAATTCATAGAGAATATATATATATATATATATATATATTGGGTACTTGGAAACTAAGTTTTCTCTGAAGTGCGATGTAGAAGCACATCCTTACACTAAGATGAGGAAAATACGCCTAGTTTTTCGGCCTCAAGATTCCAAAGGAACATTTAGTACCGCTTCGGACCCTCGTTACAATCGGTGCTGAATTATTTACCGAGCCCAGCTTACAAGGCCGAATTGATTTCTGCATAATTTACACAAAGGGAAACGTTCGGAGCTGAAAACGTAAAAACGGTAATAAAACCGCGCTAAATTGTATTATCCTTTTTAGAAATGACTTCGAGCACAAATTGAGACTTTAAACTTTTAAGACGGTCGTCCGTTTTCATTTTTATGGGCGGACGTAAGCTGAATCATTGGCCGTTCTGAGATAACTATTAGTCGAATCAAGGCCGGCTGTGGCAAAAATAAAATCAGTACAGGTTCTATTAGAATGCGGTGCACGTCTCGAATCGGAGGATTGCGGGGAGGCAACGGTCGGGTGCCGCACTGCGCTCGCCGGCCGACAGATAGCTATTCCTACCTGTTCTAAGACAATTACCGCTACGTAAACGGAAAATTGTTCGGGAGCGCTCGAAAATGTGTTTTCTAATCTTAAGAGAGCTGGATCGAAGGGAAAGGATTCTCGTTTTACGTTTTCAATAGTCGTGCAAGATCGCTAGCGCAGATAAGACTCTGATTAAACCTTCCGCTGCTTAGATTAAAGATAAAGACACACTGCGCAAGCATATGCACGGTACATCGTAAACGCTTTATGATCTAAGTAGTTAATTTATAGCAGAATATTTTCACAATTTTTATCCAAAACATCGTCCGCGCCTGGTTTAAAGAAAGTGAGGCTTCTTGACATAGTATTATAAGGACAATAAAATTTATAAGAATCAATCGCTGAATGTGACTTCGAAGCGTTGAATATATTCATTTTCATGTTGATACTGTAAGAGCAAATAGTAGCAGTTTTATTCGATGTTGACTTGTCTCGGAACTTATCAAGTAACGGGCAATCCTCTAGAGTAAGTATGAAGTTGTTGGAGTTTGTTCCCTGCGTGTAATTTCCACACTCAGTGCTTAATTTCGGAATTAAAGTAAGAAGCGCGCGAGTAAATGTTACTTCTGAGTGCTGTTTAATTAATACTACCTTACTGGTGGCGTTCGTGAGGTTAATTTCATCTTTCTAATGAACTGGTATAATTGTAAAATAATTCAGTAAGAATTCAAGATAAATAATCTTTGTATCTAAAATATTTTTATATTATTTACTTTAATCGTCTTTCTATGGTGACTTTATTTTTCATATCAAAATTACACAAACGTTCGTATTAGAATAAATAAATAAAAAAAATCGTTCAGATTCAGCTTTATTAATTTGATATTGATATTTGGCACTGCAACATGGTATACGTACGTATCGATATATTGCAAGACTATGTCTTATGTTGCTAGAGTTCTACTAAGCGCCACGACGGCGTATTTACAAATACAAATGATTAAAGGTTCATCATAACTGATAAATGTATATGGACTTCAATGGTACTAATTCATTCACATATGTCAATTTAGCCTAAATACTTTAAAGTCTTGAGCTTAAAATGATCTAGCTACTAAAATGATAATGGTTGTAATAATAAGATATATTAAATTTTAAAGCGTCTTTTTAACTAGTATACATTCAATTATAACTTTAGCCATAAAACTTCAAGAATGTCGTCGCTTGCAACAACTTGAAAATAAGAAAAGCCCTTAATTTTTTTTCTAAATTTAGTTAATTTTGGAGAATTACTGAACTTTTTTTTACGATTTAACACGATTTGATTATTTTTTGGACACTGCAGTAATAATGGTTCTATAGAATTTTAATGTCACATAATTTAATGATAACTGTGCATTATTTAGATCTTTAGTAATGGAATTCATTTGCATATTTGATTCAATTACAAAAGTATTACTAAAAATAAAGAATTTGTTAAGAGGTAGAATAATTTGGTTCCTTTCTGGCTAATATAATTATGGAAATAAGCCCCAGAAAGCAGCGAAACCCTTACTTTTTTCTATTTTATGTAACACGGGTTTTGAATTTATATATGAATTTATCCTAACCCAGTCCTTCTCAGTTGTTTGTGTAAGGAATTCATCGCGTTTAACGTCTGGCGTAGGGCCATTAACAATAAATCGTCGTGTTTGTTCCACCCTCGCCTCGGTTACTCGCGCCCTCCCACGATAATCAGCTTCCACAGAGATGTCTAGATTGTATCGTTCTTTGTCTGCATCGATCTAGGAAAAAGGTTTGGATAAACGAACCCATCCAATTAGGAATTAGTAGGAATTTGTTAGAAAATTACAGAGGTTTCGACATTTCGGTTTAATTGAGAGGACAAGGGCGTATGTATGATATGTATGCCTCTGGTATCAAAAATAGTGGCAGAACTTCTTTCGAGGGTTATTTTTTTTTAAATTCATATTAGGGAAATGCTTGACTTTTATGTGATCTGCTGTTAAGTGGTTAATGCGGAAAGAAAAAACTGTCTGTCCCACCAGTAACTTCCGGAATAATGTTTTAAAATAGTTGTTATACACTCGCGAGCAACCAAATCGACTCAAGCCCTAACTCTGAGTATAGACTCTGTTTTCAAGAAAGTTATAGGAGATATTTTTAAAAACTATATATCATCTGAAAGCTCCAAACTGCAGCTTTAATAAGATATCACCATTATCAATATCCGTTCATTATCTTTGTAATTAATGATATCTAAACATAAATACAGGAAAAACAGGAATTTGTGAGAAGATGTTGTGGTTGGGTATTTTAGAAATAAAAGAAAATTGATTAAGAAAATACATAACAATTTAATAAATCAATACTTGGTATTCCCCCCCCTAGCCCTAATCACCGCTTGAAGTCGATTCTTCATTGATCTGATCAACTTTTTGACGTCCTCTTGAGGTATGTTAACCCACTCTTCCAACAATGCTGCCTTCAACTCTTCCACCGTCGAAGGGGCTTGATTTCTGGCTCGTACTCTTCGTTTTAACTGGTCCCATAAATGCTCGATCGGATTCAAGTCTGGACTGAGCGCAGGCCAGTCCATTGTACGCATCTGGACTTCATCCAAAAACTGCTGGGTAATGCGCGCTGTATGACAACGAGCATTGTCGTGCATTAAGACGAAGTCCTCGCCGACAAATCCTTCATAGGGAACAACGTGTTCCAGGAGAATATCGGTGATGTACCGATCAGCTGTAAGCCCGCCTCCTCGGCCTCCACCAGGCACGAAAACGAGCTCCGTCTTTCCCTCTAAAGAGATGCCGGCCCACATCATACAGGAACCACCGCCATATGCTACTGTTTCAGCGAAACAGCATTGGGCAAATCGTTCGCCCGGACGCCTGTAGACTCGGCCTCTTCTGTCGTTGCCATGCAGACACATTCTGCACTCGTCAGTAAAGAGAACCGACTGCCATTGGGCAATGGTCCAATTGACATGCTCTCGAGCAAACTGAAGACGCGCTTGTCGGTGGGCTGCAGTCAATTTGGGCCCCGTCGCAGCCCTTTTTGGAGTGAGATTGGCTGCTCTCAGTCGTCTTCTTATTGTCCACTCGCTTACAGCTACACCACGAACGTGCCTGAGTTCTTGTTGAACATCAACACTCGTCAGATGCCGATTGCGCAGCGATGTTGAGACAATGAAACGGTCGTCTCTGTCAGAAGTACACCGGTGGCGGCTGGTTCTTGGTCTTCGATTGAAGGCACCGGTCTCTCGAAATCGTCTGTAGACCCGGGACACAGCAGACTGGCTCAAGCGAAGCTGGGCAGCGACTACTCGCTGGCTAAGTCCTTGTTCCAACAAGGCAACAACTTGAGCGGCTTCTTCAGGTGTGGTATCCATGGTAACGTGGAAATAATGATTGCAATTCTCGGAGATGTGTACATGTCAACTTGTGATAAGCGACTGATAAGGTGTGCCGGTTGCGAGAGCTTTTATAGGGGTGGCAGTTAGCGCAAGTCGCGGATAGCGTAATGAGCAAAACGACTCATAGTGCTATTGATGTAAAAATGAATGCGTTAGATTTAAAAAAAAAAACAATATTAGTGTTTTATGAAAGCTTGTATATTGAGCTTTCTAATGACAGTCTTTTTTTATAAATACCTTGTATACTTTACGTAAAAACAAAGTTTGTAAGCAGAATGAGGGCTTGAGTCGATTTGGTTGCTCGCGAGTGTAGTTGTAGTAAGAAACCCCCATGAGGATCGAATTTAGGACCTCTGAGCGTAAAACCTGAACGCAAGCCTAAATGACGCCTCGGTTGTGAAATTTAACCGATCTGACATTTAAGGATTCCGTATCCAAAAAAGGAAACGAAACGATTTATTCACAGAAAACAGATTACAAAAAAGGTATTTAAATAAACATTGTTATTTCGTCTGTCTAGACAGAAGTGGGCATGTGAATGTCTAGTAATTTCATTAAATTTAATTATTATTATAATGGCATCTCCATCCTTTAAAATGTTTTCAAGTTTAGTGTTAAGATATTCCTTTACAGAGAAATAACACTTTTTTACTAAATAATTAAACAGTCTTCTTTTGAACGAAGACAAACGTCTTCTTTTGCACAGGATGTTTGGTTATTGAGTTAGGTAACTTGTTATATATGTATATGCAGTTAGGGTACCAATTTCTTTTAAAAAATACTGTAAGCATTTTGGGCAACAACAGCTTACCATGGTATTTTGTTTACCATGGTTTTAAATAAATTAGGGTACTTTCTCAAAAACACAACAGTGCATTATATACAATGAAGGTAATTTCAGTTATTTAATTTGGGAAACAATTGTCTGCATGATGATCTAGATGGGACGTCGCCGATGGCGCGGATACATTGCTTATGTGATATAAATGCTCTGTTTATATCCACTGAATTTCCCTAAAGTAGTAAAACATTTTTTTTTTCTTAGTCAAACGCCAGAGTGCATACGCGAACCTATTTAATTTACTGCAAACCTCTTTCCATGTGCATTGGTTATTAATGACCATTCCTAAAAACGTTATCTTGTTGGCTTCCGTTACGAGTTCATTATTGATTAAGAGTTCTTATATGCAAACGCATGTATTTGTTTTTTTTAACATTTATATTAAGATTATTCATTTTTAAGCATTTAGTTATTTCCTAAATAGTAGTGTTTATGTAATTATTGCAATCAGTGTGGGGATTTTTTTATTTAACAAAGGATAGGTCATGAACAAATAAATGAACTGTCCCTTTGGCAAGCCGTTTATATAAATTATAAACAAAAGCGGTCCGAGAGGTGTTCCTTGTAGAATACCTACGTTATTTATAGTTATGTCAGATTTAGTAGTTATCTCTTCTAACTATCTATCCATTTAAGCGCAATAGCTCGTAAACCATACTTTTCAAATTTCATTAATAATATGTCATGTGAGACAAAGTTAAATGCTTTGCTCATATCAAAAATATAGCCGTTGTGTAAACATTGTTGTCAATATTTTAGTTACTTCGTTATTAAATTAAATAAATAGCTAAATTTGTTGATTTGCCTTTACGAAAAGATATCACGTTGTGTTTCATTGGAAAATCATAGATAAAGAATCTAAGCATTGCTTTTACAAAATTTTGGCCAAAATAGGTATTAAAGTAATGGGCTTAAAATTATCTATATGATCCTTTTCATCTTTTTATGAATAGGTTTTATGATAGATAATTTCAACATTTCGTCGGATTTTTTTTCGGAAATATACCTTCAGAGAAGGAAAGATTTACCAAAAGACATATTACGTTACATAAGACCAAAGAACAGTATTTTAAAACATTTGTTGGGAGTCCATCAAACCCTACAGATGATATGGTATTAAGCGACTTTATTGTATCATATATTTCATCAGGACTGGCTGGATAAATAAAAATACTTTCATCAGCAGATTTCATTGTTTGGAATGTCAAATTTTGATTAGCGTTATTTATATTATTCGTCATAATAATAAAAAAGTCATTAAAATTATTACATATGTCAGTTGGATTAGAAATATCAATGTCGTTATTCGTAATTATATCTATATAATTATTATTATAGTCAGATTGTTTATATGATTAAATTAAATTCCAAGTTGGTTTACAGATATTTTTAGATTTTCTAAGGCGTGCCTCATTCTTTTCCTGTTTTGAATTATTTATGCAGTTTTCAAAGAGGCGAGAGTATTTGCAGTAATTTATTTTGTTTCATGTACTAGGGAACTTAGGTAACACTGAAATCGTAGCTTCTTTTTTGTTATACTGGATGTTTATAGACCTTTTGTAATCCAATTGGGGGCATAGGCATTATAGAAACGATTTTAATTCGACGCATCGGAAATCAAAACTTAAAAAACAATTTTAAATTTTCATGGAATGCGTTAAATAAATATATATAAAATATGAATAAATTGTATTTACTAACAACATTAACATAGAATAAGTTATTTTTGTTACTAATTATTACTAACAAACTATGGACCTCAGTCTGAAATAAATATTTTATTATTATTTTATTATTATTAAATGACGTATTTAGATTCGTATCTTGAAGTACCTCCGACCACGACAGACTCGATATAGAAAGACTAGATTTAAAGGTACAAACAAATGGTCTGTGTTTCAGATAACACAGATCTTTTTTCTTTGACCTGTGGAAATCGAGTTAAAATTAATATTGAATATTTAAATATCGGCGGCATTTCCCCACAGTAGTATCCCGTACGACATAATACTGTGGAAGTAGCTAAAATAGACCAAGCGTGCAGTTTTTACGTCTGTTAACTGACGAATCATTTTTACGGCGTATGCTGCAGAACTGAGTCTGCTCGATAGGCATTCAATATGAGGACCCCATTGTAACTTAGAATCTAAAGTTATACCCAGAAATACAGTTTGATTGGCCAGCTCTATTTCCTCATCCCTAACCCGGACTTTGGCTTTAGCTAATTGAACATTTGGCATAGTGAATCTAATGCATTTTGTTTTATTTTCATTTAACAACAAATTATTGGCGTCAAACCAGTGAACGACCTTGGAGAGTGCAATGTTTACTTCGTCAATATTAATTTGTCCACGTTTAACTTTAAATATTAAAGACGTGTCATCTGCAAACAAGACTATCTCATGGTCGCGTCTTACAAGGTGAGGGAGGTCATTAATATATACCAGAAATAGAAATGGACCCAATATTGAGCCCTGCGGCACCCCCATTGTTACAAATGATCCAGGCGACCGCTCTCCATTGATGACCACCTTTTGAATCCTGTCACTTAGGTAAGAAGTGAGAAAATCCAAAGCGGTACCACGGATACCGTAATAGTGTAATTTCCTGATTAACGTCTGATGTTGGACACAGTCAAAAGCCTTTGATAAGTCACAAAAAACACCATAGGCATCCTGCGACTCCTCCCAGGCCTCATAAATGCATTCTAACAATTTTATTCCAGCATCAGTCGTGGACCGTCCGCGGGTAAAACCAAATTGTTTAATGTGTAGTAAGTTATTATTACTAAAATATTTCTGTAATTGCTTAAGCGCGGTTTTTTCAAAAATTTTACTGAATGTTGATAGTACGGATATTGGACGAAAGTTAGAGGGATCTGAAGTACTACCAGATTTAAACAATGGAGTTATTTTGCTAAGTTTCATCAAATCAGGAAACACACCACTATCAATACAGTTGTTGAAAACTAAGGCTAAATGTGTAGCAACTATTTCAATAACATTCTTTACCATATATACAGATATTCCCCAAAGATCGGCAGTTTTTTTAATGTTCAACGATTTAAAAGTGTCTATGATGTCCCGTTTAGTAACATAATTAAATTTAAATACAGTATTACAACAAGGAACATTTTCTTTCAACAAGGATTCTGCAATGGGGGTGGAAGAGCCTAAAGTGCTTGTCAAATCTACTGGAATTCGAGTAAAAAATTTTTCAAATTCATTCGCAACATCTGAGTCCGAGCTAATAAATTTACCATCAATTTTAAGTTTATAATTATTTGCTAAAGCTTTTGTTCGGCCAGTCTCTGCATTTATAATTTTCCAAGTAGATTTGACTTTGTCAGTACTGTTATATATTTGAGAACTAATATATTTAATTTTTGCAGTTTGACAAACCTGCTTAAAAATTTTTGAGTATGACTTGACATAATTTTGAAAAGATTCCGTTCTATTAAACTGTCTTTCTGAGTACAGCTCATACAATTTTTGCCTACTTTTGTGTATTCCTGCAGTGGCCCATTCGCTAAACATTGGATTAACAGTAACGGTGATCTCTTTGGTTTTGAAAATTTTATTAAATTGGTTACAAAATGACTCAAAAAATAAATTATACATATCATTTGGTGGCATATCCGGTGATAAAAAAGGAAGTTTACAACATAATTCAATTCCTATACGTTTCAATCTGTCAGCAGTTACTGGTCGACATATAATTTTACGTTTACTGACTTGTTCTGTGACAATTTTGAAGCAAGCTATTTGCCCGCAATGGTCTGAATCTAAGTTTGCAATAACTTTCTTACTTACAGGTACCAGATTACTATATATATTGTCTAGACAGGTTGCCGTTGTTTTACAGAATCTAGTAGGCTCCATAAATAAGTTGAAAAGATTGTGTGATTTAAATAAATTTAAGATTCTATAAGTTTCACTATTCTTTGTAAGAAGATCAATATTAATATCTCCACACACAATCAAGTATTTTTTTGACCGACTCAATTTGTTCAAGGCTTCATCCATGATTTCCTCGAATCTATCATAAGCTGAGGAACCAGGTTTGTATACACATACCACAATGAGTTGCTCAAGTTCTATACATGATAGTTCTATTATGCATTCTACAGAGAGAGACACAATATCTTTCCGTTCTTTAAATTTTAAACTTTTATTTAAAAGAATCAGTGACCCCCCATGTACTGTGTTGACTCTGCAGAATGAACTACCAACCTGGTGATTATTGAAACTAAACATGAGTTCACATCCCTCAAGCCAATGTTCTGTAATACACAAAATGTCAATTTGTTTTGAATTCATGAATAATTCCATCTCTAATTGTTTGCCCTTTGATAGTCCATTACTATTTTGATGCACCAGGTTAATATTTTTTAATTTATTTAAATTACATTTATTTTGAGGGCATTTCTGAACACAATTTTTTTTATTTGACTCTAATGGTAATGTTATAAGAGGCATGTTAAAATCATTATTTATGTATTTATATTTGCAAGAGGATACCTCTTTTGTCTCTATATCTAATTTAAATAGCTTGGAACGGATTCCAATGTCATAATATTATTATACTGCTCAATAGAGTCAGTTTGTTTAGCCAAGTTCTTGGCTGAAGTTAATAAAAAATATGATAGTGAATTCACTATCTGTCTCTTATAGTACTGAGGCAGGTAATATCTACCATTAGTAAAAGTATATACATTTTTACTAACAATACTGTTAGAGTCAATTACATTAAAATTATTATTATACTGACTGAATAAATTCAGAGTCATATTTAAATTAAATCTATAATTATTTTCCGCATCTGACAAATTTTTTATGTAGGGGAATGTAAACATTACAATTTTTTTAAGCTCTAATTGTTTTAATTTTTCAAAGTAAGAGGTATACTCTATTAAAATATACAGCTCTTAGTTGGGACTCACAAGGAAATTAAAAGAAAATTAATAGGGTACTTTCTGTTGACCTAGAATCATGAAATATGACAAGAAAAAAGTTCGGGCACATTTATGTAGAAAATCTTAAATTAATATTTTTGTGGTTATAAAACATGAATAATATTTCTCGTGAACTTACCGTGGCATAAGGGAATTATCTTTTTACTATGAAGAAGTTAAGCTTGTTTTTGATGTGATTTAGCTTTTCGTTAGAACAATGTTCGGTGTCTTTGTTGTTAAGTAAATTAAGTGATACCTATACTATAAATGCCTAACTCACTTTCGCTGTCAAGATGTTGTAGTTGAAACTACATTTCTTCGTTTTCTAACTTGGGATAAATTTTTGGGAAAATGATTTATATTATTATTATTTTTATATTTAGAGAAACGAAGCTAAAGTTTTTCATATGACTTTATTCTCGTGATAGACGAACTGTTCATCTACAAGTTTATACAGAACCCTTAGAGTGCGACTTATACTTGCCCTTTTTCGGATTTTCAAACATAGTTAAGATCGTAATTCTTTCTTATTTACGTAGGCGCATTGAAATCTTATGACATTTGCGTTTGATATCATTTGTTCTCTTATCTTGTAAGCATCCAAGGTGACCTCTGTTGTAAAAAAATGTCTTTGGAACTCACTGGCATTTTGTTAGACTAATATATGAGACAGCCATCTGGCTAGTGGCACATGCGTGTCTGTATTTCCCACCTGATGTATTTGTTTTTTTTGTAATGTAGATATATCTATTTTAAAGATTTGCCAAATCACTGCGTTATATAAAAAAAAACCCAAAGGGAAATCATAATGACATTAATATAAGATTTTAAATTGTATCCGGAGATATGCTTAAGTTTAAACATGAATGTGTTACACTGTTATCGCTATTTAAACTATAATCTCAAAATGAATTGAATTAAGCGCGATTATGACAGTAAATATATATAAAATGGGCCTTATCCTGCAAAAAGAGTCTGTAACTACTATATAGCTTTAAGTTGGGCGAGTTTAAGTTATCTACCACCGAACAATTGTGCAAAAAAAATATTTTTATAATTTCATAAAAGTTTATTGGAGCGGAGCGAGCGAAGCTCCCATAGATCAGCTTCAATGGCGCAATGTCTGTTACGCCATAACTTCCCGAGTTCTTAACCGATTTTAATATTTTTTGTGTGGAATCGAATCAACAGGTTTAGGGCCAGATAGTGATTGAGGTTCGCAAAAATTCCCATCGAAACAAAGGTAGGTATTACGCTCCGCTCCAATATATGGTGCTAGCGTAGCTTTATGCTTAGCGACTGCATCGCCTAGTAATTTCATGAAACTCCATTTATATCTCAAGTGATTTAGGATAGTGAAATATTTTTAGAAGAACATTCATGTATATCATTCATTAACTGATGAAAAACAATTTGAATTTCTTTTTAATAGAAGCTTGACAAATGACATAGTATACTTAATGACAAGAGATAAATGTATTTGTAAAAGTGTAAATTTATTTTGAAGTAATAAGTTCCGTTAACCTTTAAAAACGATTTTTACTTAAACATGAAAATAGTTGTGAGAATTCGCAATCGAGGTCAGGCATCCCACTCAGATGCTCGCGCGTTATTAGATTTAAGACGGAACAAATTTCAAAGACATCGGTTATTGGAGTGTTTTATTTATTACGATATAAAACGTTTAATGTCGCTGTTGGGAAGGTTATAAAATTATTTTCACATGTTCTTTTAGACGAGAGTTGCTTTTTACTACCGCGGAAATGCTAAGATAAGCATCTCATTTAATTTCAAACCTATTTTGCATTATACGATCTTTGAATGTTTGAATACTTGCAAAATTTGTTGTATATTACTCAATTGGAAAAGCATTTGCCCAGATAGGTTGTGAGTAGGATTCTCGCCTGGCTTCTAAGACAAGTTGTAATTTTCTAGTAAAAATAGCTTTAGGGTATATGTGTATATGCCCCTACCATGATTTACCTGTTTACCTACCTAGGATTTTAGCACATAGGTTGGATCGTTATCGTTACACTAAGCCTCCGACAACCACTGATGATGTGCCTATATTTACTGTAAACAAACTGTTGTGAACGCAAACACTGCAAGATCTGTTTTTCATGATGCTGTTTCCATTTTGTCAAACGAAGTCATTGTTTACATACAATTTTATGTACAGATAAATAAAAGAATCTCTATGCGTTTCAATTTCTGAAGGAAGCATTCTCGCATTTGCTTCTTGATATATTTTAAACTTATGAAAATTTATACTAGACTTTCTCAAAGAAATTGATGTTCCGAGAATGAGAAAATAATTAAGAAGAAATAGAAACAATGCATAACAACCGAATTCTAAATTATATTTAAGTTTTTTTTGTTTCATTGATGTTTGGTGAAACAGTAGTTATCTTACCTTTTGCAGCAAAGCTTCCGAGTGCGAATCCTGCCGAGTCATGGTCGTTTATATGTTGTATAATATAAATTCTGCTTAGTTTGAAACTTGTTGTGTGTTATACGGAATTGATTTATTTCAGGGCCTAAATAAAATTAAAATAACAAATAGATCATCATCATCAGCCTGCAAATGTGGTGGCGTACAATTGTTTCCTACTGATGAAAACACAGTAGGGACAATTGCCGTAACCGAAAATGTGGGTCCCATGGGCATTGTTAAGCCACAACAATTGCAAGTGCAGCCTAGTCCAACTTCTCAACCTGCCTTCAGAAGTATGGGGGAGCGCAAGGTAAGAAAATTTTGGTCATATATCAGACGATCAGGCTATTGGAAAAGTTGCTTAAACTCCGTAATCTTAGGCCAATGGTAACACAGTTCCGCCATTGACCCTAAGGCGGTTCACACACTAGAGATGCGTCCCGCCGCGGTGCGCGTAGCGACAGAAAAACGCGCCCCCGCGCGGAGGCGCAGATCTGCCTAACTTAGCGGTTAATCTGCTTCCCCGCGCAGATTTTCAATACAAGTTGACCCTACTTCTTCACGCCCCGCGCTCCCACGCAGAATCTGCGCGGGAGCGCGTTCCCGCGCGTTCCCGCGTCGGCAGTGTGTTGTCATAGGCGTGTTTTCTATATTAATTGAGATACTTGCATACAACAATAAAATCTGCGGCCACGCGCCACGCGACGGGGCGCGGTGCAGTGTGTTAACCGCCTAACGGAAAGTGGAGGTACGTACGTCGTAGTGCGTTTTTAGCCTTGGGTATGCCCACGCCTAAGTTCCGTGCGCTATGGCGTGAAAGATTCTCGCATCTACATGTCCGATCACCGATCCGTAATGGAAAAAAGGCTAAACAATCCAACCGCTGCAAAATCTAGATACAAACACAAGTAATTAACTAATACGGTATTTGATTCAAGTTTCTAAAAGGGGTTGTGGTTTGTGTGATATGTTTTTTAACCATTACCCTGGTATATATAACACAAGTCTTACAGTTGGGCTAGTCTGTGAGTGTAAGAAATATTGTTATTATTATAGTTCTGCTATAAAACCTGATGAGTCGACGGATTACAAACTTTATATTCTTGTCATGTTAACAAGAATTTGCTTTTGCCAGGATGGAGGTAGCTTACTAGAACGATATAAAATAAGATCGACCGTCTGCCGTCGATCGTAAGATTAAAATGAGCAGCCTTGGCGTTGACGTTCAATAGATGCATTTCAATTTTATACCGCATAACTGATGGTTTTAAAACAATAAAATCTTATGGCATTATGAATGTAAAAAATAAAAATTCATATAGTCAAATCTTAGTTTAAGACCAGGTCTTTTACCATGATTTCTTAGCGCAATGCAAATTCGATTGTCAAAGCGAGACACAGCAATATGCGGTCTATAGTGGCGTCTCTCTTCAACAGCTGAACATGAATCATGATAAGAGGTGATGGTAGGGCTTCTGGTATATATTAGAGACTGGTGAATTCATGTTCATATCTAATTTTAAGGGTGAGAATATCGTTTATTTAATTCAGTTTTGTTCACTAATATTATAGGTATGTATGTATAAATATATTATTATAATCGTTTAATTTATTTTTACAAACAACCAACACAAACAAGCTCGTTAAAACAAAAAGGTTATAATGATAGAGATATTTTTGTTGTTCTCTAAGTTAGTACGTTTAAGAAATGATGTCAACTAAAAAAATAATTTTTTTTATGAATATTACATATTGATTATAATTTATTGTTATAAATTATTAAATTCCCTTTTTTACCTTATTTAAGAACAGATAAATCACAATAATTGTGCACAAAATATTTTTTTAAATTTGTAAGGTGTTAAATAATTCAAATATATTTCTTCAGCTATGTCATTTTATATGAAAAGAAAATTTATTATAAATAAAAATTACTATACTTATTATAATACTTAATATATATTAATATTGTTTATTTATTAATGTTTCGTTTTACCGCTCCGTCCGTCACAATCGGCCTTAAAGGGTGGTAAGGAGGGGCGATTGTGACTCATTGACTTCCTCAGAATGCCTAAAGGCATCAAGTCCGCTTTTTGTTGTAGACTGCAATAATTATTAAAAAGATTAAATATGTATCATATAAAAATTACACATTAAAAACATTACTCTGCTGTGTTAGTCCTTTTGCACGTTGAAAAGACAAAGAAAAGTGTTCATTAATTTCGTTAAGCGATTAGTGTTTAAGATATTTAAGACTTTAACCTGGTGATTGTCTTATGTTTTAAATAATAAAATCTAAATAACTACAGTGCAATGTGCTGTTTTTAACACTAACTACTACAAGATTATTGGCAACACTAATTTTGCCAACAAGAACAATATACCTATTACTTTTAAATAAGTTTCCATAGCAAGGATTGAAGCATTAGGTTAGTATATTTGCTTCCCAAATATAATTTATAGAACTTGGTCCAGTTTAATACGGGAACTATCAAAGTATCCTACCAGGACCAAAGTTAAAATTTACATCTGTTCAAAATTACCAAACCACCAAAAGCCAGTCAGACAGAGCCGCAGGTGATACCCGGTCACTTTATAAAGCCAGCAATACATCAGTACGGCCAGCTGTATTTCGCCAAAGCTAAAACACACGAGTGCCGTTAACTTTAAACTCTCCAATATACAGAGACCGCAAGCTACATCCAAGTTAGCTCGAAAAAACAGCTAAACCGAAGCAAAATGTTAACTCAGTTTCGTAACTGGAAATCTCTCGGGAGTTCTGTTTTTAAGCTGCACAAAACGTAAATTTTGCAGCTCGTTTAAGTTTAGCTCATTATTTCATTACGCGTATTATCCAGAGAGCTGCGCGGAGATGGCCGCTTTACGAAACGGGAAGGTGGTGGATTGTTTTTATATTTTATTCTTTTTATTTCATTTAATTAAAAAGTGAATACAGAACACTTAAATGAAGAACGCGAGGAGAAAAAAATTCCCTTAGGTAGCACTCGAAACTCGTTTTCTGCCCCAAGGCTGCCAAGGTTGTTGAATTTAATCAACACTGAAGTACTTTGTCTTGCTAAAGTGACACTTATAATTAAGTATACTGCTAGCAGTGCTAGTAAGTAGTAGTAATACCATAGTATCACATGGGGATATCAATGTTTAAAAAAAATTACAAAACAAACAGCAGATTCTATGAGAATACTTTTTCAATTTTAACTCATTAAAGGTGTCAATTCGTTCGCGTATAAATAATGATCTATCAGTAATGGTAAGACGTATAGACGACAACGCGATGAGCAATAGCACGAAGAAAGTGGTGATGCAAGTTATAACTGAGAACGTAGAAACTATATACAGGATGCTTTATTATTATTAGAGATCTTTATCTTTTTCTAAATTTGGATAGCATTCAGAACATACGAAAATTAGTCTTAAGCAATTCCAAGGGAAGTTGCGCTATCTGTGAGCCCTTATCATAATTTGACGCCGAATACGTAGTGTGATGTAAAATAAAAAAAATGTTCAGAATTCAAAGACAAATTAACAGTTAAAGTTTAGTAATATCTTAGTTGTATTTAGATAGAAAAGTTTCGTATGGGCCAATAAAATAATAAATAAAGTATTTTACTCACATCGAATCTCAAATGTTCAAAGCATATTCAGTTTTATAGAACATCTACATCCGTTTCAAAAATATAAATTTCTATGATAAATTTTTATAGATGCGATTGTATTTTCATACCAGACGTATTTATCGAAACCATCCACGCTATGTTACGGTGATTTAATTCCAGCTATTATTTACTACATTACCTAGCTAAGTTTCCCAGAATAGTTATTTGCAAGGAAGCGAGTAATTGGTGCAGCAATTTTAGCACAACCTGGGAAACTTTGTATTGCTGACACCGCTGGGCTTTAAATGCAATATTATGGAAAGTTTTCAGCTTAGTTTCTGCCTGGAGCATTGCCATTTATTGTAAGCAGATTTTTCGTTGTTAGTAAGCATGATTGACCCTTTAAGATAGAATTTATAATAAACTATGGCGAATATTGGTTTCGTGTTCTTCAGTGGGATAGGCCAAGTATTAGTACGAGCCCAGCTGATCACTGTCTATATATTTGTGTTAAGTTAAATGACCTATGTATTTTATGCTTTTTAATCATTAATTAAAACAAAAATAACGAATTGAAAGAACTAAGGCATGAAAAAAGAAAAAATTGTAGACCTTAACAATCAGAAAATCGATTTCCAAGTTGAGTTTAAAGACATTTTAATATATGCGTCATTATTTTTTATTTATTTCCTACTACATAAGTGATATAAGGATTCAATAATATCATATATATGTATCATCTATCACTTATCCTTAAATTTTATCAAAGAAAGACTATGTTGCTGAAGTATTCGTATTACTTTTGTGGAAATCAGTAAAAAAACCGTGTTTAAATATTGACTTTATTGAAAAAGCATAACTCAATATAACACAGTGGAGAAGACAATATCAAGCAATTTACGATGATTACACGTGACGTTTTCAATACTGTCTAATGAAACAAGTAACGATTTTTATGTGCAAATTAATTAGCATTAAATTAATTATAGCAAGTAAATAAATAAAACAAGAAGAGCAACGGCATGAATATTTGTGTCCCAATCATTTACATCTGCTGATATTATATGCGTAAAGAGCAATGCCAACGTTCTCCTTACAAATCTTCGGGGTAATGGCGCCTCTGCTTCATGATATTACACATTTTCATAAAAGCAACGTGGCTCTCAGCTTCATGTATAGTAGAAATGAAATATTCTGGAGGTCTTATATATTTTTATATGTAGGTACACCTAAGGACTTAAATTTATTTTTTAAAAATGCAACAGTATTTATAAAAATTAAATGATTTTTTATTATTTGGAACGGACACAACGGTTTTGCTAAACTTTAATTTAGGAAATTGTGTATCTAGCTTTTTGTGTAAAGCTTAACTAAAAATATTAAATTAAAATAGGTAGTATATTCAGCGGATTGCTGACAAAAATGTATTATCTCGATATCTCTTCATGCTTCGGAAGCCATGTTAGGCCGTGGGTCCCGCCTGCATCTGCTTTAGTTAGCACCCATTAGTTCGCACTGGACCCTCGTGGTGTATTTTATTGCTTATTCTAAATATAAAATGTTCTTCCACAGAAAAGGCTTGTACCTCACTAGTGGAGACATGAATAGACTGGTAATGATCCTAAAATAGGAATAAAGAGTTCTAAGAGTCAAAATTAATTACTAAACAGATTTATACTTACTAACGTTAAATATGCAGTGACTACCGGGTCGCTCTTTACGTAGACAAAAGTTATGCTGCAATAAACACATCGTGGCGAATATTACAAAACAATATATATGTCTCATTTAATGTGGCAAAGCACGGTCGCCAATGCGCTATCAAATGTATATTGCAGCATTCGAAAGTGACAAGGAGTTATTTATTCGTGTGCCATTAGTTGCTAATTTTAATAGAAGTATAATTTTATAAGATATTCATTACTCTTTTTCGCGTTTACCCTTATTAGTAGAGGATATCCTACGCATTTGATGTGTGGTATCAGATATATTTGTATAGAAAACGAGTCTGAAGTAATGTCACCATTAATATTTCTTATTTCTTTCCTCTCTTTTGTTCCAAATGAACATCTAGTATGAACTTCGTTGTCTTTAGGATTTGAGAACGTTGTGACTAATTATCCCATATACTTTATGACTTCAAGCTCATTAATTTTATTACAATATTTATTATGTTTTCTAGCTGTTGAAATAGGTTAAGACATGTAATTGAAATTAAACGTCTTTTATCGTTTTGGATAGTAACATTGACAATACTGCAAATTGTCAAACTCACCTATTGTGGCCTCTAACGTGCCTACGGTAAAGATTGCAGTATGGACAATAATTCAGAATCACCATGCATATCCCTCATGTAGTAATCACTTTCAGCATCATTTGTCACCTTTAACACCCTCAAGTGCTGGAGCTGTTCAACTCTGAAGGAAACCACTCGGCGCATTGTGAATATAGATAATATACTCATTACAAGGAAAAAAACGACATAATAATTGCCAAACAAAAATAATGTTAAATATATCTGTAGTATCACAGAACTTAAAAAAAATATTAGGCGGAACTCGAACAACGATTTTTTGGAAACCAGGTCAGATGCTGCGTTTTTAACAGCATCGGTGAATTTAATATATACAAAAAAAATTGTATGTTAATGAACCATTATAAACTACATTCAGATATTTCAGAATGTGATTGTTAAATAATTTTTACATACGTCAGTCATCAGATGACAAACGTTATGAAAAACTTATTACAGCGAGCTCCTTAGCATTTAGAAACGTAAGTTTAGCTGTTGCTAGAATTGGCTTTCGTTGCCACCTGCCACATTCACAATGAACACGCATTGTATTAATCATGATTCGTTTTATTCTTAATGGTTTGATAAGGAAAGTCTTTTTATTAAATTTTAATAATGAATAACAAATGTGCTTAAAACAGTAGCGGAAAATATAAACGTTTTCAGATTTTCCACTAAAAATTCCCAACCAAGTTTAGAATATAAACGAATTATCTACTGGTATTCATTCATCGCCATGCATATTATATGAGAGAAGCTGTACATTTCACCGTTGTTGCTTCCATTTCATATTGGATAGCAATTTATTTATCATACATATTGCGGCTCTGAGCGGGCATCGAAAGTTGCCACGAAAGCGTCTTTCTTCCTGAATGGGAACCAGGAATCGAAAACGTGTAAGGAATATCTTTCTAGTGTCGTTCCTTTTTATTGCTGCGCATTAGAGTCATTACCAGTTTCCAAATGTAATCAGACGTAGTGAACCAATTTTGATACTAGCCGGTAACTTGCTAAAATTCGTTCATAGTTATTTGGAAACTTTAAAAAGTTCACAAAACTTCTGATCGATAAATATTATTTTAATAACGGCAAAATTTTAACAATTTATTGTGCATTTTATTTACGTGACAACAATTTAGAAATATAACATTTGTCAAAGTACAAATGCATTAATTAACTAATTGAATAATTTTAACGAACCTTTCCACTTAATCTCACTTTTATGTCTAGTAATACTAATATTGGTTTAGTGTATCGATATTTAAGTAGTTTATTATATTATATATGTTTATTATTTTATATGTTTATTAGTTTATATATGTTTATTATTTTATTATACATGATGTCAGTATGTATGTTTATGTAGTCTATAGCATTTTCTATTAATCTTTTCAATGCACCTCCAATACGCTATCAGTTTCTAACTCTCCGGTTGACTGGTAGAGAATGCCTAATGGCATTAAGTCCGCCATTTGTACATATTTTGTGTGCAACAAAGTTTAAATAAATAAATAAATAAATAAAATAATTTAATTTTGCAAATCCAAATATTCAATACAATTGAATAAAACAACTTTTCTGCGGATTTTGCGCATAATTTATTTTATATTTAATAAGTACAATAATAAGTACATGTGCATTTTGTCACTAAAAGTGATCTCATCCAGACAGATGTAGACAAATTATAACTACAAAAACACAAATTAAATATTATATATAAATATACTTAAAAATAGGAAAGTTAATGAAGTTACACTAGTTTATGTCTAAAATAAAGGAGTGTATGAAAATGTTTAGAAGAATGTCAAAATATTTGATTACAAACTGCGGTCTAACCAATGTAGGTCTAACTTTAAACCTTAAGATACGTCAAGTTGATATGCCTTAGGAAACTGGGAATGCGTGATGTAGGTTTCCATATTAATTCAGGCTTCCGTATGTACAATATCAGTTAATAGAGGTATCTGTGATATGAAAGATCAATCTTGATAAATGTCGTCACCACGGGAACTTTGTTTCACGTTGTTGTAGGTAAAACTATTATTATTGAATAATAGCTTTAAATGAATTCACAGTAACATCTAAAAGGTAGCAATCAAGAGAAATGTGTGGCGTTTATTTAGAATATTTGGGTCATATTGGGGCAGTGTTCTGTTTGTATATTTTGTAATGGTTCGTAATTAAGAGGCACATCAATTATTTTCACTTTATAATAAGTTAGAACATTCCAGGGCACAGTCAGAGTAGTTGTATTCATTTATTTAACAAAAAAACTAATTAATTGTCTTCTAATGACCTAGGTCTTCTATAAACAAATACAGACTTTTAATTTCAATATTAGAACACTATTATGCTCCACCATATTTTAGTCACCATTGTTAATAATATGTTAATCTACGCTTTTATCTGAAAAATGTCACTTTTTTATTCGCAGGACGTCTATTGTTTGTTAAATGTTATTTGTTTTGTGTTTTTATTGCCTGAGTCTGGGGCTGAGCGGTGGAATACTCCACTCCAGGTGTGAGGACAAGCCGTTTAATGCTCTCGGTGATGTCACTTGATTTAAGACTTACGTAAAAGATGCAAAGATTTTAAAAAAGCTAAGCTAAGCGGAAGTCATATTCACGAATTTCAATTAGTATGGAACCTAAAATCGAATTGCATTGTCATATTCGTATCATAATAGTGCTTCCGGAGGTAAAAACGTCTGACGTGAAAAAATTTGCAGAATATTTCTGAACATATTTTATTTGTGTCTTAAAATTTATGGAAAGTTTATCATGTATTCTCAATCTGGACCTCTTACACAGAATTGTCGAAATCGACATCGGAGTAATGAAACTTTTAAGTAATTTCATGTAGGAACTAGTAAACCTCGATGCGTTTTAATATCCTACTAATATCAATTCAAGCATAAACTACTAAACCGATCATCATGAAACTTCGTACATATATTCTTGGAGGTATTAGAAGTAACATAGGATACTTTTTATTTAAAAAAAAAATATAAAAAATACGGGCGAAGCCGCGGGTAAAGCTAGTAGTTTATAATTTCTAGTAATTAAATATTTAATGTTGGCACTTTAAAACAAATCAGAGGCAAAGTCGAGAGAAAAAGGCTCTAGGATCGTTTTTTATTGCTGAACATTAAGGTTATTACCATTTGCGATGGCATGCTATGTAAACTGATGGTGTGAACCATTTTTGTAATTTATCGACTACAGAACAGTCTGAATTGAGCTCAAATGATTTACTGCGGGAAATGTATACGGTTTGTTGTAATAATGGAGTGAGAATAGCGAATTTTTATTTTATATTCGAAGGTTAAGTTGATATCGTTTTAGACTTATTTCTCGGGCCTTAACTCGTAAAGGAGTCTTTTTGTGATTGTTAAGATTTAACAGTGTTTAAATTCAGTGAATTTTTCAAATGCAAATTATTAATAATAGAAACTTCATAAGAATTTTATTCTCTACTTATTCTGAAGTTTTATGGAAGCTAACACCTTGGAGAAAAATATCCAAGCTATATTATCACTATAACAAACTTTATTTATGAAAAATATAGACGATTTTTAAAAGAATTTTTAAGTTAAAAGCATATTGCCATAATCTTAGCTGAACCTTAACACAAAATAGAAATAACGTAATAAAATTTAAAAGGAAAAAATTAGCCGCGAGGCTGCTGTTGACAGTAATCTTTTAAGTTGATTCCTACTTTGACCAAAAACTGAATGGTCGAGTTTTTTTCGACTCAACAAAAATCTTAGTACCTCCTCAGAGTGTCAATTCTATAACCAAATACATGTCCAATCGGAATCAAAACACACCTAACTGTAACGAAACCTTTGCTATAACATTATTTGTTGATGAAATTCAAGGCCTCTACATAAGGAGTTCGAATTGGCCGCATTTTTATTAGATTCGGTCTTCTAGCTCATCATCATAGGCATATCCATTCTGCTGGGCACTAGTCTTTTTAACTAATAAAAACACCTATCCGGGCCCTCCGATGTACTGGCTTATTGCCATAAGGGCTAGCACCCGTCGCGTCATTGCGTTGACAGCTCTGACGGCATACACACCATTTTATTAATCTATAATTTAGATTATTAATCTATATTTGATCTTAGGATCACGAATTTGTTGTTTGTCTGTCCGCTCTTTTTCCCGCTCTTTTTCCATTGTATATGCGTTACCATAGCAACGCGTTAACCGCAAGTAGTTCGTCTATCGGACGCTAGATGGCGCTAACGGAAAAATATTTAATAATAGAAAAAAATTAAAGAATTTTGTCCACCCGTGCGAAACCGGGACGGGCCGATAGTAAATATGATTTTGTTAAACACTATATCAATATTGACAAGTAAACACATACTGTTAAATACGCCGTCTTATTTCAAGCGATATTATCAGCTCGATCAACACCGTAGAAACGAAGACAGCTAAGGTTAATATTTTTTTTTATACCCATCCGAGGACAGGTTCTTGCGAAAGTTGGTTTATCTTCGCAATCATATGCCGACTCATTTAAATCTAAATTCTAGCGCTGTCAAAATAAGTCCAGTAGGAGTAGAAGCCATAAGAATACACGAATAACACGACTCGAGTTCTTTCCAATTAAGTTGAATAGAGAAATTAAAGTTAGTATTAATAGCAAAGCAGCATCGCAAGGTATCAAGTACTCTACAGTTTATTTAAAAACTTCAGGCAACAATGAATCACGGTTTGTGGTACACGGCATAGCAAGCTATTATCACTACAACTCACCTAGAAGTGCTCTACACAACCGATAATATGCGTTTACAGCACACAGGGTTGTCACTTTGAGAAAGTCACAAAATTAATTAAAACTATAAATTTTTAATTCTGTAGGATTTGTAGCACATTTATTAGGTTATTTCAGAGGAATTAGATTATTACTTATATTTTATATTTTAATGGCTTAGTAAATAAATAAATTTAATAAAAAGTATAAACTTAATTATTTTAACAAATTACATATCATTATATTAAATATGTAATAATCATAGAAATAAATACCCATGACTCAGGTAAAAATGCTCGTATTCATCAAAATATCTGCCTCTTCCGGAACTCGAACCCAGGACCGTGGTCGGGAAAAGAAAGGATCTTTACCGTTGCACCAATTGGTTTGTTAACATATAACACCAACCAAATAGATTGTTAACATATTAGTACCACCTCAACTTATTCGAAGTATATTTGACGCTGTGAAAATGCAATTTAATTATGGAGAAATACTTAAGGTTATTTTGAATGTAATCAAAGAATCTTAAGGGAAATTAAGGAAACTTTCATTAGTAAAGTGATGGACAAGTAAGTCAAGGTGACGCACGTGACATTAGATATTCGTCGTTCTCATGTAGTGTCGATATTGATTCATTAATTTAGAATGCATTCCGAGTAACTGTTATAGATACACAACGTTTACCATCACTTCTTGACATATTTAAATTAGATTAGCAACCCTAATTTAGTGAGATGCAAATGTCGCGATGCCGACCACGCTCCACCGCGCCTGATATTGCTTCGTTTCGCGATACCCCGCCCCCTGTACCCCCAAAATACCCCCCAAATATCCCCCCCAAGCTCACTTACCTTGGCAATCTTCACTTTTAATCGCGCCTTCAGAAATTTATTAAAAATCTAGCTCTATTTTTAATCAGCGCTACATGCAGAACGATCTTTGGTACTTGTATTTTATATTGATGGAAACAAAGTAAGACTTGGAACTTAATCAGTAATTTTAAAGAGAGTATTTGTTACGAACAGTATCTTGTAACTCACCCGGGGTTACTGTGTTCCTCATACGATGTACCCCCACACAGTGACGACAGTAATAGACTGATGATGATGTCAATTATACTCAAATTTGATTCTGAAACGCACCCAAGATCGGGAATTGCACATTCTCTTGGCTTATTATAGTACTTAATACTACATGATGACAAAAATAAAAGTTAAAATGGATACAAAGGCACAGTTTTCTCACTTTTTCATTGCATGCAATTATGAAAAATCACATACACTGGTACTCTATCGTATTTGTCACTAGATTTCTCGGGAAGTAAGTTTGTAATGACTGCTTAGTTCTGTCGGTGTCATTATAAAATCGTCACTGTCAGTTTTCGGTGACATCTTGGATATTTATTTACAGTATTTACATTAACGAAAGGAAATTAAAAATTTGACCGACAAATGAATATTTTTAATCTAGAAGAGAATCTGTGCAGTAGAAACCAAGCGGCCAATATAATTTCTTTAAAATTTTAAAATAAGATTTTTTGTAGATCTTGGTAGGTATTTAAATTTTATATGATGACCGTTTGGTGCAACGATGTGCAACTGTCTTTCGCACCGACGGTCATGGGTTCGAGTCCCGGAAGTAACACAACAAATCTCCCATCAAAAAATTGTTTTCTGACCCGTTTTTATATTTTTCAATTCCAAATATTTAAAAAAAAGTTACACTGTGTTTGTAAAAATAGATTAAAAATGGTGCTCGTACAAGATAAGTGTGATTTATCTTGCTTGTTCATTTAAGTTATAGAATTCTGTCATTGTTACTTCGACGTGAAATTTTGTTTATATATCTGGGAGTCTATAGTAATTTTCTTACATTCATACCAAATAAATTATCCCAACGTAAGCTCTGAAAGGCTGGTGCTGTAGATACTGGGTTTACAGATAGACATACATATGTCATAAACAAATAATAATAAATACCCATGACTCAGGTATTCGTATTCATCGTACAAACATATGCCTCAAATCCGGGAACGTTTAGCTTCGCAGGTATGGCACTCTCGTTTTATTATACTGATTGTGAATCTATGTTAATAATATGATCAGAACTAATTCCTCATTTACTACAATTCATTCGCTTTTTTACTACACTGATACAATATTTGGCGTAACGCAATTAAGCTCGTATTTTGTATTTTTCGCTCGTCTGGTGTCATGAGAGTCAAAAACTTCTGTTCTAATTACAATTTATGGCAATCGAAACTTTCCGTCATACATAAATCTTGGTAAAGGCACTAAAAGTATGTGAGAGAGCACTGAAACGCAATAATTTAAGAAGTTACCCGGTGAAAGCACGGGTGGAGTTGTAAAAAGTTTATTCTGTGAATTTAACACATTCTTAACAGCTGAGGACGTAAAGCATGGTGCAAGTAAATGCAAAATGACATGTTTTTCAAGACAAAACTAATCCAGTTTAACCAAATGCGCGTGATGGCATGTGAAGCGAATGAACATAGTTAAAAACTTATTTTTGAAAATCTGTAAATATAGTAGGAAAATAAAGTGAATGTTCCAGATGTAAAAGATTTTTTATTATTATTGTTGTATTATAAGGTTTTTTAATGAAGGTTTAAAAAAATCAGCTGAGTGATTTCAAGATTTGTTTTCATGACGTAATGACAACTCGTTATTGTAATCACCACCGTAGCAGAAATCATAGCTCATTAAGTCAGTCCCACTGTGAATTATGACAAATAAAATATTGTTTTCATAAGAAAACTTATATTTCCAATAATTGTAGAAAAATGGGTTACATAAATTCACTATATGCAGATTTAATAATACTACCATATATATCATGGTTAATCACCCCTGAGCCGTTAAGTTGCCTGTCTGTCGATTTTTTACAGAACATACTTTGGAGAGTGTGCTGAGGAGCTGCATGTGCTCATACCGCCATCTCCTTTCTTCCATCGGACATGCACACGCACTGCGGGCTATCACCCTTTCTAGGTTTCTATTCCTACCTGTGGCATGGAAATCCCTCCCTGCGTCTGTATTTTCGAGTTCTTATAACTAGCACGTTTTCAAAGCCAGAGTGAATAGGCACCTTCTGGGTAAGCTCACTCCATCGTGGATCCTGTCTCGGCCCAAGGGCTTGAATGGGATCAAGAGCGAAGCCGCTATAATTTGCGACATTAATGAATCGTAATAATATAATTGTTGGGCGATCGACCAATGCCCTTTCGTACTGGTCTGTAAAAAGCTTTATTTGTAATTTATTCCGGTCGTTCGCGGTTCCATAGCAAGAAAAACATGCGAACCAATGTATAAATATCATGAGTACTTGGTGGGTATATCATGTCACTGCAAAGAGACAGTACCATTACACCAGTAGTTTAATTCAAATGTGAATAATTCTAATATGCCTACATTATATGTGTACTCTCAATGAGAAGGAAAAATTTATAAACATTGGTACGTACTAGCGGCCTGTCCCGGCTTCGCACGGGTGGACAAAATTCTTTAATTTTTTTCTATTATTAAATATTTTCCGTTAGCGCCATCTAGCGTCCGGTAGGCGAATTACTGGCGATTAACGCGTTGCTATGGTAACGCATATACAATGGAAAAAGAGCGGACAGACAAACAACAAATTTGTGATCTTAGATTATAGATTTAAGGATGGAAAAAGTAATTGTAAAAGTATTTTTGGAGGAAAGTGTTAATATTTTTAATGAAGAATAACGGAGATTTATCGCCATCGTAATGGTATTTTTATTATTTATATTGAAAATATACGAGCTAATAAAATATGGAGAATCTTTTTATTACTCATGTCTGATAAAAACTTATATGGTGAATAATATTGATGACTAGTCAATTAATTGTATTAAAAAAATTCAAAAGCAATTTTTTGTTTAGAGATAATGGGGTTTTTAGACAATCGGTTTAAATTTAAAGATAATAGGAATTTCAAAATGTTTTAATGCCTTTCACCTATTTTGCATATTGTTTGATGATTAGAGCAGAATTTATTGTTGATATCTAGTTATCATTACTTTAAATGACAAATAAAAATATCTAAATTAAGAACTATTAAGTGAAAAGTTTTTACAGTAGGTAAGCTTACTTAAATGGTAAGGAGATTACAGGTTATTTCATTCTCGCTATAAATAGCTGCAAATTCGTTAAATTATGAACGGATTCATTTTGGATCAATTCAGGGTTTTTATAACCTATCAATAGAATGTATCTATTTTTAGAATTTTAATCACACCGTTGCTTCAGACTGCTGCTTAATATTTTTTATCTATATTTTTTAATTTGGAGCAACGTGAATTCTACAAGGACAGGTTATCTCTTTTTAAAAGATATGTACAGTCAACAACATTTTAAGCTACACACTTTAAAAGTAAAATAATCTTTATCTTAATGGCATGGAAGCGCATAGCTTAATGTGCTGTCTATATATACGGGCTGTCTATACGGTATATATTGATTTAGCATTTGCAATGAGAAATGTCGAGCTTGGTGAGTTGGCTTAGCTTCGTCTATCCGGAGATCACAGAATCGTTTTATAGAAGTTTTGTGGTCATCTTAGTTTATTAATACTTTTTACTTTTTCTATAAGCTAATTAATTTGGTTAAGATTTCTAACGTTAATTATTATGAAATAAAATTGATTCTTCTGGATTTTTTTTTAGTTTTTGATATGGCTTCTTCCCGTGTTATGTGATAGAAATTTCTCCAAATTCGCGTACCGAAAAAATATACTAAGAACCGGGATTATAATTCTGTCCCTGTAATTAATAGTTTTTTTTTATTAGGCACTAGTAAACGTGTATAAATTTAAAACAATATTTTGTTATTTTTATTGAGACTTTATATAATATTAAGATCGTAGCACATTAGAGGCGAAGTCCGTATTAAATAAAAATCAAACACAACTTATTAACAGGAATAATTTTAGTTATGTGTTTTGGGTATTTTTGTACAATTTTAAAACTCGATCATGAAATTGCCCATTAGATAGATTAAACCTTTATTATACTATATTACAAAAAGGTGCGTTGCAACCTTACGGAATGTAAATAGTTAATTACCGCTTAAGCTGACTCTGGCTTAATCGAATGTAATTAGAAAAAAAAACTACATACGGCAATAAGAACCAACGAGATCGGTCGCTTCGCTCGAGTTCGCTCTGAGAGTGTAATGTGGCATTTCCTAGTTTCCCGTTTATTCCCGGATCCTCCGAACAGTCGTGGGTTCGTTAAGGAACTCATCGGCTCATTGTGCAAGCACTTTGACCCCGTTCTGTCGTCTATGCACAGAATCTAGGTTCTAAATGCATTTAGAATAGTAACGAGCGTGTTGCAACGTTGCTAACCTGGTTCTGATAATCTAAGTTGGTGCAGAGAAAATGAAATTAGAAAGTTGCATAGTGCTTTTTAATTTTCTATTAAGTGCAGTAATTAGTAATTTTACTTAGCACGGCTTGGAAGACCGAGTTTCTGTAGACTACGCTCGTACACATACTTACGTATTAAGGAAATTAGCTCAGGTCTTACTCACTTAACCATTCCGTCTTTAAATTTATTACACTCGTTTTCATTCAATTAATAGCTACGTAAAAAGGCGTATATTTTTAGTACCGAAGGAAAATCGGATAAAGTGCTGTGGAATTAAGGGTACGTTAAGACCGACGTTAGTATACTTCCAAAATATGTTTTCGGGTTTTCATATAAATATATCAATATTGTTTATTAAAAAAGAATAACATTTTAAATATTACTGTTTTTAAGTACTCCGTAGGTACTCAGAGAAGTGGATCCCTTTAAGTTTCACTTTGTTATCCATGTATGCTACTATATTCCAATATATATTTTTTAGAATAATCGTAATCGCATCGTAAAGCTGGTAAAAGTTTGTTTGAAACTAATTTTATTTCAATAAAGACAATTACATAATTATATTTGAAATTGTTCTGTCATTGGAACGGTACCGTTGATGTACGATAAATATGGAATAAATCGATATTCAGATATATTTTTATAACACATATCACCACTTTTATGCTATAAACGTTCTAACATTTTCTGGCTTTCTATTTTCATATTGGTATATTAAAATAGAAAGCCAGAAAATGTGAGAACGTTTAGAATAAACGTATTAAATCTTAAGTAGTTTTCATTGACGTCAGCCATAAGCAATTATAAAACAAACTTAACTGAATATTACAATTGTCTAATATTATGACGGGGGTTACACTTCAGTCGATAAGTTAACTTTACTTTGCCAATAAGGCTAAAACTGTCAATTGTCCATACATCGCTTTTTAAATTAAGGTACTTATACGTATGTGAATGTAATGTTTTTCATGAAGGTACTATTTTCTAGATCCCTGCCTTTATACTGCTTATCAGTGTTGACTGACCGTTGCTTGACTTTTGACACCAACTCTGCCACCCGTGTTGACCCTCGCTTAAACCGTGGATAACCTGCATTTCTCTTCTTCACGAATTATTGTTACTGTATCGTAGGAAAAATAATATAAGGTTAAAGTTCTGCATACACCATCAACGCACATCAGAAATGCGGTCAATTTTAATTGGGCTTTTTGTGCCATGAATCTAATCGACTATTATACTTTAATAATAATGTAAAACGTATAGTGTTATATAAATGATTTCCAATAAAAATAATGGATCAAAGGTGATGAAAGGAACATAAATGTTATCAAAATTAAACTTAAATGGACCTATTTCTTAACTTAATGCGAAATAATTGACATAAATTATTAGTTAAAATATGTCTTTGATTTAGCCATTGCTAACAATTGAGAAAACTGGGCTCATGATCATTTTATACATTCTTAAATTAGTGACCAATTTTCAACTCTGTGATACCGGGGCCCAAGTTTGTATCGACATTGGGGTTCTCTTTTGGCCAGAAGCAGGTCCCGCAGCAGAAGCAAATGGAAAATACGCAATATATCATATAAAACGTTCATATGCAGTCATTTCACAAATTTTTTATAATCTTATTTTAATTAAACGTTTATAATAGATTTTTTAAACGAGAAAGTTGTAGATAATTACCTCACGCTAATTGGGTTCATAAAATATCGGTTATTACAAATAATAATTATGTATCTGCTTTAAAGTACCGTGAATTCAACACCAATTAGTTAACCAACCATAATTTACTAACTTCCTTTTCTATGCTCCAATAATTATAATAATAAAAAATGATGTCTGCATAACTATGAAATATCTATAGGGCCGCGAAATGCGACACGGTTAAGGATCGAGTTGCCGATCCGACGCCAAAATAGACGGCTACGATCGTCAATGGACATTTTGGCGTACAGTTAGTAATAAAAACTTTTGTAATTACACCCATTTAAGGCAAGGAACCACAGTTGACGCGGTGTCGTGCCAAAAACGGTAATTATTTTTATTGCAAGCCAGCAATCCGTTTCTTGGTACGAACGTACTTTGCGCGAAGTATCTCTTTATAGTTGTTGGAACATTATCAAGTGCCACAGAACAGAGGAATGCAGTTCGTTTGATATATGATTGCGCTGTTAATTGGCTCATAAGATATTTTAGTCTGAGAGATGCAGTGAAAAATGAAGGCATTAGTGTTTTTATTTATGGCGTCCTACTTAAAAGTATTTGTGAATAAACTAATGTTATGAAAGCTCAACCAATATTTTAACCTGGGTATATGCAATGTTAATTTGAGAACTGAAAATACAGTAGGTATATTTAGCAAGGAAAAGGCTAAATTAAAGCAGAAATTTGTATCTGTTTATCAATTCTTAGCGTAACTATTTTTGTCAATTAAAATACGTCAAAATTAGAGGCCAATTTAATTTTAGATTTAAATTACTGTTTATCAATAAAGTTAATTTTTAATGTTAATTTTAACATGACTAATTATGGACTCTATCAAAATATTTCCATGCAATAGATATTCGCTTGTAAAATACCATTACGGTAATACTTTTAAAAAATCCTCAGCAGATACAAACATTTTATTAAAATTTCAAACATAATAAATGAATCCATTTAAAATTTTACGAAACACAATACCAGAAAATGTAATAACAATAATTTATTCATAAGAGCTGTCCGAAAGTTGCATTTGATTTGAAAGTTTGACGCCGTCATTAAATTCCCTCCACAGATAAAAACAGCATTCGCTCAATTAATGAACAACGCAAAGCCCGCAAGGGGAATGTTTCAAGAAAACATCAGCAAGAATCACAATTTGTAAATAATTTGTTCACTGGAATTATAATCCGACTCCGGACATGCGCGGTACTCTAGTGTTGTGCCGATGCCGACACTGTTATAAATACCAATATCACTTATATCACTTCGAATAATATTGGCTGACTAAAACTGTTAGAATAAATATATCAAAATTCTCTAACATTTTTGCAGGTATTATAAAGATTGCTCATGAATGA
This sequence comes from Calamotropha paludella, assembly GCA_927399485.1. Taxonomy (NCBI): domain Eukaryota; kingdom Metazoa; phylum Arthropoda; class Insecta; order Lepidoptera; family Crambidae; genus Calamotropha; species Calamotropha paludella. The sequence continues at coordinate 19,079,579 of OV656807.1, read as the reverse complement.
TCTATCAGAAAAAGATATTTTTCTCTTTATATTTAGTTTCCTTTAATTTAAAATACGTGTTTATATTGAAATATTATTGTTTATTTTAATACGATTGGTCAAATTTTTTGAACTATGTTATTGCGTAACAATTACTGCAAATGCAAATGTATTTAAAGTAATATTATGTATCTTACAGACTATAATTATATTAAGCATAAATAAATACTTTGTATAAATACTTTGTAAGTACTGACAACAGCTTGTGATTATTTTTACAATTATCTATAACATATCATCATATAAGAAAATACAAAACATAAAAACCCCAAAATACTTTGTAAGTTTCAAACTCAATATACTAATATTATTTTAGTTACTTGCTTTTACAACCATTGATATGGTAATATACAAATCAACCACTAAGTATGAAAGAAAATAGTGAAAGTCTCGCAATTATTCCTCGTCATTTTGGGTACGGTATGGTATTAAGCGGCCATCACTACTCTGCTGTGTCAGGCGGTGACATCCGACGACTTGTCGCGACCCCGCTCATAAAAACTTTTCTAATTATGTACATTTTGTAACTAAGAAGTACGGGCACTTTCGGCGCATTATAATTTTCTGGTTAATTTCGCGGATCTCATTGTCAACATGTTTATCGTTGAGGGAGATCGTAACGCGAGATGTATCACATTGAGTGTACTTATCTAATTAGTGTGTTGCACTGTCAAATTAGCATAATATTTTATGATTCCATAGTAAACCCTGATATAAACTTAATTTATTTAATTTTATCGAGGACGATAAAAAAATGTATAAATAAGTTTTATAAAAAAATGATTTTAGATGTTACTAGTTATAAGACTTAGTTAAGTAGTATTTTATAACATTTATGGACAGTACAGTTTAACACAGCAACCGAAATTAAGTGTTTAAAATATTAAAATAGATTTTAATTCATTGACAGAAATAATAAACCGGCAAAATTTATATTATGTAACAGTGCTCTACGTGCGAGTTCTTAGTTAATTTGGGAAAGCCTTAAATTTACTGGAAATGGTTTACTTGAATTAACAAAATCTTAAAAACTGAAATAATTTATTAAATTAGTATCAGTCCAGTGAACATACAAACAAGAAAAAAATATCCACTTGAAATGCTAATCTTTAGTGACCAGCACAATAATATTTTTATAAAATATTCATCTACTGAATAGTTTAAGAAAGAAAATATTTATGTACGAATTCACGTAAACGTAACCTTTTCGAGTGATTTGGAAAGGTCTTAAAACATGTTTAACTTTTCGAAGAAGAAATAAACTTATGCGTGTATGGAGTTAAAGGTTTTGTATCTCTAAGGGTTGTAATGAATAACAAGTGGAAAAGGTCTATAATTTTATAAGTCAACCGTGATTTTCTATCAATATTTTAAGATTTATTTATTTTTATTTATGTTGTTAAAGGAGAATAATGATATTAGAAATAATCAACATATACCGGAGACCACGAAAGGACACCAGCATTTTCTAAGTTATGGTCTTGTAATGTGATCTCCAACGCTCCAACCCACATTTCCAATCCGCCTGCAAAGCCTTGAGATTATAGCAAAACCCGCAAAATTTTGGAGGTGGTATACATTCAGCAGTGGATATCTTTTAGCTTATATGATGAGTACTATCTCTGCTTGTCTGTGATCCAATAATGGGGATCCAAGGTTTTAGTCATCCGAGGTTTAATAAAGTTATATTGAAGGCACTTTTATGTTAAAATTAGTTTTAGGTTAGGAGAAAAGCTATATCGAGTTGCACCATTGCTTCCTTTATTTATATAATAATCATTTGATATTATACCATTGTTTAGGAGTTTCCAAAAAAAAATCGTATTACACAAGTATTTTAGAACGATTCTCCTCAATTAGCTTTACCTCTCTTTTGCTTTAGATCAAGAAATTAATCAAGTATCTTAAAAATCCCTTAATAATCTTTTTTTTAAATCTTAGTACAAGACATTAAGTGTCGCATGTTTTTTCAAATATCATTTAGACATTACTGAAGATACATAACAATAAATATACCATATAAACTATGAAGACAGACATTGTTGAATTTTCACAGCTGAACAAACTTAAATGGAATCTAAGTTCGTAGTTTGCAAATACGAAGGATAATGTCAGTCAATTATAGTTGGCTGATTTTATTGACATATAATCAGTAACTGCCTTGACTTGTTACGTTAGGAGCTTGATGGTACAGCAGGGAAATACGTTCGCAATTGCAGATCATCGCCTGCCGATCCCCGTAAGCTCAGCGTTTTGGGTTTTGGCAGATCCTTTCTACCTTCTTTTTATCCATAGCAAAGACCTGTGCCCAAGCAGTGGCCATATTAATAGGTTGATGACGAATTATTTATTCATACATTCTCCTATCAGGTTACGAATGAGGGACTAGCCAAATGGTTGTATTTCTATTCCTTTAAAAGTAAGGCCTACTTAAAAGTTTTGAAGAAAAATGGTATCCGATTATATTAAATGTGATAAGCTTGTCAACGTTTCATACAATTAATCAATGTTTATGATTGATTGTAACTAAATCAAATAATGCTTATTTTAATTAATCTTAGCGATAAGACAAATAGAAGGATTGCTACTTGTCTAGGGAGGCTGAAATCTTTAGCGCGGGTACCAATAAACAGTAGGTACCAATTATACTCAAACTCAATTTAAGTATCACTGGTAACTGAAAAAATAATTATAAATGTTTATATGACAGGAACCATTCATAAAACATGACTACAAATTAATACAGTTTAAACGTTAAAGGTTGCGATATTTTTTAGTGTGAGTAAAGTCATATTATGTTTTCGGCCACTTTTTTGTTTTATTTAGAGAAAGAGTTATGATTTTATGTTTTAAATGTTGTAATAAGACCGTTAACAATTTTTCTTCATACTATACCTTATTTTTCTTGATTGTCTTATTATATAAGACTTAATGCAGTCAATAAGTCAATAATCTAGAGAATTGGTGGAAAATGCTAATTGAATTTTCGTTTGGATTTGGTTTCAAATATTCAAAACGTCAGGTGGTATGTCGCTAAAAGTTTTTGAACTAAACAAAAATGCTCGTTTAACGAGATTTACACCAAAGGAACGATTCTTGTTAGAAACATTGTTAAACTTATGAGCACCATAGAACACAAGAGAACTCATAGTTCAGTGTTCTACATCGCATGATCGAGCGAGCAATACCTATGAAGGACAGCCGCGGTGAATGTAAAAAGTAATGATTACCAAAAAGTGTTTTTGGTAATGACCTCTATTACCTCTACTATTCTTTTACCAACACTTAAAATAAGTAGCAGCATTGTCTTCATTATCCAGTGCTTTTACTGAGCAAGGTGTCCGGTAGGTGAAGTAATACGTAGTTACTTTTATAGGGTTACCAAAATGCCTGCTCCCACGGGCTTTGTGGGAGGCCGCAGTAAATGGGAGTGCTCTTACTTTTTACGTTTACCTCCCTAGCCAACCAGTGGAATATTTAAGATAAAGTATTGCCTGATTTAAAGTGGGTAAAACTAAATAGAATAGTATATTAATGCCTACTATGGATAATATTTAGTTCTTACACTTCCGCGCACATTACACATTTGAATAAAACACTTCTTTACGGATTTTGCGCATATTTTATTTTATATTTAATCCTGACGTTTCGACTCCTTTACAGGAGCCATGATCACAGGATGACTAAGATAATGGTTGTCATATATTTTCTACTACCTTCACAATATTTTAATCGGGCACGTTCCTAACAAATAGTATTTGAATGAAAATGTGTTTTTATGAATAATTTGATTAAGCTCGCTTTGTGATTTCGGCAACTACCCCAATGTTGCCGAATCTGATCGGTGATTAAAACTTATTTTAAAAGCATGTTAAGCTGTTGATATAGATTGCATTAGCAGACGATGTGCCCTCTTTCTGTTCCCAACCTAAAAGTTTGCGTACGAACAGTTGACAATCGTGGGCGATGTTTCCTACTAACCGAAAATAGGTATAACTTTTAGGTTCAATTTAATAGGGTATTATTACATTACGAGCTTTGAAAAATTAAAAAGGGGTTCGATAACTTTTACATTACGGTTGAAGTACCTACTACATTCCCCGGGGTGTCCATACTGGGAACAGTTCCGTTCCATGTCCGCAGTAAACAAAGGCGGTCTGATACTTTGGAATATTTCCCAACCCGCCGGAATAGGGTTGCGTTCTTATATATGCAAATATTTTAATGTACAGCATAATATTATCATAGGAAGTTGACATACATTTTAGTTGCTTAGTAGTATTAACAACTGCAACTTTCAGTGAATTTGCCCATTTACCATCATGTTAATAATGGTTTTGGCCTTATCTATCTATTTGTATGTCTTGTTGTGTATGTATATGTGAAATTGCTATTAATATCCCAACTAATTTCTTCGGTCCTATGAAGCTGTGAAATTGTTAAGTTTCTAAGTCAACGCAAACAAAAGTTTATGTACCGACTTATTCAGGAAGAATTTGTCATTATTTATTTTCAGACTGCAATTGTACCTATAAGATGGTATAGGAGTATGCAAATAAGTTATACGCGGCAGTCACACCCGCTGCATACTTAGACCCTCAAATATTAAAGAAAACTGGATTGCAAGTAAAAAATACAGAAAATATAAAATCCTAATATAAAGGCTGTTCATGACTACAAAAGCAATGACCTCAGAGATATAATGTGGGATAATTCGTGGGTTAACAACTAGAGTAGCGTAAGGGAAAATTTAAAACTTCACAGGGGATCCGAAAAACAACTCACATTTACTAACCTTTATCTTATAGTTCTTTTATGGCAAAATCTATAGTAATTAGATATGTGATTTTTATTAAAAATAAAGCTTTCTTTATCGGCTACAGAATAGTGTAACTTTGTGGTCAATCAAAAAAAGATTTTATTGTAATAAAGTTTATTTAAAAAAAATTGGCAGTTACATATTAATAAATGTATGGAATGCAACAGAACTTTCGTTAAATGGCTTAAAATAATAAGGCTACATAATCAAACTTTTTGCGTTAAAAAAGTAACACAAGATACGTTATTTGAGCGATTACTTTTTAAGGCATCTTCGGTGTCCTATTCGCTCTGTAAATCGAGTTTCGATCGTTGTGCTCGTAACTTTTTTGATAAAATAATGTCAAGATTATTGTAAGTAAAAACACTTCATTTTGGCAGTAATCAAATTTTTTTTTAATACGTTATTTGTGTACTAAGCAATCTATACATTACATTGCTCCAGTTTTTTTGGCCCATGGAGCTTAAAGCAGGGAACGGTTAAAAAAAATTTTTCGAACTTTCTATCTAATTTTTCTAATCTGGTTCTTAACCCATTAACTAAACACGTTATTTATAACAAAATAGTAATGTTGGTCAATGATATTTTTGAAGTAACATTTTTTTGTTGCTCAATACTTTAATATTTGGAAATTGAACGTTTATCCAAACATATATTATTGTATTTTATTTGGCATCTATTACTTTCTCATGATCATAAAATTTGGCAGAAATCAGGGTTTCACAGCATACCTAAAGTAAAAGCTCAGGAAATAGTCGATTTTTATCTATTGTACATTTACGTTTGCTGTTAAATACTTTATCTTGACGTATATTGATATATGAGAAAATATTTTTTAAACTACACGGTTTATCATTAAATTTTACTACTATCCATTCGCTACAGCTGTTATTGGGGCTAAAGTTAAGTATGGTATATTGACTTATTTTTTTAATGGTATAAAGCATCGTTTTCTGTTGTTTATTGTAAATAAGTAACCCATTATCTAATTACAAATTTATTTTTATAGCTGTTGAACGCTAAAATTGCATCTTCTAATATAATATCAAAGTTGATTGATCAAATTATTCGTCTGTAAGTTTTGCGATGGACTGTAGAGTTTTGTCGAAAGTCAATATTTAACTAGATAGTAATTAATGATATAGTGAAGAATAAAGTACAATCTATTTGTACAGCTTGACACATCTTTATTAGAAATGGAGCTGGGGATAAAAATATAGTAACGTTACGAAAAAAGTATACGATAAATTTTAATAAAATAGATTTAGCCTTTTGAAACACAGCAAAAGTTAAGGTTAAATCACGAAGTTTCATCTTGCTTCTTAAACCTATTTCAGAAAATTGTCGGGGCTTTATCTCATAAAACTGCGACAGCCCTGGTCCATTAATTCTCCACGATGCCGCGTCTGCATGAAACCGGAGGAAATTTCACGTGTTTCGGCGTGCGGATTATGAAACACTCGTAAACTTTGGACCGGAATTTTTCGCTTCCAATCTTCAGGCGTTTTTCATTGGTCTACGTTTGGCCCATGTTTGTCTCGGCTATTCTAAGGTTACGAGCTCACAAGTTTTGTTGCGGGTCGTTTTGTCGCAACAAATTTACGTAAATAATTTATGATATATTTTTGCCGACGTGACAACTTAAAATAAATCACTTTTGTATTTGCGGTACAAAGATTAATTGGTTATTTTAGATTCAGAATTGTTCCATTAAAGTTATTATATCTATACAGTGTTAAATTATTAATTTATTTAAATAACGTTAAATACATCTACCAGCTCGCGCTGGAACCAGAAGGCTAAACCGTGAAACCAGCAAGCAGACCACACTAAGTACTGCAGATGTTATTCATTACGTGTAGCCACTTACACGTGTATTTGTATGTTTCTATTTCAAAGTACAAATATAATTAAAAAAAATGAATTATGTTGACATTTTCTTTAAAGTCTAAATTTGTTTTTAACACTTGTCTTCAATTTTCACGTTTCATCTTATAGTTACATTTCAATCGTCTTTGATAGATTCTGTCAATACTAGCTACCAGGGCTGCTCACACTTTTACGGACCCATCAAAGCCCCACCAAATCCACCAAGGTGCCTATTTCGGTTATTCTACTGAATCGGCTACTAATTAACGGCGGGCTATGGGAACCGCGTGGTGTCTAGTAGAGTAGTACCATGGACATAGAGAAGCTCACGAAAATTATTATTCTGCCATTCATAAGGCCACAATCACTTGTGTAAAACATTCAATTGAGCCACGAATGGCTTTCTTAATAACTTAACTAAAAAGGTGAAAAGTTTTAATTAAGTTAAAGTTATATTTATGCTAGACGAAATTGAAGATATTCTTGTCTCAGGAGTCAGGTGGGATTCGAACTCGCATCCTCTCGCTTTTCGGGCGAGTGCGATTCAATTAAGCTATAGAGACCTTGACAGCCCTGTTGACTATTTTTAGTACAAAATTTTGAGATAAGAATGTTAATATAATGGTAATAGTATTAAAAAATAATTCATATCAGATAAATATAAGGAAGTGGAAATACAGTTGTGCTTAACTTTTATTATTATTGTTGTTATTAGTGTTGTTATTGTTGTTTGCAAACTCCGCGAAAGTATACAATGGTTTATTTTAAAAGATTAATATATTTTTATCTCCACTCTATATCGTCAGTTACTTTAATATTAAAATAATCAAAACATTAGAGAAAATACAGACATTATTAACACTGATAAAATTGCATTGTTCAGTTCCGTAACAATTAAGTTGCTTTTATAGCCTTCATAGATGTGAAAGCAGTTATAGACATGTATAACGAGGTATATAGTACTCTAAATGATTGCGCCTCCTATGAGTCGTTTGACGAACAGCGTTTGTGCCACAGTTGAAATAGTACCATTATGGTAACCAGAGAAAGTCAGAAGACTGTTCATACAATAATCACCTTTTTTATACCGACTTCAAATTATATATTTTTAATATAAAAGTAATTTCTAAATATGCGAGTTACGCTCCTTCATATTAGACTGGATCCATAGGCGTTGAATAATAATCAGTTAAAGGTGTAAAACGTTAAAAAAATATCATAACCATCTTGGCAGGAAGACGTCAACTGCCGGATAGACGCTTTGGCAAAAATTGTTGGTTTTGCGCAATTCGTTACAAAAAACTTTTTTTAAGTAAGTTATTTAAAGAAAACTGAATATATATTGCATTTTTTATACGTAAATATGATTGAGTATATGTGAATAAAAAATTAAATTAAAAATTAATAAAAAAAATCATCTTGATAATTTCATGTTAAATCCCAACATCTATTTTATCGAGATTCAAGTTAAATCATCAAACATTTAAATTTTATTTATGTCGCATATCCAACTTAAATCGAATTATAATATTTTCACTGCTGTTGCATAATATTAACTATGCTCGTTTTATATCCAAATAAGCTGTTACTCATATTACAGGGGGAGTTAAAATGTCGCTTTTTTAAGATGAATACCGAGCAATGACTCATTGTCAGCGAATTTAATACGTTAAGTGCACACCATTGGAAAAGTTTTTAACGCAAACTGATTAAATCGTATCGGATGATTCATTTGACTAAACGGCTGTCTGCATACATTCGAGTTATGGGAGGGTGCGAGTAAATGACAGTAACTTTTACTATTGCTTATTCATTTTGTTTAACTGATGTGTAAACGATATCTTTACAAAATCTACAAAAGTAAATTTAAGTCAACAGCTAGTTTTTTACAACAATTTTGTTTATGGGAGTTACTAATAACTAGAAAGTAAGAGTTTTTTAATTAATAAGACCTTCATATAGTGAAAAGTGCGTATTTGGGATAATTGACAAAGACATATTGTTTAACTTCATAGAAAGTATAGATTATATGGATACTAAATGTATGTCCGGGTGTATGAGTGTAAATAAAATTATGCAATTGATTACAAAATTCTGTAACGTAAAAGTTATTGTATATATTTAGGATGTAAAGACTTTCACAATCTATCAAAAAATATTGGAATAGTATCATGAGTCCCAGCAGATACCTCAGACACGTTGATTTTTTCTAGTGATAATTCCTTATATATAAAAATATAATACTGAAGTGCTTCAATAACGAAATATAATATCTAAGACTTGCTTATTGCCAAACTCGTATTTTGATACAACCATTAGATAACTGTCCTGATAACTCTCCTAGTTACTAACAACCACAGAAATATCGTCAAATTCATTCGTTCTCATTCCTAAGAAACTTCATTAAACAAGTCAGGGGCGTACAGCTATATTACGCTTAATGCTGATTTACGGCAGTCTTAATAAATAGACGAATTTATGTTGCAAACTGTGCGATTAAGTGGAAAATATGTGTATATGTGAGACGAGATTGGATGCTTCGCCCGTAGGTCGCTCATAATTATTATAATTGCAAAAGTTACTCTTGCAATGCGACTTTGGCTCTGCCTTTCGCTGCTGTTGGTACAAGTTGCATAAATAAGTACCCTACTGCGAATACCTAATAAGTTTCTTTGTTTATTTTGAATGTAGTATTTTTATTTATTAAGTTCGAAAGCAAATAAACCACTATTTTATTATATATGTTAATTAAAAGTATTAAAATGTTAGTCACCTTAGGTAGGATTCTTTTATGCATTTTTTGATACTGTAACTATATTTACAGAACGTTTTAGAAGAAGTTGTTTTCAAGAAACCCATGAGAAGAGAACTGAGCGCTGATTGAAGACGACGATAGTAAAGAACTTTGTTTGAAAAGAGACAGAGTAGCAAATTCGAGTGCACATCAAAGGTTTTTTTAAATGGAATCCAAAAGATAATAATACGCCATTTTTGAAAGTCAAAGTGCCATGATGTTACCATTGGTAATCAACTGAGTGGGTTTTAAACAAACTTCCACAATGAATAAGCCTACCCACATTATTTTCTTGCAAGCTTTCAAGGTTACCACGAAAAACCCTTTAATTTAATCATGTCCGTCGGTCCTCTTGACAGGCTAGTATATTTCGCGTTTTATGTCGTAATAACATAGAAGGACGCTTTTAGACAACCCCTGGGAGAATCCGAAGGAAGAACAAAAATTGAAACGCCTAGATAGGTAAATGACGAATTTTTGTTTACGTTTGGGAAAAATATATGATTAAGCATTATAGAACTATCTTCTTAGTCAATATTCCATCTATTACGATTTCCTCATATGTTTACCATGAATCTCAATGTTTATTATTTAAAATATATATTTGAATAAAACACTTTTTTGTTTTATATTTAATCCTGACGTTTTGACTCCTTTACAGGAGCCGTGATCACAGGATGACTAAGATAATGGTTGTCATGTATTTTCTACTCACAATATTTTAATCGGGCACGTTCCTAATTTGTTAAAATTGTTTTATATTCATCAAATTGTTTTATTTTTACATTTTATTGAGTTATTAAATTCTCACTACGATTACATTGTATATTACTGAGTCTACTACCAGTTCGGAAATTGGGAGGCCCTTCCGAGAAGAACTGGCGAAAGAAACTCGGGCTCGCCAGTTCTTCTCGGAAGGGTCTCCCAGTTCCAACGTCAGGATTAAATATAAAATAAAATAAAATATGCGCAAAATCCATTAAAAAAAGTGTTTGTTTCAAATGTGTAATGTGCGCGGAAGTGTAAGAACTAAATAAAATATATATGTCATTATATTATATGTGTGGCCCTAGCCCATGGGTGGAAATGTCGGCTTAAGCCCAGACCAATTTGATACCTCCAGCGTTTAGATTACCGCGATGGGTTAATGGGAATATTTAAAAATACGTTTTTTAAATAGTGTTCTGATCTTACTGTTTACTTAAATGTTACCTTTACTGCTGCAGCACTTGTGTTAAAAATTATTTATCAAAATAATTGAAATCTTTTACTTTATAGTAATATTGGTACTTTTTTAATCACGATACGATTAATAAAATATGTCGATTGGCGATTCAAAGTGAAGTATTTTTCTATGTTTTTTAAAACGACGAAATTTTTACGGTGGTTTTCTATAGATAATTGAGTGATGCCGGGCCGATTTGGGACAAAATTATTGATTTTGTTCATACCTATGTTTTTGTTTGTGCTAACTATTGTCTTAAATCAATGTTTTTTCTTGTCACTTGTAAATATATACTTGTAACGATATCGGTGTTTATAATTTGAAAGTTCATTACCCGATATGATATTGTACATAACGTTAATTTTATATTTAGGGAAGGCTTGTGTCTCCGCATTTTGACGCATCGCGTTGACTCTATGGTGAACTAAAGACTAAAGATGTATTAATAAAAAAATGAGTTTAGTGAATTACAGCAAGTAACCTTTGCACAGACATGATAAAATTGTTGAACTTTTCCAACGTTCCACGTACATTGATTACTATACGCATACGCAACCAACAATGTAGCCACAGAAGGGTCGGTCGTTCAAGGCAATCTGTGCGTTCGTTTTGTTCAAATCTCTTTACTAGACCCGGTGTGGGATGCATTTTATTCTATTTTTTTCACTGCACTAATTAATCACGATACGATGATTAATCGTACTGGCATATTTAATGCTTTATAACGATCCATTTGTTGAAATCCAGTATTTTCTATGGCACGTGCCAAGGAGAGTTTTATGCCGTTTCCATCAAGAATATTTACCGGTCTAAAGAATTTTAAGCGATGGTGTAAAGTGATTATTGCTCTGTTAATGGATTCTGACTGGAGATTATTGCGATACGTTCCATTAATGAGTCAATTGACACAGTGACAAATGACCTTTGACTTGCAAAGTTTTCACAAATAGTTTCGATTTACATTACGAATGCACGCAACTGTATGAAAATTAATAATACTACTTACAGAATTGGTTGGTTCTACGGTAGAAACTTCTATTTAGCGCTAATCAATATATTCTGTTATCACAACTATTTTATGCAATTCTGTAAATATGGATTTTTCTAGTCGTGTAATAAGAACTTCATATCTGTTAAGTGTCTTTTAAAAATCTAGTAATTATAAGCTATACACACCAGTTATTTGTATGAAGGCTCAACCAGCAGAATATTACCTGTAACAAAGAGGAACATTAATCAGTCATCGTATGCTGAATAATAATTGCGATACTGAATAACACCATTTATAGTTGAGTGATGAAAGAAAAACAGGGAGGGGCTGCGCTTTTATTGAAACCAATCTCACCACTTGCCTCGACTCACTGCGCAGCGGAGTTGAATGTACGTAATTGCTACGTCATTCAGATGATCGCGGCTCCGGCCGCTTGTCTTGTTGACTGTACCTTTTGTGCACTCAGCCTACCGCTTTTGTTTCAGGGCTGCGCCGCAACAAGTTTCTGTTTGTGTCAACGCTACCTTTGACGATGAATGGAGGCTGAGATTAAGAAGTTAAGTGAGACTTGTTCTGTTAACAGTTTGATTGCTCTTATTAATCACTTTCGCAAACACTGTTAGGTTTCTTTTTCAGTTGGTTTTACAGGCGTAGGCAATAATATTAACAGTATATATGAAACGTTTAGAAATACTGTTGTTCTCGTATATTACTTCCGCAGTCAGGCAAGTTTTTTCAATATTATTTTCAATAACCCGTTGGACGGATTAAGTGGATTTTATGTGGGATTTTAAACACTGTGTGTTGTATACGTAGTTTAATTGCGTATATTTAAAATAAATTATCATTTCATAGATAAAAGGACATTCGAGGTGTGTAAAGTGTTGATCCTTTTTAATTATAAGCTTCATATAACCAACCTGTATTTTACACCCAGAGGTCTCGAATTCGATTCCCATAGTGGATGTATATTTATACTCATTTAGGTTAATGTTAGTGTTTATTTTAAGCGTACTTAGCTAGTTACCGGGTGAAGCGCATTGCAATCTTTTCGCCTTATCATCATTTTACGTCAAGTGACATAAAAGTCAGACAATTCGATGATCCAAACTACTTTGGCAACAGAAACTTTCAACAGTATTTTAGTGTGCATTGAAAGAAGAAAAAATGCGCCAGTTAAACGTAATTTTCCGAAACCGCCAAAAACGCACGAAATAAGCCATATCTCTGTGCCCAGTACCTGAAATTAATTGTAATTGGGAATTGTAAAGCCCCATATCGATGGGAAATTTAATTTAAATAATTTTTTTTCTATTTGGTTTTTTTCGATACAGGCTTATTTTTCGAGTTATTTCTCAAAACTCATTTTTCGCTAGTTTTGTGTCCAAAAAGTGTCAATAACTTTTTTGGCACAGGGTTTGGACAGATTTTGTTTGGCGAAAAATACATAAGAATAGTGAAAAATCAGCTACCGGAAAAAAAAGCATAAAAAATGCCAGGATGACCTATCTTTCATCATAATTACTTTATAATTTTATATGCGTAAAACATATTAAAGCGACCAGCTTCAAAAAAGGGGAGGGTCTCAATTAGATTGTATTATTTTTAGTTTGTCTGTTACGCGATATCTCCATTAATTTGAACTGTGTTTTAATTTTGTTTTATTTCATTCGGATTACTGTCAGGGTGGCCCCATAAAATGATAAGTGTCTTTCTCTCATCATGGACTACGAGAATTTAAACAGTAAATCTTTCACGCATAATGGTATGTGCAGCAACTGTTATTATCATAATATAGTATAGGTTCCTATCGACGGTCAAATGATCATGGGATTTGAAGGTAAATGGCACAGAAAACATCGTGAAAGGTAAAATAAAACAAAATTTTAACCTATTTAACGATTAACTTATGTCAAATAATAAAAATGGACAGTAATTGGTTCTGAACAGTTACAAATTAAATTAATAAAATTAATAAGATTTAGATTTTTAATATTTACAAATACCAATTATTTATACAGTCGTAGCAAGCCAAGAATTAGTTTATGTCCTTCTTATTACAGAACCTCTTTTATACATTATTTAAGTTAAAACTAGTAGCTTCAATCAATAAAGAAAATATCCGTATATTAATTTTATAATTTCTAAGCTCCTTATAAAACAGAGATATTGTTTTATTTGGCATCATCATTTTGCCGAGAGAGGAGCCGATGATACTATCAGTTTTCTTTCTCATTATATTTAGAAGAAGGAAGAGCCAGATACGAAGCCAGCTGTTCCCGTATAGTGTTTTTGACCTATATGAGTTTGCAAGTAAAATGATTTCTATAGATATTTTTTTGTTAAAGGCCAAAGTCTATCTATAGGAGATATGATGCACTCGTGTGTTGAGAGAGATAAAGGCAAACTATTGACATCCCTCATCAAATATGTTGCATAATAAATAATGCAAAAGATAATAAGCAGCAATTTTAATTGAAAGAGCTGCAGCCACCAAATTTTTATGATTTAAAAAATGTTGTGTCCAATACAGCACTTATTCCTGGATATATTTAAAACAGCAGTTATACAGGAAGCTTGAAGAACCTTATAATCAGCACAATAGAGACATATCATCTACATGAAATAATCTGGACCAATATGAAACAGGACAATGAGATAAATTAATACTTACTAAAAGTCATTGCAAATATCTCAGGGGAATCTAGACTCAATAAGCTGAAATTAAATAAATTTAAAATATTTTTTTTTTATTTATATTTCATATGTTGTTTTTTTTATTTCTGATTTCTGAATTCTGAAAACTGAATTTTGAAAAAGTTATATTGAAATATTACTTTTCATGAATATATATTTTTTTTTTTTGCTTAGAACTTGTCAAATGATATTGTTACCTTATAGTTGAATAATTAAATCAAGTTTCTAGTACTCATGTGTTACTTTGGTTGTATTTTGCCTTGTTTTTATCACAGTTACACATTTCCTTATGGCTTTATAAATCGTGTAATGTTTGGAGGAAAAAAGATATATATCTGGTTGCAATTCATGACATCAGGAATCTATTGTAGAAAAAAGACGTAATATTTGAATATATTAACATCAAATTACTATAAACGTCGATAAACAGATGGAAAAAAAATTTCGCAAAATATAATTGTTGGTGATTGTAGGCGAAAAGAGTCGTATAAAATTATACAAAAAGACTTTCAACAGAGTGTTTGACAAATATAAAAGAAAAGAAGTTGTTGATAATTTTCTTAGAATTAAGGCATTGTTAGACCTTTATTTGTATACA
Source organism: Calamotropha paludella (assembly GCA_927399485.1). NCBI lineage: Eukaryota > Metazoa > Arthropoda > Insecta > Lepidoptera > Crambidae > Calamotropha > Calamotropha paludella. The sequence goes on along the minus strand of OV656807.1, from coordinate 19,064,547 downwards.
CCTAAGAAAATATTTTTTTTCCTATCGAAGCGTGAGCAAAACATAAATATAGACTTAATATTATAGACATGACAGACATACTACAGTTTTTTTGCTCTCCGGTAGAGGAGTACTTTTAACATAGCTGCTTTGTTCGTTTGGGCCGTCGAATTGACCGTTGTGAATAAAAAATATTAAAAAGTTAAACCATATGATTGGACCGTGTTCATATATCACTATGTGGCATGTTGAGTACAAGCGTTATTATCAAGTTTTTTATATTGTCCATATTCATGCATTTGTAAAATAAAAGGACCATTCTCAGCAGCAGCGTACTGTTATGACAGCCGCTGTAATTAATAGTAACCTCATGCGTTGGTTCGCTCGCTTATGATTCCTAATATGCTCCATTCCTAAATGAATTAGTTGTTTTTAGTGTAGCATTTGTCTTATTTATTACATAAAATAAATGGTGTTAATGAATGAACTTTTTTAGAATATTAACAATGCATTATCAATATACCTATGCCAATGGGTTATAAGTCAGTTGCGTAGCTTAGGACCGGTCTTAGTATCTTGGTAATGCTGTATCAGGTAACTCATTCTGGAGGATAGTGGAATTCGAAACACGGTTTTAGCCGTTGGCCGACCGCAGATAGTACGGGGCCCACCTAGCGCGCTAGCCACGCGCGAAAAATCCCGAAATGCTTCACCGTGCCAGTTGGCGATTGGTCGGAAGGACCCGGTGGTCATTTCCGGGGGGTTCGGGCGTCCCCGCAGTCTCCCTTTTTTGGTTAGCTAAGCCTAAGAGAACTTTAATGGTCGACTGAGTAGCGTTTCGATTGAACATCCTGCCCCCCAATGGTGAATGTTGAACTATGAAAAGAAAGTATAAGAAGAATGTAAAACAACCTTGCGAACATGAGAACCTAGATAGCAATCACGTCGAATGACGCCTCAACTACCCTGGTTACACACTTGAGCATAAGTTCAAAATGTGTGATGGGGTCTGTGTGTTTGTTCGTATTTGCTGTAGGCGTCTCCGGAGTTTGCAAAATCCGTATTTTCCGTTATTTTGCTTCTGGTGGACACAGGGCTGGAGTATCTCCTCTACCTCTGTGTCTACCAATCTCACAGCTGTGACCGGGAGACGGTTCGGCTCACAGATTACCTCACAAAGACGGCAGACTTGGCAACTCAGCGATATCCAGCGACGGATCTTATTTTTTCTGGGGGAGTTTAACGCCCACCACAAAGAGTGGCTATTCCCATACCAGAAAACTGATCATGCTGGGAGAGAAGCCCGATGATTTTTCATGGTGCAAACATATTTTTCTTCCGGGATTGAAAGTCTTTACCGTAGAATCGCAACTGTTTCATCACGCGGCCGTCAAATTTTTAATGAGCAAACGTATGATCAGCTCATGCTTAAAAGTTGTTTAAAGTCCATAATTTTAGGTCACACGCACTTATTATTGTGACATCGAACTCCTCAAATGTAATTATAAAAGACACGTTAAATATTATGCTCTGTATGTAAGAATATGGTGGTTTTATAATTTTCTATAAAAATGCGTATTGATTCCCAGATTTAATTAGTCAATTTCATAAAAAATATAAATTGCGTCTGAGAAAAAAAAATACAAAAATGTTAAAAAAGACGAACCGACCATCTCGTTTTACTGAAAGGATGAAAAATTTTAACGACTTAATTAACTGTCGACGCTGCGTCAAATTCCTTATTTTGATGAGCAGGCTCTGCACCTAATTCATTCAGTGATTTAAATTTTTTTTTATATTTTCATATCAAGAAGCCTATGAGGAATAATGCTCGTCTCATTGCAAGCGGGCATCAAATAAACACGCATATCACTATTTAGTTCTTACACATCCGCGCACATTATACATTTGAATAAAACACTTTTTTACGGATTTTGCGATGAGGATATGATCGAGGAGAGGATAGGCGGATAAGATCACAGACATCCTGTGATCACGGCTCCTGTAAAGGAGTCGAAATGTCAGGATTAAATATAAAATAAAATAAAATATGCGCAAAATCCATAAAAAAGTGTTTTCTTCAAACGCATAGCACTGGCAAGTAGGTATTTTATATCTGCAGTTCATGGATTTTGACTCTCCTGATGGAGATTCCTCTTTAGATCTAACTTATATACTTAGACAATTTCTGGATTAGAAAAGGAAAGAAAACAACATGTATTCATTTTGAAGGGGTGGTTGATGCAATTTCTTGCCTCGCGTCAAAGGTCTAAGTCAAGATAATTAATAGAGCGTAACAGTTATTATGGAGTCAAAGAAGCTAATTTGGCAACAGGCGTTTACATGGTCTGCTGATACCAATAGCGCTGTCACTGTATCTTTTTTATTTTTTAGGTAAATATTTTATTTTATATTTCTAATATATTCAAACTGGCATTTATTGATTTTGTTGTGTTGCCTACTAGCTTTAATTTAAAATTTCGGACACTTTTACTTCACATACTATAGCTAATTTAAAAAAAAATGTAAATATCGAAATATAAACTTTTACGTTAATTAACGGTACCTAAAAAAATTACCATTCTATAAATTCTTTTAATAATTCTTCATTGTATTAAGTAACTCAAATACCCTTACGCTTAAATTGCTAACCGTACTATCAAGATACTCTTTTCATTTTAAAAAATCACAAGAAAACGAAAGCTCTGAGGGAAAAGATAGAATGGGAGAAGAGTCTGTGTTTTAATGGCTTAATTAGCCGACGATCCACCGGTCGGCGTTTTAATTAAAATGAAAAATTTTCGTGACTAGACTGTGAGAAATAATTGCTCCCTTTCACAGAACTACTCAGGTGAGAAGCAAATAGAGTGGCCACATTGCTTAAAAATATTTTTGAGCACTGCTCGCCTGGAAAGAGCATTGGATTATGTTTTAATCCGCTGGCTTTTGAGCGCACTGAACGATTTATTAGCGAAAGCCAACGCTTTCAGTCATTAGTTTTTACCAATTTAATTTAATAACTCGCTGGATGTGTTCTGAAGAGTCACAGAATTCCACTGACTGGTTATCCTCATATACATTTCTGTCGTGAAATTGCTGTGCTTTTCATTAACGTTTTCTTTTAAATATAAATTTACTTTTTGTGATATGGCACATTTAAAACGGTCACTTTAATTATTTATATTTGAAGCCAGAATAATCTAAACTAATATTATAAAGAAGTAAAGTTTGTGTGTTTGTATATTTGTTAAATTGTAAGGGGTAATCTCGGGATCTACTGAACCGATTTTAAAAATTCTTTCACAAATAGAAAGGCACACTATTGCTGAGTGTCATAGGCTATTTTGAATGCTAGAAAAAAAATGTTTTTTTTGTCCACCCGTGCGAAGCCGGGACGGGCCGCTAGTATAGAAATATAGTGATACAAATAAACAAAAATTTAAAGGTCTACGAAAAGACAAGCCAGGTATTTTCTCATTACTACAAAAATTTTTCTATCCAAAACCGTACCTGAAAAATGGATAGTTATCGGCTATCAAATCGACATGTATTTAGTTTTTTTATATGCTTGAATTGTCATAATATAAAATTCTAAATAAGCTTGCGGCGGTACTCTATGATATACACGCACTTTGTTGCAACGCTGCGATACTTGCAAAGTCTTCTACCAATTAGTTTTGGTAACATTACCCGGTTTCTTATTGTTTATGCCTTTTTTTGGAGTCGTTCGAGTAAGTTTACACTCAAAGAAGGCGTCAGTAATGACAGAATTTAAAACCAGTGGTAGATACAAGGCATTAGCTGTAAACTGACGCTGCAGTCAATTGCAGAATTTAGTCCAGTTGGCTTTTGGTTATTAGGTTATAGATTTTTTTTCCTTTTTTTACCGTTGCTTCAGTCAAATTACGTTTTTTACTTAAGTTCGTATTTTATTATTGTTTCTAATGCATATGGCGTTAATATCCGCAATTTCCTGGTGTTTTATTCTCACCAATTTATTTTCTCTTCTGATCTAACTTTCTGCAACATATTGGGATTAATCATTAACAGATATGCATATATGAAATCAAGCAAGGTTCTAATATTTTGATGGGTATTCAAAAACAGTATTATGTTTTATGCACGGAGCCACAGACTGTGTTTGTATCGTAACCTTGTACGTCTATTATATGGAATGTTCACTATTATTTTTTTGATTGTTTTTTTACAATCTTTTTATAAATAATCATTAAACAATGCATTAAATACATTATTAATATTATCGTTAACCCTTTGTGGTAAGCCAAAAACCTGTGTTACGAGTGGATCGACCGCCGTATTATATCAGCGAGGATAGTACTCGGTTCGTGTAGCTTTAAGTTGACATCTCGATCTTCTTCTTCGGCTACAGCTTCGGCCGTTTCAAAACCTTTTTTAACGAAAGAAATATAAAAAAGCTACACAATACTTAGGTGGTGGTTAGGTTTAGAATGTCATTGGTTCTTGTACTATCACTTTTCGAGTATGGTTGCATACGATAATATAGTCTTATTGATAAGAGGAATAGTTTTTCGTTTTTTTTTTATAATTTGTATTTTTATCTTCCGTCTGCCCAGCTCGCATGTTGGAGCATGACACATTTTCACTACGATATTTTCATTTTTATTTGTCAGGTGGGGTTCAACCATTGGTCTTTACCACCAACGTGTTAATCGACATCAGACAGAACTGGCATCGTCTTCTGCCCCCCCTCCCCATCTGCTCGTTCTCAAATGGCAGCCTAGTAACTGCACAATAATGTGCCCCAGCTGCAGAGACATCTATAGGTTAACAATGATGATTTTTGATCTTATGAAACTAGGTCTAGGTCAGTGATTTAAGATTAAATCGCCGTTCAAAGTAAATGATGGTTGTCGATATCTCCTTTATTATTTGAGCATTTTGCCCTTTTTTGTATCTTGTTACTTGCAATTAGAAGGGCTCGCTTGCTTCGTTAATTAAAACTTTTACGTTTAATTCTACCAAAATTGTGTAACGGTTTTGTTGTTGAACTGATTTATATACGCCTTGAAACTTTGTTCCAGTAATACTTGAGAAGTATGTGTAAAAATGTATAAGTAATATTTGAGCGAGAATGAATTTTGAAATTACGCAATATTTTTATGAGTAAGTAGTAATGGAAATATTAAAATAAATATTCAAAAAACTATTTAAAAATGTAAAAAAAAAATGCGATTTTTATCTTGTATTCTTGCATAAGAGTTAAATGAGTAGTTTACGAGGAGTTTGTATCCAAATCAAGGCAATTCAAAAAGTTCCAGTGTTCTTTTAATTACAGACATTTTAAATATTGCGTATTGCAACAGTTAATACTTTTGTAACGTTTAAAAGCTGTTTAACATGTTTGAAAAACATGTGGTCGTTGAATACCAAGTGTGTGATAAATCACACCTCTTTGGACGTACGTGATAACAAATGGTGTTCTTAACTGCAATAAACTATGTAAATACGAAATTTAAATTACAACCAGTGGTGCACAGGACGTGTGTGACACAGTGGCGTAGCGTAGGTGAAATTGCCTGGTAACGACGAAGAAATTTTAGTAATAATCCGTCCGTCTGCTTAAAATTTGACTGTTGTAAAATATGAAAGTTGATCTTGGTATAAATCATTTAGATTAACACAAAAAGTAACAAATATTAATGAAATTTTACTTAAAACTATTTTATGAATTATAAAGTAATTTTGCTTAGAACTTTTTTCAATAATAATAATTTTAAATAAATCACAGGTTGTTATAATGTAATATGGTGTAGAATTGATTATCTAAAACACCTAATTGTCAGTAAGCAAACAGTTGCTTAACTACTTACACGCGATTCAGGCATAAATAACGTTGATTTAATACCTTACGATTTTTTATCATATATTTAATTAATTAATTTTATTAAAATACACTAATTTTCTAAGAAGTACTATCCTAATTATATTATGACAATAATTTGTGTGTTGTTACCATATTAACCGCAAGTAGTTCGTCTGCCGGACGCTAGATGGTGCTAACGGAAAAATATATAATAATAGAAAAAAATTAAAGAGTTTTATTTTAAAGAGAAATTTTAATTTTTAAAGAAATGAAGAGAAGATAGTTTAAAATTAAAGAGAGTAAGAGTGACGGAATATTGAATGTCGTATGATACAACATGATAAATTGAGCTCGCATACCGGTTTAGATGGTAAAGCCGCTCCGAGTTCGGCCGGGCCGACGTAGAAAACGAACTTATCTATATTGACTCGGGTCTGGGTGTTGAGGTATCCTCGTTGTTTCTAATTCCATAACACAAGTGCTTTAGCTACTTTACTCGGATTTAAAACAATGTACGTCATGTTGTCATGAGTGATCGAAGGCGTAGTTGTTTTTTACACACGTATTTCATATGTTATAGAAATATTGCATTGTGAATGCAAAAAATTAAATAAAAACACATATTTATAACTGGTTCCATCTTAATCGATTGTTTAATATTTGTTAAAAATATTACTTTCGATATTGAAGGTAGTAAGAACATTGGTGGAACGATACTAGCTGATAGAAGAAGTTGAAATACGTTTGTAAAATTAGACGCGTTTGCCAGCGTCTCGGTAGCTTAGCGGTCAGAGCACTTGCCTGGATAGCGAAAGGTCGTGGGTTCCAATCCCACCTGAGTGCTCGGAGGCGTAGTTGTTTTTTACACGCGTAATTCATGCCTTATAGAAATATTTTTTTGCATTCACAATGAATGCAAAAAATTAAATAAAAACAAAATGTCATCCACTTTTTATATTTACTTATTTATTCTGCATAAATATATTTTAATATTCGCTTGAAAATACTACACGAAAAATACACGTAAAGGTACCAACAGATAATCCAGTTAGTTATAGAGTGGTAGGCGGTACCGCGGTTCGTGATAGCGCGTCACTCTTACTGAGTTATGGCTGCGGCTGCGATAATTGTCACTGACGAGGTGGAAAATGTAACTACACTTACTGTTTAGCACATGGGATTACATACTTCCTTGTTACAGCTTTGTGTCAATTTAATTGGATTGTAATTGAACGTGAAACTTTATGAGTGTGGAGAGAGTATGCGAGTACACATTTTCAACATATTGAAATTTCACAGGATTTTTGTCTTAAAGCATTTTTTTTTTGTTATCGTGAGTACCAGTAAAGTAAAGCTTATTGATTTATTACTAATAAACGGTGTGATAGAAACATACTAGTGCTATTGTTGTGATAATAGGATTCTGTAAATAGATTTTATTTCTGTAAACTTTTTGTTCCTTTATTCTTGACAAAATAAAACGTCTTGTCCCCTACAAGACTGGAAGACTTCTGGACGATTCGAGTGCACTTATTTTAATTGCATAGAAATTGTTAAAAGAATTCAAACCCTGCTCTTAAAAGTCTTATTGTGCATTGTTTATGCAAATCTAGGAAAGGTTTTAGTTATCTTTGAAACATCTATAAAATGGACTTATATAAAATTACAGATTGAGTCTTTCTTTTCCCAGTAAGCAAGAATAAATAATCTTGATGAGGAGGTCATGAGCAGTTCGATTGCGTGGTAGTTAGTGTATTCGATCTGCGAATGATAAGAAAGAAATATTTAAAATCAGAAGGATGACCTTTTTAAATGAAAATTTACTATATTGTCTCCTTTTTGTTTTAGGAGACATTTTAAGATATTGTTCTCGGCTGCAATTACACTCTTTAGTAGGTCTAAGTAATAGGTTATGAGAGTCCACTCTGCATACTCTTTGTCGACAATCCTTGACTGTTCAATAACATGATCAAATTATTTTTAATGGCGTAACTTATACTCGTAAGTTACAATGATTAGACGTTCATTCATTAGCCAACACAAAGTAACATATGAAAAAAAGAAATAAAGTAACATATAAAGTATTATAGATATTTATAATGCATTTATATAACATCCATACTAAAAAAAAAGTGTTTCGCCTTCAAAAAGTGTGTGTAAAATACCTACAAACAGACGTTTTACAAAAACGCTACCCGTATAGTCCCCGGCATATGGGTTGAACCTGGTTTTGAAATCACGTGACATGCGTAGTAGCAAGTTTAGGTACAATATTCACTACTGCGCATGTCACGTGATTTCAAAACCAGGAACTACTGCTCTTACACAAATACTTCAAAACCTTACTAAGTATATAGAAAATTATATGGAAAGAAATATTAGAATTTACTTTAAGAATTGTTTTTTTTAATATCATAATTTGTTATTTCGCGTAATAAAATAGTATCAGGTATACACGTTGAACTTCCGTTCACATGGTTGTTGAAGGCATTTGATTGTACTTGATATGGAAGTGACTTATATTTAAAGTGTCTTGTGGCACTTTTAATAACGTTAGTGTAGGACGAAAAAAAATGATAATACTTAATTAATAGTAACTCAAGTGTTATCTATAAATGTAACAAATTAAGTTACAGTGAACCTCCTAAAAATGTGTGAAGTTACATATATACTATAGGAAATTATGACCAATCATTTAACAGAATTTTTAAATGAAGAATCTTCGTACCACAACTGTTCTTATTATATAATTAATGTTGCCACAAATCAGTCTTGCAAGACGCAAGAGTCTTGCAGGCTTAGTCTTGCTCTTGCTCAAATCTTGGTCAAGATTGCACTCTTGGTCTTCTTCTTGCATTTTTGCAACACCAATACCGCCTTATTTTAGAAAGACTAAGACCAAGACTGACCAAGATTTGAGCAAGAACAAGTCTGTATACTGTTCAGTGATTAGAATTTACCTAAGCATGATTAATGAAGTCACAATATTTTGCAAAAACATTATTTTCCGAGGAATATCTGTACAAAGGTTTGCTTCTCTAGATTAGTCTAGATACTAAATCAATGTTAGCGATTAACTTTTACTTACCTAAACTATTTTCAAATTATACAGACCTACATTCCATACGAGTGAGTCTTTATTGCGGAATTTTCATAGAAAATTTGTAGTTGTGTTTGCAGTGTCGTGTCTGCGATAGCGTGCGTCCAGTCGAGTGAGTTATGGCCGGCCGCGTTAATTGTCGCTGACGAGGCTATGTGTATAACTGGCCTAAGGTTAGCAACAACCACATAGCATTGTAAAACTTTTTGTAAAGCATATTTTTATATTCTTTCTAAGCCGATACTTTGAATCGGAGAGATCATTTTTAGAATTATTGAGACGAAACAGCACTACAATTGCTAATTTATCATCATCGGCTTGGCTCCGTGCCGGGGCATTGACTTGCGTTATGAATGAAATTACTCAAGCAATAACTGAATTTAACATACCTAGTGGTGCAAGTTAGTTGGTTTTAACGAGTGTTAATACAACTCGAAATAACGGTTTCTAAACAGCTATGACATATTAAGTCAGTCATTCGGTTATACGCTTAACTCTCTGAACTCACAGTGCTTTGCACCTTCACTTGCTTAATTAATACATAAATATATATCTCTTGATTGTGTCACTATTAAGTGTAAACTATATTATGTATTAGGGGTTAAAGTATGAAATTGCCGATTTGTACTGAAAATCTATATTGTTTATTTTTTAAATTTTTAACAAATTTATTTAATCAAAATAGTTGCCATTATTATCTATACATTGCTGCCATCTAATGGGAAGGTCATTAATGCCTTTGCGATAGAATTCCGACGATCTAGACTGCACAAACTGTGTGAAAGCATTTTGTACTGCCTCCTGGGAAGAAAACTTCTTGTCACGTAGATAATTGTCCAAATCACGAAAAAAATGGTAGTCCGTTGGAGCAAGGTCTGGTGAATACGGAGGATGACGAATGGTTTCTAACTGCAGTTCCTGAAGGGTCAAAATGGTTTCTCGTGCTGTGTGAGGTCTCGCGTTGTCGTGGAGCAATAATGGTGAAGATCGATTCATGAGTCGGGGCTGTTTTACTGCTAGTTTTGTCAACATGGTTCGGAGTTCGGCACAATAGACATCTGCCGTTATTGCTTGACCAGATCGGAGAAAACTATAGTGAATAACACCATGCTGAGACCACCAAACAGTTACCATTACCTTTTTATTGGTAAGTTTTGCTTTAGGACACTGTTGTGGCATTTGACCTGGGGTCAGCCATTGCATTTTTCTTTTCCGGTTATCATAAAGAATCCACTTTTCATCACATGTTACAATTCGATCCAATATTCCTTCATTTCTGTACCGGTTCAACAAGGCAACACAAGTTTCAACACGCGTTTCTTTCTGCAGATCAGTCAAATCATGAGGCACCCATTTTTCGTATTTTTTTATTTTATTGATTTGACGCAAGTGAGTCAATATTGTGGGTAAGGTAACGTTAAACCATGCCGCTAATTCCTGGGTACTTTGACTAGGATCGGCTTCCACTATCTCTCTTAATTCATCGTTATTTACCTGTGTGGGCGGTCTTCCTCGTGGCTCGTTCTTTAAGTCGAAATTTCCATCACGAAAGCGTTTAAACCAAAATCGCACGGTGCGTTCATTAGTAGACCCCTCTCCAAACGCAGCATTGATATTGCGGGCTGTTTCTGCCGCGTTAGTTCCGCGTCGGAACTCGTATTCAAAAATAACTCGAATTTTCGCAGTATCCATCTTTCTTGTCTAAATTGAATAACAAAAACAATTGAAAGTCGATATTCAAATGTTTTACATTTTTTAAAAAAAGAACATCATAGAAACCATTTAAAAAAAGTTTCATTCGAAAACCTCAAACCATGAAGATTCTATGTCAATTCAAAGAACCTATTGCAATAAAACGGCAATTTCATACTTTAACCCCTATTATATACAGTACATTACGATTCACTATGAATGTGTTTCTTTAAAGGCGTGTTTTGTTCTACCTTGACGACTAAATTGCAATAATAATTTTCGTTACATTATTTTTTTTTAACTTAGGTTATAGCTATTATTAGCTATTATTTTTTTATTCAATACTCGTATATTAGAAAAAAGGAAAACGTGCAATTTACGGAGTCCAAGTTTTGATTTATTAAGGTACGACCATTATAAATGTGACTTTTACTTTTAAAAGTAATTTAATATTATTAAGCGATTATAATGAAAATGCAGGGGTGCATTTACTTAAAATATGCGATATGTGAATTAGCTAACTCATTAAGTTTTTTTTTATTTCTAATACAGAGTAATTTGTAGAATATTATTCGCATGTTTCTTAACAAATTAAGGCTTTCCAACTTCTTTTAGCAGCCTTGAAGTTTTTAGAGAGAAACTGAAAGTAATTAACATTTCTTCCCGCCTACGTAAAATATCTTTTACTTTGTTCATTGGCCCAGCCAGACTTAAAGATAAATTAAGTTAAAATGAAATCATCAAACATTGTAAATGTCGAATAACTTTGCCCATAACAAAAAATATGTTTTAATGTAAGGAATTAAGATCAATTTGGTTTTGAGTGTAACGTTATCTTCTGTGGGCAAAGTTATTTATTTGTGGCTACAGGAACATTTAAATCTCTGATTGAATTGCGGTTGATTTCATGATTGGATCGAAAATAAAAAACCACTGCTAAGTAGTACTTTATAAAACGTAAACCATTGTAATAATAAATAACATTTAATAAATTGTTTTGAAAGCCAAATAATGTAAATAAGTTACTTTAAAAACAACAAGTTCTTTTAATTATATAATTATATATATTTATATTTAATTATATTCCCCTACAATCTTTGTAATACAATGTTTAATATAATTAAATATTTAAAATTTAACTTGCAACTGGAATACAATAAATTAAAGGATCATTAGATTTTTTTTATTTTTTTTACTAATAACTTTTTCATTTCTAATAATTTGAAAAATCGATAAAACCAACATAAATAAACGCCAGAACGCCATTAAGTTTTTATTATTAAGATTGTTATGATGGGACACAAAGACAACACGTTTCGCGCATCCGAATCCTAATAATAACAAAGTGTGCAAGTTTGTATGTTTGAGAGTAAGCAAAGAGATCTGAATGTATTTGGATAAAGTTTGCCATACATATTGTTTATGACTTGCATTAAAGTCTAGGACACTTTTTGTTACGGAAAATTTAAATGTGGAGCACAAATAATACCTAATCATATTTAGCTTTCATAGATATTTAATGTATTACAAGAATAAAATATAGATTATCAACTGAAAAGTAAAAAAAGTCCAATTATTATTTATTTTAAATGATAACTAACCTCACCATTTTTGCGAGTGTACAATTCATATTTGGTATGTTAAGCAGCGATGTTTATACTGACCAAAAATAAACTTTTTTTGGCATGCCTACAACAATAGGTACCAGAGTTTCTTCACAGTTACCAGACTTCGACAAGACTACTTTTCCAGTTTTTCCTAATGCACGGCGTTTGATTTTATTTATAATATTTGACAAAGCATAAATATTAACAGGAAAACCAATGTACAAAAGTGACATAGCACGTTCCCGCTAAAAATTCTTTTACATAATCTGATCGCGAACAAAAAATATTTCAAGGAAACAAAAACAAAATAAGGTACAAAAAACGCGAAATCGATTTATCGCGCAAACGCGTTTATCATTTGTCTGTTGTACAAAGCGGTCTTAATAAAAATTTATACGAGTAGTAGTAATTTAGAAATACTGCTGTGTCAAAAATCGCATTACATTCTATTATTAGTAATATAAATTTCATGAAGGAAGCAACAGAATGTAGAAGGATGAGGTCAAATTTTCCGGATTTTATTTGAGCGAGCAATATTTTACGTTTGCGCGGAAATGGCGCCGGGCGTTAGAACGACGATGGGGCTCAGAAGCGTGCGTGCTTGTATATATTATTTTAATGTACATTACTTTGTACAATGTATAAAAGAAACAAAGACGTATTACTTTTATTTGCAAATAAATATAAGCTGTTATTTGTATTCTCGGGCTATGATTTGTATTTTTTTGTATAAGTCTGGTTTTCTAAGCATGTAGCTGTAATATGAGGTGTAGAAATGTGAATAAATAAGTAAAAATGAATATTAAGAAAATAATGAAACTAATCACAACCATTTTTCAAATCTCTCTCTCTCCATCTCTCGCTCGAAAAATAACTGTAATTTTTTCAACCTTAAATTTGTTTAATATCTTTAGTTCTTACACTTCCGCGCACATTACACATTAGAATAAAACACTTTTTTACGGATTTTTGCGCATGTTTTATTTTATTTTATATTTAATCCTGACGTTTCCTCTGATTCATCATCTTAGTCATCTTGTGATCACGGCTCCTGTAAAGGAGTCGAAACGTCAGGATTAAATATAAAATAAAATAAAACATGCGCAAAAATCCGTAAAAAAGTGTTTTATTCTAATTGTTTAATATCTACAAATTATACATGAATTCATAAAAATGTTTAATCTATACTTGTGCCAAATTGAAAAAATAATGTTTTTTTTTTAATTATGGCGCCTACATTTAACTTAAAAACTACTTCTTTATTTAATGTTTTGATAATGAATGCTAAACTTTGAAATATGACGTTATTACTATGACAAACAATATCTGAAGTTTTGTTTACAAATATTCTTTCCATAATTTGGCTCGATCATAGCGATGGTAATGAGTTAGTGAAACCGCAGATTATAAGTAATGTAGCAGAAAGGATTTTATTTACTTGCTTCCCCAATAACCATTATGTATTAAACAAATAAAGGCCATTGTTGTGTCCATACAACGGTCGCGCTAGAACGTTACTTTGCGAGTTCTAAATTAAAAGTATATAAACATACTCATATAATCCAGTTTATTGTTATATAGTTTTAATTTAAAAAAGTTTGAGAAGGCGGAGGAAGGACATTGGTTTGAAGGAACTTTCAATAACATAGAAAATCAAGTTAATTAGTCCCGTAATTTCTTTTGTTAACTAAGCAGCTATTAATAAATGACATCACAAGAAAGTAAGAAACTTCTAACATCGCAGTACTAGGGCAACTTTTATCCTCCTGCTGTAGGACGACTTGTCCTGTCGTAGTACTCGTATAGATGTCCTGCCTTCTTCACTTTATATATTTTTCATTCCTTACCAATCCATTTAAAACAAAAATATTTGTAAATAGTTTAAGAATTGTATTTAGATACATTCTACGTGTTTCGGTGGTCGCGGGCTGACAGCAGCTGCAGTGTTACGCCTCTATTGGCCAAACAAAGAGAACTGTCTATGAAAAGTTTGAAGAACATACCAACCTTTTAGAAACCGTTGTCTAATAAATTTGTGATTGCGAAACAAACGAACACAACAAAGCTGCACAAATCTTTGAACTGAATTTCTTCGCACGCAAATAATTTAAAACCAGATGATGGTCATAAACTTTCTGCAGCATAGAGTTCAGTATTTGTAAAAACTTTTTACAGTCTGTGTACCGTCAGAATAGATCTTCACTATAGAATTTGTATATCGTCAGAACTATTTGCGGGAGTTGTTAAAAGAATAATGTGAGGCTGGAGGTCAATACTGCGTCGGAGACTGGGGTCGCACCATAGCTGAAGTCATCTCGCGACCACTATCGGTGTAACCAGGAAGAAACGTCCATTAAAAAAGGTATCTTCATACCGTTCTGATCGCGCTGAAACCCGTTTCCGTATATGTTCTCATTCACTTCAGTGATTTAAAATTTATCCATAAAGTTTATTTTTATTATCATTTAAGAAATAATATCTATTAATTGTTTGTTCATAACATTTTGCAAAGTCAATGCAAAAGTTTACTGAAATGGATATTGAAAAAATTGTAAAAGGTGAAGAAAATAAAAAAAATATCATTATATAATAATGTAATTATATATGATGCCCAAACTGATCTCAGTAAAATTTAGTGCATCTTGACAAAGTTGACATATGTTCAAGAAACATAATACACATTTTTAAACGAAACAAACAATGTTAATAAGTATATTTTAAACAACACAATAAATCACAGTCTCTAACTGCACCGTTTTCATTTATTTAAATCTAAATGCGTATGAATACCAAAAGTGTTATTACATATAAACTTTCAAAACAAAAAGCTGAGCTCTCTTGTTTTTATCGCTACATTAATAACAACGTCTTAAGACAGGCGCCACCGCGCCAGCGCAGCGCTTAGCAAAGGAAACAAATAGTTTTAATTTAAGATGAAATCTAGAGGCGACCTGCGGCGATGACACGAGCAAAGACGAAAATATGTCGTCTTCATATTGTCGTCTTGCAATTTAAAAGGAGATAAAAGCACTGCCCCAGATATATCCATAAAATAAGAGATGGTCCGCTTGTTGCCAAACAAGATACTTATATTTCAAGAGTCAATATTTTATTTCCATAGTGACGACCAAATTCTCGAACATAAAAGGGTTTTTGAAGATAAGTCCTACTCGATTTGAAGGAACCTATCTAAAATTTGAGAGTCTTTAAATTGAGATATTTTCAACTAAGATTTCAATTACGAAACGTTTGAGTATTCGTCAGTTAGTACTTAGAAGAAACAAATAGAAATAATAAGTAACGAATATTTTTTAATTACTAAAAGATATGACAATCTTAGTATTAGTAGCTCTGTTTAACTGATTATTACTTTTGAACTTATGCGTAAGGATGTATTATATTGAAAAAAATTAGGTATTTATTATTGGATTTGATCTAATTAAATATGATACTAGTTAATAAAAAACCGTTATGTGTACTTATGTGAGCACGTAAGAAGTTATACTTCTTTAGCATAACTCCTCCTGTGTGCCAGTACTCTTTGTTTGTAAAAAGAAAGATAAATTTATAAATTATAAAAGAAGCATCGAAAGATTAATATATTTTCTAAATATTTGTATACAGAATCAAGAAATATATCAAAAACCATTAAAATAAACTGTTTAATCAATAATAATGTAAAATAATAGTTATTTATATTATAAACAACTAAAAAGAATACATACCGACAGTTAACATCAAATCAAATAACGCACTTGAAAAAGTTTGTAATTATATAATAAATAAACCACTTTTAAAAAAAATGTTATTATAATATATATAAATTATTATATCAACCACCATATATATTTAAAATCATACACACATACACAAATATTTGAGTAACTACCTTGAGCCAATTAGCGGCAAACTTCATCCTGCTGGTTTATTCCATGTCGCTTTTGCGGGCAACTTCAACCTGTTACTTTTGTGTTACAGTGACTTTTGTATTACAGTGATGCGAGCGCATCTTAAAATTTCATTCCCATCGTTTTTTCATAACGCGCCAAAAGAAGTATAACTTTAAAAAAATAGGATTAGATTGAGATAACATTAAAAATATTATTTTATTTATTAAAAGATGTTTGTTTACCAATATACTTCTATGTATTTATAAACTTAGAGGGCAAAACACAAACAGCAAAACATACTGTTTCAGGAGAGTAGATATTATCTACGCTCTTGAAAGAATATAGGTCTAAAGATAATTTAAATTATTTTGGTAATTTCATTATAGATTTATAATTTAATTTCATTATATTAAATTATATTACATTTATTGTCTTCTATTGATTTTAAAATAAAATACTGTTATCTTTTAAGACATCACAATGTTCACTTTGAATATTTTAAATAGTATTATTTGTGTCATAAATCATATTTAAGTGTCCTTTACATTTTTCCAACGAATTGTCCATTTTTATAACACTACGATATCTGTTTACACTGATCCCTGAAACTAACTGAAGACATTATGAGCGTGCAACAGAGCAAACTCTCGTCCAAACTTTGCACCACAAATAGGTATCGCGTTGTTCGCAGCTTTGTTTCGGTAACATTAACTAACTTGAGAGTACGCCAAAAACGGAAACATTTTAGCGTTTGCCGCCTGCCACTCTTGTCCCATTTTACGCGGCACTGGTCAAGCGTGAACCGTCTGACACCTTTGTTTATAATATTGGGAAAGATCGTTTAAACGGGTATGGGTCGCCTAATTGTTTAGCCCTATATGTCATTGGCACACCAATTACACATAGCTTGCTGAATGGTAATGGATAAAATATATCTAATCTAACCTAACCTGCAGTGTATATTAAATTGTGGGTTTAGTATGCCAAATAAAATTAGAACCGATTATTTTAGGTTAATCGTAGGAAACACCAACCCACAGACTTAAATCTGATAAAAGATAAAATTCGACGAGACTGACAATGTAGCTATCATAAGAAAATAAAATACGTACTTTCAAAAAAAAGTCGAACACGCTTCGATTATTTTAAAATATTCTAATCTGCTCTTAGCGATTCTAATGGTTATGTGTATACAGTAATACATATAAGTAGGGTAATATTGGGCATTCTAAAACACTTTTCACTCTTTACTTTTTTTTTTTTTTTTTCACTTTTCTCACTTTCGTTCGATCACTGTCGTAAAAGTGTTTTAGAAAGCCCAATAATCGAAAGTGAATTAGAATGCCCAATCGGTTTTCCGTCAACCACAAACCTCACTTTCGTTCGATCACTGTCGTAAAAGTGTTTTAGAAAGCCCAATAATCGAAAGTGAATTAGAATGCCCAATCGGTTTTTCGTCAACCACAAACCTCATTTTCGTTCGATCACTGC
This sequence comes from Calamotropha paludella, assembly GCA_927399485.1. Lineage (NCBI taxonomy): Eukaryota > Metazoa > Arthropoda > Insecta > Lepidoptera > Crambidae > Calamotropha > Calamotropha paludella. Next base: position 19,046,943 of record OV656807.1, on the reverse strand, counting down.
CGTAAAAGTGTTTTAGAAAACCCAATAATCGAAAGTGAATTAGAATGCCCAATCGGTTTTCCGTCAACCACAAACCTCATTTTCGTTCGATCACTGCCGTAAAAGTGTTTTAGAAAACCCAATAATCGAAAGTGAATTAGAATGCCCAATCGGTTTTCCGTCAACCAGAAACCTCATTATCGTTCGATCTCCTTTGCAAGTGTTTTAAACATTTAGGCGCTAGGTTTTGGTTATAAGCGTATCGTCCGTTCTCTGTTCAAAACCGTGTTTGTTTTACGAATTGATTCTATTCGAGATGGAAATGAAAAAAAAATAGCAAAATAGGTGTGTTTTAGAGCGCATCGTGCCGTTCCCTGTTCGTTCGATATAATTCATTTATGGCGGTACTGAGCACGAGCGCTCGTAAACAACAAAAGTCGAGGTCGTCACCTGCAACTTTTATTTTTGTATTCCAAATTCGCACGAGAACCGTCGTGGTGTCGGGTGAGCCAAGGAGATACCTAGTATCAGTCGCAGCTGGAATCGCAACTTTACAAGATACATCCCGCTGTTTTCATGTTGGGGTCAGCCTGAGTTCCAGCGCACATTTTGTGCCTCAAACTTCGCCCGCCACTACTTACAGCTATCTCGATATTCCATGTTCGTGAAACTGTATATATACTCAGAGCACATAAAAACTTTGAATGCGCGATGTAGTTACATATATTCATTTATTAAATATTATACAAGAAAAAAATAATTTAACATTTAAACTGTATTAAAGTTAAAATCCTTTTCCTTGCAAATGATTATAAGACATTAAAAATTAATAATTTAAACAATATCAAAAGATAAACTGGTATATCTATAATGAGAGCCTATTGTAAAATCAATCATGCTTTTGATAGCAGGTAAGTGTTCGAATGATAGCAAGTAAAATTGCAGCATTCGATGCCTAATTAGATTATAGTTCAATAGGTGGCGGTATAACTACCTATGATGAAGATATTATATTTTGCAGTAAATTATGATTTTGGTTACATTCATGCATAGAAAATTGATGATAATAAAAAAATATAATGTCTTTTATGACTTATTACCCTGAATCCATTCAGATAAATAAATATTATTATATAAATAAATAAATAGATAAATAAATATTATATTAAGGCAAACTAGCATGCCTACCGCCAAAATGATGAAATACATAACATTTTATACATAAAAATAAAGCCTTTGATAAAAATTCCTTAATTAAAAAATATATTTTATACAAAATAATGTAAAAGTGAGAGTTAGTGATATAATTTTTTGTCTTAAATAACGACATCTATACGTATATTGTGAAATTCAACACTCCCGCCAACAAATTATGATGTAGGTAATTTACCTGCTTGCTATCATTCAAATAAAATAATCATGCGTCATTCATCATTCATATGCGAGTTAATTATAATTCAATAGGTGGCGTTTCAATACTGTTTCGATAATGAGACTTTATTTAGTACTGAATAAGTTATAAAATAACATAAAATATGGAATGATTATTTTCTTTTTTTATTTATTTAATGAAAGTCGAGTATTATAATTGCAAAAGATAAAAAAAATATCTAAAGGTTTACTTTGTTACTTAGATACCTGCTTAATCTTTCTTATCTTATATTGTTCTTTACCAATAAGTGATTGATACAATAATTATCGCGTAACAAAAATTATTTTAAATGATGTAATGATTTCAAACCTTTAGATTTTAAACGAGACCCCTCTTTAAATATAAACTTTCAGAGTTACTCTGTCTAATTGATATGGATAACAGCGAAATTTATAAAATTTCACTATCCAATTTACCATCTAACGTTTTACCTTGATTGATAATTATTATTATTTTGTAAGTGGTGGTATAACTGACTTATTATGATTACTTATTTTGATTGTTATGAAATATCGATTTAGCTAATCTTCAATGTAAATAAATAATTACACTGTAGTTTTATGTTTATGTAATGAACTTATTTGTATATAAATCATATATATAATTTAATCTAAAATGATATAATAGGGTATACAAAAACAAATATTTTGTGTCGCTAATAGGACTCGAACCCCAGGTTAGTTGGTGTTTTATTATTAAATGAATTTATTATTTAAATAGACGCTTTAAATGACTTCCAAATGTTCTAGAAAAAACTTAATTAGTTGCTGTTTTAGAATATTTATTTAATGCTAACTATTGCACCATACGTGATACCTCAGGTTACAAGTTTAGAATGATTTGGCAATAATTATATCGGTACATTAAGTTACTTGACATCGTTCTAATTTGAAACTAATTAATTCAATCATATAATTAAAAAAGATCCTTTAAGTTTATTATTTTTGTGTTACCATCAGAGTTATTAGACCCAAAAAATAATAATAATATTTAATTCTGAAATTTGGTTTTTAGTGTAACATTATACTAAAAACCATTTCTTGTTAATCGTGTTGAGTGATGTCGACGGCAATATTTTATAAGAAGGTAATTTATATCAGGTACATGTATCTCTTTTGTTTATTGCGTATTTCAGTTGTTAACCAATGATGATAATAATATATAATTTGTATGATAATTTTATTCTTAATTTCGATTACTTTTCATGTACAGCGGGAGCAGCCTGTATATTGCACGTGGAGTTTTGTCAGCATTAAAACAAACTCGTACAATTACATTTGGTTTTAATTTTGCGAATTAATCAGTAAATATTTTATATTGCTGATTATCGATCAGGTCAGAAATGGGAAACTTTGTCATGATTTTTAAATAGTAATTAAGTTGAATATATTTATATAATGTTAGATAATTTATATGAATGTTTTATACAATTAATGTTTCTCACTGTTTGCGCGTTAGTTTTATATGAAAACTAAACTAATAATGGTGGTATTGTTTGGAAATGAATAGTTAAATTTGACAAAATACGTAAATAAAACTCATGCTGTAATATTTCTATAATATGCTTTACATGACAATGTCTGTATCAAAAAAATATTTTTATAGAAATCGAACTCAGTTCGCGCCTTATAATAAATAAATTCACCTAGTTGTTTTATTAAACTGAAGATGTAATATTTCATACCTAACCAGTATAGGCAAAGGTTTGCTATCCCTGTTGGATTACAGCACGTCTAGCACTTTTCTTTAATAAAAACCTGTAAAATATTAGACACTGTATCAGTGCTCCTGCATCTTTGACCACTAGCATTGCTCTAGTACCTTCTGAAACCGTCAACGACTCCTTGTCTATCTTGATTCATCAGTCAGCGGAAGATCAAGCCCGACCAAATAATGTTCGTAAGTTTATAAAATTATTAGTAATACAATGCTGACAATAAAAAAATTGTCTTAGATTTTCTATTGGGTATCTGTTATCTTATTTTCTGTTCTAGTATTGTTAACAAAATAATTTGCTCTTTCCAGGTCTGCAAGCAAGCAAGAAAAACGATCGGCAAAAAAGAATAAGGACACAAGCCTATTCTTTGATTCCGACGAAGAAAGCATAAGGTAATTTGAATAAGTTGTTTTTTTATATGTGCTTACTACTACTACTAATATACGTTTTCAATACAACATATTTATGTAAGTTTTTCCTATTTTTCTAGCTCCAACAAGAAAGTGAAAACGTCTCTTAAGCGAAAGCAAGAGACAACACCAGCGAACGCTTCTGAGTGGTTGTTTGACGACGAGTCAGACAACGAGGAGGTGGCACCACGCAAGTCGTCGCAGAACAGCGTATTATCACGTCGAGTCCCCGGTGGGGTAACACGACGGACTGCTAACCTCGATGGCAGCCTGATTGCTGAGCTTCGCCTCTACAACGTCGAGGAGGTGCGCAACGTCACCGGGCTTGACAGGTGTGAAAAGGCTATTGTGTGGGTGCGTTTAGTGGGTGAAGCAGACTCTCCAGAGTTCCAATTGTTGAAAAAGTTTGTAAAAAAAGCTAAAACTAAATTTACAGAGGAACCTACGTTTTATCGCCAGACCAAAAAATAACATATAAATTTGATCATTATATCTAGTTTAGGTATATATTATTTTTACTTAGTCGCGGCTACCTGGGTTCATCTACAATTAACCTTACTCGTTTTTCTCTTAAAAGATAAGTTCTAGCTAATTTACAAACTTTATTCAAATTTTATTTTCCAACGGCTTCAATCGTTAGTTATAGAATTTATATTACTTAAATAATAAATTGCTGTGGACACAGTGAAAACATAATCCATAATGTCTAAGACTACTTTTTGTTCGGTTTGCGATATATCCGTTAACAACAAAGCTTTCTCTGCACATCTGAAAAGTATTTTACACAAAGATAACAGTTCAGTCGTTGATGGTGAGGGTATTGAAAAAATTCATAGTGCTTTTCGTAGTCGTATAGCATCCTATCGCGTTCGATGTGAGGATACCAATCAAAACGACGAAACCGAGGGGAAGCGTGCGCATGTTCTCCCTCCCGTTGAATTTTTATCACATTTGCGTGCACGTGTTCAACTTTTGCTTGCTGCACGAATAAGGGCTTACACTAATCTCAAAGTCAGTTTTGAGTTATTTTCCGAATTTTATCTGCATAATAATGATTCCATTGCAATTAAATCTTTTTCAACTGAAAACATTATTTTACATCATAATTATAATTTTGAAGATATGTTTACAAATATTATCCATATACTATGTAAAAAAATTGATGAATTTGAAGAAAGAGATAGTGGTTGGGCCTATTTACGAAGCTTGTATCTAGAAGTAAACATAAACAAATATAATCCTTTAAGAGCCTCGAGTTACATAGATTTGCCCAACTCCATAAAACACAAACGAGCATGCGTCAACATTAAAAATTCTGATAATTATTGTTTTCTATGGAGTGTTGTTGCAGCACTTTTTCCTGTAAAAAGTAACGCGCATCGGACGTCAGCGTATCCTCACTTTGAAAACATACTTAACGTTAAAAATATGACTTTCCCAGTAGGGTTCTCGGATATAAAAATTTTCGAGAAAAATAATCCTCGCATAAGTATTAATATTTATGGACTTAAGAATAAGTGTAAGGTTGTTGGACCGTTATACAAAACAGAGTTTCGAAAAAAATATCACATTAACATGCTTTTTCTTGAAAATGCAGAACGTACACATTACTGTCTTATTAAAGATTTATCTAAACTACTTCGAAAGCAATTAACTAAACATCACTCGAAAGTATATTTGTGTGAGGACTGCATGATATTTTTCGATGATAATGTCAAACTGGAAGCTCATGTTTGCAGTGGTGTAAAAACAATTTTACCCAACGAAGGAACCATAATACAATTCGATCATTACGAACGAATGCATGATATGCCATTTGTGATATACGCAGACTTTGAATCATTGTTAATGCCCGACGAATCAGATTCTAGAACTAATTGCACATCATCATTGCAAAAGCACGTACCAGCTGCATTTGCTTACTACATTGTATATTCCTATGACAGTTCGCGTAATAAATATGTAACCCATCGTGGTTCTGACTGTGTAGAAAAGTTTTTAGAACATTTATTAGCTGATATAACTAACATTTATAACATTTTGCAGACGCCTGTGACAATGACTTTAACTAATGAAGATCGATGCAATTTTGCAAAAAGTAAATATTGTTTTCTTTGCAATAAAATATTATTTGATGATAAAGTAAGAGATCACTGTCATCTAACTGGACGGTATCGTGGTGCAGCTCATTCCTATTGCAATCTCAAATATCGTTTGCCGAAGTTTATTCCTATATTTTTTCATAATTTAGCTGGTTATGATAGTCATCTTTTTATTCGTGAGTTGGGAAAATTATCAGGTAGAATACAGGTGATAGCAAAAAATAAAGAAAATTACATATCATTTACAAATTTTTTTCAAATCGATAAGAAGAATATAGTGCCTGTTCGTTTTGTTGATTCCTTTAAATTTTTAGGAACAAGTCTAGAGAAACTAGTAGGAAACTTGAATAATAACGACTTCAAACATTTGCCCCTATTTTTTCCTTCTCAAGAGCAATTTTATTTATTAAAACGTAAAGGGGTGTATCCCTACGATTATATTACTTCTTGGAATTCGTATAAAGAAAAAAAACTGCCACCTCAGGAATGTTTTTTTAATAAATTACTCAATAGCCATGTATCAAAAGCAGATTATGACCACGCAATAAGAGTTTGGCAAACCTTTAAATTATTTGACCTTGGAGAATACACCGACTTATATCTTAAGTCGGACGTACTTTTACTAGCGGATGTCTTTGAAAGTTTTCGGAAAACCTGTAAGATGAATTATAAATTGGATCCAGCCTTTTATGTAACAGCGCCCAGTCTTAGTTTTGATGCTATGCTTTTAAAAACAGATGTGAAATTAGAATTAATAAACGACTTGGAAATATTAAGAATGATTCAAAGAGGTATTCGTGGTGGTATATGCTTATGTTCCACTAGATATTCAAAAGCCAATAACAAGTACTTACAAAATTTTGATCCAACTAAGAAAGATAACTTTCTAGTTTATATTGATTGTAACAATCTCTATGGCTATGCAATGTGCTCTTATTTGCCCCATTCAAATTTTAAGTTACTAAATGACATGGAAATAGCTCAGATCGACTTCCAAAATGTGCCTATTGACGGGGAAATTGGTTACATACTAGAAGTAGACTTAGAATACCCCGAAAATTTACATGATGTTCATAACGATTTTCCATTCTGTGCACAAAAATTTATACCACCTGGTTCTAAAACTTCGAAATTAATTCCTAATTTATACGATAAATTTTTTTACGTCATCCATTTCGCATATTTAAAGACATGTCTAAAACATGGTTTGCTGTTAAAAAAAATACATAGAGTTATTCGATTTCAACAAAAACCTTATTTAAAACGTTATATTGACATGAATACTGAATTAAGAAAAAAGGCAAAATCCGTATTTGAACAAGATTTTTTTAAACTATTAAATAACAGTATATTTGGAAAGACTTTAGAAGATACGGAAAAGAGAGTTAATGTGAAATTAGTAAATGCGTGGAGTGATAATAGCAACAAAACTAAGAAAAATGTTTGTGCTGCGCAACTAATAGCACGACCTAACTTTCATAGTGCTACAATTTTCACAGATAATTTTGTAGCTGTTCAAATGAAACCTGAAACAATTACATTGGACAAACCTATATACATTGGTTTTTCTGTATTGGAAATTTCTAAAAGCCATATGTTCGATTTTATTACTCAATTATGAAACCTTTTTATAAGGAAAAGATAAAACTTTGTTATACGGATACCGACAGTTTCCTTTATTCAATTGAAAGTAAAGATTTTTATAGAGACTTAAAGTCACATTTTCTGCCTTATTTTGATACTAGTAATTATGCTTTAAGTAACGAATACAGTATTCCTAACCAAAATAAAAAAATACCAGGCCTCTTTAAAGATGAGTTAGCTGGCAAATTGATTACGGAATTTGTAGGTTTAAGGTCAAAGTTGTACTGTATAAAAACAGCGCAAGATGAATTTAAGAAAGCAAAAGGCATCCAAAAGCAAGTTTTGAAAGATGTATATTTTAAAGATTATTACAAGGTGTTAAATGAAAACATGTTTTTACGTAAAAAAAATATCATATTTAAATCTCTTAAACATGAAATATTTACCCAAGAGCAGAATAAGATAGCTTTGTCAAGCAATGATGACAAACGCATCATATTGAATAACAAAATTTCTACTTTATCGTGGGGTCACTGTGATAGTATAGTGTAAAGTCTATATTTGTGTAAATATAAAAAATAATATTTTATTGTCAGCGTTGCGGTTGTGGTAAACTATTTTTTAAATAATTAAACTTTAAAAATGTTTTCACTGTGTATTAATTTAAGATATAATGTATTTATTTCTTCCATATTCATTGTTTTTCCTACAAAATTATTATTATGTCTTATGTATAAGAAACTTTCATTAAGACTTTCAATATCTCCCTTCTTATAGTATTTTGAACCCACAAAAATTGTAAATTGTAATTGTAAAAATATATTAACAAATAAAAATAATTAACTGAACAATGTGTATTATTTAACAATTTTCTAATACCATGCAGAGTACGATAAATTAATAAAATTTATAGGTTTACGATAGACAAATACTATGAGTGCATGAGCTTGGCATTATTCTAGGTGTTAGAATTTACACGTGTTGTCAACGCTGCAACATTTCATTAGATATTCACCTAATTATTATGCTAAATTGCAAATCGTTCCGTTGAGAATCACGTGTTGCTGTATAAGCTTTACGTAGGTAATCAATAGTATAAATAGTCATAAAATTATGATACACCTAAATTATCTACTAATTTCCGTCAATCAAGTGAAGGCTGCGCTTGTCCAGAGTTATGAATATGGTAAGCTGATTTATTTATTTAATATTTATCTATATTTTTGTGCACAACGTAAAATTTGTATAGTAATTTTGTCAACGAATAATCATTTTTATATATTTTTACATTTTTTAATTCTATCTTATATTATAAATTATTTTAATAGAAAAATACTTGAAAAAATTACTCGACTCACAAGCAAGTTGCGGGTTCGCCCCCCACCTGAAAATGTTCCTGCCTAATTTGTTTAATAATTTAACAAATTATCATTAATTTATTAGTAATGTAAACAATATTATTTCAGAATACACAACGAGAGAAATTTCAAACGGCATCACTCGATGTTAATGAGGAGCTAACAGAACGGTGTCCACGCAACTCACCATCACCACCACCTTGTTTTGACCGAAATGCGCAGGACATACTCGACGGTTTTACGGAGGAGTTCCCAAATTGGAATATTGGGGAACCACGGTGCGATTCCCCGTTGTATAATAAGGTGGTGAAAACCATAAAAAAAAAGAGAGCGCACAAAAAAAGAAGTTTTTTACAGCAGAAATCTTTTATAATAAAAAGTGCGCCCACTAATGCTCGTCGATTAATAAAAATAGAAATATTAGATCTAGAGTCGACGAGTACTGATCCATTATTAAGAGCGCAATATGTGGTGACTGAGCATATTGATCCTATAATGGATCAGACAGAGAGTATTATTAATAATATTTCGAAAAAGTTGTGTGGTTATAGCTATAATTTTTAAAGCTTCAAATCATCAATATTTCGTTCAATTAAACTTCTCAAGTAGGTATTATCCGAAGTATTTCTATGCTGCGTATACACCTTCAGAGATACATTTAATTTAACTAAGTTTTGTGAAATATTTTTATTTATTTAATAAATGAATTTGTATATTTGCATATAATTTTGTTTTATTTTTCTTTTAATACTGTGAAGGAATTTAAAAAAATTAAAGATGTAATATATTAGACCAGTTATTTATTAATAGTTAATACAATGATATATTATTTTTTATAATCCATTTTCTAATACATATAACATTTCTTAATGCACAATATTTCTTATGGTTAAAACAATTGTATGTTGATATGTCTTTACAATAGAGTTTACTTAAAGTTTCTAAATTAGGTATACCTTTATCACTTATATCAAAAACGTTTTCATGTCCACATAATTCTCGCACCCAATCAACTTTTTCTCTACCTTTCACTATGATGTTCCGCTTATCACAGTAGGGCTTAATAAGTCTTCTAAATTCTCTGTAATCAATATGCCCCTCACTCCATCGGTATCCTCTATTTCTTTCTATCCACTTGGCACGTTTTTTTTCTTCCAGAGTCAGAGTAGAGAATGGGTATGGTGGTTTTATTAGAAATATTTGATTGTGCTCTTGTGTGCCTATAACTAATTCTTTCAATATGAATTCATTTTTTCCGCTTTTAAAGCCTTGCACATCCACTATGATAGTATCGTTAATCATGATAGTTTTTTAACAATGTTACTCAGTGGCTTATATTCAAATATGCAATCGTTCAAAATAAGGCAATAAGCTGCGGTCTGATCAGGTACCTCTTGATCTGTTTCAATTTCAACACGTACATCGATTGAACCTTTTAAGGTTTCATATTGACGGGAGCAATCAATAACGAATAATGGTGCTATATCTTTAAATTCTTTCAAACCCATCAACGGCTCTGGTCGACGACCATAATAAGACTGTTGAAATTTTGCATATTGTTCGTATATTAATGAAAACTTGCTGTCGGCGAAATTGATATTTAATCCTTCATAAGGGTAATACGTTGAATTTAAAAATACTCTTACATCACGTACATTGCAATGATCGAACTCTGCCATAGACATAGTGGCATTATGTTTACGGTTAGTTTGAAAAGCTATTATCACGAAACGTGGTTTCTCAATCTGTGATGAAGTTTTAATAGACCAAGTGTGTTTACGTGTTTTAGGTAGTAATGGGTATTCATACAAATCCCAACTACGGAATGGTACCGTGATTGGACGATCCTTTTCTAGATGATTTAATAGATTAATTCGTTCGCGATCTGATACTTTAATATGAGGAACTCGCCAAACAATCTTACTTATTATTATATCCTCCACAATTTCATCAGTGTTTAATTTCAAAGCGTTAAGGTTTGTGTTGCTTCTCAAGAGTACTAACTCATGTTTACAATTTATTATGATTTTTTCATAATCTTCTGCAAAACCTAATATTTTATTTAAAGGTATAGATGCAGAAAAAACTCCATTGTTTACAGTGTTAGAACCTGTAGGCGACCAACCCCAAACTTTAGCACATTTAGATTCATTATCATTTAACGAAAGGTAGGATTTTATAGTTGTGGTAATCCCTGCATTCTTTACTTTATCTACTTCTACACCGTTCAGTTCATATCGAATATCTTGAAAAAGAAATAATGCAGGGTTATTTACAAAATGTACGCTCATCGCTCTTTCTTTTTGTTTAGTGGTAGTGTTTTGCTTATATACAATGACTCTGCCTTCGATATATAAGCTGCTGAGTGCGGGCAGTATGTACAAGTCCTGTTGATTAATCGGTATTCGAATTTCATCATTCTTGTTGAAACTTGTTACGTATGGTTTATATGAATGATATTCGAAACTTTCGACGCGGTTGTCATACAATGCTGGTTGAGAAATATTCAAAATATTCATTTTAACAAGCCTAGTAATTTCAAAAAATCCTTATTACTCTTGGTTAGTCTCTTCTTCACCCGATGTGGTGTTTATGTATGAGGGGACCTCTTAGAACTGACCTTAATAATAGGTGTTAATGGAGTTTTATAGAAATTTAACATTTTTTTCTAAAATGTAAATACAGCTGTACTTCTTCACCACGTAAATTGATTTGCTTATTTTCCGCGTCTAACAACCTTATATTAATAGCACTTATTGAGCTTTGGTTGACGGGAAAATAAATTAAATTTTTAGGTATTTCAATTATTCTGTAACCAGGTGGTACGTTAGGTGCAAATTCATAAATTATATGACTTGCTTTTCCATTCACGAATGATCCGCTGATAACATCACATTCGATGCGTACTACAGTTGTCGATAAAATGTTTACAGGATATGGGGACTCTGTATTTATATTAGCTTTTACGGTTTCACTTCCAAAACCCAAAATTTTACCAAGTGAATGTTTCTTGTCAAAATGGACCTCTTCTGAGCAGTAAATACTTGTTTTCAATGTATTATTGTTGCTAGTCAATTTGAGCGTGGCATTCATAATGTTGTTCTTTAAAAAATCACAAATATCTTGAAGTTCGTACGATCCTTCAGGTATTTCGATAACTCTGTCTTTGCCATAGTAAAATTTATTATTTCTTTTGTCTATATTAGGGATAGAATTGAAAGTCGAAAAATGTAAAAGACCGCACTCATATTCTCCATGTAATTGTAAAGTAGGTGTGTAGTTTGTTATTAAAGACTCTCCGTTGCCAGTAATTGACACAGTGAAAGACATTTTTATACTGATAAGATTTTATTTCATTCTTAATATAAATGGGTTTTCCAATAGTTTCTCAAAAATTTCAAACATAGGTGACCACAGTTTGTAGTGCCAAACTTTTGATGTTGAATATAGTTATAGTATACAGATATAGATCCTAAATATTTTAACAATTCTAAAGGAGGCTTTAAATTGCCAAAACTATCAAAATATTCACAATAGTAATTTTGTTTGACGTAGGCTACCCAATGGGTTCCAGGATTATCGGATTTATCCAAATTGATTACAGCACACTCTATTTTTCTAGGCTTTGACGGTAGTGTATCTCTCATGAATACTCCTCTAAAGTATGGAATATCAGCAGCATGTTCCAATATATCAATGTTAGTAAGAGGACGTCTGGGTAGCCTTTTAGTTAGTTTTTTGAAGGATTTAGATATAAACCAGTTCCTTTCTTATAGGGTCTGATAGAAAGTCCTTTGCCGAGAGCGACAGCTTCCATCGCCTTGTTGTGTCGTTCAGATTCTTGAAGGTTTTTCTGCGCAACTTTATAATCGTTAACAGCTTTTGCTATACCGGCTGCTCCTCCAGCAAGTGAACCAAGAGCTGATAAACCAGCAAAAATTGGGATAAGAGGTAAGAAGCCTCCAGTTTTCGGAAGAGGTATGCAGCGTGGCAAGCGTATCCCTTTTTTATTAATAAATAACTTCTTTGCAGCGGCATATGCATATTTTATTGCTTTGCCAGGATCTTTAGATTTAATTTTTTTTATTTGGGACCGTATTTTCTTTATAACCGACATAAAAGGTCGTACTCCCGCACCAGCTTTGAGTTTTGCTTTCATCGCATTTTTTACAATCCATGATGCAACTTTTTCGCCCTTCTTAGCATCCCTAGATTTTAATCTTTTCTTAGCCATATCTAAAAGTTCTAAGTCAGCTTTATGTCGAGCGTTAAAAGTTTTATTATTATAGGCAATATCGTGATACATACAAGCTTCATCCAATTTATTTATACCTCGATCTCCTCTCTGTAACCGTTTTTCAAGTTTTGTTCCGGGTCCGCAAAATTGATAACCGGGGATATGCAACTCAAACGGTAAGTTGTTTATTATATTGTTAATAATCCCACTTCCTTCTTTCATCGGTATTCTTAAACTGAATTATATTGAATAATAATACTTAATTTATATCACAAAACTATTTCATTTTTATCTACCCAGCTGTTTTCTGCATCACCGAGTCCCAACCATTTTACGAAAAGTTTGTTACCTCTTCTTTTAATAACCTTTTCAATGAGGTACAGGTCAGGAAATTTAGTTTTTTGCATTTCATACTCGTAGAAAGAGCCTAAAATTCTCTGTTTGTGTTTATCTTCTAAAAGATATGTCGGTGGATTTGTATGATTTACCATAACTACAATAAATATTTCTGTTGACCAATTAGGGGTATATCCTTTGTAAAAATCACTTTTAAATTTACTAATTCGCACATGGTCACCAACTTGAAATTTTGGTCTTCGTTTGGTCTTATGCAGCTGTGTTTTAATAATATTACCCTTGATAACCATTTGGTTTGCTTTGTTAACATCAACTGGTTTAAATCCTGTTATACGATGGGTAGTATTGTTATAATTGTCTACTACAGAGCTCAAATTTTGGCCTACCCAGTAGTAACTTCCATGCAAGCTGAAAAGCTTATAAAGATGATATTTTAACGTACGGATAACTCTTTCCACTATAGAAGCTTTTTTGACTGAGTGGGTGGAATAATGATTTATATTATATTCTTTTAATAACTTTTTAAATGTCTCATTGTAAAACTCTTTACCTAAATCAGTTTGTAAATGTCTAGGTTTTCGCGATGATTTAGATAAAATTTCATGCATTGCATTTGTAACACATGTTTTCTGTTTTGATTTTAAAGGCTTTGCCCAGACGTACTTTGACAGAGCATCTATAACTATTAAAATGTATTTAAATCCTTTGTTAATAAGAGAATATTTCTGAAAATCTATAAGATCAGCTTGCCATAAATCATCTATACCCTTTGTGATCGTACATCGACGAGGAAAATTTCTCCTTGCTGCTTTGTGGATTTCGTTAATTAACTCTTTTTTACTCATTTATTTTTTATTTATTTAACTTAGATTCGATTAAACTATCTATTTCTGTTCTTGTGTAGTATAGAGTATTTAAACGATCTGAAGTAGCTTTTTCCAAGTTACTTAGGTAAATTTTTACGTCTTTAAAAATTTTTTTTATTTCATTTCTTAGTTCTTGAGCTGTTTTATCCATATATGCTTTATTCACTGCCTCGTCGTCTTCATAAGGATCTATCAAGCCTTTCAATTTTGTTGATTTTAAATCGTAATGCCCTGTATCTGACTTGACTAATGTATCGTTGATGGTATCAAAATATTCGGTTAATCGTAAACGCTTATGAATGTGGTGACCAAACTTGTCTACATTCATCGCCGCTCTGATGGGTTCTTCACACTAACAAGTTTTCCAGTTGCACTTTCTTTATATTTTATATTTTTGATTATACCTTCTTCCCACAGTTCTTCAATGATTGCATTGATTTCATTGTCCAAGCCAGTGTTGCCTGCATCGCGTGTCGCTAGTAATATTTTTAATCGATTCACTAATTCATTTGGATCATCCCAGTAAACCAAATCCGTATTTTTTGTTACTTTTTTCAATAAATTAATACCTTCGCCACTTGAAAGACTTTCCACGCTTGAAGTTACTTTTTTCGTAGATGTAAACAACGGTTTTATAATGTTCATATACTTAAATCCTTTATTGCTGTTTATTGGTTTAGACGAATCACAATTACGCCTGTGCGCATTGGTTTCTAATAATACTAGCTTATAGTTTTGTAAGTCTTCCTCTGTGATTATGTCTAGATTCGGTTTCTTTTTATAGAGTAGTTCTTTTATTCCCTTTGTTTTTTTTATAGTCTGCGTTCCTATTTTCAGGATGCTACCATCGTCATAAACACATGTTTTGCCAAGCATCAATTTCCCGCGTTCGTTTCGAATTCCAAAAGGTATATCATCGAACATTGCATCAGATGATGTTGACCACGAAAGTGTATTATTTTTAACACTTGGTGATGATTGGAAAGACTTGAAGGAACCCTCACTGATATTATGGTCTTCAGAAGGTGGTGCTATAAGGGTTTTGTTTATGTGCAACTCACTGTCTGAGAGTTGTTCTTTTTCACTGTAATCATCGTCGAAATCTTCAGTAGAAGAATAAAAAGATTCTCTATGATTCTTTTTTATTTTTTTCGGGGAAGGTATATATTGCTTTTCTTCCTTTTTACTTGTTAACAAGTGAAGCGGTTCCACTATTGGCTTAAATATTGTTTCCAGAGCCATATTGTGTGAATTTTTTGCTTCTTTCAAAAGTTCAACTTTTCTTTTTACAGATGCAGCAGATTTCACAATTTCTTGTTTGAGTTTTTTTTCCATCTTGCGCAGAATACTTCTTGGCTCCGAATCACGAGTGATAGTGATTCATTCATAATATATCATCCTAATATGTAGTTAATCCAATATTATATATGTATCAAATGATGATCTGTAGCATCCATTATTTTTTTCACAGTCCTTATTTATTACAAGATAGCTGAAAGGTTTGTTCCAAACAGCTGAACACATTTCCCGAAATTGGTACCAGGACATATCGGAACCTACATGCTCATCATAAACATGTTTCAAATTAATATCGTCTTGCTTGAACAATATAATCAAGTTTGAATTGTCTCTTACGAGCTGTTTTGGTATTTTGGTGTAAGTTTGATTAATATAAAAGCAATCAATGTTTTTATGACGCCCCATAGCAAAATAATCCCGTATGTTGTTTTGATTTTCGCAAGCAACGTCGTCGAAAATGATAATAGAATCACGTAAAGCTTCATGTGGGTTCAATATTTCATTGTTATGGTTAAATTTATGATACGATATATCGGGGACCATATTTAAAACTTTTTCAAGATACAAGTATTTTGTTTGATACAAAGATTTTGAATACACATAAAGATTTCTAAAACATAGACCATCTTTATGCAACAATAAACTTATTACTAAATTAGTTTTCCCGCAGTTTGATGGTCCACAAACAAGACAGCGTATTGTGTTTGGTAACAAACTACCATGACGTTTTGGCTCGTTCGGTAACGGAGTACAAAAGCAATCTAATTTCAACGATTGTTTTTGTTTAACGAATTTCATATTATTTATTTATACAGGCCTGTAGAGTTGAGCTGATTTTAAATAAATGCGTTAAAATAGATTCTGAAGGGATATATAAACACTGATTACTTACGAGTCTACACATACAGAATAAACATAAAACGGTACGATGCGTTCTAAATACAAACACGGTTTTGAACAAAGAACGGCACGAACCTTGCATTAAAAATTTACTTCAGCGTAAAACCGATTGAGCATTCTAATTCACTTTCGATTATTGGGCTTTCTAAAACACTTTTACGACAGTGATCGAACGATAATGAGGTTTCTGGTTGACGGAAAACCGATTGGGCATTCTAATTCACTTTCGATTATTGGGTTTTCTAAAACACTTTTACGGCAGTGATCGAACGAAAATGAGGTTTGTGGTTGACGGAAAACCGATTGGGCATTCTAATTCACTTTCGATTATTGGGCTTTCTAAAACACTTTTACGACAGTGATCGAACGAAAGTGAGGTTTGTGGTTGACGGAAAACCGATTGGGCATTCTAATTCACTTTCGATTATTGGGCTTTCTAAAACACTTTTACGACAGTGATCGAACGAAAGTGAGATCATTGGAGTGAAAAGTGTTTTAGAATGCCCAATATTACCCTACTCATATAAAATAGTTTAAAATTATGAACACAAATTATGCTAGTTGACACAGGCTATCGTAAAGTATATTCGGCTGCATTAGCTCAATAAGGAAACACATGTTGTTATTATGTTCTTTTGTATAGGTCAATAGAGCCGCGATAGCCTATGCACATCAAAATAGTTTATATATTACCTTTTTACTGGATTCACGATGCGTGACTCTGGTAAAAATGGTTTTATTTAAATGTGCGATAGGCCCGAAGGTGTAAGAAGTACACATTTGTGCTAGAAGAACAAAATTTAACTGTATTTATTATATAAACCTATCCTACATAACAACCAGAAACACCAAGAACTTTAAAATGATTGTATAAGGATTTTTTCCAGAAAAGGCAAAACACCTAGTCATCAGAATTTCTTATAGTACATCAAATTATATATTTAACTGTGCATTTCGTATTTTTTGTAAGCAATATTTTATTAATATAATGCTCAGTATAATATCTCTATTAAAAATGCAATCATTATCTCATTGAAGATGAAGAGACACAACAGAAGAGTAAAAAAAAATAACAGTTACAATTTAATTAATACATTATTTTCATGATGCCAGTTTGACGATTTGGGTAATAAGTACAGTTTTTTTGCGATAACTCCAGAATCGATAACGTTTAAGAACAAGTTTCTTAATTCAATAAAAATAACAATTGCTTTACTACACGCTATCTTCTTAGTATCAATTGAGACGTATCACCACCACACCACAACGTAATGAGAAAGAGTGAATTTGTGTATATAAATTATTAATACAGCAAACATATACATATTTTTATATATAAAAATTCCCTGTCTCAGTGTTCAATCGCATTAAACTCCGAATCTGCTCAACCGAATTCAATGTTTTTTTTCATTTTGATAGATTTGTTTCAACGTAGGTTTACATTTTAATTTATAATCAAAAATTTTTTTATGCCAGTTATATTAACTGAGCCATAGCGACGCATAGCCAGGTCAGCTAATAGTTATATAGATCCAGATAATTAAATCATAGTTGTCGCAAATACAACGGTATTTGCAAGTCCTTAAAAGGAATATTAATAATCGTATTATAATCACCGCTCACCGGTCTCAAAGTAACACTAATAAAACCTTTATAACCCACAAGCCAATCATTTGTTCATAGAAAGTAAAGCCGAGCTCGTAACATTTGGCCTGATAATATCTTGTTGGCTTTTATCCTTATAGAAAATTTGGTGCATCCCAGTGAATGCATCGACGAGCCAATATCATGCGGATTATCCACCGTAAAACGATGTAAAGTTGCCAGATTCGACCCCAAAACTGGACCGTGTGGTCATCGTGTAAAGTTGATACTTCTTTGGCAAGTAAAGAATTTGTATTTTGCCTAAATAAAGGTAACGGATTGGTGTAGCTATACGCGGTAAGATAAGAGTCGCATAGTGATACATTGAATGGATTACCGCACTGAGATCTGCTTTGTATTCCCACACAGAAAATACAATAATATTGTGTATTATTTTCTTTAGAGTGGCATTCTGTTGGTGTTGCATTTTCTTATTATGCGAGTAATAGTATAATGTCTACAAGGGTAACAAGGGTTTTAAATTTATAATTACAATATAAGGTTTCCTTAAAAAGTTTTCAACTTATGAATATAGTTAGATTTAAAGAATAAAAATTCGAATAAGATGAAAGACAACACCTTTGTTAATAATAATATGTAAGTAGATAGAAAAAATAGTGTATTAATAAGTAATAATATATTTCACTTATATTTGGAAAAGCAAAAATATGAACTTTTCGATAACATACGTGGTATAAAAGACTCTTAATCAATTAAAAACAACGAATTTTACATAATTATTCATATTTAATGAAATATGGTTAAAAATGGCGTAGTCATTTACGTTTTCGCAGTAAAGATGCATCTTATTATCTATATTGCAATATATGACGAAAATTGTGATTTATTTGCTAATGGATATAATCAAGCCATGCACTAAAACTATCACTGGGTATTATATGGTTGATAGTGCGCTCCATATGTGCGCTTTAATACCATTCACCAGTTCTCGTAAACATAGAGAATCAGCAGCTTTAATTTCCAGTTTATTAAGTCATAGTAGTCCGGTAATGTGTTTGCATAAAAAAGTCAATAGGGATCAATATTGACAGTGGAGGACAGCGAACTAGTCTAAATTCCGGTGTTTGCTGCCCATATTGCCTGCTATATGCATAGCCCGCCGGCGAGTTAGGCAAAGTTCTCAATGAAACAGTTGGTACAGATATGGCGCAATAATCGAGTGAAATAATACTTTAAGTATTATCGTCTGGTAATAAAAGACTGACTATTCCCGAGGAGTTTGGCCTGCGATTGCAGAGCGAAAGCATCTTCTTTAAGGGATTTTTTATCGGATAAATAACACAAGAATCTTATCATCACGAGTTCCTTTGAACTTCGAGAGGCACGTCAAGTCGTTAGTCATTAGGTGCCATATAGGTGATAATGATGTTGTAGTATTCCTTAAAGTAGGTATTTGTTGTAATCGTTAAGGTTTTTTTTATAAAGATTCGTGCTTGATGCTTACTTGAAATTTCAGTAATGCTCGTTTAATTACTTCGGTAAAATAAGAGTTATTCATTTTTTTAATACATACAGTGCGGAAAACACTTAACTCATATTCCAACCATACTCTTATCGTATGCCACGATACCAATAATGCTTTAAATTTTGTGTCTACTGTTACTTTCGGTCGTCTGCTAGGTTCTTTGTCTTCGATATTAAATTCATCGTTCTTAAACATTGGATACTACTCACGACTACTGCATACGGTGAGGCTAACTTTCACTTAAGTTAGCCTCACCGTATGCTTTCACAAGCAATCGTTGCGCCTCAGCTGATTCTTAAAATTTAAGAAGTAAAGTTTTTTTTTCCTGCCGTGCCGTGCTTTCCTGACATGCCGAGAAGCTCAAGATTGTCAGATATTGGCACGGATTCACCTCGGAAAGTAGGAGTCAAGTCCGTTTAGACAATATTGTGTTGTATGCTAGGCATTTAGGTGAATAAATCTCTTAATAAAAGTTAAACTTAATTAATTACATTTTTCAATACCCACAGCATGTAACAATATGTTAGGTCTGTTTATTTATTAGGGCTAGCAAGATCAGTTACTTCTCTAGTGTGTTCTTCCCTTAGCAAATGGGCTGGGCTACAAAGACGTCTGACAGCTTCGTAATGGATTGTTTACCCCCACGTGGACGAATCGTCGATCACGGACGCGACCTAATTGCATGTAGATAAATACAGTACATTGTGACCGGCATAGATTTGCAGGAATATTCTGAAGGAATATAAACGTGCCCTGTCCCAGTGGGTGTCCAAATAATTGTCTTTACAAAACTTGAATAAGAAGATGGATTAGCATCATTGGTGGGTGCTAATCACTGCAAATGCAGGCCAGATCAACGACTTTATGTGTCGTTCGAAGTACAAAGGAGCTCAAGTTGATAAGTTTTTAATCATTCATCTAATAATAGGCCCTTCAAAAGTTACTTAACTTCCACAATAATAAATCGAATGAGCTACGAGTATATTGTGCCTTCCAGCATCTACCCTTTTTCATACGCTGAATACAACAGTCTGCATATCATTCTGTAAGATCACAAACTTGCATCTGACAATCTGTTGAAACAGAAAAAAGGCGCACCTGACTAAGTTTTTGTATATATATTTTTTTTTATTTTTCACGTTAAAAAGTAACGAGATAATAGTAAGCTCAAAGGGCACTAATTGCTTTGATGTTCATATTTACTAATTTAAAAACACCGTACTAGTGTATGCGAGACAGCGTTATGGTCAAGAGGTAAATACTGTGTATCTGCGTTTTTTTGTCTTAACTATTTAAACAAATTTATCTCATAATTTAAAAAAGTTACATGTTATTTCACACAAAGGGCACTAAGTATATATCTTAATATTATATTATATAAATTACGTGTCACAGTGTTTCACCGCGATGAAGTCCGAAACTACTTAACGGATTTTGATGACTTTTTTCATTTGCTAGATTTGTTGAGACTTAGGATATAGGATAGATTTTATTACAATTTATAATACAACAACACGTGGCCGGGTCAGCTAGTATATTTATAAAAATCCCCTGTCACAGAGTTTGACCGCGACAAACTCCGAAATTACTCAACCGATTTTGAATACTTTTTTTTCGTTTTGCTGGATTTGTTCCAACTTAGGGCATAGGATAGATTTTATTTTAATTTACAAGACAGCAACGTGTGGCCGGGTCAGCTAGTATAATATTATCTTATCTGTATGAATATGGTTGATATTTTAACTGTAACGCGGCATTTAATTATCATTCTTCCGCGGTGTTACTTACTTCTAATATTTGGCATTCGTATGTCAGGAATATTCAGATTTAGCAATAGCTTCAGTTAAAAAGACTTAGTATTAACAACAATCTTATAATACAAAAATAAAATAAAATTAAAGATATGGATTTGTTTTTATTATCAATCAATTGGAATGGAAATTAAAAGAGGTGACTGGTGATCCCTATATTTTGATATAGGCAAGTTTGTACTGAGGAAATATTTATACAATTTTGAAATGAAGTTGATTGCACTGACAAGTTTATGACACATCAGCTAAAAATTACAGCCCCTTAATGTCATTAAATTATACGGTTATTTATTTGTGAAGTAAATTTTAATAATTGCTGTAAAGTTGTAAAGTTTATTAAAGTTTTCTGACAATCATAATCTAAATTTATGAAAATATTAGGTTACAATGAAATGTGATATCCCAGAAAAACTCAGTAAACGTTATTTTAAAATCTGTCTCCAACAATTGTATCTCTTGATCTTTGGATTTTTAAATATGATAAAACGTATAAAATGACTCAAACAATGAATCCACCACAATTTTAAAAGTGATATAAAAATAATGAGGCGAGATGTCACTATATTGTTATATTTTTTGTATGAATCTTTCTTTAATCGAGAATTATTCGTTTATTAAAGCTTACATGTTTTTTTTACGTTTCGATAAGAGTCTTTACATTCAGTAGACGTAATGAAATTTACTGATTCGTAATTTTGTTTGCGAATAATCTAAATTCTATACATAGCCGTTCTTCTTTCTAATCGCATTTTCTGGTATAGCTTTAAAGGTATATTAACTAAAAGGAATAAGTTCGAATTTTACTGAAATTATTTCATTAAAATGATATTTTAGTAAATAACAAAATGTGATATACTGATATTTAGGGAACTTTTCCTATATTAAATAACGTAGATTTACATTACTTTGGTATCTTTGCAGTTTACGTGACATTTTGCCCTACTGCCGTACTGCAGCTACGGCCTTAAGATAGAAAGTTTTTTATATAGAACATTTTATCTGTTCTTTGAACGCTATCATTCCTTTCGCATGCCGAAGAAATATCCACATACCTACATTGGTATCGTAATTCGCCACCAGTCGGCTTACTAGGCCCCCGGGAGCCTTCTATATCATGGCCTATGTCCACCCTCTGTGTCCACCCTCAGTTACTACGCAATAATTATTCCGTGCGTGCTCGATAGTATCGAGGTTATTTACCTGTGCAACTACTAGTCTGTGGGAATACAGATATGAATTAATGAGGACATATATTGTTATTACATTTGCTCAAACTTTAGAGATTTTTTTAAGTAGAGACCACTGACCTGCGAATGACATTTGTCTTTTTTCTGTTAACGCTTATAATTTAAAGGATTTTATGTCTTAAATAATCTTTAATCCTGACGTTTCGATACAATTTCATAGTCTAATAGATGCCCTTATCCGCAAGGGAGTCAAAGTGTCAGGGAAAAAGTAAACGTGAAAGTTATGCTTTAAAAAATCTCTGAGTAGATGAAAGTCTTATTTCTTACAGAACAGTAAGTTGGGACTTGTATGGTAAATTTTGTAGATCCATGTGCTACCAGTAACTCTCGAAAGGTGTCTTTTATAAGTCATCAAGGACACATTCTAGTAACTATGCTATGCTTAAATGAATGTGTTTTTATTTTTTTTTGCATTCACAATGCAATATTTCAATAAGATTTAAAATACGCGTGTCCCACCTGAGGGCTCGGAGGCGTCGTTGTTTTTTACACACGTATTTTATATCTTATGCCTAAATTGCTTAATTAAACTAAGAAATTTATAAAGCGGCATACATGCCAGTCAGGTAAGTCTTGACTTCATATAAAATTATAAGCAAAGTTTTTTACAGGAACAAATCTGTAATTTTGTAATACGGTAACCATTTCAGCAGCTTTCAACACGGGAAAGCTCTTGTGTTCAGAAAACTTTTCTAATCATTCTTAACAACATTAGACTGCGGGAATTCCACTTATGCGCATTAAATTTTCGATATAGACAAGAAAATGTAAAGCCCGTTTTCACAGAGGACAGAAACGGCTCAGCGGGGCGGTACATTGGCTCGGTACAAAATATTGTGCAGCCAGGGTAAACGGGCTCCAACTTTCAATACAATATAAATTGCACTTTGAAAATGCCCTGTACTTCAAACGTTCCGTATACGAATTGCAACTCTAATACTACTCTTGAGGGCAAGTTTTCGAATAGAGGGGCGTCTTGTGGTATAATGCCGGTAATGTGGTGTCGCTTTTCTGTGGCGAGATAAGGGTACGCGACATTGACTATTCAAAGGGCGGTCCTCAAAATTTGCGCTCTATAAGTGCAAATACCTTCACCCAACCTTCGAGTTAATGCGCAATTTGCGCTGTCTCGCTCGATCAATCTAACCGTTGCTAGATATATTAAATCTATCAGTAATTTTGTCCCCAAATAAAACCACGAGACTCATTAAGACCATTGTTGTAAAATTCGCATAGTTTGTGTTTAAATATTGGCTTGGAATATCTAAACATACACTATACGATTGGAAATTTCGAAATATGAGTTGATAGAATAGGTTTTATGTTTGCGTGCATAAATGTAGAAGACTAAGCAAAACCTGGAAACACAACTTATTTTACATATCGTATAATTCTTACTGTATTTTACACACAAATAACAGAATGCCAACTAGATTGAAACAGATAATTATGAAAATATTATTATTTAAATGTCTATTCTTATTAATGTCCTCATTGTACAGTACAGATTAGTAAAAACCAAAAGTCTAACTGCTTTTTTTTCTTCTTCAACGTTTTCCAAGAGCATCAGAAGCACCGACATAGTAAATTTTTGGTCGCCAATCTGATTACTGGACCTTGTGAAAGTTGCTTAATAGATTAGGCACATATCGCTGCGCTATCGTGCTTCTCATTAAAGAAAATTTAGAGAAGCATACAATTAAATACCTCAATAACGTTACCTCCGCATCACGTATCATTCAAAATTTCATATTGAAATATTTTAAAATTAGGAAACGAATTCTTATGAAATTTTATACACTTAATATCTGTGTATTCCGGTTCTTATTAAATTAAGAAGAAATATTTATGTATAAATAAACAAATAATTTTATTTATTATTATATTAACAACTAAAATTATGTGTTTTCCCGTATATTGGTATAATTTATTTAATTTAATTTGCTTCATTAAAATTAAACGTAAGCTTAAATTAAGTAAAATTTATCAAAATTAAACCTACATTCCTTTTTACTTTAAAAAACGAATTTCCCACTTCGTATGAAATTGCGTCATGATGGTTTCTGCTGTTTGATGTTTTTTACATTAATTTCATTGATGTATTTTTACTATATTAATTATAGTTTTTCGAATGACAAGATATTTTTTATGAATATTGTGATTTTTTATATATACTATTTATTGCACTTATAAAGTAATTAAACAATACATTTACATATATTTGTGAGCAATGGTGGGTCTATTTCATTAATCTCTTATCTCTAAAAGAGATTAATGAAATAGACACTTTTTTAATGTAAGTTTATGGTATGTTACAAATTGCGAACTTAGTGCCGGATGGTATTCTATAGTCATAATTACACAGGAAGTCGAAACACAAAATATATGTACTTGTCAAATACTTTTAATATAACAAAAACTGATTTAGAGACCATTATTTTTTTTATTACATTGTTATATTCTAATATTTGAGCTAATTAAGTTTTTCTACCAATTCGAGAGATACAAATAAAATAATTAAGCTCATTTATTCTGTATGTGTTTGTAGCACTGGTTTATTTATTCGCAATTTGTTGGATATCGCTCGGTAGGTACTGTAATGAGGCAATAACAGTAAATAAAGACCCAAAAGTTTTCTCAGCAGTTTGTGGGGCTCTGGACCCTCAAGAAACCGCCTCAAACTCATATGTAACTGCGGAAGGCTATAATTATTTACCAGGTACACTCTACACCGTTATACGAAAGTCCGGGTCGGGCAATTTCTATGGGTATACGATAGCTTGGTACGTATTAACTTTCAATTGTTTTGATTTATTCAGACTTCGTACACTTCAAACTCTTCCTGAAAATTAAGTGTGCGTTATTAAACGTGCAAACATTATTATCAAGTTTATTATCAATAAAGTTTTAATTTAAAATCTTTACTGTAACGAGATAGTAACTTTTGGATATTTAAAAAATCCTCGTGCCTCTGGAAGCTTGCATCGTTTGAAAAGTGAACTAAAGCAAATGTAGGCACTTCAAAATAGTCAGACATACTTTAACAAATGCATTGTGTTCATCTCTTCTATTATATGTATTTTTAGCTGACACTATCACTGATAAATGATTATTTTAATATATAAATTATAACAATATTTACTTTTACTAGGAGCTCGATGAACGTCGATTGGGTGACCAATTATTTATTAATCACTAGCTGATTCTTGTTTGTAAGGGCAAGTTAGTATGTCCCACGTCAAGTACCTTATTAATAAAGCAAGTAAAGCAAGCCTTAACTAAACTATCGGTAAAAATACAGAGAGACCCCTGGCGGTCTTATGAGTCTGGACAATCGTCAGTACCCACCAAACGACAAAGGCCCACTTTTCGGTTTATGGTCCATTTTTGCCTATATTGTATTAATCCATAGGGGAGGTCTGTGCCCCAATAGTGAGGACATTATTAGGCTGGTCAAATCTAACATTTTTTTCTATGATAGTTAAGTCTTATAATCTAATTAATGCTTTCCAGACTGAAGATGTTTTGTGTTGATAATTCCAATACATGGTCGTTGCTATATAAAATCAATGTGGTCGAGTGCAGGTGTATTTTAGTCTCAAGGGTGCAGTAAAGTCCCGCTTGCGGTAAAGCCATTCGCATGGAGTACAATCACCATCGATAACGGCGGTGGAGGATTTGTTTTATCATAAATAAATATTTAAATGAAAATTAATATGGCATATTTGCATTTAATAACACATCTTTAGTGATTACAGAGCTAAATATCTGAAAAGAATTTGATGTTACTCGTAATTATGAATATTAATTCTATACCAGAATAAAAATTAATCGGCTTTGCAATATGATGTACTAATATTTTTTTGTTTTTTAGGCATTAAACTGAAGAAAAATACATAATGTACTGTGAGAAAATGTAATATTGCTTAAGTACTCATATTTTTTATTTGATTAATAATAATGTATGACAAATAATTTTAATAGAAAAATACTGGAAAAGATCGACTCGGCTCATGAGTGAATTCTCAGGCGTGACATAATGTGTTTCACGCATTATATGCAATGTTTTCCAAAAATTTACATTTCAAAAGTTTTAAAAAAACCGTCGTTTTTCAGGCCAACTAAAAAGAAAAATTCTCTGCCATGTGTCCAATACAAAAACGGGGGGCGCATAAATACTATAAATACCAAATGTAATCTTTTACTCTTTTACGAGGGTTTTTTTTATTTATTTTGTAGTGTGTATAATTTCCAATTGCTCGATCTAAAATGTCAAGTAGCAGTTAGTATGTCATGATGCAACATATGTTGCCTCGATTTTAGCGCCATCTGTGGATTTTTTCGGAACTAAAATTTTTACAATTGAAATTAAATTTTGTAAATATTCTCTGAAATTGTGATTGAATCATGGCGGAAAGTATATAATCATATATTGTCATCGAGTTAGCTATGTTTAAAGTTTCAGAGCTCTAGCTAGTCGGGAAATGGGTGAAAATTGAGTTTCAAGATTTGTACGTTATAGACAGACAAACAGACACCAAGAGAAGTAGAGAAAAACGAGGGTAGAAAATAGGGTAAGCGGAATGCCAGAGTTCCATTGATTTTTCTTCTAAATAAGGTGATTAACAAACCTGGCATGAACGAAAACAAATGAAATAACGCCTGTTTAAATTTAACTATGACTCGATAAAGATTAATTAATAAAATTTTAAAAAGTTTTGGAGTAATCATTTTCTTTGCTCTCTTAAATTGTGAACATGTAAATTTTCAGTAATATATTTTTGTGGCGCAACGGTTTCTAATTTAACCATTATTGTTTTCGTTTATGCAATGTATGTTAATCACCTGTCTAGATTAGACATGTCTTTTGACGCGTGGGCTGGTTTATGTGATTTACTGTGTGACGATGCTTAACAAGCTTAATTTTTCACTGCTTTATTTACTTTATAAAGTAAGTAACTACACAAAAAAATAAAGCTAATAATTACTATTCTTCTTATTAATATTCAGTGTTATATTAAGATAATAAAGTAAAATATACATATATATAGCTGTGATTTTAATTGTTATGTTATATATTTTACAAAATAAAAAGGAAAAGGAGACAAAATACAAAATAAGACCTTCAATACAAACTATTTTCATAATTTTATGAAATGCGACGAGATTCAGCTTGCCTTGTAAATTTTTCTTTAAGTTTTTCAGTCAAATTATCTAATTTTTTTTTAACTAGCGGTTTACGGCAACATATTTCATGAGCTTGTAGACTTTTAGGCCGTTAAATAATACAAACGTAGTACATAAAAATACATCAAGCGCATACAAAATGAAAGTGTCTGGCTGATATCAGGTGCGCACGTATCTCAAAGGAGCAATTTTCAGCCAACTTGGTACATATGTATTCTGTAAGCACTAACAGTGCATTTAACCAAATAGTTATTTACATATCATTGTTCAAATATTTTATCATTATTTTCTGTCAACATTATCATTATGTATTTATTAATTATATCAACTTTTTGTGGGAGCGGGAAGCGTTTTATTTGGTAGTTTTGGTTACTTGTTGAAATATGTGTTGTGGAGGATATGAGGGTTTAATAATGGTGAATTATTAACAATTGAAAGTTTGAGAAAATACACGAAATTTGGCAAATGAAATAATACCATGTTTTTTTGCGCGCTCTCAAGTATTTCACGTAACGTTGTTTAATTAATTTTTCAGTCATCAACTATTATTCACAAATCATCTCACTTCGTCATAAAATTAAGAAAAAAAGACAAGACCTTATTGGCTTAAGCAATGCTTAAACTTAGATAACGTCCATAGTAACCAAGGTCGCAAAAAATTATAATAAAATAAAATTTTAATTTACAACACCCAGTTGTTAAGAGCGCTTTATCGAGTAAGGTCGCTTTATCGCAAGTGTTAACATGTTAGATAAACAATTTGATTATGTCGTGATTTATTTGTATTTACAATTTTATGGCTAAAGTTGGATTTTTTTTATATGTCATATGTTGAAATGAAATCAATAGCAAATACTAATTATAAAAATGAAATTTTAATGTCCAAGTTAGTTACAAGTCATGTTCTTATTTCTGTTTTAAACACTTAATTAAGCAAAAGATAAATGTAAAACGATATGAAATATATCTAGTACGTATTTTCGTACAAAATACAAGACAAAAACGAGGTTTTCGTATTGATTCTTGCCGTTAATGTACATCAGTTTGAATTCAAGTTACGATATTTTCTTATGATCTATCGTTTCTAAATTATTAATGTATATCTCGCAGTAAGATGGTTGGAGCCGTGATACAGTTATTCCCTACGGACATAGCTATATACAATAATATAGGTGTATGGAAATGGCTCATAACTGACTTGCTAGGAATATAACTATGTTACGAGCACGATTTAGTAACATAACTGTCGATTTAGACCAACCTAGTGAAATGAATACGAATACTTGTTTTCTATAATTTGCATAACAATAAAGAATAGTATATTTTTTTTTCGTAAGAATGTATTATCTGAAATTCATTTAAGTTGTTTGATTGTTTGTTCGTAAACCAATATGCTTTATGATAATTTAAATATGTACACAGTATGTACTGTAGCTAGTCCAGTTAGGGTATAAGTGTGCATTTTAGTACGAATTATAAAAATAAATATTTTTTTAAAGATAGCATGTCCATAAGGTTTTATTTACGGTCGAAATATATTTCTATATATATAAAAACTCCCTGTCACAATGTTTGACCGCGATGAACTCCAAAACTACTTATCCGATTTTGATGATTGTTTTTCATTTTGTTAGATTTATTTCAACTTAAGACAGGGATAGATTTTATTTCAATTTATAATAAAAAAAATTGGTTGTCTGTAAAGTCTGTTTACGGACAATAATTTTACGTGATAACGTCATAAGAAAACGTCGACGAAAAATTGCATACTTTTATGAATTGAATTATTATCACTGAATTATCATAATTTTGTATAATACAAGGAAGGAGTGAATTCAGTTCACTTTATAAACAGTTGCTAACAGTTCACGTTTAGGTTGTGTGCCGCCGCTGTCTCTCTTCACGCATCGGCCGATGGAGTGGAAGAGAAATAAAAGCGCCACAAACTGAACGCTTCGGCCGATCGTGCCTCTCCATCGCTTGTTCCGCGCTCTCGCTTGCACGCTTGGCTCAAGCGGAACGTGACAATGAGTCATGCTTTTTCGTGCGTGCAGCCGGCGTTCATCGATTCATAAGTCGTTATCACGTCAAAAAATATTGCAAATTATAACAACTGAGCCATAGTAACGAGTGGACAGCTGGTACTATATACATGTTTAGTATCGATTATTATTATTTAATAGCACGAGAAATAGCACGGTAAACAGGGTATTTGTTTCGCAGAAAAAAATGCATCCGGCGTATTACTGGTGTCGCCCCTGATGTATCCTGCCAACCGATATTTAAAGAACTCAGTTTGCTACCACTGCCATCATTGTACATCTATGAAATATGTTGTTTTCTTTATAAACATAAATCTTTATTTAAATATAATATATAAATATAATAAATATATAATAAATATAAACTGCAAGTGAATCAAACTCTCGTTTGAAAAGAAACCCTCACAAGTTTGTTTTGAAGGTAACGCCAAACTCAGCGAAATATAATAACAGTTGTTTGGCTATGTGTATACGAATTTTTTGACAAAATTTGACATGACATTTTTTTTTCCTCTATTTTGTATTACTATATCGCATATAATTGATTATTATGATTGCAATATAATACTCATATTCTATAACAGAACATGACGAGAACAAGGTGCAACTAGTTTTGTTTGGCTAAATTAAATTTAGCTATAAATATCAAACGAGTATTCAATCAAATGATCTAATTAGCAAATGAAATTGTATTCAAACATTATATAAATTAAATTTCGATCATATAATATTATAGCTGTCATTATTTAGAATACCAGATCACACACATTGATAGTAACTTATATATTATTTTAAATCAATCCAATGCAATCAAGTCTTGTGGTTTTTCCCAGGAGCGCACTGAAGTGTCCCATCTCGTACACAGCGTAGAAGTACGTACAGACATTTACAAAAGTGCTAGCTTTTAGTAAATTGCTTTGACACTTTAGTTATTTTTACTGAATGTTTTAGTTGTTGGGAATGAAAAGTAGTCTGGAAAGTCTATAAAACTCAAGTAAAACATAAAATTATAATTTAATTTTATGTTTTACTTGAGTTTTTATATTTTTATTGAATAAGGGGACATAACATTTAAGTTATTTGAGATTAATATCGCAGTGTTGGACCTGCAACTATGTTAGAAAGTGTTTAAACTAAATATAGTGTAATATATACTTTCAAGTAAAAAAGAAATATACTTGCTTAACTAAATACTAATTTATAGTGTAAAAATTCCTGCACATCCCGGCGGTACTCAAACCAGTATGTCGCGCAATAACCCGCTGGCATGACACCGTTATAACATGTAAAGAGCCTAAAAAGTTACGTTAGTTAAAAGTTAAGTTAGTTAAGCTAAAACAGGACAGGTCATCGGAATTAATTAATTGTAAAATCTATAATCTAAGAACACAAATTTGTTGTTTGTGTGTTTGTCTGTCCGCTCTTTTCCCCGCTCTTATTCTATTGTATACGCGTTACCATAGCAACGCGTTACCGGCTCAGCTAATTAAGCTAAAAATATAAGATATATGATTTGTTTATAGATAAAAATCTTGGCGTTAAAATTTTGCCAATATACATCCGTACTGCACGTCCTTTCTAACGATTATTATTAATTATATTAATGAGTATATTGCGCATGCCTCTATCCAATCTAACCTTATGCAATCTGGCGCATCGCTTGTGCCTCCGCCGCCGATAATATTATGGCAGGACTCAAATAACTCGTTTATGGTAGACATTATGCAAATAACATCAACATTATCTCACATATTATGTTTGCCGGTGTCATTGCAGCGAGCGCATTATGCCTCTAGAATTTTATTATGAGTTCTTTGACAGGCATCGCATTACTGATTAAATCATTATTAATTATTAGTTTAAGTATTGTGATATGTGATATGATGTAAAACCAAGATCACAATGTAATAGTTGCAGCAAAAAATAAAGATCAATGGTGCAAAAAAATTTGTTTTATTTGACCTGCATTTTCAATAAGGTCAAAACTATACCTACTAGGTTATTACTAGGCTAATAATTCTAACTTTTATCATTTTGTAAGGAATTTCGCAAAATATAGAACTTGCTTAAAAATCCTACATATGACTCAGTTTTTAAGGACAAATAACAAGGTAATATTGTTCTATATTTTGTATGCAATATTTTGTACCGTGTCTAAAGAACAATAACATTTTCAAAAAAGGAGGGTATTACCTGATTTTATAAAAAGGAGCAGGTTTCTCAATTTTAACGTATATATGTTTTTTTCTATGTTTGTTCGCGGATAATTTCGTCGTTTATAAACCGATTTTGGTGATTCTTTTTTTGTTGGAAAAAAGATTCAAAAGTGGTCCCATGATAAGGAAATCAGGGCTAGATGATGGCAGATCAGAGAAATCGAGGGGAACTTTAAAAAATCGTAGGGGCGACTAGTGTATTTTTCTTTTCCTTAATAAAAGGTATTTTATTTATTAATTTAAAGCACTACAATTTAATAAATGCCTGGAGTAGATCTGATGATGAAGACGAGAGACAGTCGAGGGAACTCCTCAACGATTCACGACAGCAATCTGTGTTTGAGCTTGATTAATATTTCCGTCTCA
This sequence comes from Calamotropha paludella, assembly GCA_927399485.1. Lineage (NCBI taxonomy): Eukaryota > Metazoa > Arthropoda > Insecta > Lepidoptera > Crambidae > Calamotropha > Calamotropha paludella. The sequence continues at coordinate 19,014,703 of OV656807.1, read as the reverse complement.
AGTAACCGTCATCTCCTCATTCGAGAAGCATTTTTGCTCGGTCTACCCATCACTTAAAAACGTAATAAAAAATATTTTTTAACAAAAAAAAACCGATTTATAAAAGTAGGTAAACTAAAAAGCAAAAAATAAATTTTTTTGCACAAAGTAAAACGTATTTTCATTTAAAAGTGCCAATTTAACGGTGCCAAGTAAATGATACAACAACCTTACTACAATATCAAATTACTAAGTACACACAATATTATTAAATATATCAAAGCAATTACAAAACAGTAACAGTATTAGAAAATTATATGAGTCGTTACCTACTAACTACCAAAGTATGTTTTTAAATATTATTTACCTAAGTACTGGCTTACAAACTACTAGTAAAATTGATAATATCTATACACAGTTATTGTTTTACTTGGCTCCGACTTCAAAATTATAAAATAATTATTTTACCATTTCTATTTAATTAAATCAAGAACGTATGTTATGTACTTTCTGTGTTACGTATTACTTTTGTGTTTTTAGTTTACTTTTTGAAGTCGGTTTGTTTTTGTTAAATATTATTTTATATTAGTAACTATTCGTTTGGCGATTTACAAATAATATGAGAGCATCTATTTAGTTGCTTCTCAAAAATCTTATCTAATAGAATCATAGAATTTGTAAAGTCAATACAATCAGTATTATATATCTATTACCGTCTTTTTTTGTTTTTTAATTTAACATAACATAAGACGACCTTATTACGAATGGACAAACGCTCTTATTCTATAGAAAATAGAAACCAAAATTTTTCTTTGACACTAGCACAGCCAACAAAAAGGTATATGTATACAGCGGCAATGATATAGTGTCGGCCCGTCGGGTCTCCCTCAGGCACGATAAACCCTTCCTGGCTCTTCCCGACCACTCTTCTTTATGGAAGGCCGGAATGGCCAGGTGAACAGGTAGCTTGTGAAAGTATTTTTGGAACATCTTGTCGTTGGGTGTTTTTCCTTTGTTATCAAACGTGAGATATTGAGGGAGAATTTTCTCTCGGAGTTAATGTAACGTTTTGGTGGCTTTATTGATGTTTTTATGCTGTAGAACGTAGAGCATGTTTTGTGAGGGTAACGATAACAAGTTCCTGTATATAGTTAACGGGTTATTGTTAGTTTGCAAAGTGTGCTTTTAGAGTTTTGGGAAGTTTTTAAGCTACCAATAAACAGGTTGATAATAGTGACGATAGAACACCAAAGTGTTTTAAGTTTTATATTTAAAGTATGATAATTGATGCTAAAATTATAAAAGTGAAAGTTCTTTTCGATATTCTTTTGAAGTTTATAAGTTTGTTGTGCAATAGAAAGTTTTGAAATAAATTTCTATTTAATATAGGTACCTACTTATGATAAAGTAATTGGGAAAATAGCTATTTATAAACTAAAGACCTTATGATGATTTTTAACTTATGAGATACGTAAATTAACTTTTCTTACACAAAATATCACAGCTTTTTAAGGTACCATTTGGTACATCACTAAATCCTGTAATTAATTTGTCTTTGACCGGAACAGCGTTTCACAAAACTTGAAAATTTCAAAATCTAGTAGTCAAATTATTTACCGTTGTAGATTTTCTATTCACGGTGTGACAGAATTCAGCCTTTATATCCAATGACTGAATTCTGGCACATACATTGTGTGATTGGCTTAATTAGAGGAATATCACAGTCTGCGGTCTTAATGTTGTATGTAATTGGGCTTTCCAGGTGAGGAGGGTACGATTGAATAATTATTTTTTTATTCTTAAAATTAAATAACGAATACTATACAAAAAATAAAGATGTTATACATTTATTTCTCATAGTTTTTCTTACACACTTCCCCATTGAAACTAATATCGAAAACATGCAATTTCCAAGCGATTATAGTATGTATAAATTACCATGGCAGTCGGACAACGATTAGTTGATCTAAACAACGCAACGGGGCAACGGAAAAAAGCAGACATCCATTCGTTATTTCCATTTGAGCCAGCACAGGTCTTTTATCGCATGTTACGGGGAACGGCGTTTTCATATCTACCTAGGTTTATTTGCTAATCGCGTGCCGGCTTTACCCGAATGTACGGCTATGTATACCTACTTGTTGAATTAAAACTTAGTAGAAAGTTTTATTAAACTTTTCTATTTAGGTCTTTAGTCAGTTAGTAGGTATCTTAGTGTTTTTCCGTGTCATACATAACAGTCAACAATAAAATGGACCATGATTGGTGTTTTATAATGTACCTTACATTATAAATTACGAAAATACGATGAGCCTGATGATGGTAAACAAACTTCTTCGACGAACTGTGTGTGGTGAGTTAGAAACTTACTTATAATTCGATCGTTCTTTTGTATTCTGGTGACTGGTCACCAACGGTAAAAGTTGTGATATTTTAGTTGTGGCGAATAAATTAACCAAATAGTACTTCACCGCTAGTGTCCATCTATAAAAATGACTATTTCTAACATGATGGTGCTTATAGTTTGGACTTTTCTAGAAAAGGTTTATCTTCCTAATCAGTACTAAAATTATAATGTGTAAGAAATAGTTTTTATGTTAGACAATAGAAGTCATTCGAAAGATCGATAAGATATAAGAAAGCAATTTTTAGTTGATTTAGTTCCTTACTTATTTTAACGAGTACGCGGTTTAATAATGTGTTTAATAAGTTGATTTAAGAATAATAGCTTTAAATATTAATCTAAAGTAATGTTGGAAAAATAAAGTATATTAATCAGTCGCCAGTATCACTTTTAATATCAGAAATTAATTCTACACATATTTTCTAGCTCCACTCACGAATTTTATCCTAAAAAAAAAACTTTCTGCTGACATATAATACCAAATTCAATATCTACATCTCGTTAAAATTATTTTCAAATGTATTGACTACTTTAATTTCCGCAACATTCAAGTTAAAAATCAGAAAATTCCAATTTATTGTAATCCGGAACTCGAAAATATCCAAATATCAGTTTTCCCGTAAAATGGATTCAAAAATGAATTCAAAAGAAAAATAAAATGTCATGGAAAATAAGGAAAACGTCAAGTGAATCCTTAATGCTGTTAAAATGGTTCACCCGTTTTGTGTAGAATATTCAAAATAAAATGTTATTTTTTCTTTTCATGTTAAAACTGTGAATATATTTTCTTTATTTGATTGTTTGAGTGGTGTGCAAGTTTTAAATATTATAGCCGTAAGTGACCTAATGTAAGGTATGTGGTTATAGCTCGGCCTGCTCGGCAAAACATGCGGATTTTTAATTTTTTTCTTAAGGTTTACTAGGTAGAAAAATAATCATTAGGTACCAACGATCAAATAAAAGAAACATTTGAAAACTCAATGCTTGTAATTAACAAGCTAAACTTGACGTACTTAAAATAATAACCAATGAAAATAAAACACAACCTAGATAGAAAACCTCATATACTGATACATATACTCATTTCCTTTACGTACTACCTATAATATTGAATAAGTGTTAGTACTCTCTCCGATTTTCTTATCAATCTGTACTACTCTATAAACTGAACTTGTGAATGGTAGTTTACATTATTGTATTGTATTAAGATGTAAAAAATTAATAACAAAAATGAAATCTACGAAAATGGGAGGACTTTTATGTATGATATTACCGAATTAGCACCCGATATCACTTACTTTAAAATACTAAAATACGGTTTCATGTAAAGTAAGCATAGTTATGACTTCGTTGTGGCTTTTTAATATAATCAGAAATTTAGTTGAACATATAGAAAATCAAAGAACAATCAGTACAGTAGTGCTTTCAGTCAAGATGCTATTAACGTGTGTAAACTAATTGGTTAGTGTTTCTGGCTGTGAAATCATCAGTCGCGGTCTAAAACTTGCAGAAAGTAAATTATATCTTATTCTTGATTTAGTATGTACTTATTTCAGTATTCTACCCTTTGTTTTATATGTGTGCTTTGTAAGGAATTTATAATTTGTATGTCGAATATGATAACTATGTAACTCTATAAAATAAATCTTTCAATATATATTTGCAGTAAATATATATTTCAGGGTTGATGAACTGCCGTCTTTTAGGTTTATCATCAGATTATTCTAACATTTAAAATAATGCGAATGTTTTAAATATTTTAGATATTAAACTATATTTAATAATGCTTATACGTACATAATCCTGATTTGACTTAAACTACTACTTTTAGTAGCAGTGATTTACTGGTGTCACTTTTCAGAAGCCAGATGCAAAGATAAAATGGAACGTAGAGTTGCCAAAACATGACACAGCATAGATGCAGACTCAAAGTTCCCGATAAGTCACATATATGCTATAAGTTTATACAAAAAAGTAAATAGTCTTATCATCCTTACTACTCGTAATATTATAAATGCGAAAGTAACTCTGTCTCTGTGCTACACAATCACGCCTAAACTACTGATCCGATATAAATGAAATTTGGTACTGAAAAAGTCTAGAGCCTTAGAAACGTAGGACATAGTCCATAGGACAAGGACAATGCGAAAACAGGGCTGTAGGGGGTTGAAATAGGGGACGAAAGTTTGTATGGAAATTAAGTCATTTTAAAAGCTAGAAATTTGAAATTTATTTTTTAGGATTTTGATTAGATATGCCTAATACCTAGTTACGTTGTGCTTTATTAAAAGACACTCCAATTTCATTTATTTGTATAGCTAGAATCACGCAGTAAATTTATGCCTGATTAGTGATCGCGCAAACCTAGTAACGAATTTATGAAGAATATTGCTAGCAGTCCAACAGTATCAGTTATTATAAAATCTATTTCAATCTTTAGGTTTAAGTATTTTAAAGAGGAGGATTGCTTTTAATCTTTTTATGATTTCGAATATCTAGAACGTGCAATAAAGAGACCATACCTAGAAAGCCTGCGGTCTGATTGGTTGACCGAAGACCAGTATACACTGGATGAAACATGAATTAATGATGAAAGTATACAGAACATTTGCACTGCAGTGCACTTATCTTCACTGTAATATTAACTTGTTCTTACTTGATATTTTACACCAATCCTTCTTAAAAGTTTATGTGGATTTTAGTATTGTGATATTCACTGAAAGGCAGCAAGAAAGTATTCATGCTGTGCCAGTGCCACTACTATTAAAATAAGAACTTGCTTAACTTAAAATAATCAATCATATTTTTTTAACATGAAAATAAAAACGTTTAAAACTGAAATCATAGGTTTATTATAGGAGCAAAAATATATAAAGAAGAAAAACGTATGCATGATTTTTTTATAGTTAGAATTGGTTTGTCAAAGATGTTATTGAAATTATATTAAACAATGCTGACGATGACCAAAATAATAACTTTTAGTAAGATTAATTAATATTATCTACCAACTCACTATATTTACAAACTCACTTTTTGTGTGACGCAACGAAGCATTTTCTATGCCAAAAACTCGTATCCGGAAAAGATAACTTGTACAAAGAATGTACATTTATCTAAAATTCACGCAAACTCGAGGGTGGAAGTTAGTACAGAGAAAAAGATTTATCGCTAGAGGGCACTATACCGTAATTGATATTGCAAGCCCCTCTATGCGTTTCTTTTGCAGATATCGTACTACTTAAATGTATGAGGATAGTGATTAGAAAAGTAATTTAATAGCGGATTTCTTTTGAACTGTCTAGTTTTTTGTCGTTTATTTTAGCAAGCGTTTCAAATACATTCATTCCTATTAGTTAGAGTTGTATTCCAAATTATGTTTTTTTTACCAAATGAGATAAAAGGTTATTGGTCACCAGCGGTATAATTATTCTTACTTAAATATGGTGACTATAGGTTTCCTTTGCCAATATGCATGTCGTGGCAGCTTGTAATAAAACAGCACTCATGCATGTATCAAAATTCGCAATGCTTTTATCGTTGTATATGTTGTATGTTTTGTTCGTTGTCCTCAATAAATACAAAAAATATAGCAAAAACTAGCTATTATATTATTAAATAATATATATTATAATATATCTAACTATAGATATTATATTTAGCAATGATTTTTTTATTGAAATCAAGCAAAATGAAAAAAAGTAATCAAAATTCTGTTGAGTAGTTTCGGAGTTCATCGCGGTCAAACACTGAGACAGGGGATTTTTGTATATATTATAGGTATATATTTATGCAATATTTAACTAAACAACAACGAAAGTATATAATTATTGTTACTTACTAGCGGCCCGTTCCAGCTTCGCACGGGTTTACAAAATTCTTTAATTTTTTTTTCTATTATTAAATATTTTTCCGTTAGCGCCATCTAGCGTCCGGTAAACGAACTACTTGCAGTTAACTCGTTGCTATGGTAACGTGATTGATACAATGGAAAAAGAGCGGGAAAAAGAGCGGACAGACAAACACATAAACTACTGTGATCTTAGATTATAGATTATCAACATAAAGGTCAAACATTTAAATATCAAAAGAAAGATATGAAACAGAATAAGCAAGTAGTGTCAAGAGAAATTAACATTACAAGTTAGAATAATCGATACAATACTATTATTCAATATAAACTGATTACACTGTTATCTTCGTCATTTTAATGTCAATTAACATATTGTTCTATTGAAATGTAAATGAAACGAAAACATAAGGGGGATCTATTATTTGAATATTAAGTTATTGGCATGAAACAAATCAAGACTTTGACGAAGATAAATATCACGCATCTTTGCATGTTAAGTATGTTTATAAATATGTTATATCTCAGGACCTTTAGTTAATGCTTAAATAAGAGAAATGTGTTTAATTTTCCAAGTAATAAACTTTTGATTAAATGAAAATAGCTTTCTTCATAAATATTATAAATTTAAATCTATAATCTAAGATCACTGTGGTTTGTGTGTTTGTCTGTCCGCTCTTTTTACCGCTCTTTTTTCATTGTATCAATAACGTTACCATAGCAACGCGTTAACCGAAGTAGTTCGTCTATCGGAAGCTAACGGAAAAATTTTTTATAATAGAAAAAAATTAAAGAATTTTGTCCACTCGTGCGAAGCCGGGACGGGCCGCTAGTACTTTTAATTATATTACTGCATCAATTAAGATAACTTTAAAAATAATTTATAGAGTAGTTACACTTGTATTTACACAAATTGAAAGGGTTTTCTGATGTAGGTCATTACTAAAAAATAGGGTTCATCTTTAATGTCAAAGCAAGTAGATAGTATTGATTAAAATCTCCAAAGCGGATAAGAGCCTCGGTTTGGCGTAATTTGTTAGTGAATGTAAGTGCGGTGGTGTAAGCTTCAGGTGTTTAAATAAATCGAAGCCAATTCGTTGAGCTGCTGTTGGATATATTATTATAAAAGAGTTATTCCTCAATATTCTAAACATTTAATATTTTATTTAGTGATCGATCATACTAAATTGATATTTAGCTATCGATTTATGGTTAGTTTTAGTGTTGAACAGCATCTGCCAGCACTCTATCAGTTCATCAATATGGTTGGTAAATCAATGACACCTTTGGTTCCTAAATTTGAATCATTTTACAATTATATAATTAATGTAATTTTATTTAATTTTTTTTTTAATTTTCATGTAATTATATAATTATTTTACCGACAATGAAAAATATTTTAGATAACTCACACCCAATTATACTAGGTCTGCTATGCTGCTGCTGTTTGCAAATACTGAGCGAAGCACTACCTTACCTAACCTCACCTAATATTCATCAATGTAGTCTCAGCCGTTTGGCTGTGATCAGCTTTTGAATTTTTCTTTCGGTGATTATTCCTCCATGGTAAAGTCTATATTTTTTTTACATAGCCTATGTCCGTCAGGTTATAATCATGTATATTCATGCCAAAATTCGTTCGAATCGGTTGAACAGTTAAGTAGCAGAAGGGAGACAAGCGAAATTTGTGAGTTGCCTAAAAGAGAGCTTCGCTCAATAAGGTCCAAAGTATGTAGAGGTACTATGGATACTAAATAATGAAAAGAGTACACAAACAAGTTTATAACCAACCCTGGACTGGGAAAACATGCTAAATATCGTCAAACAACCATATGTTTCTACCAAAATTCGAACCAACTGCACCAAACGGTGCAAACGGTGCAGTAGTTACCATTCGTTACCATTGCTACAACCGATCGTTAAAGACCTTGCTTGTCTGTCTGCTGTTGTTTGGTTGATGCTGGATTACATAAGGTATGGTAAAATGGAAACCATTTGGATGGATTAACAGGCCAATATTATACGGCAAATTTTTAATATATCCCCTTAGATTTAGTGTGGCCGGTAGTATAATCTTGTCCTTTTGTTTTCCCATTGTAGAATAGAAACTATTAATTTGAGTATCAAATTAATACCCTATTGCTTACCATAAATACTATATGCACAGCAAATAAATTATTTAATGTACAATTAGTAATTTGCGGGTTAAGTAGAAGTACTAGTTTAGTATGATGTGCAATGAAAAAATCTTCATAATATAAATAAATAATAGTATAAAAATTGTTTTTAAATATAGCTCTCTAACTACTCTATTAAGAGGAGAATTATGAAACAAAAAATCTTCATGTTCGTTCTATTCTGAGCTAAAATACGCCAATACAGATTAGGTGTTTGCTTTCATAACAGAGCTGGTTGGATGAAAGCTCATTTGTTTAAAATGCGGACTGAAACACCTAATTACGATGCAAATTGATCGTCCAGATATCCACAATAAAATGGTTCTCGTCAATATTCGCTGGTTGTTAAGTGTTCCTATATTAATTTTGGATAAATCGGTTTTCCATTGTTGTGATGCATTGGGAGTTATTAACAGGTCTCGGTAATATGTTAATGATTTATGCAAATGTATTAGAATTGAAATCGTATAAACATTTATCAATTACCTTAAATGTCAGTGATAAGATCGCACATAATACGTGAGAAAGTTTCAAGAAACTGAAAAGTCAACGACATTAACACCAGATGCCCCGTCAAAGTGAAGATACTAGCGATTAAAATTTTCCTTGCGCTTCTCGACTTCTTTATTTTAATATGAAACAACCAAACTGTAGACTGACGCTTTGTTTTATCTATTTGTCATCTGCCACAATATCGCGAGTATAACGTGTAATTGCGCTGAAGCGAGCTGACTACAAATGTATATACATAACCATAATCCATTCCACACGGGACTGCTTCTGAGCTTCGGTGATGTTTCGGCATCCAGTGCGAAACTATTCTTCTCAAGTAAATTTACTCGTAAAGAATCTAGTGAACGTTTCCCGATCTAATCCGCAATTTATACTGAATCTCTTCGTTTATTGAATTAAATGTTTCACCGCAAGCACTTATTTTTCGGTAACAACGTCGAAAGACGACCACTCCTGTCTTCATCCCTCAAAGTTAGACGGCAGTGCTTGAATTCGCTATGCTGATGGTAGATGGTTGCTTTTGAAGAGACTTCATTCATGAATGCTATTTGAAGTTGATCAAACGATTCTTTCGTTTTATGAAATCATCGCACGCAAATTTTCCCGACGCAGATCTATAACTCAATGAGACATGATAATTTCATTTATCTATCGAAAATAAATGGAAGAAAAATTCGACATTCGAACGATGGTTTTTAACTGGTTTTTTTTTTAATAATTGGCTGGCTGGCTCATAACAATTAATGATTAATATATATATAAATAAATATATATATATATATATATATATATATATATATATATATATATATATATTTATTTATTTATATATATATTAATCATTTCAGTGAGTTTTTGCACTGAACCCATGTGATGGGTTATGATCCATTCTTTCTTTGGCGTGTTCATCTAAAGTGAAGAACCCACCAACGACCCCACTGTAGTGTAGTCCCTACAGTGGGGCTGTTAATGGGGCTTTTGATGTACTTGAAGTTAGTTTGCCATACATTTTCTTGTTTTCGATATAGACAAAATATAGCTAAATCGATAGATGAGAACTGTCAATGTCAAGAACTTAAAAACATACTTTGCAAAATGTTGTAAACATATGATATTACCATTCCAATTCCAACATGTTGAGCAATTACTGTAATAGTGTTATTATTATCAAAATAATACTGTTTACATTTAAATGTGTATTTAAGCAGACTAAAATAAAAATTAGTTCGTCTTTTGTTCCCCAAATGCCTAAAATAGCTCAAATGCAGCTGAGACAAACGAAACTTATCGTTGTGCAGAGAGGATTAAATTGAATTGAGTGAATACAGCCTTTATTGTCAGTCTGTTTAATTCAGTTTGTTAACATTACTGGATAACATAACTAGCAGGCTGACGCCCGTTAAACTGTGGCTTTGTTGCGTTGCATAGTTTCCAAGAGTCTATTGTTCTTTATGGAGTTGAATGTTGTTTGAAAGACGTGTAACTAAAAGCACATCATAAACAATTTCTTACGATTAAACAACAATCGGATTTAAATAAACTTAGTATTCATTAATATTAAACAATGTGTTGTATAATTTAATTTTTTCCTTCTTCAGATATTTTCTAAATTTAATAAGAATTCTTTTGGATGTATAGCTGAATCGAAAGATAAGAGTCGCCATAAAAATAAAATATTAAAAAAAAAACTTTTTCTTACTAGCTGACCCAGCCACGCGTTGCTATGGTAACGTTAATTGATTATAAAAACTGTTATTCTTAGGCTTATGGTGACTATGGTAACTATATATGGTTACAAACACACAAAGTATTATTATTATATAATGTACCGATTTTATTAAACACTTTTTATTAAACAAAATAATATATGTATAATAATATGGAGGAAATAAACAATAACAAATATGACATATTTTTTACAATTTCTCCAATGTAACATCCTCCTGGTAATCAAAGTTTTTTTTGTATATACTTGTCAAAAATAACAAGAAGTAAAACAGGAATTCAAAAGTAATTATAACCACTGATAATAGCATATAATTTAAAAAACAATTTGTCATTTATCACCATTTTATTCTTTACCTTTATGATAGTTAGCGATAAAGATTCCTACCGTTACGTCTTAAATAAACTGATAAATAATGTGCGTGTACGTAAATATATTTAAGAATGCTATTTCTAAAAATTTGGAAATCAGTGATTGTTGAACAAGAGAAAAACCAAGTTTGATTTCAGCGCTGCGAGCTGGGCTTTACGTAGAAACTACTTGATCGGAGCAAAGCCGGATGTCAACATTTGCTCGTAAGATTCCGCTGGACCAAAAGGAAATGACATGCAGTGCTTTTTTCTACGCTGTTCTTTTGCCTTTGAAAGCTTAGTAGGTAATGAAAGAAAAAAGCGGAGTTAAGCCTTCGTGAATTAAAAAAGGTTTACTACAGCAAATATGAAATCTATAACCTACGATCACAGTGGTTTGTATGTTTGTCTGTCCGCTCTTTTTCCAGATCTTTTTTCATTGTATCAATAACGTCACCATAGCAACGCTTTATTTAACCACAAGTAGTTCGTCTACCGGACGCTAGATGGCGCTAACGGAAAAATATTTAATTTAAGAAAACATTTAAAGAATTTTGTCCACCCGTGCGGAGCCGGAACGGGGCACTAGTCTATAATCTAAGAACACAAAATTGTTGTTTGTGTGTTTGTCTGTCTGCTCTTTTTCCCGCTCTTTTTCCATTGTATCAATTAACGTTCTTTAGCAATGCGTTACAATAGCAACGCGTTACCGGGTCAGCTAGTTTTAACTAAGATATCTATTTAAGACTATGCTCTTTGAGCTAGAGTTAAGAAGTTATTTACAAATTTTGAATAGGTAGGCACATATTTTCATTTTATTTAAGTTTCTATTCACAAAAATATATGGAATCACGCCTTTTTCACGTTGTACTAGGCAGAGATCACAATTTCTACTTTCTACGATTCTAACATACATCACTCGCTTCTTCAGACCTTTCATATAAGCTTGTCAGTTAAAGGCGCTTTAGACCTAGCCTTTTTTCAGGATATCCCCTATTTGGTTCTTGAAAGTCCGCTTTTTACTTTATCGATTTGCCCATGCACATCCTCCCCATAAACTTATATAATAAATAAATTATTTCTACATAAAGCGATTTATAAAAATTAGCTAAGTGTAACTCTAGTGCATTTATGTAAAGGATCTTCTTTGTGATGTATGAAAATAATCATGTTAGTAGATTATATAATTGATTGATGATACTTTGAAATGCAATTTTTATATAAATGCAAGTTATTTCCTATTTATTGTGATTGTTAAATTCATAAAAAGATATTTTAATTTTGAAAGAACATATAAGTTTTCTAAAAATCTTTATCCGGCACCGGCAAAAATATGCATAGCTTATTCTGCGTTCCTCTTAGTTCAATGCAAATTCAAAGAATTTTCAGTGAGCTTTTGGGATTGTCCAGAATGATTTCATTTCATAGCTTAATTCTAACATTCCGTTCAAATACTGGTTTGCCTTTGGAAATATGAAATAAATCAAAATCTGTATACTCACTGTATGCACAGGGGCCTCAAAATAAAAATTCATTGTATTGTATACGAGAGCGTTATAATGTATTTTGGCATTTTAACATCTTGTTTATAAAACCAATTAATATTCGTTATATATCACTAGATGCTGCTTAATTTATGTTAATCTACCTATAACCTCTTTTTATCTTCCTATAACTAGACTCTGGAATAATATTAATTTTAAAAATAAATTCACACAATCACTCCACCGCCATCATAATATCTAAATAAGTGTGAGTGTTAGCTCCGACGCACGACTGGCAAACTAGTCTTTGAATGGAATGGTAGAATCCAGCTATGAAATGAAATCATACTGGACAATCTTAATGCACTCGTTAAGAACGAGTGTCTTTGAACAGGCGCACAAAAATCGCATAGGTTGCACACAAAAAACCTAACGCTGTCATTCGAGCACAAAATTTTACTCTTCATATGTTTTTCATACCTTATATGAAAATCAAACTGCAAAAAGTATTTATAGCGTGCTTTTTTGCAAATGTGAAATTGATAAAAGACTACAATTATACAGCTACAAGGTAATGATATATTCTTTTAAATATAAAAACGAGCAAAGTGTTTTAGTATATAAAAGCATGAATAAAAAGTCTGTTAACATTTTATCCATTAAGACTTAACGTTAAAAAGTAACGCACAAAAACTTTTTACAAAAACAAACAAATCTTCGGCTAAAATGCTGCGGCTATTCTATTTAGCTATTCTAGTGATATACATTTTTACAGATCCATATAGAAAGAGAATGTGTGAGTGCGCGTCACCGCCCGCTGAGGGGCGCAGAATCACGACTGCAAACATTGACTTTAGACTTTACTCTTTTACTCACTTAGGCTAACTCCCGCTGCAAATCACTCCACTAGAAGCGACTGGGATTTCTCAAATGACGTAAAAGCGACAAATGAAGCTGTTCCAACATTTTTTATTTAAAAATCTCAATTCTTACCTGGGAGCTTTCCGCTTGAAAAAAACGTACAACACTGGTTGAATAGACAAAAAGCTGTGTTGTATTTGAAGTATTTCTGAACGAAAATGGCTAACGATCCAGTGATTCTTAGTTTGGAGAAAACCGATATTGGCAATCGCCCGGTGGAGGAATGAAAAATACTTCGTCTAACACAGTGCTGATGAGAATCTTCTGTGAATGTGTTTTGTTGGGTTTTCCATAACGAATCACTCCCAGACAGATAGATTACACAGGTCTGCAATGAAAAAACTGCATGGGTTTTTTATACATTTTCTTATAGATTTTGACGTCCCAAAACCGAAAAAAATATTAAAAAAATTCCATCACAGCAATTTTTTTTACAATACTAATTTTTATATTTTTATTTTGTGTAAATTCTTGTTTAGTTTAATTTTTTTTTAAGCTTCAAATTTAATTAAAATTAGGATTACTTACCTTAATAGTATAATTATCTAGGAATAAAGACAAAATAATATGGACGTAAACAATTGCAAGCAAGTGCAAACGTGCAGTAGCATTATTCTAACAGACTAAGTCCCAAATTCAGATCAATCGAGTCTTATTCTAAGTAATCAATCGAGTAATTTTCTACAAAACTCCTGCTCTTTCTTCTATGCTTTGTTTGTAGTTCCAATCTACTATTACTGACTATAGGAAGATTGTTACCGATTTTGCATTTTGTAAGTAATCCTTTAATCTGTTGAATTGTTTTACAGTAGTATGCTGTTACCTATTTAGAGAAATTTGTTAATTAAAAGGCAAAATAAGTAAAAATTTAAATAACTTTATTAGAATGCAAAATTTTTTGACGTGATAACGTCTTATAAATCAATGAACGCCGGCTACACGCACGAATAAGCATGACTCATTATCACGTTCTGTCATTGTCACGTTCCACCTGAGCCGACCGAGCAAGTGAGAGCACGGAACAAGCAATAGAGAGGCATGATTGGACTAAAGACTAATATTGCTATGACATACAGATAATAAAAGACAAGTTTCTAGAAATCAACATAATTTTAATAAATATCGAAAATCAAAATATAAATTGTTAATTATATTAAAATTCAACTAACAAAAATAATTTGGTTGTATCGTAATTTTCTAAATATATTTTCTTTCTTTTAAAACATTCTGTAAATGAATGAATTAATTTGTTTACAGACGATAAAGTTCCTCCAATTGGTGAAAAAATTAAAATTCAACTAACAAAAATAATTTGGTTGTATCGTAATTTTCTAAATATATTTTCTTTCTTTTAAAACATTCTGTAAATGAATTAATTTATTTGTTTACAGACGATAAAGTTCCTCCAATTGGTGAAAAAATTCGCTATGCAGTGGGTAGGATCTATAAAGCTATCAAGTAATTTTGTGGCGAGCAAACGAGCTATCTCATGGGCACACTTTTGTTTAAAGATACTAAATAAACATAATTTTCATTAAATTTGCTTATGGGGCACTGTCTATCGAATATTTTAGGTCAAGTTCTCTCAGCAAGTTTGACAAGGTACTCGTATCACGTTAAAAGAGGTAAAAAAGCACTATTAAACAGAAATTTATTTCGCAGAATCCGCATAATAGAAAATCGGCATTCAAAGTTCAGAGTCAGTGATCCGCAGTGCACCTCACCTAAGTTTGAGAAACGGCGCTCATTTAATCTTTTCAGACGTTCTCAAATATCCACTCATTAACTTGTGTACCCACTTCAGACATCGACGATTTGTTACTTCAAATCGTGCCGATAGAATGAGCGAGAGCCGAGATTTGAACGAAAGAGGTGCCTATTTACACCGTCGTTACTCACCCTACGGCGTTTCATTCTGGGCTTAGTGTGCACTCATAAAACGTTCACTCAACTCGGAACCGCGGTTAATTAATCAACTCTTTTTACTTGTGAATGATGATCTGAATCAAAGGAGTTATAGCTTGATATATTATCATCATAAAATTCATGGAAATGAATACACAATATCTCATCAATCGCAATAATGAAAATATATAATATAAAAAATATCTCATTTTTATATTAGAAATAATGGTTGCTAGAATGTGATAACGATCCTATTGGTTGAATTGTCTCTCGAAATAGTCACGTCTCGCTGCTACGATTTACGTAGTGCTACGACAGCGCATAAATTGCTTGCTACGTTATTCTGTAGTTAGCTAAATGTAGTTTAAGAGAAAATTATCTTTGTGCTGCAGTAACAATAACTCGCTTTCATTTTGATAATGGAAAGAGTTCTGTTATATGAGTTTGCCAACCTAGTTATTTTCAAAAGTTTCCGTAGTTGAAATCTAAGAAATCCGATATAAGTGTGCGCTCGTCATATTGATTCAACTCGGTGAGTGTTTTCGGTGTTAAGATAAGGAGAAACGTGACTCTAGCCGATGCTTTCGGACCAACTGTGTGGGCCTTTGTACTTTATGCTTAGAGACCCTGTAAACGTTGTACCCCAAGGGAGTACTCCGCCACCGTTTGACTTACGGTTACATTGTGCTAGTTTGTACGAATTTGTTCCAACGATGGGGGTCGATACCGGCTTTCGATTTATATTGCATTGGTTCACGTAAGTCTACAAATGGAATGTCAAACACAGTACGAGTTTTAGAGATTGCTTGATGTACTATTCACGATCTGAGCTGTTTGACAATATGATATTTCATATATAACAATGTTGTGCTTTTGGCATTTGGAACAAGCAATAGCGAGTTAATGTTCAAAATTAAATTAAACGAGAATGCTAGATTGTAATGTTTATTTAGCTTTGTTAATAATTATGTTGCCATTTACGATGATAATACCAATGACGTGACATTCTGATGAATTTCATCATATGTAAATTGAAAGCGATTTTGTTTTAATATAATTCTTATAATATAAAAATAAAATAAAAAAAAATAAAAAAAAATCTTTTCTACTTGATGTTCTAAAAAAATATAAGATGTAGTGACGATGTAAGGAGTCATAAAATGAACATTGATATTTATTTTTTCCAAAATTATCATCTACAATTTATAATAGAAGCAATACACCAGGAGGCTTTAATCCTGCAGTGGACATCATTCTACTGAAATGATGATAATGATGAATGGTCTGTGTTGGATGGTGTCCTCATACGCTACTGAACGCTGAGCCATTGAGCTCAGTTTTGGAGTATCAGCTTTTTATTTTTTCCAGTCTTGACTCTAAAGTCAAGAAATCATATTACTAAGCGATGGAGCTTCAAATTATTTATCGAAGCTTTCTTCGACGATTGAACGTTTCACCGAATTATTATTATTCATACCACAAGATCCTTAATGTTGTAATTTAACCTAACCGTACTAACCAAACCTAACCTTAGTGAAAAATAATATATAATTACTGCGTGAAGCGGTTGCGAAAACACAGTTCTGTGCTCTTATGAAAAATTCCGAGCCGGCTATTTTAAGTAGTAATCCTTTATTTTTTTTCAGCCTAGAGTTGCTCAATATTGAGTGTAGACTTCCAAGCTTACACGTAATTTTTTCGGGCTGTGTTGAGCTATCTACAATCAGTTACTTCGGTTCAGAAAGACTGATGTGAATTATCGCTCTTTTCAATGTAGAAATATTATAATGATGGATTTTGAAAGCTTGTAAACTCAATCATTACAAATCACGCTTAGTTTGGTGTGATTTGAAAAGATTATATTTCTTTTAACGATATACTAAATATTGCATAAAGCGTAAAACCAAATTAACATCTATTTTAAATTTGATTGAATTTGCCTAAGTCCCGCCGCTGCGCCGTTGACAGTCCGGCGACTGCGCGACAAGTTATCGATATCAGCCAATCTTCTTTGCCCAAATCGAATGAACACAAAATTAGCATTTTATCTGGAGTTATTAGTATCCCCGTAAATGCCATCGGGGAGGCCCCGTCCGGGATCGCTGATTGAATCGCTCCGATTATGACGTTAATCTGTTCAATGCAAATTGGACGGGCTAGTCATTTACATCCCTTTATCGGAATTCGTCTATAAAATATTCAAATGTTTATTGTTTTGTCAAACAGATGGTACCGATGTTAGCTGGTAGATGAATATTTGATCGCGGATTTTGGCGTCTTGATCTAACGATCCCTGTCGCACCCCTTCCAAAAGTTTTCGAACAAGATCATAATCTAGAAAGAAAGTAAACCTGTATTTTTCCGTAAAGAGGAAGAGATTTGTTCTTTCAGTTATGGTTACACTGATATTTTAATATTTATAGGCGGTTTATAAGTAGAACCTTTTAAGTAGCTTGGAAACTGTTTTGTTGTTGTTGAGAATTTCGTTTATTTATGTTTATTATACTAGACAAAATTATTTTAAATGTTTTAATATTTTATAGT
Source organism: Calamotropha paludella (assembly GCA_927399485.1). NCBI lineage: Eukaryota > Metazoa > Arthropoda > Insecta > Lepidoptera > Crambidae > Calamotropha > Calamotropha paludella. The sequence continues at coordinate 18,996,853 of OV656807.1, read as the reverse complement.
CTTATTAGAATGAAGACCGTATTTTTCTAATATGTCTAATAAACAAATGAGAGTGGTATTTAATAATTGACAGGTTAAACTGAGTTGATAAGAAAATATATTATAAATATATTGTTATTCCGTAGCCAGCACAACTTTAAAAATAAAAGATGTGTGAAATTCACACCAAATAAATAACCACACGTATTTGGTTTGAATTAATACATTCTGTTAAACCACGTCAAATACATTTGCTTATGAATACTTGTTTATTGTGAAAAGTAACAAATTGTAATTAAAATTTCAGAAGTGTAATTTATGAAAATATATAAAATTAAAACCTGACATTCCAACATATGTCCTATTCAATTTATTGGCTATTTACCGTACTAAATAACTCAAACACTTATGTCATAGAAATTTTAAACAGCGACGGTATCCCGATCAACATTTTTTATGAGTGTGCTTTTAGTGTCTGTGCAGATGATCGTGAAATGAGTGGTATTGAAAGCTCCTTTAATTATGGAAATACAGTTTTATCATTATGAGAATGGGCCATAGCCAACCACGCGGGCCCTGTGCGGTTAAGTGGCTGCTAATGATTGCAGATGCAGCTGGAACGGCTTATTGTGTCTTCCAAAGTACGGCGAAGCTCGAGATAATAAATTAATGTTCACTGATCAGATGATTGCAGTTCTTCCATAATATTAGGTCGAAAGCACGTAACATTATATCTTTTTAAGTGCGTGTTTATATGCTTCGACCAACTGGGCGAATTGAACTGTAAAGAACTTCAGTGATGGTCAGAGCAACTTTGTGTTGTTTTCATGACTACCACGATATAGCTATACCAATTAGCTTTATTTATTTTTATTTATTATTTATATATATATATATATATATATATATATATATTTATATATTCTTCTCTCGTTTATAAAATACTACACAGTTATTATAAAAGTTTGTTTTATACATTGATCCAGCTGAGGCGGGAGTTGAAACCGGAGTCTCACATATAACGACACTTGAAACTAGTGCTACTCCTTTCTAGATGGTAATAAAACAACTATTCTTATGTAGCCAGTATGGAAATTAATATTGTTAATGAGGTGGAAAAACTGAAACAAAAAAAAAATGGATTTACGTCGCGATTATTTGTACTTTATGTTTAAACCTGACGTTTTGACTTCTTCACAAGAGCTTCTTAAAGGGAGCCGAAACGTCAGCATTAAATATAGGAAACAAGAATAAACTCGTCGTAAATCCGGTTAAAGTGGGTAAATTTAAATGTGCGATAGGCGCGGAAGTGTACGAAGAACTAAATAAGCAAGGATACGATCTTAAAGTCACATCGTTTGCAGCCCTGAAGAAAGCAGAGCTTTGTATTATCGGGTTGGAAACGACTGTATATACCTATACCCATTATAAACGCCACTGTCTCTGATTGTCCGCCTTTTACGGATAATATGCTACGAGAATAAGAATTTTGTTAACTATTGCAAGGTTAACTGCGATATTCATCATAATTTCATAGATTTTTACTGTTATTATTATTATTTAATTTTCTACGCCGTAACATATTCCTACCTAACATAATTGGCAAAATAAATCTCTCTAAAACTCTCTAGAATATTGAAACCATCTCAATTAAGAGGATCCATTAATAAACAACACATTGTAGTTAAACGACAGTTATTCGCTACATTTAATTTAACTTTGAATTTCAAAGTGATGGCGGTACTGTCACTCATTTGAGTTAATTATACTAACATTGTTCGTCTACAGTGTTTACCGTTTCTTTTGTAATTGGAATCACGAACCTTATCGTGAAATCTCCACATTCATTCAAATTGGAAAAGGCATCGACAACAACACAAATGAAGCAATGTTGCCATACTTTCACAATAAACACTTTTACGGAGTTTTCCAAACGCGACGTTTAGTGCAGTTCTTTGAACTTTTCTCTGGTAAAAAGCTAGCGCAGAATTATAACTCTAGATTAATGTTGGCCGACTGAAACTGCTGTAAGAAGTTCCAAAGTACCTAGCCATTTTGTATTATTTTTAAAAAGTCAGTAGTCGTTCGGAATTCATTAGCATCGGCACGAAGCAAAGTCTACACACGAGCCCGATCGGTAGTCGAATCTTTTTTGCCGCCTATTTTGAGGGAAAAACTTTTTTCCCAAGATACATAATTCTGCGCTAAGATTATGTTCCCTTTTATGGCAAAGAAGTCGACGAAGTTTTGAAATTACGAAGTTAATTACTCACTCAGTTTCCCTGACTCTGAATTGGCTGATTTTTTGCGATATATTTTTGATATATCGAGCTGTATTCTAATTATATATATAAGAAATTAAATTTTATGTGGATATTGGTTTTAATGACTACCTTTGTGGCACAAATAATGAGGTATCGGTATATTCGGGACCTTTTCATTTACTTGTAACCTATAATCAATAATTTTATATTTATTGTAATTGTAAGTAGTTGAAAACCAAAACACATACATCTAAGTACATCCGCAAAAACAATGATTCAAAAATTACCAGAAACATAAATACCGCTTTGCCTTACCAAATCCACGAAGAAAAGACCAAAAACAATCAAATAAATGTATCTAAAAGCAAATATCAATTTTCATAAGTCGAACGATTGCTCTTTCCGTGATTAAGAAGGCGGAGGAGATAATATAGAAGTCAAACACAATTTTGCATAATGTCCTTGTGCGGAACTCCGCCGGAGAGTGAAATCGGTCCTCATTAGGCAAATCGGCCGGCGTCAGCTCATCCTATTAGTACAGTCAATGTTTGGCTATCCAATCATCGCAATATCAGACCGATGGACGATAAATCTTTCGCATTGTTCGAAAATTCTCTTGAAGATTGAAGCTAATTGAAATGAGATTTAAAACAATTTTGTGGAGTTAACGTGGTTGTTGTTAATTAAAGTGATGCGAAACAGATAAAAGGAAAAGAGAAAGCACTTAGTGTTACTAATTTAAAGGTAGTTTTATCGAATTAGAGACTTTAGTAGATACAAGAAACATCACGAATTCAAAAGCTAAATAATAAATTATGACACATTTTGGTTGTTAAATGTTCTACAATTTTTTCAGATTACCTGAAGTAATTTGTTTTTTTTTTTTGATATTCGTGTTTGTTGGAATGCGATTTAAAGATAAAATACTCTCGGAAAATTAAATTTTGGAAAGATCTGAATGTTTTTTTTCCTTAGAAATATATATAGTATAAAAATCATAAGTCATTATTCAAAAGATGACGAAAGTTAATAAAGGAAAAAACACAATGACGAAGGAAAATCAGAAAATTCTGGCTCTCTACAAATACACAATCGATCAAATTTGACGATAAGAACAACATTTGAATCTTGTTTGTTTGGTTTGTTATGCTTCCAGGATGGAGGAAACTCAATTGAATGTTTTCAATATAGTAAATGAATCTTGAAGACGCGGAGACAAATCAATTTTAGGCAAATTAATTTCGCTTATATTTTTACTAGATAAAATTATCACAAAGAATAAATTGTTGCCTCCTACTAACATTGAAAACACATTTCTAATAACTTTTGATAAGACCCCAAAAAAATTTATGTCAAACCATATAATGTCCATTTGTATTGACTGCTTAAAGATTATTCCAATAAAATGAATTTAATATGACTCGATTACATAGCCATTACATCTTAGTCGTTTAGTTGAAGGGAAAAAAATGATTTATTAAAGTTACCAAACTTGTTTACAAGAAAAAAAACTGAGAGGCGCCGATATCAATAAATTATATTCATGACCCCTATTCCATTCTTGGATAACCGAATGCCTCTATGATATCATCGTAACGAATTCTTAATTATATAAAACAGTCCAAATAAAATTTTATGAGCAGCGCTGAATTAGTAAAAGAGCAGAAATTTCGGTGAAACGGCATTTTTCGGAACTTTATGAAAATGTTCCCCTGGATTTATGAATAAAACCTTTCAGGAACGCCAAGCTGCGTAATATAGGGTATGTGCAACGCAACCTATGAAAATTAGACCGTTATCATTTCATGCTTGTCGTTGAGATCACCAGACCAGCTATATGAGCCAATACGCCGACCGAAAAGAAAAATAATGTATATGTATGACAGTTGACCTTCATAACCTATATTGTTGTTTTCCGCATGGAATCGTTTGGGGCTTCCTTGTTTCGTATTCAGATAGAGTATTTTCTTTTTTTCTTAAATTATTTGCTTTGTAAGCTCCGGCTGAATGAGAATATAGGGGCCTAACTCGGCTTTGGTTAAATTGGCACAGAGATGGTTGATGTGTAAAATTCTGTTAAAATAAGGAAAACACTGCATCATTGCATATTTCTTTTATTTCATATTTACTCTATTTTAAACAGGCAATTTTAATATTTAAACACTAAAGATATCTTAACAATGCAATTAATTAGTCACTGTTAGGTGTGTTAAGTTTTCTGAACGCTCTGATAAACACGAGACTACAAATATTGTAAGAAAAATGTATTCTATATAAAAAAAAGTGTCTTTTTCAGTTACCGCGTTATTTCACTATATTTTAGTTAAAATAATTGTAATATTACCATTGAAAAGCATAAAAATTATTGTCTGGAAATCCAACCATTCCTGATTTTCGAACATTTCGGGCTCTCCGTGCCGACGGTGTCAGAATGAGTGAGTATTCAATGACGTCATACGTCCATCAGCTGCAATACGTGACGTTGTGCAGCTGTGGAAACCCTTTGTCTAAGCGAAGGCTTTTGTTAGATATTCCAGTTAATATCACGTGACTACGATATCTTCAACATACTCTGTTCTGAACTTTCTAAGTCGGTGTTTTGAAAGATGTTGAATACTTGTTGTTAAATATGAACTGTAAGGGACTAATAATACAGATCAATATGAAACTTCTATTAGCTGTACTGAGTAACTTAATAAACATAAAAATCTTTAAATAAGTTGTACGAAAGATCTCTTTAGCGCGATAAAAAAACACGTAATGCCATCGACGTAAGTATTGCAACGACTTAGTACTAAACGTGACGTGAAGCTCTGTCAAGGACTTGAACACTTGTTGAGGGATTTTATCATAAACATCAGAAAAATCCCTATTGGTAGGTCCTATTTGCAATATTATTAAATAATCATACTGTTTGGAGCTTTTCAAAAATGACTAGAATATGCAGGTTACTGTTATAATATTATTATATTCTATAGTGTTTTTTTATTATTTGTCGTTACCTAAGCTTATTATCAAGCTGCTATCATTCTATCTGTATTTATAAGACTGGAGATCGGTATTTCTAAAATAGGTCTGCAGAAAACTTGATAAGGAATGAAAAGTAAAATTGAGTTTAAGCGACGACAGAGTGAAGCGTGGAAAGAATGCGAAATTAGAGCCACCCAAAATAAGGAAACGTTTAAACGGAAGACGTATGGAAACCCTGCAATTATTACCAAGTGGTGACAGAGTAAAGAATTTTTCGAAAGAACTAAGAAGATTTTTTTACTTCATATTCCTGGCGCTGGTAAATTTATGACGTAGTTAACAATGTAGACAAAAATTATACATTCACAAATATACAGACAGGCAATGAGTCGTAGTTTGATAATATTATATATATATATATATATATATATATATATATATATATATATATATATATATATTATATTATATTATCAAACTGAATGTATAATTTTTGTCTACATTGTTAACTACGTCATAAATTTACCAGCGCCAGGAATATGAAGTAAAAAAATCTTCTATATATATATATATATATATATATATATATATATATATATATATATAATAAGTTTATAAACTAATGCAAGGCGAATTATGTTGATATTATTAAATTGTAAATTGTATTAAAGTATATACTTCTACTTTAAAATATGATATAAATTAACAGGCATGTTTTTATTTTAAAAGGAATATTAACAGTTGCATAAACAGATCTACACTAATATTATAAAGAGGAAAGATTTATATTTTTGTATGTTTGCAATGAATAAAGTCAAAAACTACTAAGCTGATTTCATAAATTCTTTCACCATTGGAAAGCTACATTCACATTGAGTAACATAGACTATATTTAATGCTAGAAAACATTTAAAGAATTTTGTCCACCCGTGCGAAGCCGGGACGGGCCGCTAGTTTTTAATATCCTCGTTAACCCCACATGGTAAGCAAGATGATTGTATACGAGTGGGCGACATATCACGAGCATAATAAGTCGGCAAGAATCAAACTCAGTCCGCTTGGTTCAAAGGTGGCATCTGATGGTCTACGGCCGTCTTAAAACTTTATAAGTTTTTTAAATACACACGCTGTTTGAAACAACAAATAAGAGTTAATCTAAAATGTTAATTAGTTATCAAGAAGTGTTTATGTTGTCGAATTGTGACTTTATGTCGCTTTGTTGCTTTTACCATTTATATACAGTTTACACAAGCGCCCAAGAAGTAAATTCAGCTATCTCGTTGTTGAATACGAATCTTGAAAAAATCGGTGGTGATCAGTAGAGTGCAGCGTTGCAGTCAAATTCGAAAACGGCGGCTTGAAATAACTAGCTAGGATTTAGGGAACAAGAGTTAAGTTCCCAAGGTACCATTTAATTTTAGCTTTCTTGCGTTTATTGAAACGATTCAGGTATATTCTCACCATATAAACTAAAGCCACACTGATTAACTTCTCTAATTTTAACACTTAATAATTATACTTATGCCTATAATACGATCTTGAATGAAGAACCTCTTAACTACCACCTCATCAACAATGCTGCCCGTTTTGTTGTATACCTTCGCAAAAATACTACTTTGTACACTCTGCTCTATCTTTATTTATCGTCACTCTCATCCTCATCCCCATAAAGCATTTAAATTTCAGTATTTTGTGAATCCCGTGAACGCCAATTTCGCTTTTAATCTCTTTTTCCTTCTTCTGCTCTTTGATCTCGTTCTGGTTTATGTTCAATTCTTTCACACTTCAAGCTATACTATTTTGGAATGTTCTCCCTAAATCAAGGAATTAGGAGGCTATCAATTCGGATGTTTACTTTTTATATATTGGGCAAAACTCCGCCATATATAGTAGGATTTGCAAAATTGTTTTTTTTTTTTTGGGGGTCATTCCAAAATGGTTCTATTAAAATTTCATTTAGATCTGATTTCGTTTCGGAGACAGACAACTTATTGTATAACAGAAATTATTGTATACCATACGTTTACAGTTTCATACATATATATTTTTATAGCGTATTTTTTACATAACACCAATGAAATTGTCTTGACCTATTTTATTTATCCGCTGTGTAACAAATCTAAGTAATTTTTTCCCAAGTGTAGAGAATTGGTAGATTGTAGATTAAGTTAGTGGTAGAGAATTCTACTAGTATTAAGTCCGCATGTTGTGATAATTTGTATTTTTGTTCCATAAAGCTTTATAAATAAATAAATTATAGGTTGGCATTCACTTATTGTGAAATTCCAGCTATGCCTAATGAAGAATACTTGTAACCGTTTGCAATTCCATGTAGTGCGAACGTCACAGTACATTGCGCGCTCATTCCGCGGCTTTCATGCGTAATTCATGCCAACGGGGCCATACGACGCATTCCAAATGTAATTTCACACGTCCACTGCTGGCTAAGTAAAGTTTTCTAGTGAATAAGCTATATACATATGTGATTTAATCTATTTGCAAATAAAAGTAAACCTGGCGTCTTGGAAAAAAATTAAATATTCTCCAGTTAAACAATTGTTAACATGCAATCAACATGATTAATACTTTTTCAGATTCACATATGCTGATAAACTTTTTTAAATTAAATACAGACCAATAACATATTTACCTCTAAACTTTTGTCAAGTTTTGAATGAATTTTGAATAAATGAATTTTGAATGCCTTATTTCTAATCTCGCGTTTATTCAAAACACTTTAAACCGACACGTTCCCGATAATATCAGAAATTGTAGCATAGTGGTTAGTCTGTGTCTTAATTTCTTTAATCAATCAAAGGTTCTTTGAAAGAACCTCCTACTTTCAGATCATGTAAGAGACCAGATATCATTTATGAAGTAATTTTTAAAATGAAATAAACTTAAATAAAACAATGTTCAATTTATTCTAGCAAAGACTACTAATACTACAGTACTTGCAGTGCTGCCAGATTGACTATAGGTATATCGAATATAAAAATTTTTGTATGTGGAAGTCACCATATCAATACGTATACGGGACCAAAATACGACACCAATTCTAGTGCAGCGTGACAGGGAGACGTCCTAGACGACGCTACAAATAAACTTAAAATGAACATGGACAAGACTAAGATCGTGTCAAATGTGCTTGTCTTACCCACATGTGACAATTGGGAATGATACCCTCGAAGTTATCGACGAATTAGGTATGTTAAATTACGATAAAGAGGTGGCGCAATAAATTAAACTAGGCTGGGTAGTTTTCTGGAAATTACACACTCGTCCGATAGTCCCAGTCTCCAAAAGCGGGATAAGGTTATCCGCAAGAAAACTAAAGTTACCGACATAGCTCTTCTAGTCGCTGAGCAGGTTTGGCAATGGACAGGCCACATTGCTTTCAGAACTGATTACCGAACGACGTGGAAGCCATTAGCTTCCGATTGCTAACAACCCCTCCTTGTGTTGTTCTAAAAGGAAGGCCTGCTGAACAGCAGTGGACTAACAGCTGATGATGATGATGATGATGATGCATAAATTGAAGAATTACGGGAAAGATAAAACGTTAGATGGTAGTAACGTCCTAATGGCAATCGTTAACCTAGTCATCCTGAGAAAACTTTAGTATTACACAAAACGATTTTAAAACGCATTTATTCGGCTATCAAAATTATTGATTCATTAGTATTTAATTTAAACTAGCTTGGCTCTAATCTTTTAGGTAGCCTTAGCTAGAGACAGATAATACACAAAAGCTATAGAATTTTTTTGTGATTGAAGTGTAGTGGCATAAATAAATCAAGATCTGTATCCATTATTTATTCTTGATGAGATATTAGAGACAAATAACAATGAAATACAAAAGTAACAACCACTTGAAGTCTGGATAGGCTAATGTTAACGCCAACCTATTTTCCATAATCGATAGATAACATTTTGAATCTCCTCTTTGATAGACTTTTGCTTGTAGTCAATTTGCAAACCCGTCTCAGGGTTTTAGACTGAAAAGGATATAAAATATGAAATCAATTGGAACGGACTTTTCCATTAATAAAGACGAGGAAGAAAGGGCGCGGTGCCCTCACTAATTAGAAGTCGCGGGTCGAATTTTCAATGCGTCCCTACCGTTTCACTAATGGCGAACTGAAATAAAAGTTTATATTTACTGTGCGTGGCCTCTCCGGATGAATATTTATACTTTCCTGACTTTATTCAACTTAAAGAACGAAGTTTTACGTCCATACTTTTTTGTGAGTATACCTTTGACGTTTTCGTGATGCTTATAATTTTGAACACTATGTGTATTTATTGATATGCTTCGAAGAAATGTATATACTAAGAGATTTAACGGTAACAAACGAAGCTCAAATTATTTGTAGTTAAAACTACTTGCTATTTGGAAAATGTAAAGATTAATAATAATTTTCTGTTCACTCAACGCTATTCTAAAGTCGACTTATAATTTACCTTCAGAGATAATTACGATTGTAAGCGAATTCCATCAACGCGTTTCTCGATTCGAGTCTGCGGGCGGGGCGACACATCGTGGCAGCGTCGCAGAATCATTTGTTAGAGTAGCAATAAAGTGACGGATTAGCAACGAAAGCAACAGCCTTCCCAATAACAACACGCTTTACAAGAGTAATGATGCTCAATTTTAATGACGCGTCGGCTACCAAGGCGGCACCCGCGATGTCGCCTCACCCGCCCAACGCGCGTGACCGGAATACTCAAACATCCATATTGGATGACTACGGCATCACCCCAAAGTCTGACGATAAATTTAGTTATTACTTGTGAAAATAGACGGCAGGAGATCGCTAACTTGTCCGCGTGAGGAGATAATGGATCATTTCAGTGGACACTTTTAGTCACTCCACCGAGGAGGCGGCGTAAAGTGTCCCCTTTTATGTGAGTTTTCGAATTGTGTTTCGGAAATTTTCGTGTTTTAAACGGGCCCGTTCGGGAACATGGCGAAAGTTAGATTATATTTGAGCCAACATTAGTTTTCGTTGGGGAGAATTGGTAACTTTTTCATTTACGCTGAAGTTTTTTGAGTGGTGTACCGCTCACAAATAGAATTTTATGAATTCCAAAATATGCTTTATATGTGAGCTGAATAAATATTCGTAGGTTAACTTTAAATATGCAGTTGATTCATGATCATTATTAAAAATTCATTGACAAATTCAGTATAAATATTGTCAATTTACTGTCTGATGTTTGAATGTTTCTCATAACGTTCGTGACCAATTTACTCACTCGGAATATTGGAAACGTACATTTTGTGTTGGTCAAACAACCATCTATATAAAATTAAAGACCGCCCTAGGCGACAGTGTGGTTTGTCCGAACGTCCGTCCGCAACAATGGCCAATGAATATTGTTTACGAATGCATCGCATCCATCATGTAATGTTTGTTGACAAAATATGAGTGATACATCACAGCTTTGTTTTTATCAGCAGTTTATTGTTTTAGAATTCCTCGTTGAAGGTGACTGATGTAGCTTCGATATTGTTTGCAATTTTCTAAGCTTGTGGATAATTGTGAAAATGTATGCAAGCCAATCAAAGAACATCGGTATATTTTACATTAGTTTAAAGCATCTTAATTATTGACTGTATTTATTATTAAAATCTATGAGTATAAACTAAACAAAGTAGTTTGTTACAAGGAATACATAATTTTATTAGACGTGGCTCTTTATCTATAACTGTTTTTGCAGAGCTTTTTATACTTAATGCTGACGTTCCGACTCCTTTACAGAAACCGTGATCCTAGGATGACTAAGGCAATGGTCCTCATGCTCTACTTACTTCACAATAAATATTGTCGAAACATCTAAAATAAAGGAGTCGTAACAGCAGTATTAAATATAAATTATGAGCAAAAATCTGTGAAAAAATAGATTTATTTCAATGTGCGCGGAAGTGTAAGAACTAAACATGATTAATCATTTTTATTATATTTAAAGACGCGATATATGAATAAATTATCTGTTTGAAGGATTAATACTTAAAAATCGGATGTCCATAGTTTTATTATTGAAGAAACTTTGTTGGCCATTGTTTTAATAATATTGATAATAGAACTTTACAAATTTTTGAGCGTTCTCAAATCGAAATAAAACATAAAAAGAACTCATTAAAAACATAAGATTCTTTTCTTGCTATCAAACTTATTTTAGAATTACTCACGCGTTCTATTTTGTTATGATTATGGACGTGAAAGTGGAAAGCAATCAGTAATCGTTGTTCTACACATACGATTAGGCGCGCTTTGACAAAGACGAGAGCTCGAGGCGATCAATGTCACTCTTATTTCAACCCTCGAACAGTAAACATCTCTCGTACTGTCCTTACGTTCAGTAAATACGTTACGCCATTTCCCGTTGACTGCTTCTTTTTACATTCCATCAAGACCAATTCCAAACTCACAAAAACTGTTGGGCTATTAAACAAGACTTATCCGACACAAATCTTTTCTTGGATAATGATCATACATAGCCTTTCATTTCCCTGGTGCTGGGGCATAGAACTTCCATATAAGCGAAAACAACGTAGAAAGATAAGGCCATACAATTTCATGTGTGCCTAATAAGGATTGACAGTTGCTTAAGCTCCATAATTTTAAGTCGAAAGCATTAATTTCTACGTCATCAAGCTACTCTTCCTCATAAACTTTACCCTTGTATTATACCCCGTTAACAAATTGACTTAAAAAAATACCAATAAAAACAAAACTCCCAAAATAAGAAAACAGAAAACCGCAGCGTATTGTGTTCCTGTTCGTACGATAAAGAACCAACCTCGTGAAGCATGCATCTACGTAAAACCAATAAAGGTGTAAAGCTCAATACCGCCAGCTATTGAGACAAACGCGGCCACGACAAACTGGCGTAGGCAGGTAACAATATTTCCCAAGGTGGCAAATTGAATAAACACATCGCTGCTCGCCTTAAAAGATGAAAAGACAAGTCCAATAACAAGGCAGTAGACTTATGAAGGTATTGTTCTAGGAATGTTGAGGAATGTATGATTGAGAAATGATCTTGGAATATTTTCAATCATAGGTCTTTTAACCCAGACAATATCAATAACTTTTACAGCTTAGTTTTATTAATACAAGGAATATAATCACAGTTATCTGCATCAGTTTAGTTAAAAACTCTATGAGATACATAAAGCATTGTATTTTGGAAGCAGTTGTAAACTAATGGCCAGCTTTACGAATCTGTTATTGAGATAATTAACATTTTATCGAATCTTGCTCCCATGGATCAGCTTCAATGGCGCGATGTCTGTTACGCCATAACTTCCCGACTTTAATACATATCTTAACCGATTTAAATATTTTTTGTGTGGAATTGAATCAACAGGTTTAGAACCAGATTGTGACGGAGCCCGAATTTTGAAATTCGCAGAAATTCCCATCGAAACAAAAAAAAAATCTTTTTTTAGGTATTACGCTCCGCTCAAATATATGGTGCTAATGAAGCTTTATGCTTAGCGACAGCATCGCCTAGTTATTATTACTTAAGTTAATCGATCCTTCTTTTTTTAGAATAATTAAATTAAGAAATAAAAAAATATTTGTCACTTCTTTAAACAGTAGGTACTATTAGTATGCAAAAACTCATTGGTTTGGCAATAGGTATGTACATACTAAATTTAAGTCTCCATTTGTAAAATTACTCGTAAGTACTGATAACTGTGATATTAGTAATTATATTATACTAAATTTAACTAGTTAAACTAAGTCAAGTGTCTAGCCAATCTATCAAATACTTTTCTTGTTTTCGGATTCAAACAAAGCTATTGTATAAGAAATTAAATGTAAGAGAAAGTTATATATTCAATGTTATAATCGTTTATGAAAAATAAGTTTTCATAATCAATTAGATTATTATGTAATTTAACTATGCCCTTACACTCTTTAGTCCTTAAATTATTATACTGGTGAAGGTTTCAGCAGAATTGGAGGCCGACTTGCGATAAATATTCTCGTCCCTAGCGACGCTCGTCTACATGTTTATGTTTCCCCCAGCTTTAGTAGGTCACTCAAGCAATTTATATTTTTAGATAATACCACTTGTTTAACGCAGTTTACTTAAGTGCTTTTTCATGTAGTAATATTCCTATATTTAGAAGATGTATGAAAGTTTCTTCTAACCAACAGTAGGGGTTATTATAAGAAGGTGAATAAAGTGTTTTGAGTTCATACGGTTGCTGATCTGAAAGATTAGTGAAAGCTACAGCGAACATGATTTATTTAAGTATGATATATGTGTTTTTGTTATTATCTCGTAAAATTAGATCGTCAAATTTATTAAATAACTAGCTAACCCGGCAAACGTTGTTTTGCCATGTATATTATTTCTAGGAAAAGTTTTTAATTAATTAATAAAAAGTAGCGGTTGATGGTAGCGAGGTGAAAATTTAGGGTTGTATGTATTTTTGTATGTTGTATTATAAAAAAATAGAAACTAAAAATTTTGTCCAAAAAATAAAAAAAAAATTTAGGGATGGACTACCCTTAACATATAGGGGGATGAAAAATAGATGTTGGCCGATTCTCAGACCTACTCAATACGCTTACAAAATTTCATGAGAATCGGTCAAGCCGTTTCGGAGGAGTATGGGAACGAAAACTGTGACACGAGAATTTTATATATAAGACTACCGCCCCGGCTTCGCACGGATGCAATGCTCCACTATTTTATGCATGTATTATACATATAAACCTTCTTCTTGAATTTCTCTATCTATTCAAAAAAACCGCATCAAAATCCGTTGCGTAGTTTTAAAGATTTAAGTATACATAGGGATATAGGGACAGCGAAAGCGACATTGTTTTATACTATGTAGTGATTAAGTTTGTAACAGCAAATGAGTTCCATTGTCCTAATTTTTGAATGGATCTTAAATTACCTCAATCTGATTAATTACCCTGATATATTAACATACCAAATCAAATGCAACATTATATTAAATCTTTTGAATGATTTGAGTTTTTCTCAACTCAAATTCACTTTTTAAAACATAAGACAGTAGTAAAATCAAGCAATCATTTTAATAAACTGTTTTTAATTTACTTATATATAACTATTTTTGTATTTAAAGCTGTGTAAATATACTTTCTATTTAATATGAATTGTGCCACTCGAAACTTATAAAACGTTGTGGAAACAAAAGACACTAAAGTTACCAAGTGGTGCCACAAGCATCGCATATTCGCGTCATCTAATACAATTTATTACAAGACGTGTGCGCCCCAGAATGGCAACAATTCACGACAACACATGTAGATTATTCCCAATTTATTCTCAAAACGTGGACGTTACCAATATAACAAAACAATAACACAGACTTAGTATTCACCATGTGAATTAGTCGAGATGAGGTCGATCAAATTACGGATTTATGAGACAAAATTGTTTACCGTGTGTGGCACGCACGCTAAGGAAAGCAATTTTCGGGATAATTTCCGATATAAGAACGCGTTCCCAGAATTTATAATAGCTTTAAGATGAAATTTTAGAAAATGACATTTCGGAATCTGTAACACCTTTCAAGTGCTATTGTAAATTTCTTGATAAAAATATCAACATATAAATAACAAGGGCAATATATGTATGTTTCAATTTTTGACAACGCTTACCGCAGAAACATTGACAAAACACACTCTTATATTAACATAATAAGATCATTGTCTTCTTTGCTAATAACTTTATGGTTTGCATAATCTTTTATGAAATTAACATTTCCTTTCTAAACATAAGTAATGACTTGCAAACCATATAATAACAAAACATTTTAATATTAATTGGAAATATCCTTAGTCCTCAAACATCAGCCTGCACTTCTATTAGATTTATTGTTTGGTGACGTTCTTAACACAAAAAATAAATTAAGAAAAAATACAAGAACTTGTCCTGCAATCCATGAATTAAATATACATTAAATATACCATACCATACCAAGCTGGAACAAAAATAATAGTTGTAAATTTTTCAAAATTTTAATATTTTTTCACGAAACCAGTCTTGTTATTTGAACAAAGAGCATAGTGAGATGTTATAATCATGAATAAAAAAAAATACTGGAAAAATGTAGCACATTTATTTACTAGATTAAATAAAATAGCAAAAAATATAGTAATTTTAATTATTATATTATTGTTCTCAGTAGTTAATATCTTAATAAGGTACTGCTGGGTATTTCACTTTCATTTTAACATTCAACAACGCTTTAAACTTAAAACATTATCAAGTACGAAAATGAACTAAAATAAAAATAATTGCTTTTGTAAACGTTCTCTTAGCTGAGAACAATGTAAACAACTTAGTACAAAACACGTAAAATTTAATACATCGATATTGCTTGCATTATTAAGTCTTGGTGGTGCTTGGACGCAAAACAAACTCGTGAATAATAGCCATGAATATACTACAGCAGCAGGCGATGTGCACATAGCTGGGATTATTGGAATTTATGTGGCATGTGTGTGACGCACCTTAGTCGTTTGGCGCGAAGAAAAATATTGTGGCCGGAGAGCTTAGGAATTGATCGATTTATGAGCGTTCTTAAAATTATGACAGCGCTGAGCCACCGGCAACTTTATTGAGTCTTATCTTGCTACTAGATTTATTGGTGTCTGTATCGGTTGGGGGAAATATTCCTTGTTTTCACTTAGTATATTTTAAGGCCAGGTTTGAGGAACTTTGTTTGATAGGTAGATAAAAAGGCTTTAGCGCCGACGTGTGGTGTTAAATAATTTTATTATCTTCTTATTTTTTATTTTACTTTTTCTGTGTATTGTAAGCATGCATAAATGTGATGGCAACGGTAGCAATCTTCCGTAAAAAATTACTCTAGCGGAATATCAATTCAGCGAGTGAGCGACTCGTTGCGGCTATACTAATCTAGAGTCAAAATTTTGACATCACATCACATATTATGATTTTCTTTGTGATTTTTCCGTTTGTTTTATAGTTATTGTTGTTTCCATGTCATGTAGCCTTATTTCTCAGCAGCTTGCATTCAGTGAGTAATGTCAACTAAATAAATACTGTTCTTTTCTTCTTCCTTTAAAACAATTCCAGGTATTATTTATATTGCTTTAAAATAAAAAAAAATCAAAGTTTCAACAACATCTGCCCTATTTACCCAATAAACATTAAAAATCGGAATTCGGGATAAAAACTACTTCGTGACGGAATTATTATTTTCAAAATCTCAATCAAGCATTTCAAATATATATAGCCTACGTTAGCTTTATATGATGACTGTTTGGTGCAACGGTAGCGATCCTACCTTTAGTAGCGACAATCTTGGATTCGAGGTCCAGAAGGGTTTGTTTTATGAATACTAGCAATTGTACTTGAGTCATGGGTATTTATATATTTATCTACGGTTATTACTTGTTTATGTGTCATATATGTATATCTGTCTGTTACCCTAGCATCCATATCACAAGCATCCTATGAACAGCCCTTGTGAATATTGACTTTACCTCAATCATATACTGATGGTATAAAATTCACTAGTACAAAAACTTGGCTAAGATCTGTTTTAAAACTCCAGTAACTTTTCTTGAATGCCATAGAAGAGGAAAAAAAAATCAGTAATTACTATACCTACATTAATATTACTTATTACAATATTCTCATGCAATATCAATATATATTCATATGTACGTATAACTATGAATAATTCAATAGACTATTCTGAATAGAGAGCAACGTTCGATACAGAAGTGAAGTGCTTACCTGAATACGGCTCTTGTAAGCTCGTCGTTATAGTTGTGAGACGACTCCAGCCATTGTACATTCATACGTCTAAAGAAGTTCAAAAGAAAATATTTTCTGAAAGAGTTCTCCCAAACTAAATCATTTGAAGCAAGAATATAAGTTGGTAGCAGACCGACGGCGCAAGTTGAGGTGCGAATAAAGTTTGAGTGGAAAAACTTAGCCGTTCCCGCAAATCTTGAATATGCTGAGCCCGCCCCAGGCCACCTATAACAATTTGTAAGTTATTTATTGCCGCCAAGAGATGTTAATAACCCTTTCAATTTAACAGTCCTCTGAAAACAGGTTTGTTTTTTAAAGCTGTTCAGTTTTTATACCCTTAGGAGGTGAGGAACTTTTAATGAATCTGTTGTAATCTACTGTAATCGGTTTCGAACAGTACTTGTCTCAAACAAATCAAAAATATAATTGTAACCTTAATAGTCAAAGAAAAAGAAATAATTAATTACTTAGTAACGTTTGAAATTGTACATGATTGTAAAGATAATCACTATTATTCTGAGCATGTAGATATTAGGTCTAATACAAATAAAAAAAAATGTTTAGATATATAATAATATAAACGCTGGCTGCGTTAAATAGATGGTAGAAAAACCAAAATTAATATAATATGATAAAGAATTTCAACCTGTAAAAGAGTAAGCTTAAATCTCGAATCATTAATATCATAAAACTGAATACGTTGAATAAAACTTAATATATTTTGGAATAGAACTACAATATAAGTATAAATAAAATGTAAACAGGAAAGGAGTGGAACTCCCTCCCTGCGTCTGTATCTCCGAGCACTTATAAGTTGTCCATTTTCAAAGCCAGGGTGAATAGGTAAATTCTTGGTTAACTCGTTCCATCGTGGATTCTGTCTTGGCCCACGGGCTTGACTGGGATCAAGAGCTAACCCATCCTAAATAAAAAAATATATACAATAATAGGATAACCTAGCAGAGATTAAAGTGTAGATATATATCCTTCCTAATATTATAAATCGGAAAGTGAGTTTGTTTGTTTGTTCCGTTTTCACGCCGTAACTACTGAACCGATTGCTTTGAAATTTTGCAGACGTAAAGATAAAAGTCCGGATTAAATAATAGGGTACTTTTTATCCTGGAAAAATTGATATTCCCGAGGAAAAACAAAAATATTGTTTGCTTGATGGATGGATTGTAGATGGCGCTGTGTGTCGTTTAAAACAACGTAAAATATTGCAAACGAATATAAACATGTAAATTTAGAAGCTAAATGATACGATAATGAATAACCGAAAATGAGGAATTCCCGAGGGATGACGTACAATTTGTTTTATCGTCTAAACTGTTTTTTACATCTACTTATATGTTGTAAACGAATATGAACATGTAAATTTTGAAGCTGAATGATACGAAAATGAATCCTCGAAAATGAGGAATTCTCGAGGGATGACGTACAATTTGTTTTATCGTCTAAATTGTTTTTTTTTACATATACTTATCCTGAAATCACTAAAGTCAACGAATTACTAATTGGTATAAGTATTAGTTACGTTATTTAGTTCTTGAGGTATGCGATAGATGGCGCTGGGTGTTTTTTAAAACATGGTAACGATGTGTTTTTTAAAATACATAAGAAGTGGAATGATAGCTTACGCTATTTAGTTCTAGAGGTATGCGAAAGATGGCGCTGGGTGTTTTTTAAAACGTGGTAACGAAGTGTTTTTTTAAGATACGTAAGAAGTGGAATGAATTATATGATTTTTGTATCCAGCGTTACATTGCGCTTTTTAGATTTTTCCGTGGGAATGAGAAGTTTTCTTATAGTAGTGCTTTATACCGCAATATAACCGAATTCCACGCGGGCGAAGCCGCGGCCGGAAAGCTAGTAAATTATAATGTAATGGAGAAAATAAACTATATACAATTATATGCGTCGTTATAGTGACGTAAGTAATATGTAGTGGTTAGCGCATTCAGTCTGCGATCGCAAAGGCTAAGAAACTTTTACAAGGGCCGCTCATCGAATGGGTGAGAGATAAATTTACTATTTCTAGCTCCTTCGTTCTTCGTAAGGCACATTAAACATTTAGTCCCTGCTGCATAACTGTTAACATCCACCACTCTGTACTGAATCGGCAATGGCGGTTATGACATATTCTTCTTAAGGTGTGTTGCATCCCTAGAGAAGACCCTTAAGTGGCAGGGAGATTAATACGCTGATGGTGATGATAAAACTATTAGGGCACACATATAAATGTCGATGTACAAGTTCACAAAACAGCAATCCATTAAGTTAATTTAAACCACACACATACACACACACACAGACACAGAGACACACACACACACACACACATATACTTAAACTCAACACTTATACTCCATATAAGGTTAATCGGCTACCATAAAAACCATACGTCTTCTTTTTATAATTATACAGTCTCCTTAATATACTGGTCTTATCTGCTATGGATGTTCTTTTGTCACTTGCAGCAAAATCTTAATATTTTAAAGACATCTTGAAGTTAACTCGTTTTGTGGAGTTGCTTAGCTTATTTTAGCTAAACTATTACTTATGAAAACTGAGTTAACATGCAAATCTTAGTCCATTTGTTGAACCTTCGGTCTTGCTAGAGTTGCAGTGAGCTTTGCACATTCCTGGCTAAACCTATTTTCTTATACACTGAGCAATTCTTGACTTGGGATTTTATGCTGCGTTGTGAATAAAGGGTATTATTCTTTGGCTTATTTACTTTCTTCAGGCATATTAAATCAAATTATAATAAAGAGATTTTCATATTATATTTTACTTCCAATTGTATAAAAATTTACTCTAAATATGTAGTTGTTAAGATTTATTTATCATAGAAGAAAGTATTGTGTATTACTAGTTGGGTATATAAGCACTAAACACTTTAAGTTCGATATCTTAACAATACTATATCTAAAGAGTGTTAAAATTTGCGAAAGGGTTTACTATTTAACACGTTAACAATAGAATGTATTATTTATTTACCATTTCAGTGCAAATCAAGTATACTTCATGCCAATTCATTATACGTTTATGCCAATTAAATGCAACACTAGTTGTACAAATAATTATTAACTCAACTTTGCTATTAAATGCTATCAAATAATTCACACACATTCACATTAAGTATATTACATTAAATCAAAGACAAGCTTGTACTATGTAAACTAGAGGTATATTAACGAAAAGCTTGTTTAAACACATAAACATTTATAACTCGGGTATAAATCGACTTATCCATAAAATAGAGTTCGATGTGATCATGTGATCATGACTAGTTTTTTAGCTAAATGAGACCCTTATCTCATTTAGCTAAAAAAACTAGTTTTTGCGTCATGATCACATCAAACTCTGTTCTATGGATAAGTTGATTTTTTTATTTAATTTAATGAGATAAGGTCTCATTTTGCTAAAAAACTAGTCATGATCACATGATCACATCGAACTTTGTTCTATGGATAAGTCGAAATATGCATATCACACAAATATTGGCACGTTGTTGAAATCTTACAATTTCTAAGTTTGTTGCAAAAAGGGACACCTCTCTACACATCAACTATTAAACTTAACTTTTTTGCAATCAAAATCTTGAAGCTGGAAATTTATATATTCGTGACGAAAACCTCTTCACAGTATGCTATAAATAACATGGACCGCACTTCTGAACTTAGTGCTTTATTTTGGAGTATGTTGTTAAGATTGTCAGGATGTCAGAGCACATAATTTCATCTTTAAAAACTAAAAAGATGTCAGTCGCAAACATATTGCCTCAAATAACAAAAATAAGAAGAGAGATGTTCTTATACTGATCCCGAAGAACATCTACAGTGATAGGTACTCCAGGAGATTTAGCATGACAATACTAGATTTATAATTTTTATATATTTTATGCATTTTCAATGCGATCTTATAAGATAAATTATTATAATAGAAAAATACTAGAAAAAATCGACTCGGGTCACAAGTGACAATTGGGAGAGCATTGGACCGGATTTCCAAAGGTTGCGGGTTCGTTTCCCGCCTGAGATTCACTTGTGACCCGAGTCGATTTTTTCTAGTATTTTTCTATTATAATAATTTATCTTATGACAATACTAGTTCTTGGCAAAAAAAAAAAAACTTTTTAAATTTTTGCCCAGAAATGCAGTTGAAGAATTTGTGTATAATAAATTGGAAAATAATGAGTTCGAATTTTTTAATGTTCCATGTTTAACACATACAAGTGAGATCTTTCTAGTGCATTTTTACATAATTTGAGTTACTAAATGACATATAACCCAATATCTGTATCGGACCAGCTTTTTTTTCCCAGTGGAAAATCCTTTATGGATTCGATCCGCCACGGGTTGATGGCGGGGATATGTAAGACTCTCCCACACCTTAGCGCACGGAGCGTAGGCGGGGCATACCCGAACTAAAAAACCACTGGGACGTACCACCTGACTGCCTAGGTTCTGTGGGGTCGTTTGCGGCAGTATCGGACCAGCTTGTGATAAGTCTATTCTACTTTAAGTATTTTCATTCATAAGGATAAGGTCTGTACTTCCTCAATTCTCGTTAATCCCCGTAATCATTTCTATAATGAAAGTACTGCAAATTTATTTCCACATTGTTCCATTAATTTCAATTATCTATAGAGGAACTAGTACCAACTAGTATAGGAAAAAGAACTTATGGAAATGAAGAAAGAAGTATGAGAAAAGTTAAAAGCTGTCCCGGCGTGAAATATCGCTTGACCTTAATTAGGACGCCCAGCTTTTAAGCTGCAGTTTGAGCTTTGGACTCGATGTTGGCGTCGAAGTTGAGGTCTGAAGACAATTCCATGTCAAGAAGTTCGAGGCTGTTGGTAACAGGTACAGGTGTACCTCGCAAAGTAAAAAAAAAAAAAAGTGAGGTTGAATGAACTCCTTTTTGCTGTGAAAAGACACGCTTGCGTTTTGGAGGCGTTGAAATGAACGAGGTTATTGTCGCCCCACTGTGAAACGTGGCTTAAGGTCGTTCGCTTAACCATGGCATCTGTCATCAACATAACGTCGTCATCGCTGGTTTTTGCATTAGACAGATATCTCTCTACGATAGTGCTGTCGTCTGCATAGCCAATAATTCCTGGTATCAATAGGTCATTGATGTGCAACATTCAAAGTGTCGCAGAGAGAATAGACCCCTGAGGAATTCCGGCATCAATACCCACTGAGTCAGAGGAGCGGAGAGGATCAATAACTACTCTGATCGACCGTTCTGTCAGGAAGGCTCCTTAAAACTTTAAAACTAAAACACTTAGATACCTAACCTGTAAATTCTTAGAAACACCTCTAAATTCTTCGAAAATCTATTTAATAAAAAAGACTTAGGATCCACTATAACTAGAACGTAAAATTGCGAGTGATTTATAATTGTGTCCAAAAATTATATCTACACTTGGAGCCATTGAAAGTATTTGAATCACTAAAAGTACTTGTAAATTACAAAAGCATGCTGTTTAGAAATGGAAACAAATAATCTAATTTCTTAGCCTTTAAAATACCAAGAATTTCCTGCATGAAAATCAAAGTTGTTTTATGTATAATCTTTTTTAATGAAATCTCACAAATATTGTCAAGATCTATGGATCAAACAGTCACATGACAAATGTAGTAAATTGTAAAATGACCAATAAATTGATTCCTTTTAAGTTTTGAAGTGATAACTTCCTATGGAACCGCTTCGTTACGTAACGCGTTACGGCGCCAGTCTGTCTGGTTTCCCTTCCTCTCACGTTTACGGCAACGGTAGGCAGACTCTTCCTCTCTCACTCTAACCCGCAGCGCTAGCCGTATTTCGGACAGACGCTTTCCCCTCTCTCTACTCAGTGTTTAGTAATATAAATAACCTTTCCTTACATTATCATATTAATATATACAAAATTTAAGTAACAACCTTAGCTTTTCTCAAGTTAAACAATTTCAAAATTAAATAGTTCAACTTAGATTAGTTTAAGTTTCATTTCTGTCCTGCGTCCCGAGACGCACACTTTTTTTGTTAATTGTATATAGTTTGGAAGAATTTTCACAAATAACCACTTAGTTCTAGACAGGGTCAAATAAACTTTACTGTATATTACAACTGCACTAATATCGCTACCTCTAATAATACAATAGTATTTCAGAAACAACCGCAGTTATAACGGTCATGCCAAATACATGCCACTCGACATGCAATAGAATATCTAAGAATAATTTCCATGATGTGAGCTATTTAGGTATATAGAAATATGCGAAATGATGTTTGTTCTATTCATTTGAAATATCTCAAATATTTTTTATGAATACATTAAAAGGAATATCTATCTTTAACTGCATCCAGTAAAGAATAGTTAGTTGTTTGAACTATGGCTTGAGTCGTAAGCGTTAGACATTTTCCATTAAAATTAATGTTTAAATCTTCGCGCATTTTAAACTCTTCTAACCACCACAACATAGGATTTTTGTGGTTCTATTGTTATTATACTTTTTGCTATATACTTTTTTTTTTCACTTAAGACTTTTTTCAATTTCTTTAATGAAAATTAATTAAAATGTGATAATTGAATATAGAACTGATAATTGCATTATTGAATAACGTAGCATCTGCAGACAATTACATTAGTCGAAAGTCTGTGTTATATTGTAGAATCGTTCAACTTGGATTTAACAATTTTATAGAACCAAGTTAATGGTAACTCATTTAGGTACTAGAGGTAAAGTCTGTTAACGAAACAGATTTAATAACGTCCGCGGGCAACCTGATTAAGTTATATTTGGTAACTTTTGAACGGCGCGAGATAAGAAAACGGCTGAATTCTAAAATTTCACTTGAACGAGTCAAAGAGTTTAATAAGCGATAGAAAATTGGAAGGAATTCAAAAACAAGAAGGTGTTATTAAAAAAGACGGTCAGAAGCATATTAAATTACACACAAAACAAATTTCAGTAATTGAATCTCAATTTAAAACTTACATAGTTAAACAAATAAAGAGTTTGATATTGATATTAAGTGATAAGTTGACACGATGTCTGAACAAGTGTTTATAATATATAACAAAATATTGGTACATACCACAAATTATCCAAAGCGTAAAGTTACTTTCAGCCACAAATTACCTGCAGAAAAGATATAATGTTAGAAATAAATAATTGTTACCTAGACGAATAAAAGTCTTGATGAAGTAATTCATTATTATCGAATAAAAGTATCAAGATAAGATTTTCAATTATCTTGATTAAGAAAATGTAAAAAATTGCTTACATGGCTAAAATGGCTACCATTTTTAATAATTGAAAGTTAACATAACAATTTTCACAACATCAGTCTAGATTTAAGTCTATAAGTAACGAAGATTTGATTTATATTATACGAAAGTATCGGCTAATGGATGAATGACAAAAACTGTATAATCTCGGACTGCACATAACTTCCAGCTTCACCACTTCAGATTGATTATAGTCAATTCTTTCTAAGGTGTTTTTATCCATACGAATGCTAATGTTCCAACTGGAGGACATTTAGAGGCTGTCGATGAATTAATCTTATTGACATGCTCATTTCTTTAAAGAAACTTAGTAAGTAGTTTAATGAACACGATACTGATAAGATAGAAGATATTATATGAAACGTTTTTAAGCGATTAGCAGCAGCTCTCTAAATATATGTTCGCATCATTTGCAATTACAGTTTATTATTAGATTATTGGTGAAATAGAAGAAAAGCTTATTTGTGTTAATTTTTTATTAACACATAGACTAAAGATTAACACACAGATACACTAACACACAGATTAAAGATAAAATAGCCATTCTATGCTTTGCATTTTTAATATGTAAACGGCAGTTAGGTACTGTCAATATGAGGTGTGATTCAGTAATGTCACTAAGGCACAAAAACAAGTATAGATTTGGCTTTTTTATAGCTAACTGAACGCATGTATCTTGTAGCTCCGAAGTATATGATATTAGTTAGGTATTATTTAGCTAATCCAAATAAATGTCGGTCCATCATATTCACTGGAATCGAATAAATGTATCAAAGTACGATTCATAGAAATTGGTAAAGGATAATTGTATCCCTTATTGTATTCTGGGAGAGCAAGGAAAAGTCACAAAATATCCAATTTGACGGTATGTTACTCTTAATAAAGAATATAGCGCCAGATTTTTCATTAGTTTTTTTTTTTTTTTTGTTTCTATACTAGAATTTTTCCACTCTACCTGGCAACGTCGCTGTGTACCGTGCACTGTTTTATTTAACATAGTTTTATAATAATACTTAATATTTGTTGTTTATAACAATATATTTTAATTTAAGACATAGGATAAGTATCATTAAATCTAATTGTTTATTCTAAAGAAAATGTTACTTAATTTTATCTGAACCTAAAACTAAAAACCTTAAAAATATATAATATAATGACTAAAATATATTAATAAAAGGAGTCCCTTTAGGCAAGGTTCCGAAGATACTGGCAGCGTTCCCCCTTTGGAGAGCTAGACTAATTCTTTGTCCGAGATAGCTGCCAGCTCTTCGGTCTCCTGTGATGTCGACTAACCTTTTTGATATTTCTTTGTTGTTTATTATACATTATATTTATAATAAACAACAAAGCTTTAGCTTAAAGTTACCAATTTGTATGGATATATTCTGAAAAGTTTTGTTTTTCACATATTTTTTTTTACCAATTTAGATAATAAATATAAAGCATTAATTCTGCGTAACCATAAATAAGTCATGTAAATGTATTTTTTCAATAGCAAAAAAATTTAAACAGCTGGACTTTGTTTGTAGTAAACACCTTAAAAGATATGATATAAATTCCAATTTAGCTATACAAACTCGGGTTATTTTTGCCATCAACCATCAAACTGTAATTGTTTATCAAAATCCATAGGTGGGAGCATATTCTTGACTATGAGTTAATTGTATGACCTAATAAAAGCAAAATCATTTAACAAATATCGATCAGCTGATAGCTAATTAATTACGTTGTTAGTTAGCAAGTACATCAAATATACACATGAGGTTATTCCATTAGCCCTGTCATTGTTGGGCAACATGAAAGTTAAAATAGCCATCATTCTGACGGATGGCAGGAATCAAGGAGCTCAGAGTCCCGTGATGGATGTGAGCTGAGCGTCACAGGACGTGTGAGCTTATTACGTAAATAACTGTTTCCTCCAAACAAAAATCGGTCCCTCACTCGACTGACATTCCATTATTTTATAAGATAAATGTTGATGTAGTACTGCGGATTCATCGAATGAAAAATTGTTTTTCGTTGTAATAATGTCACATATCTCGAATATTCACAATGATAGTCAAAAATATGACCACATTTGTTATTTTGTTGGTGGTATAGCTCTTATGGAAAAGGTAAAGGTAGGAAGCTGAAACAATATCTTTCCTGAAAATTATTAGGAGGCTATTAGTAAACTTTTTTATTACTTCCAGAGTGCTTTGCTGAGGGTAATAAATAAAAATAAGTAAGAGTAAGTGAAATAAAGTTGTAAATGGACTAGTTCGTTTCTTCGACTAAGTCTATTTCGAATTGGAATATAAACTAGATGTAGTGCATTCTGAAACTGCAATTTCCTTTGGGATTTAAGAACTTCGATCAGAATCGAAAGAAGACTGAGATTAAATCTGGGAATGCAGAGTCAAGGAACCTATTCATATGCAATAGTTTTACTAGGAATAAAGTGATCTTATCATCTTTACTCTATAATGAAGAACTTGCCAACAATATAAAACATTACATACAGATTTTCCGTTAAAAGCCGCTTGAACTATTGATGTGAGGAAATAAAAATTGAAACACCAATAACAAGGGCATACACCTTCGATTTTCAATGGTAAGTGTCGTAAAAAAACTCTAAAATGCACTATAAAAGTGGCCATTACGACTGCAACGTTGCAACTTTGGAAATAATTTAAATTGAGTAACAATGTTCGTGTCGCAGAGAGGCGATCAATGCAACAGGATAAAAAGATCGAGGAAGTTGTTTGCAAAACTTTTGGGCTGTGGCCCGCTGTTGGGCGATAATGGCACGTCACTCATCCGCTGCTGGAAGCTACAGATTTATATGCCAGTGATTTATGACTTCTTCATAGAGAGGGGAAAATGTACACGGAAATGCGGGCCCTGTCGCGCCCTGCGCCGATGTAAAATTGAAATTGTTATGGAGCCGTATTAGAAAATTTGTCTATTAAAGACATTTTACACGCGGAAAGAAACAAGGATCGTATTAGTGTCTTTTATTAAATCTTATTAAGAAGTAATATTATCTAGATACCGCTTTTCGTTAGTGGTAACCGCTTTCTGGTTTTAACAAAACCTTACAGAATATATTTTAAATAACATAACATCATATATTATTTTTAGGCAAATAAAAACAAATATATAAGAATCGGTAAGGCTCCGTCTCAATAATTTGAATTAAAATGAGCAAACAAAATATTTACCATTTTAAAACCAAACAATAAGTAGCAAGGTTCTTATAGGGAATAGTTTGTCATTATATAGATTTTTAGAAAACTACAAAGAAAGAGTAATATAGTATATTATATAAAATTGTAGCTTGGTGTATTTTATAAATTTTGTGTATTTCTACGTTATTATTTATTATTTGAAATTTCTGTTTTTTTGTATCCATTATAATAGCATTATTACCATTTTTTGAGGCTCCGATATATTGGCGTACTTGTATGCGTCATCGTCAGCCTCCAACGTAGTTTTTTATTACACTCTATATTATCAGTACATTTATCTTTAATCTCACTTTTCACTCGAAACTGTTCACGACACACGATGCTTACACTATCAGATCGTGAAAGTGCAGTTTTCTTGTGTTGTGTTGTTTTTTATAGAAACGCACTATAAGATTCCAAACACTCTAAAATTTAAACCCAAGATTGTTTTTTTTTTGCATTAATTGTTTTCAATCGCTTCTATGTCTATTCGTCATATGAAATGGCGTTCTCTTGAGATGATATGAAGGTTATAAATCTTTATCTATTTATTTAAGCCCAAGTAGATTAAAAGTTTAATGATAGCCGATTTTAGCGTATTGTTGTTTAACCGCTATTATGTGTTTTTTATTTGTTATGCTATTATTCACTTTGTTTGGCCGACACTGCAACACTTTTTTCAAAGGAGTGAAGATAGTTTCAATTGCGTATTTTTTTCAACTGTTTGAGATATTATTTTATAATCTTATTCATATGATTGTCTATCAATCTCATGTTTCAGGATCTGTCGCTTTATTTTGTGTTTCAGTGAAAGCTTTTCTGTGTATTATTTCACCTGCAAAACATGTCGTAGGTACTTGTTGTAACTGTCTGTGCAGATGCCACTATAGAGCTTACATGTTTAGAATGGAGATGCGAAGTAGCTTTAAGATAACGGTCTATATCAGTAGATTTTCTTTAATAGAGTAGACGAGTGTCTGTTTTTGCCTTTATCTCTGTTTTTTTCTCTTTTTACCACGTTTTACTTAACTTCACTTGTCTGTCTGTTGGTTTGTCGTCAAAATTTGAGATCCTTATTTCGACCTCTTCCTCTTATCCGATTTGGCTGAAATTTTGTATACAGGCTTGTTTCACCTAACAATTTCATATTTAATCAGTTTTACATCCTAAAACCACTTAATTAGGCTTTAATTAAATTAACCTCCACGTGGTGTGTCTGGATATTTGATATATATTACATGTATATATTGAAGAACTAAGTAGGCACAATTCAGATAATTTAAAACTAAAAAGAGTAAAATAAATACTTTATAAAAAAAAAACTTTTAAAAAACCACTTTTTACTACGGGTTATAGATGTACTAAAAAGGAGAAAATAATTTTTTACAAATGGACTAAAAAGATAAAAATAAATTTTTGGTAATAATGAAAATTTACGATACAAATATTCTAAAATTTGTTGAATATTATGTATTGTTCTGAACATTCATACGCAGAATTTGAAAATATTCCAAAAAATTAAAACGTGGTGCGCATTATACTTGAAAAACTATTCAATGCCATCCACAGCATTACTATTGCATTGGTTTAGTAAGGAAGGGATTTAGGAAAGATAATGAAAATATTAATATAATATCAATAACGCTGTTGATCTAAATTGCGCACCACGTTTTAATTTTTTGGAATATTTTCAAATTCTGCGTATGAATGTTCAGAACAATACATAATATTCAACAAATTTTAGAATATTTGTATCGTAAATTTTCATTATTACCAAAAATTTATTTTTATCTTTTTAGTCCATTTGTAAAAAAATATTTTCTCCTTTTTAGTACATCTATAACATGTAGTAAAACGTGGTTTTTTTAAAGTTTTTTTTTTTTAAAGTATTTTTTCTTTTTAATTTTCATGTCAAGTAATGCTAAGCTTCTGTATCGCTTTATCTCACAATTTAGCTTCAGTTTCGTATGAATATTGCTTAAATATGCCATATAATCTTTGAGATCGTATTTGTTTTCCTGTACTATACAGAAGTTATTATCATAGCTTTTCCATAGCTTAGTTTCGGTAGGTGCAGTCGAGAGGGCTTGTTCTTCAATCCGATGGTTGGCTACCACCACAGCTACCGGACTTTCCATAGCCTATCTATCCATTAAAAGATTTATGTGAAGTAATGATTCAATAAGCAATAATTCTGGTACATTGAGGTCAATTTGGTAATTATCATTCTG
Organism: Calamotropha paludella; assembly: GCA_927399485.1. Lineage (NCBI taxonomy): Eukaryota > Metazoa > Arthropoda > Insecta > Lepidoptera > Crambidae > Calamotropha > Calamotropha paludella. The sequence goes on along the minus strand of OV656807.1, from coordinate 18,967,125 downwards.
AGATCTATAAATGTCTCTGTGTAAGTGATTTATGATGTAAGGTCATCAAGATGTAAAAAAAAACTTTGTGGGCGACAAAAAAAAATAAAAAAGAATTGTTTTTAAATGTAAAAATTGTTTTATTGCATCTTCTGTTGACGATTCCTATTCGTTTTCTTCCTATGAGAAGAAAGAATAACCTTAATACTTATTTTATTCGATATGTAAGTCACAATTTTGTAAAAGTCCGAAATATAGTTTAAGATGGTTCTTAAGTACTAAACGTTTTACACGAGTTGTTCCCTACACTTGCTAAGTAGATTTTCTTAATACAATACAAGAAAAGTTCTATTTCTATTCCATACAACCTCTTTCCAATCGATTTAGTATAATACGCTGTGTCGCTGAAACTCAGTGACAATGAACTTCCTTGCATTTTAGACTTGAAGCGTATAAAATAGAAAAAGGATATTGAATCTGTAAGAAAATGCTATAACGTAGCTAAATGTCAACCTGTATCAATCTTTACGTGTTACTCGTGCCGATCACAATCTCTCTACCGGGCGAGACAGAGCTTCTGGCAGCAGATAGTCAGCACAAAATAGTTGACTTTTATTTCTAAGTTAAAACATTGTAGAAAGTTCACTACATTGTATGTTTTTTTTGTTTACTTGAACCTCACTAAGAGTAACTTCTTTTATTATTGTTACCTTCAAGGATATTCTTAGAACTGTTTTAAGCAAAAGAAGTCTTATTTAATATTAACAAAATAAACAATGTTGAAATATTATTTTTCCTTAATATATCATATTACTTAGATATTGGAATTTGTGTGTTTTGTGAAAATTTAATAGGTCGATACAGTTGCTAATCATAAAGTTTCGCTAGCATCATTGGAGCGGAGCGAACGAAGTGAGCGAATCTCCCATGAATCAGCTTCAATGGCGCAATGTCTGATGCGCCATAACTGCCCGAGTTCTTAATCGATTTTAATATTTTTTGTGTGGAATCGAATCAACAGATTGAGGACCAGATTGTGACAGAGCCCGAATTTTGAAATTCGCAGAAATACCCATCGAAAATTTTTTTAGGTATTTCGCTCAGCTCCAATATATGATTCTAGCGTTGCTTTATGCTTAGCGAGTGCATCGCCTAGCATATTATAATACAAATAAAAAGAAATAAAATTCATTAATATTAAGTAACTTTTCAAATTCCATTACAATAAAAACTTTAAAAATGCACGCGCTTTTTGTTTCAATGGGAAATCCCATAGAGGCAATGTCTTTTGGTCATAACTTTTTATTTTTCCAAATTTCAAAATTCAAAACTCCGTCACAACCTGTTGGTTTGATTCATTACAGAAAATACGAAAATCGGGTCAGTACTCACAGAGTTATGGCGTCACATACATTTCGTCATAGAAGCCGATCTATGGGAGCTTCGCTCGCTTCGTGCATCCGCTCCAAATATGATATCTGAATATCTAATAATGCCTAGAATGCTTGATCAAACTACTAAACACTTTTACTGAATTGTCTTATTATAATTTTATAACTTAATAAACTGGTGCATCATGATTCAGCCACAAACCAACAGGTTTATTTTAAATACCGATAAGATTACGCGACTCTATATTAGTTTTGGCTGCTTTAGGATCTTTTAATCTGGCGACTACGTAGATGTAACAAGGGTTAACAATCTAACAAACACTGATATTGTCATTTTCAAACTTTATTTTAGTTTTAACATTCCCGGTGTATGTAACGTAGGTGTGCAATTAAATCTAACAAGTAAAAGTACGTCACTTCCTAGTTTCCTGTAATTTTGCATGCATATATAAATCGGATGACAATGCAAGACAACTATGACACAGAGCTGATCTCTTGATGGAGTCAAGAATGGGTAGCCAAAGGAGATCTGTAACATGTCGTTTTATTATTCGTCTGTCCCGTCTTATTTGGGATGGAGTGATGCCTCTTGATAAGTTCCTAGATGAAATTCAGGGTCTGATAATGGTGTTGGATTATGACCATAGGACGTCTGTAATTAAACGATGCAACCCCATTGAGTTTGGGCTTGTGCAATTCATCTTGACTACTCCTCTGGTCTTACATTATGTCCAGGGTCTAAATTATTTAAATCTTTTATTAATAAAAACTAATAAAAGCTTGTTAAACTTTTTTTCTGAATCTTTTTTTATATTTTAGTTTTTTGCCTTCTCCTTTCAATTAAAAGAAACCATATAAAGTTACACGATTTTAAACCATTTTGGTTAGAGAAAAAAAGATGAAAAGAACTGATAACGATGATACATGAGTCTGATAGAATATTTTTTTAACTGTGATACAAACTTGAGATTGCAGTTTTTTGACGTGAAATATAAGTGCATTTTGGTAAATTATGGCTGATGTTCAGTTGACCCCTATTAATATTATCATAATTAATCAAAATAAAATTACGAATCTAAGAAATATCAATAACATTATTGTTTTATTGTTATTCATAAACAGTTTAAAACATATAATAAAAATAAATGAGTATGTTTATAAAAAGTAATATAAAATTTAGAGAACGAAAATTGCGCATAATCAGAATACATTTCTACCGAGTCAGCGATCGCACCCAAGTATAACAGGTCGTCATGTAAATTTTCGAGCTCCGCGGCGTGGCAAAAATGTAAAAAGGTCATCCTTTTATCTCACAATTTGCAATTTGAATACGCAGACAAATTAATCCTAAAAAAATTACCAAAAGAATACAAAGCGTGCAGGATGGTCTGTCGGAAATATGCGGCAAGGGATACTCTAAGGGACAATGTACATACGCAGCTTTCAGTATCAGCTATTGGCAAATAATTCGACAAATAATTTATTCATTTATACATTAATATTAATCACGGTGATCGAACACTGACTTAGGCGATGGATTCATTTAAAATACAAGTGTAAAGTTTTATTATTAGTCCATTAATGGTCCTTCTATTAAATATAACATAAATATAAAGGTTTTTATTCAATACTTAAGTCGTGGCTTCGTAAGTACTACGTCGGAAGATCTTGTAGCGAGAAGAAGCCGCAAGAAAATCAGTAAGGACTGTTCTTCCATACATCACATAGTTAAAAACATTTAAGAACTATTCTTGTTCTACTAAGATGTATAGGAAAAAACTATTACAATGATCGGAATTTATATAGTACGGCTATTAAAAATATAAATAGAATTAATGCTATATTCTCCTTCCATTATTTTTTTTTAATTGTCACCGATATGGTAGTAGCATCTGTTATTGAATGTATTTTTAACAACATTTCCACACTTTCAAAAGGCACAGTGAGATTATGAGGAACTTTGTTTTAAAAAGTAAACTACTACCCAAAAATGAGCCTCTTGTTTTTTGAAGCCTGCAACTTGGAACAGCAAGTTTATTTTACTTTTATCTATTGAATGAATATCTTTCTTTTTAGAAAAGTGTGACTTTTTGTATACGTTTATGTATAGTTTAGATTCACAATTGAAGCTGGTAGGTAGAATGTAAGTGGGCAGAACAACTTCTGCCAAGTTTGCTAAAATCGAATACTGGTTTTTTTAAGTATTAAACTCAACCTAAGCAAGGGATTTGACAGGACTTAGTTTTAAATGCTTAAGGCATCGTTTGTGAAAATATTTTACATAGGTAAGATAAGCCTTTTAATATTTTAATTAATAGTGATTTATGTCCTGTTATTGTGTATTTAGATATACTACGCGTTTCGTCACATCTACGGCTTTAATTTGTTTTGGGTGTATTTTTTAGCGATCTATAAGTATTATCCTGCCTTTATAAGCCTACTGTACAAAAATTATAAAATAGACTTTAAAGAAAATACTCGAACATTGCATACAATGCCACTCCAGGCCATCCAGGATACACTTATCCTAGTAGTATTCATAGTATATCGATTATTAAAAAAGTAACTACTGCATCTGCATATCCATGTACAGTTAATGTCGAACAGCGTAGGGAAATCCTTATTCAGGATTAAAATGCTTCACTAGATTTGGTGAATCTACTACTTCTAATATTATTGAAGTAGAGTATTCAGTTCTTAGATTTTCCTAACTACATTATATAGTTTTTGTGAATGCCGATAGCGAGTTTATTTTTATTATATTTTATAGTGTATATTGTGATATTTTTAGATTTGTAGGAGGTATCAACTCTTTTTCAGGAGTTCATAAAATGACTAGAGGAAAAGTGAATATACGCTAGATCAGTTTCTTTTTATCATATTAAAATATACAAATCCTTTACATATTTAAAATATTTTAATTAAAGTCCTTAAAAATACGCGCTCTAAATAAACCGGTGCGATTTAAAAGGCGATTCGAGCGATAATTCAAATAAGGGACCCTACAAGCGTCGAACTATGAAAGTTCTATTATATCAAATGTGGTGAGTACCTTCTAGCGACTTCAACAAAAAGACTGAAGATTTAAGTCCATAAATAGGCTTAGAGAACACTTCAAATCTTCTTTTCCGGTAGCACTATTGTTTTTCTTTACGACGGTTTGATATTATTGCCGGTGGCGGATAAAGAAGGAAATAATTGATCTTGTCTAGCTATTTATCAAAACTCGTCTCGAGGGACAATGAATAAATAAAAAAGAACAAGAAATTCTCTTATTATCTAGAACTACTCGACTTCGATTGCAGAAATAAACCAACAAATAATGGTCATCAGTGCTTACATTTTCGTTAACAGCCTTATCTGGAATAGGTAGTAGTTCTGGTCGGTTTTGTTTCTTTGTGTTGTAAATAAAAATAATTGTGATAGTCGGCGCCAAAGGTTTGAATATATAGTTGTTTTATTCTTCTAAACATGTCCACATGTGTTCAGATTCAACGTCAAATTTAAGATAAAATTAAAATGTTATTATTATTTTACGAGCGAATTGGATATGTTTACGAACGCTTTGAGTTGCGAGCTCTTGTTTTTTTTTTCTAAAAATTAAATGTCATATGTGAGAAATTATGTTCAATGCAATGCAGTGGCGGTTGCTAAGTACCTACAGGTAAAAAAGCAAGTGTCAGCTCCGACACACGACTGGAGTTTACTCCTTAACAACGATTGTCTTTGAACAGGCACAGAAAATAATAAATCAAAACATCAAAATGAAAGTGAAAAGTGAAAAGCGTAACGCTGTCATTCGATCACTAAATTTTACTCTTCATATTTGATTTATACCGGCCGCCTTATATGAAAATCAATTCTTAAGGAGTAAAGTTCAAAAAGTAAACTGCGTCATAAGTGTTTTAAAATGGTAGTTGATCAGTGTTATCTCTGCGTGGTCAATTGGAAATCACTTCCAGTCTTCGGGCATTGCAGACCACCATGTTTTCTCATAATAAGCGAAAATGAGTGTGTTACCTTCTTACTATTCAGAGCGCGTAGTCCAATTTCAAAGGTGGCGTTTGTTATTCCTTAACAAAGAAAATCACGCAAGACATTCGTACAAAAACAAGAAATGTTCAGTAACTAATTTTCGCTTCCAGTCTCTTGTGTATACCCGCGAACGTGTGGAAAATATCAGAGGCATTCTTGACGTCTTTTGGCTCGTTGGGAGATAATAACCTGTCTTGTTTCCGTCAACCCTCTGCCGTCTCTGCCTTATGCTTAGGGACAGAGGGAGACGACAGAACATCGTTTTGTCACTAACGCATCATTTGTACTGTTTGCCAGTCCGTTATTGAGCTTGTTTTTGGCAAACGGCGTACGCCTTCACGGGCCAAATGAAAGAGCATTTCGGTTCAATATCGCGGAGTTGTCTTCATTAACGGCCTCTGTTTGCGCGTCTGGCATAATAGTTAGCAGTTATTTATACTAATTAACCGGTATTGTGATGTTGTACGGAGAATTATAACAGAAAGATTAAATTTTCACTCCAGAAGCATAACATTTTCAACGGGCTTTCATTAAAATTGTTACTTACCATGGAATTTGAGTTATTAAATTAACAATTTGGCCACTTAACTTCTACAACTTTTGTCAATATTTTATTTGTCACAATACATTTAAGATATGTGTTTAATACGAGGTGCGGTGACTGTTATAAATAACAGCTAAATGTAGGTATTTTGTTCAATTTGCGGTGAAAATGTGACCCTCCCTTGATAGCTAAATGTGTATTAATGTACCTTCTGAAACCGCAAAAGTAATATTACTTTTTCTTTTTACTTCGACTACAATAGCTTTTACTAAGGCTGTAATTGAACTTATCTGCTTCTCAAGCTCACATTATTTAATATGTAAGAAAGTTTAATGGTACTATATGATGGTATTGATCACGATATAAATAATATTAATTTTAATGCTTTTCTATGATTATAATCTTAGAGATATTGATAACTTGTATACTGGTGTGACTAAATTTTATCCATTGCCTGCCTATAAAGCTCACGGTTACAAGTTCAAACTTAATAAAGAAAAATTAATTTATGTTGTGGAAAATACTGTTTAGGCATGATCACTTTATTTGTAACTTCATTAAATGAGCTTTATATCATAAACTATGTAAATTAAGTGGTGTCGGATCCTTTATTCATTTATTTGTTTAGACTTTTTACAGGAAACCTAAACGTCAAAGAAGTTATTTTATGCTACAAACTAAATATAATAATCAACTTCACAATATCAATTATAACCATTGAGGTATAATTCAGTGTAAAGTTCAGACATCGTATTTTTGTATTTGAGGCAATATCGAACAGTCTTTATTAATGTGCAAATTATCGATATACAAGGTTTCATACCCAACTTTTGCAATATTTTAGTTTTTAACAGTTTCATTAAATTTAAATTGAATGAAGGCATTCATAGTCAGTTGGGTCGTTAGTTTTAAGTTAGCTCTTTGCCGATATATTACGAACTACTCATAATACATGCATTTCAGTATACCACTAGGGGTTATAAAGATAATAATGATTTCAACGCATCGTCAAAAAAGATGTAAATAATTAAAAATGTTTTCGTATTAACAAAGTTTCAAGAGCATAATGTCTAAATTGTGTCTAAACCGTTCTTTCAAGAATCAAAACTTAATAAAGATAATTCTGCGAAATTAATCCGGGAATTCAACGAAAAAAAACAAAGCAGAGGCGGTAATGCCACAGACCGCGGTCGTCTGGCGGCTATGACGTAAGATTTTTATTACCTACTGTTACCTCCCTCCCCCTGCATCAAGAGGATTAACTTGTAATCCCATAGGAGGGCCAATATCATTCATTAGAATGCGATTTCCAGCTTTATTATGTCTGACATAAATGTTTCTGCCGGCGTATGAAAATGGTTTTTAATTACACTTTGGAAGTGATTCATATGAAAACGACCTGTGGAGGATGACTGGAATTTTTCCACTTCGCTCTTTTGGTTTGACGCGCATTCTTTGGTCACAAATTGTGAAGTTCATTTCGTATGGGTGGAAAGTGGAGGTCCCTTTTTGTATCTGAATGGGAGATAATTCAGAAAAATGATGTTATCTATACATAACTAGGTACAGACAAAGCAATTCAACAACTCCGTTGTTTTTTTATTATTTAATAGCTCTAATGTTATCAATGAAAATAATTCAAAATATTTTGAATAGATTTGTTTTTATCCTTCATAATAAATGGTTAACGGTCGATAATTTGGGCGATAGTAAATCAGTAGATAATTCGGGTTTCAGTAAATCACTTTCAGTTTATATAATTAGCTCTCATTTTTTTAAATCATTTACTTACATTGTAATTACTATTAAAATTACAAGTTACTTTAATTTATTAATTATTGATTAAAAGGAAATTTCATTTAAAATATTTATGGGAATTCATTCTAAAGGCGTTCACGCAAATGTTTTAGTTTTTAGATAACACAGGAGTAATTACTTTTACTTGATATTAGTTGATATTAGTTAAGTTTATTTAAAAAGTACGATACTTAACAAACAAATTAGAATCTATGTTTAAAGTTCGACATTGTTTAATTATTGGTGGAGCGATAATGCACAACGCAACGTCAATCCGCGATGAGCTCCGGTATTAAATCAAGATTACCGCTTGACGTTTCCGTTCGGGCGGATAATCATCCGGACTGTATTGAAACTATCAGTCAAATGGCGCATGACGCGGCGCGTCGGAAGTGGAATGAGTGTACTACGAGATACGCACTGTGAATAGAACTACAGAGTTAGTCAAATAAATTAAAAGCTTATTATTGTGCGGGAAATCCTCTTCTGTAAACTATATTCGAAACTGTCTTTATTAAATGTTACGTAAATATTAAAGGATCAATTTTCATATAGACAAAATATGTTAAAAAATTCTGGCAAACGTGTTCAGATGCCAAATCTGTGAATGTTATAAAAACTTTTTACCTTCTTCTTTTTAAATAAAAATCTTTTATTAGGTATTTTTTTTATAAAACAGTTTTTACGTATTTAGTTCTTGCACTTCCGCGCACATTACACATTAGAATAAAACACTTTTTTGCGGATTTTGAGCACATTTTATTTTTATAAAATAATCTTAACAATTAGGAACGTACCCGATTAAAATATTGTAAAGGTAGTAGAAAATAAATGACAAACATTATCTTAGTCATCCTCTGATCACGGCTGCTGTAAAGGAGTCGAAACGTCAGGATTAAATATAAAATAAAATATGCGCAAAATCCGTAAAAAGTGATTTATTCTAAAGTTTTTACGTATTTATTTTAAACCACATTAACATTTTTATTCTTGTTTTTTTTTATTGTAATCCTGATATTTCGTCACATTTACCGGAACATTTACAGGAACCATGTTCAACACGGCTCCTGTAAACGACAGACGTACAGATTTACGACTGTTAATGACGTCATGATGAAATATAAAACAAAAAATAAATGCGTTTAAGTGATTTTATTTGAATAAGCGACAGGCGCGTAAATGTAACAATTAAGTACTTTTTGAGTTTGCTAAAAATGCGTTTATTTTAATATAATATCGGCGATTCCTCTTTTTTAGGAACCCTGTTTACTTCCACGAGTGGATGCGGATTTATAAGAATGAATTAAGTATTGTTTATATACAATGAGAAGATGTTTCATTTAAATTATTCTCCAACAATCTCTGTTGAAATAAAAAAAAAATCAAACGAAGAGCATTGACCAATATCAACTACCAATTAAAATACAAAGTTCATTACAAGTCCACATAAACTATTTAGTTTTCGATTAAAACGAGTTTTTACTTGTACTTAAGATTTAACATTACAGATATAATATGTACTTATATATAAACAACCATCATTCGGGAACAAACGCTCGTCACATAAACATACACATCGTACACCCAGATTAAGACTGCCACAAGTCAAAAAATAGGGATATTTAGTTTTAAATGCCAACGGATAGTAAGATTTGTGTTGAACATGGTGAAAAAGTGCCATAAGTCTAAAACGAATGTTTACAAAATGGAAGATACATATGGCACTCTAGGTTGGAAAAAAGATTTAAAACTAAAAAATGTCAACTCTGGTTTTCTCAGTTTGACACTTTTGGACATGTGGCAGTCTTAATCTGGGTGTACGGCATTTACCAAGATTCAATCCTGGAGTGATTGGTATATAGGCAGGAGTGGTTCTTTTGTACTGACAATCATGTTAAACGGGTTTATATATTTTTTTTAAATAAGTATAAGTTGGTAATTAGAATAAAATTGTATTTATTGTAAATTGTATTTATTAATAAACTAAATAGTAAACTGAATAGTAAATGGTGATTGAGGTTCCAAAAGTGAACTAAGTCAGACATGAAAACCTTACTCCGGAACGTATAGACAATTTTTTGGAATATTAATTTAACTATATATTACTGCCGCGATGTTAAACTATATCGCGTTTCACAAAGTTCAGCGCCATCTATTAACTTAAATACTAACAACTTATGTACTAAACAAACATAACTATCGTTGGACAAATTTTTGTTGTCTATTCTTCACAAAAGAACAAACTTTTTCTTCGCCCTGATTGTAAGAGGAAGTGGTGTCCAGATGAAAAAAACGCTTGTAATACATAAAGATTGGTGCTAAGTTATCTTTGCGTAGTCACCCAACTTTGGATGATGGAAGGAATATGGTAATCCTTCGGAGTGTAAACAAATACATAAAGTAAACGTCTTTGTTATCGTCATCGGAAATGTTACAGAAATGTTATAGATTCTTATCTCCTCAAAATGCTTACTTAACCCTATGCCGATCAGTCATTACGTATGCATAACCTCCTGGGCGGTGCGGTCAAGATCTATTTATATAAACTTGAAATAGAAGAAAAAGTTATCATCAATCAACCATCATCATCAGCCAACTAATCTTTATATATATAATTCTTCTGTGAGTGTGTATGTCACTGAACTCCTCCTAAACGGCTGGACCGATTTGAATGAATTTTTTTGTGTGTGTTCAAGGGGATCTGAGAATGGTTTAGATTCACAAATCAGTCCGGCAGATGGCACTGCAGTCGGCACAGCAACGCGTGGCCGGGACAGCTAGTCTTCTATAAAAGACTTCTGTGAGGTCCTAATAGACCTTCGTTATTCATGCTTTATACTAATTTATTCCAACATAAGATCGTATCCTCAGTTCTGACGTACTCAGAAAAAGAAACAATGTAGCCACTCCATCCACTCGCTTCAACTCCGAATTTAACAATAGCCTTCCTAGGACTAGATCTTTGTTACCTAATAAACAAACATAACATTGAATATTATTCAAATAGCAACTGCAAATATAAGATAGTGTTGTGGTTCAAACAGATGTAATAATATGTGCTGAGTCTGCAATTCTACTGAAATCCTTTGGTTAGATATCTTGCTGTCTTTTTTCTTCCATCATTTGCAATATACAACACTACTGTGTTCATTGTTATTAAGGTAGCACACACATACTCATTGTTATAAATAACATTAACAATGCGATAAACTCATCATTTATATTTCCGTTAACCCTTCGTAGTAAGATAAATGCGACGATTGGGTCCACATCTATACTATATCGGAGAATTCGGCTTGAGTTAACTGACTGGCTGACATCGCAACCGATGGACTACGGTAGCCTCAACATATACACAATCTTGTTTTGTCTACTAACACGCACACACACAAACTTACAAAGGCCCACGCCTGCATACTCTGACTACAAGATTCTACTTTTGGAATAAATAATGGGAGTCTCCTAATAATTTTAAACGGTATGGGATAAGGAGAAAAATACATAAGAATTGAATCCTTGTTATTTTAAGAAATGTAATATGTACATACCGTAAAAAAATGCTTATAGTTTTAACAGTATCTTGAAGGAAATCGTATGCATTACGGTGTCGTTCTCACTCTAGACTATATTGAAAATATAAACCAAACGGCACATGACGCGATGTACCAGAGACGAATAACAATACAGCATTTTACATCATTTTTCAATTCAGAGTAGAGTACGTTTAAGTACTAATAAAAAGCAAAAGCTAAAATCAAATAAAATAAAATTGAAATCAAGTAATAGGCTAGATGACAAAAAATTTTTTTTGCTTTAATAGAAACTCATTTCTATAATAAACAGACAGAAAAATCGGTTTTCGAATAACTTAAAAAACAAGCAACATATAAGGTTTTGAATATTTTGCTCCATCTCCCTCTAGCAAAACGGAAATTTACATGAAGTTTGTATAGCCGTACTATACAAACTTCAGTTTTGAAAATATTACTAGCTGACCCGGTAACGCGTTGCTATGGTAATGCGTTGCTATGGTAACGTAAAGAGTGGGAAAAAGAGCGGACAGACAAACAACAAATTTGTGTTCTTAGAGTATAGACTAGCGGCCCGTCCCGGCTTCGCACGGATGAACAAAATTCTTTAAATTTTTTCTATTGTTAAATATTTTTCCGTTGGCGCCATCTAGCGTCCAGTAGACGAACTGCGGTTAATGCGTTGCTATGGTAACGCGTATACCATGGAAAAAGAGCGGACAGACAAACAATAAATTTGTGATCTTAGATTATAGATTTAAAAGAATTTATGAAATAAGCAGACAGAAATTTCAAAAATTATTAGCTAACCTTTTTCTATAAAAATAAAAAAAACATAATTGCGATGGATATTGTGATTTAATCTTAAAATACAAAAAAATAAATTAATAGATAAGTAAACTCTCTTGAATCGACAAGTACTATAATGTGCTTAGCTATGAAATTATAAAATTGTATTGATATTTTATGAATAGTTTCTTATTTCTTAGTGACATATTAGTTACATAATAGTTCGTTCAGGAAAGTTGTGTGTTTATTACTTTGTTAATAAAGAAAAAACTGAATTTAAAAGCTTCCAAAGTAATAAAAGCAACAATTCTGCAAAACCATTTATAAGTATTTTTCAATATCAAACAATTTCGAGAAACTGGATTTCATTTATAGAAATACCTTAAAATATGTTCTGGTTTCCAAATTAGTAACACAAACTGAAGTTATCCTGTGATCCTTATAATTATTTGCATAATAATCTTCAAAAAAATCGATGTTACGAAAATAACCGACTCACGCGCTGCTGACGAATGACAGTATGGGGGCTCGTACTGAAAGAGCAATTGTAAATTTTGTGATTTAATATAAATGGCCTATTAAAGCTTTAATAGTCACAATATGGAAAACAGTTTATTGATTTCTTAGCTTATTATGATATGGTAGATAATAGTTAAGAACATCTTATTCACAGTAACGTCGCGTATCGCTGACATTATTAATTTAAAAGAGTATAAATATCAATAAGCACATATATATTTTAACTAGCTTTTGCTCGCGGCTTCGCTCGCGTTAAATTCGGGGTAGTACTGTTCCCCTTTCCTGAACACAGAAGAGAACTCGGAACAGAATTCCACACGTTATTTATTTTATTTCAACACTGCCATCTGTTATTAATTTTTGAACTAAACAATTAAACCTATCGTGAACATAATATACAATAAACATATCAGCGCCATCTATCGGAATCCATGAGTTACACTTATTTATGTTTATAATGTTTATTTTCTCAAAAGCTGATTGATTTATGGTAAGATTTAATGTTTTTAATATTGTTTTATTTAATTCGTTTTAATTAAATTATTTTATTATTCGTTTGTATTAAAGAACCTGTTCTAATTTTGCGGAGTCTCACACACATTTCCATCCCCTATTTTAGGGGCTGGGGGAGGATTTCTAAAAAATGGCAGGTATTTTCGTTAGTAACAAAGAGTCTGTGTGCCGATTTTAGCTTCCTGCCTTGAAAACTGCGAAAGGTCTCATATAAAATTTCACCCCCTCTTTTAAGGGGTTGGGTGCAGATGTAAAAAAAAAATGATGGGCGATTTTTTTGGTAGTCATAAATAGTCAGCATACCAATTTTTAGCTTTCTACTTTGAAAATTGCTGAATGCTCCATACAAACTTCCACCCATTTTTAGGAAGTGGGGGGTTAGAAAGGGGCAAAAAGTAGCCTATGTTACTCTCCATCCCTTCAACTATCTCCACTTAAAAATCATCCGTTTTGCCGTGAAAGAAAGACAAACAGACAGACACACTTTCCTATTTATAATATTAGTATTTTAATAAACATCAATGAGAGTGGTAATATCGCTTTGTTTGCGATTGCAGACTATAAGCAATTTTGTTGTAGATCATTCTTAGGGTGGGTGACAGAAAATTTGTTGTCTTGAGCTTCTCCGTGCTCCGTTATTAGTTCCAGCTGCAGTAAAGGCTGTTAATACCCGTTAATTAGCATTTGCTCTGGGTGAAGGTTGTTGGCCCTTTCTCCCTAAAGTGGTGGAGACTGTATTTGGCCCAAGATAATAAATCTAATTTATTTCCAAGATAACTTAAATTTATTTTAATAAATATAGATAGAAAATTTTTTACTTTAAATTTTGATCAGGCAAGCTTTTCTATTTTAATTCGTTTTCTCCCTCAAAGTACCATAGCGTATATGGCGAAATAACCCACGTATGACGTTTAATCCGTGTCCAATATGGGAATTAAAGCGACCACCATAAAATATGATTAGTGATAGGGCAGGGCGCCGGGCGGCCTGCGGCGCCGCCCAGTACAAACATAGTTGGATTCAAACAAGTCATGACCAATTTCGGATGGACAACAAATATTTTTGTGACAAATCTCTACCTAAACAAACCCTCAGTACTCTTTCAAAGTAAAATAGAAAAATATAAAAAAATATATTATTTATTGACAGCTCGTGGTCTAATTTGCATGGAAAACCAGCTGCATCGTATATAATTTCTTGTACATTTAAAATTTCCTAATGATTAAAATTAGCAGTGCGTTGTCCGGAATAGTAGGATAGCACTAATCCTTTACACTTAAGTGTATCGTAAAAGGCAACAAATGATAGTCAAGTAATCACCATACACTTAAAATACAAAATGAGCAAAACCTTTACCAAATTATATGGTCTTTTATTGTGATCTCAACCCGCCTGCCAAGCATGAAGATTATGGGAATATCTCCCTATTTTTTTAAAGAGAGACAAGACAATAGAACGATAAAAGTTTTAATAATAATATTAAATATAGTAATAAGTTTCGAGAAATAATGCAATTTAAGGTTTCAAGTTGAATATAACGTATACAATATACTCGTATACATAAGTATACTAACAATTATGACTCGGGAATAAGTGGTAAAAACCATCACAAAACATAATCCTTGCACCAGGATTTAAATCTAGGATTTTTTATGCATAGGTAGAATTGCTACCGTTGCACCAATCATCAAGTCAAATAAATAATAATTTAAAACTTTAAGGTTCCATAGCACTAATAAAATGTAATTTAATTTAACAGATGACGCTAGATATTGCAAATACCGGTAAAGGTTTAAAGAGAGTTGGTGTGTTATTGTCCTTTTAAATAATAAATTAACATTTTTACTGTCACGTAATACCCAAAAATATGTGATGTATTGAGACGTATCAGCAGTATATAGGTATAAAGTAAATAAATACTGCGTATATAATAACGTTTCTTAACTTATTACTTTGGTGTGGTTGCTAGGCAACCTTTGTCCCATGATTTAGCACAAAACATACCTTCTCTGCTATATTTTTGTCTATAACTTTTCTGTTACCATTTGACATAAAAGTTGTGGTTAAGAGTATTTTTTATTAAATAAGCATTTATTTCTCACGAAAGACTCCTGAAACCACTATGTTGTTTTTTTTCTGACAAAATTTCATTCAAAATTTAACAGTTTCATGCTTATTATGTAAAATA
Organism: Calamotropha paludella; assembly: GCA_927399485.1. NCBI lineage: Eukaryota > Metazoa > Arthropoda > Insecta > Lepidoptera > Crambidae > Calamotropha > Calamotropha paludella. The sequence continues at coordinate 18,951,840 of OV656807.1, read as the reverse complement.
TAAACTTTAATATAAAATATATAAATTTAACTATTAGATTTTTACATTACAAAAAATTTACTGAAAAAAGCTTAACTTGTCATAAGTATCAGAAGATAGTCAAACCCGAAAATATGACATTCTAGATTATGTTTAGTGGACTTTTTGGCGGAAGCGGGAAGCGTCACGTTGGTGGTTTTGTTTCTCTTGTTGAAATTTGTGTCGTTGTGGATATGAATGCGTAATAATGGTGGATTATTAATCACTAAGTGTTTGTCAATATACAAATGTGGCAAGTGTAACAAAGCAGCGGTAGTTATCTTTTCCTGCTCTCTCAAGAAGTCCACGGGCAGGTTTCAGTAAAACCCCACACATTTACTGAAACCTAGGAAAAAATATATTTAACTGTTGATTCATCATTACATTAAAAAATTACTCAAGAACTGGCAATTATACTTACTTGGCACTGACTAAATGCACAAATCGTGCAAGCCACAAATAAAGAAAAAAGTTATGGTTAGTTACTCTGAATATGCAGAAAAATGTAACAAAATTTTTGTAGACGTTTATTTCCCATTCAGGAAAAAACCATGAAAAGGCTTCAGAGTGAGCTCATTCCATCTTATATCGACCAAAGTCCTTGATATCATAACTAAAATATTTCTACCCAAAAATTTTCAGTGTTGTCAACTTCAAAAACTAAACGATTATTTCAAAGGCATGATGAATGAATGCAGGCAACTTCTGCAACGGCTGCATTAACAGGCCACGCCTCCCGGATAAAAATATTAACGATGAAACCAAAATGTATCGACGTAATTTAATATACACTTTTAATGAATGACTTTTTAATGAACTTTGGGCGGTGACTCTCATAATTTTAAAATGAGGCAACATTAATTTAATAAATATTTGCATTGTCAGTTAATTTCTATCTATTAATCGTGTCCCTGCAAATTAGTCCATTTATAAGTGTAGAGTATTTAAAGTTTTGTTATTATTTTTCATGGCTTTATGATAGAGTATACAGCTCTGATTTACAATTAATGTAAGTTGATTGATTGTTCATATTTATTTGTTAATTTTATATGTTTTTTTTCGTTGCTATCTGTTGTGTTATGCTGTACTTCTGTATGTTTAAAAGACTTGGATTAAATTCGTCCCAGTTTAAAGACTTTTTGTTTTCTGTTTTTTTTTTAAATTACGCTGAACAGAAATCAGTTCATTGTTTATATTGAGCTGAGGTTCGTGTCTTCTCACTATAATTTTCACGAAAATATAGTAAGAAATATACAATATGTCCCGTCACCAGTGTCGGAGCCTTTAATGGTGTTAAATATGGCATTTTTTATCGACAAATTGCCCCTTTAAATTTTGTTTTTCGCTTACGGTTATAAAATGGCCGCCATTTTGTTTTCTTCGTAACCAAGACCTGGGCTCTCATACTAATTCGACCACCACTACTCATGTAAATGTCCTATCAATATTAAAAAGGTGTCATTTGATAGCTAAACATGTAGACAATAGTTACACAGCCATCATCATCATGTTTCAATTGTCATGGAATAAAAAATATAAAAAAATAATGAAAGAAAAACAAATAGATTCTTTTTTGTGTATTTTTTAATTATTGGCTTTTTGAGAAAAAAACATTTATTTATACAAAGAATTATATTTTAAACATTAATTTATAGGCACGCGTCCCTTCCACTTTTTATGTCTGTCTCTCTCGCTCTTAGGCGGGCTAACCATGCCCGAGTGGAAGGGACGCGTGCCTCTCACTCGCTCTCATTGTAAGCGCATAACGTGAGCGGAGCGTAACGCAGTTTCTTGAAGTGTCACCCGGCAAACCAATTTATAAGACGTTGTCACGTCAAAACCAAATTTAAGAGGCAATTTGTCGATAAAAAATGCCATATTTCACACCATTAAAGACTCCGACACTGGTGACACATTGTATATAACACAAAGTTTTTAATGTTAACCAAATATATAAAAGGGTTAAAATAAAATGATGTATGTAATCGCTACGTATTTCGATATAAATTTTATGTATACATAAAAAAATATGTTTTTTTTGATCGGATCGTTTTCATTTATGCGGCGGTTTACCAATAGTTTTCGAATTTCAGCAAAGTACTACTTTCTTTCGGATATATTCGGTAACATTTTATTCACTCCTATCTACGTATTAATTAAGACAAATCAGACAAGTGTGTGTTTAAGACAAACGTATAATATCAATTCTGGGAAGTAATGAAGATTGAAAGGGTATGGTTCAAAGTTATTGATACAACGTTAAGCCTATGAGTATTGATAAACAATATAATTTGTAATCCCCGATAAACCAACCACCGTACCCTATTTGCATTATCAGGAAGTATGTGTATCTTCCAAAGATATACCTATTTACATATCTTTGGAAGATATATGAATAGAACAAACAGATTTGATTGATGATTATATATCGAAGTAGATATGTATTACGTACTTATCGATGAAACTTCAGAAAATATTTATTATTGTATGAATATTTTCTGAAAGGTACCTTTTTTACTAACTTCCATTCAAGTGTATTTTTTGCATGTATGTTACGCGATGTTTTAGTCAATTTTTGTAACGAATCATTGATATTTTTCAACCATTTCCTTAAGATTACCTTATTTTAATTTCTGTTTTAATTAGTATTAAATGAAGGTACCGTTTAAATATGTAGTAATTATATGAGAAATAAATCTGTTTGTTTTCTTATAAATTTATAATCTAATAACACAAATTTGTTGTTTGTGTGTTTGTCTGTCCGCTCTTTTTCCATTGTATCAATTAACGTTACCATAGCAACGCGCTACCATAGCAACGTGTTAGTGAGTCAGCTAGTCTATAATCTAAGATCACAAATTTGTTGTTTATCTGTCCGCTCTTTTTCCATTGTATATGCGTTACCATAGCAATGCGTTAACCTCAAGTAGTTCGTCTACCGGATGCTAGATGGCGCTAACGGAAAAATATTTAATAATAGATAAAATTTAAAGAATTTCGTCCTCCCGTGCGAAGCCGGGACGGGCGGCTAGTTTTTAACCTATTTTGAGAATTATTTTCTTCATCATTATCGTCACGGTGCTCCGGTAAGAGGCCCAGCGTGGACTCCACGTGTCTTAGGAGGTGGCCGTCTCCTTCTGCGAGGGCGTCATCGCGGATCAAGGAGGAGGACCAGCGGTTCCTATATCCGGTGAGGAGATGGCGTTACACAAAGCTCATCCCTCCTTAACGGGGTTAGCGGCGACAATTGGGTAATCTGTCGTCCGCGCCACAACCGTGACGTCTAGAGTGATATCTGAGTTGCATACAGACATTGCTCCAAGGGCCACATAGGCCAACCACAGGTCAAACGGTGCAACGGGTGTTTTAACGAAGTATTTCGCGTCATTGACGACTCCTCGTCGGCTCTACCCAGCCGGCGGTAGTCAATAATAGTATTTCACATCGTCAAAAAAAGGTTGTTCCATATAAATTAGGATCTATTAGTAAAACAAAAAAATATGTAGTTCAAAATCCGAAAACAAATGCAGAAACCGCAGACACCGGCACCTTCACCAACTACTCTACATGTGTTTTGCCCCCACAGAAAGCATCATCAGGAGCTGTCAGACCGTGCAATACCGAGCATCTAAGTGAGGGGCCGCGGTTTTTTTTTAAAACACTACCTAATAAGTGCCATAGCCTAGGAAGGCTATATAGGCTTCATCGAAGCGGCCGCCTCGGGTGAACCCGCAGCGTCGCAGAGTGGCCACACCCTCCACCACCGAATTTATTGCCTTCTTCTCCCCACTCCGCTCACTACGCAACACTTTAGGTGACTCAACATTTGAGGAATATTGTGAAAATATAATTATGATAAAAAACAAATGATTTTATTAAAGTATTGTATTGTAATGTTGAAATAAAAATGAATGAATAATAGAAACATTTATCTGTTCATTAAGTATAGCTGCATCAAAATTTCTAAATGTTTCAACACGTTTAGTTGTAAACCTTTACTACAAGTATGTAAAACCTCAAAGGAATGCCCATCGGATAATTCGTGACCGGTATCTAATAAATGTTCCGCGAAGTGAGATCGCTCCGGTCGGGCATTCCTATAAGCTGAAATATGTTCTTTATAACGTGTATCATAACTTCGTCCAGTCTGACAATTGTAGTTTAGTACACGTGGGCTCAACACAAGGAGCCATACTTAACGAACAGACTAATGTTACTTCCTCCGCACTTCTGTGGAGGAGTATCCACCGCAGTTATCCTAATTATAATATGACAATACTTTGTGTGTGTGTTTGTTACCATGTTGTCTCGCTATCCTAACATTGTAAAACTAAACTTGTCCTTAAGTACCTACTCCCGCAAAAACAATACGATAGCTTGTTTCTACGCGCTACAGCGCCATCTTGTAATAATAATTCATAAAATATTTAATATTAACATTATCCTGCTCGATATTGGAAAGAAATACTTGCGCTCCATAAATAGGTGATTCAACTAATACGTAGGTATGGTATGTAATTCCCTGCTGGCACTATCCCTAAAGTCATATAATAATAGTAAATATAAAAAAATACATTGAAAATGTATTTTTCTCATCTTTGGGACGGTTCCGCCCGATACCAGCTCCAGACGCTTGAGTCCATTGAGAGGAGGGCAAAGAGGCTCATCGGCAATGAAGATCTTTTCTATAAAAAGCTCAAAAGCCTTGAGCATAGACGGAAGTTAGCAAGCCTATCCGTATTTTATAGAATACATTTCGGAGAGTGTGCAGCTGAATTGTACAATCTTCTTCCGCCGTCCCCATTTTATCATCGGACAACCAGACTTACAAACTGGCGACACCGTTATATGGTGGATATACCAAAGAGTCGCACTAAGCGTTTTGGTTCCAATTTTGTGATACGTACCGCTAAGGAGTGGAACTCTTTGCCTGAGTCTGTGTTTCCTGACAAATACAATTTAGGGGTCTTCAAGTCACGAGTAAATAGGTACCTTCTAGGCAAGCGCGTCACATCCTAGATCACGTCGACGCTTACCATCAGGCGAGATGGTGGTCAAACGCAAGCCTATTTTCTATAAAAAAAAAAAAAATACTTAGATTAATTATTTTTCATTTCTCATCTCATAAATTTATTTTATTTGTAGGATATCGTAACAGCTCAAAACGAATGACTGAATATTCAAATTATGTTTTACTATTAAGTGTACTATCTTCTAGAGTTGATTTTTTAAGTCAGCTTAGCTTAAAAACTATTTGATAATTCGTTACGAAATTTTGTTTGTTTTATTATTCAGTAGCTAAACATGATTAGCAAAAGGGTTGAAAAGTAACAAAGTACTACGTCAACAAATCCCTAGAAAAAAAAATCAAATAATTTAAAATATATGGAATATCTTTATAGAAACAAGTTAAAAATATATTTGAAGTTTCAAATCTGGAATCCGTAAACATTTTTACTTTTTTATTCCAAAAATATCAATATTGTCGTTGAATGTAGAATTTTATGAGAAAAAACGTGTCTTAAATTGGGAATACAATAAAATATCCTTTTTTATCCCAATCCGGATTTGGGAAGGTTACTCCTAATTCCGATCTATTTTTATCTAACAAACACATACTGAAACGTCAACATTGTTGACCGCAAAGATCTTAAATGTTTGATTAGCTTTGATATATTACTCCTGACAACAACTCTGTCTAACGTAGTATTCAAACTAAGAGTAGTGTTGCCAATAAGTGGTTAAACTCCGTCCTAAATAAACCCCTAAAACTACCAGAAACAGAATCCTCTGAATTATTCTCATTATCCTTAAATTTTCGACTTAACAATTGTTGTTTCTCGTGAACTCGTGAAAAGAATACGAGGAACACCCTCAGTAATAAGAAAATTTTATTGTCCAGTGAAAACGTACCCACTGTGGTTAGTAAACTAAAGTTAAAAAAAAAACAGGTTGCACTGCGGGAGTACTGGCAGCAGTGAAAACATGAACATTAACTTTGTGCATATTTGATATTTTGGAATGGTTAGGGTATAATTTCGCACAAATTGCTTTAATTATCAGCATAAAAGCACTATTATTTATGTGGTAAAATACAATATTCATTTATTGTCGTAAACAAACACACACGCACACTCGCGCAAGCGCCCTGCGACGCTTAAACGAAACACCAGGAGCAGGCATACATTTTCGCCGCGTGGTAGAAAGGGAGGGGATATTACTTCCTTTCCTACGCGGCGCCGGAGGTCTACTCTCCCTCCGTTTTACGAACTTTCGAAAAGGTCACGACTCCTGACGCGAGTCCCAAAAAATGCACAACGCTGCTAAATAAGTTTTCACTTCAAAATACATGTCATATTCTTACGAATCAGTATTGTCCAGATGTAAATATTCAGGAGATATGTTTTCAGAAGTATCAGACTTAATACCTGAATGATTAGACTTTTGCTTTATGCCACCGAATGCCACTTAACCAATACCAAAACCACCAGCAGTCCCCTAAATTGACAACACTGTCTACGAGTTTAGGAACTCAAGATGCAAAAGCAATGGTCAAAGTGTTAGCTTTACTTACTACTGAAATGAAATATACTTCTCAGGTCTTGCTTTTATTTCTTTTACTTCCCTGGCGTACAATAAAGAGGACAATTAATAGTAATACTGGAAGCGTGCAATAATTGTTGAAGTTAAATATAAAATTGAACTAACGAATCGAAAGTCAATTTTGTTTAATATCGATCGAAACGCTACTAATACGATATTTTACAGATTTGTGATATACCTTAAATGTATTTTGAATGAATGAAAATACTTTATTGTTACACACACAGATATACAAATAGCTTAAAAAAATAAAATAGAGAACGAAAGGGTGCTACAATAGGCGGTCTTATCGCTTAGAGCGATCTCTACCAGACAACCTTTGGGTGGAGGGAAATAAACCTATAAAGGACAGGGGTATGATGCAATATATATATCTATATAAGATTTTGAAAATAGTGATAAATGTTTTTTGATAAAAAATGAACACATATTAACATGAAAATAACACGAATGCATAAAACATGAACGAACTTTAATTATAATCGAATTAAGTATTGATTTTGTTAAAAAAGTGGCAGGTCTCTGACATGGCAGCAATATGAATGACATAAATTGTATAGTTGATACAGATATTTTTATTATTCGTTTTAAACCAACGTTTGTTCGCTTATTACGGATAATTGCAAACAATGTAAAAATTGTTTGTCTACGTTGTCAGGGCATATTTCGTCGATGTCCCTTTAAATCCCAGGTACGCGTTACTTAATCGCTGTACACTGACGTCTATTACGTTTTAGTTTTGTCATTAAGTTTGATAATTTTACCATACATATTATCACTACATTCATGCTGAGATACAATTCGCTGTATCTTATTTAACACATTATCATCAGTGCTCTAGGTATGCTTTTGGCCATTGAGAAGAGAATTTTGTCTTCAATATTCGGTTAGATGATATAAAAGATTTCACTTCATACATTTTTGTGTTCCCTTGCGACCTCTAGATGTTATGTGTCCTGGACCAGCGCAGCGCAGCGCAAAAATGATTAGCAAGCTAATAAAGGGTTCAAAAAAGGATATTGTAAATTACTGATTTCCAAAAATACAATGTACTGATACATGGCAGCTGCACAGTACTACAATGCGGTCATCTTGGGATCGTGCTAAACTCAATAATGCAACTGCGCTGGTCTAACAGCATACTTATAACTTAATTGGACTGAGAAAAAGACTAGGTTTGTCAGGCTTTTTAAAATCATGCCCCTGCGCTCTCAGATTTATATTATTGTAAAAAAATGTCATTTATTATGCAATCAACCTCATTTGCCCTTTTTAGTTATAGTAACTAATTAGTTTATCTTTGTCGTAAAAATATTCCTCAAGAGTTTTCTCTTTTTGGCCTTTTCACGGCAACATTTCAGTTTATCTTTATCGTATTTACGATTACCCGAAAAATGACGTAATATTTTTTTCCATTGTACCCATCTAAGATTAACTGTTGATAAGCCTTCGTACCATCCAACCGACAAACCAGTAAATTTCGGTAGTGCATGAAAAATCGTCTGCTTGTTACTGTTTTAATGTATAGCTGCTGTCTCGTTGATCATTTTAAGCCATGATTTCTGATTTATCCCATAATAGGTTATTGTTAAATAAGTTTAAAAGAAAAAGAAAAGTACACAATAATGTTTACTGTGTAACTTTATTTAATTAAATTAAAATTAATTTATTTCGGGAATAACCCACATTGTGTAAGTAAAATTAAACGAGTAACAAATCTTATCCTATGTTAGTACAATTTTATTCATTAAAATCTCGAGCCGAAGTTACATAAGATCAATTTTAAATCATTCTTCAAACATTCATTCTTATTAGAATTTGTAATTTGTAATTATTAATACAAACATTAAAAATATTTTTAAAAGTAACAAAAATATATATAAACTTAAATGCAACGCTAACAAAAGTAAAATAGCAAGATAAGATTTTAGATATATTATAACATATAATAGATTATAACAGTTTTGTAGCTCGGCTACTCTTGGAAAACCAAAAGATCATTTGAGAGAAAAAGGTATTATCTACTTAAATAAAAAGAAATGCCTACTATTAGCAAAACCGACCCATCGATTAATCAGTATCAGTAAAAGTACTAATGTACATGGGAAGTAAACATGGGAAAAGGCTGGTCACCGAATAATTTTTGGTCCCTAATTTCACCCTGTCTGAAACTAAAATACAACTACAAAATTCTTTTTCACTTCTCTCTTTTTATAAAATGTGTATATATATGTATAGGAACTTCGCAGTGTGACAGAGTTTTGACATTGAATTCCCATCCTAATAAAAAGGCAAGAAAATGGTTGTGAAAATCGAAAATCGCTATAAACCTGTTTATAACATTTCTTTGGTAGCAGAACATAAAATTACTAAGCTATACCGCATTTTTACTTTCACTCTGAATTCTAACATGTCAATGTTTTAAATTAAAAATAAATAAACCTTTTATTTCATTTATCATTTTACAGAACAACTCATATGTTAAAAAATTAACTTATGTACAGTATGCAAAATTTTCTGATGTCGTACGTTACCTTACTAAGTTAAAAGTTAGAAATGTGACTGTTTACACAACGGTCTCCGACTTCGTTGTGAAGTTGAGGTCGTGACCTGAAGCAAAGATTTACAAGTTGTGAAAGTATTGAGACAGAAATCATTGCGTTGTGAATACATTTTTGGAAAATTAATATCCTTGCTTTCATTTTTCATTCTATAATTACAATGTGGCTTTTTTACATTGAATTTCCATTAGCCTGATAAGACTTGTTTAATTGACAATAACTATACAATTTAGGTTACTAAGGAGGCACTATCGTTTACTAATCATATAGTGGAGTGTCGTTAGATTTATACCTAGGAACCCAAGTAAAATCAATGAACAGGTAAAAATTTAGCGGAATATTATTTTTTGTACTCTATGTAACAAAGTTTACCCAAATAAATTTGTTGCTTTTTTAAATTTATTTATTTATAAACAATTGCAATTTATTTACAAGTAAATTAACTATTTTAAGTTAAATAATTTTTAATTTTTGATCCTAAATCGAAAATATGTATTAATAGATATTCTAGTACACATACCTATACGGTAACAGGTATACAAAATAGTTGAACAAGCAAGGGACAGGTAAAAATAAGTGGAGGGGCGCGCGGCAGATTTTCCTGCACAACGGAGTACCGTTTTCGTAGGACTAGTTCAGTGTTGATAGTTCTCTCAACCATCGGGTTTGGAATTTGTTTAAAGTGAAATTTACCTTTGTCAAGTGAATATAAAATTATTTAATTACAGCGTAAATAATGTTTGAATAACTAAAATTAATAGTAAGTAAATTAAATTTCTACATTTTGTTTATTACAGTTTACATAAATAAATATGGATCAATCCAAAGATAATGTTGCCTGCTACATTTGTGAAAAACTTGGATCTGCTTCTGGACCTACTGATTCATTAGGACAAGTAATTTAAATAACCAGAGGAATAAGTAATTTAAAAAATGCTTCTGCTGAAAGACAAGATGGGCTTTTTGATAGCTACAATGATGATTTTGTTTATGCTCATGCAACATGTAGAGCTAAATGTATCAATAAAAAATATATCCAAGCCTACATCAATAAAATCATAGTTAATTTTGCGTATTCTCCACCAAAGAAAAAACTAAGAACTAGCTTTTCCACAAATTTTGATTGGAAAAAAAAGAGGTAAAACTGCTCAAAAATTTTTTTTCAACGCTGAGCTTACATGAAACATTGCCGAGATGCAAAGAACATATTTTATTTTTACATGCATTCACCGGTTGTGATACGACGTCAGCTTTTTATAAAATAGGTAAAATCAAATTTGCAAAAATGTTAAAAGAACGAGAAGATTTACACATTGCTGCAAAGGTATTTATCTAGATGAAGATGAAAATGAAATAATTGACGCTGGCTTAAAAAGCATCTTAGCTCTGTACTCAGCACCAAAAAGTATCAAAGATTTAAATGAATTTCAATATCATTCATTTATTAAAGCGACTGCTAAAAATAGTTACGTACAATTGGCAACTTTAACTCCAACTGTAGATTCTGCTTCTGAACATATTAAACGAGTTTATTTACAAGTACAAATGTGGTTAGGCAATGATATTTCTCTTGAATAATTATACTAGATTAAAAAAATCTAAAAATCCCACGTTTTTCAATGTCCTAAAAAGAATAAAATAACCCTGCGGGGCAAAGCGAGGGGCCACTCAAAACGTGGGGGCGCATCTTTACAATAATCGGCATCAATGCATGTCATTCATCTCTTTATAATCTCCTCTTAGTAATATGCGCCCCCACGTTTTGAGTGGCCCCTCGCTTTGCCCCACAGGGTTATTTTATTCTTTTTAGGACATTGAAAAACGTGGGATTTTTAGATTTTTTAAATCTAGTATAATTATTTTATTCTTTTTAATTATTAACTCAACGAAGTAACCATGTGTTACGCAACAATCGGATAAGCCCCATACAAAAGTGAAAGTTGCCGAAAGTGGACCTGAAAGTGCATCTGGAAAGTTAAAAGTTGCTTTAGAGTGCATTGTCATCGGGTTCTGAACTATCCTGAAAGTTTCAGCTTTCTAGCTTATCGGAAAGTGCCTCAAATTTAAGTTGCAAGATTTTGCCCGGACAGACAAACAAATAAGAAAAGTGAGATAAGAAAAACGTGGTAAAAATGGGGATGGCAATTTGATGCAGGCATCATGAAGCCTTTAATGATGAATAAACCACCTGAAAATTTGCTGCGAATTCTTTTTTGTACTTGTAAATCAGGATGTGGATCTGCTTGTAGGTGTAGAAAAAGTGGCATTAATTGCTCAGTTGCATGTATAAACTGCAATGGTAATAGCTGTACAAACCCTTCTCCTGTAGTACAAATTGACGAAGTTGATGAAGATGTAAAGTGTAATTAATATATCTTAAATTAAATTAATTTAGCATTAGTACTTTGTATATTTTTGGAGAAAAATAAATAATTATTTTTTACTAACATTTGTTCTATATAATTTTAAATAAAGATTTAATGCCTCAAAACTCCCAGGAATGAGCCATGAGAGTGACAGAGAAGACTATAGTGATATATCGCTGTCTCTTCGTTACTCTTATGTTTGTCGCATGCTGCGGTAACACGGACAGCGCGCAACCGAACGTTGCATCTATATTTTTTAATAAATCAACTTATTTCGATGAAAGCAACGATTTTCAATGGGTAAACATTTTTATATAGAATATAAACAATCTGATAAAAAAAAAAATTTAAATTCCATGCATGTTTTGTGGGTTCCTTCATTTTCTAATTCTACAGTCTAACGGCACTCCACTAATAACTCAAACAAAAAAATATACTTTATATATCTCTTTGAAAATTTATCATATTATATTTCTCTACTAATATATCAAATTGTTAGCGTCAATTGTATCAATCTTTTGTCACATACCTTGATTTTTCTTATTAAGGTTTTTTTAAAGATAGAGTAATATTGGATTTTTTTACAGATTTCTTACCAACTGTTGAGACCATATAAAACAAATGTTATTTTTTTCTATTGATTCTGGATCCTATATGTTAGATTATAGTATGTAGGAAATTATTTGTTAAGTGTACTGTTAAAGCTATATATTTAGTGACTACACAAATCAAAGCGATGTGACAACTAGAACTTTTATGCAAACACTTCAATATAACGTTCAATCGCTCTTGAGAATAAAAAAGATCAAAAACTTTCTCCCATAAAATAAAATTATAGCGTTTTAAGAGTTTTTAATGGATGAATATTCCTATAATCAAATCCACACGCTTGATTTGTGTATAGAATAGATTTTGTTTTGTTTTGCAAGTAAGCGCTGGGAATAGCTTCGAACAGCTTCTGGAATCTACAAGCGAAATATCTATGAGATTCCACCTCGAAAGAGGGACATAACGACCGGACATAATGCACCTAAGTTCTTGAAACTGATTTTCTATGAAAGTTCAAGTAGTTATTGTTTATGATAGGACTAGTTTTAAAAGCCATAATGGAAATGACACTGAAAAAAAGTTGAAAAAAAATATTAGAACACAAAGATATCAGTAATTAATTTATAGAACGTTTGATATTGAAAAAAATAATATTGTTTTATAATTTCATAATCACAAAAATGGGATTTAAACCATGTTTTTTTTTTATTTTTGAGGCTTCGATCTTTGGGCGCCGTATTATGTTATTTGCGGGTGACGGTTATGTGTAGATGTATCGGGTTACTCTTCGTCTTTACAATTGATTTCTTTGTTGTTTGGTAATTTCTATTGCTTCTCTAAGCATTTTTGGTGTGTATGTTAAGATAATGTAAGATCTATCAAAACTAACGATATACCAAAAGTCAGCTGTCGCTGAACATTTAATTCAATAAGGCTCAAATCACTGGATCGAGTTTTATAACCCTTAGATTACCTCAGCAGAATTCCACTACATACCAAGAAGGTTCAGGGAAGAGTTATATTGTCGAATGTCTGTGTGTTTACAGACAGTGGTATCGGATAGAGTGTAATAAAATACTGCAACGGAAAGAAGACCGATAATTCTACCCATAAGAGCAACCCGTGAAAAACTTCTGTTTTGTCGTGACGAGGGGAATGAAACTGCGCTGTTTTTTATGAAGGCTTTTTGGAAAAAAGTATGATAAAAATCCCGTTTCAATTAAAACTTATTATTATTATTTTTGACAAAAGTATATCCTTTTCTTGTTGCAAAAAAAAACAGAAAGTAGACCATAACAGAACCTACTGACACGATAGTAAAATCAATCCATCGGAAAATGATTGGAATAAAATTGGGGCAAACCGATCGGGCAATGTTTACATTCCTTTGGTAGTATGGGTTCGCTCCATAAATATTTGTAAATTGCAAACAGTTGGTATTTTGTGTATTCTTCGAACGATTGACTTTCACTTCATTTTGACTATATAAGAATAAAACGACATGGACGTCTTTTTAAATAAGTAAAATACAATTATAGCTCTATATAAAAGATATTTTGAAACTCAAGTACTCCCATCTCTGTACTAATAAAAACAAGTGTCATGCGATCTTTTGTTTTGGTTAATTATTAGAATGGAAAAGTCACAATTTTTCTACAAACAATTTGAAAATCACACATCCGGCACCATGTTCAAAGGTATGTAACACAAAGTCCTTACAGAAAACTAATACATATAGTTTCCGTAATAGATGTATTACTCATTGACTCATTCCTATTTATTTTTTCTAGTTTGCTGCCTGTTTCATAATTAGATTTTAATTTCTGAATTCTAATATTAAAATTGTAGGTGTTGGTAATTTGGATGTTACGTTTTCTATTAAGTTAAATTAAACGTAAGACAAAACTAGAATATGCAAAAATTAAATATTATTTCGGTAATTGTAATTTTACCGTGCTCTTGATATTGATTTACTTTTTCTTATATGTATATATACTAATTAACCTCGCCCAAAGTAAGCACACAGTGAGATATATGACATATAAACTAGGCGATGCAGTCACTAAGCATAAAGCTACGCTAGCACCATATATTGAAGCGGAGCGTAATACCTAAAAGAAAACTTTTTGGTTTGATGGGAATATTTGCGATTTTTTTAATTCGGGCTGTCACCATCTGGTCCTAAACCTGTTGATTCGATTCCACACAAAAAATATTAAAATCGGTTAAGAACTTGGGAAGTTATGGCGTAACAGACATTACGCCATTGAAGCTGATCCATGGGAGCTTCGCTCGCTCCGCTCCAATAAGTAATATTTATAGATATATACAAATACCATTATTTATCACACAAACATCTGCTCCTTCCAGGACTTGAAGCAGGGATCATTTGGCTTCAAAGCAAGGGGGAGGTCTGCCAAAGTGTTAGTCACTATAACTGCAACCTTATCGTATGGAGTATTGAATTCAGATATTGCCACACATCGACACATTTTTGGATTCAAGCTTATCGGATCTTGAGCACGGATACTAAGTAACAGATATAAATTTATCATTACGAAATATTTGTCTTTTCATGAGTCTAATAAGTACAGATTATATCACTATTAAAAAACCGAACCACTCTTAAATTTTCTTCATAAAGGTTTTATTTACGTAATTCAACAAACTACTAATCCTTGTGTCACGTACTTTACCTGGTAGTGAAACTATGTTTATTACAAGTAAGAGCCGCGAACTTCTGCACCGCTATGTGAATACAGCCGAAATGCTGTATCAGTTACCAAAACATGTTTTCAAACGTATTTGCAGATGAATATAACAATTGTATGTGGTTTTATGTTAATGCAGAGATAATTAATACCGGAATAAATGTTATTTTAGGCGTGTTATAATTGTTGCGATTGGATTTGAAGTTGGATTGCAACTGGGGATTTGAAACAATGAGTTGTCCTAAATTCAATACTGTTCGATTTTTTTATTCTTCCAATTAGTAGAAGTGACTAATTAGCTGACTCCTAGACCAATATATGTGTGTATATAAAAAAAAAACCGGCCAAGTGCGAGTCGGACTCGCGCACCGAGGGTTCCGTAAAATATTTTTATTATATGATGTAACAAAAAATTTACGGTTTTCGCAATTTTTCCTTTATCTGTGCTATAAGACGTTGGTTCGTACAAAGTTTCAAGATTCTGAGTTCACGGGAAGTACCGTGTATGTTTTAATTCCCTTGCGAGTGTCGAAATTTTGCGGAATTTTGTGGCATAAACGGCTGTATCTTTTGATTGCGTTGACTTAGAAGTTTGAGTTTTCACCGCTCTAAGGGACAGTAGACCTGAGTATTTGATATAAATTTCAGCTTGATACGTCCACGTGTTCCTGAGAAAAAGGGTCTTGACAGACGGATGGACGGACGGACAACAAAGTGATCCTATAAGGGTTCCGTGTTTTCCTTTCGAGGAAAGGAACCCTAAAAAACGACAAAAATCCTATTAAAAGGTCTCCATATAAATCTTAATAATAACAACTATCTTACTTTATTATAATCATGTATAATCTGTAAGCCATTATCTAATTCTTTTATTAATAATTAAAATAAAAAATGACAGTCTGGCTTCATTTAATATTCAATTTTCTTGTAAGTGTGTTCTTTTTGAACATATTAAATAAGCACGCTCTTATGTTTGTGTAAGATGTACGAAAAACATACTTAAAGTAGTATAATCTGTTTCAGTAATGTTGATTTGAGAGGAAATTAGACGGATATATTTACTAGTACGGATATATTTAAGTAATATAATACTCATTGGTATAGACTCAATATTATCAAGTAAGATTTTTGGTAGACGATGCAATCGAAATTGTAATGGTCTGGCGATATGTAAAAAACACCTAACACAAAATGGAATGGAAACCGCTCTTTTATCATATTTTTTATGTTAACAAATAAAGATTAACTAATTTCCTTTTACATTGTATAATTATTGTATCATTATAACATTCTTGGGAAACGTATTTAATCGCTTTCTATTCTCTATGTGCAAAGTGTGTGGTGGGGACAGGCAAATCGATCGCAGCGCACGATGTGGCTAAAATATGATATAACTTTGGATTTTCATGTGTAAATTTTCATAGAATTCCAGTTAGTAAGTATTTTTAAGTAAAAACGTAAAAATTCGCGATATGGGTACAATAAGTCTTGTGTTATAATGTGTAGAAACAAAGGGACAGGAAATGAAACAGTTCGGACAAGTTTTATTCGTTCCTAACATCAAAATAAAATTTCAATGAGTAGATATATAGAATAGAGCTCTTATTAAGTAGCTTTGTCTGTTAGTTCTAAGCTCTTCAACGTCTTTCACATGCTGTACTAATACTATTTTTCCCCTTTTTGTACAGTTTGAGGTTGAACGTTTATATCATGTTTGATCGATTCAAATCACGTAGGTATTATAACATACATTTTTAGTTAAAGTAAGAAAATCACTAATAAGCACATTTTTTTTAGATAGACGACCGTTTGGTGCAACGGTAGCGATCCTGCCTTTCGCACCGACGGTCCTGGGTTCGAATCCCGGTAGGGGCAGATGTCTGTATGATGAATACGAGCATTTGTACCTGAGTCATGGGTGTTTATATATATTTCTATGAATATTACATATCTATGTATCATATGTGTATGTCTATCCGTTACCCTAGTATCCATAACACAAGCCTTACAGTGCTTACTTTGGGCTAGGCTAATTGGTGTGAATGTGAGAAATATTTATTATTTATTTATTTATATTTTCATTTAATTTCGCTGAAAAACAATCCGAAAATCGCTATCAAATCATTCAGTTGTCATAATTTTACAGATCTCAAGTCTACAATTATTGTGGTCACTAGGGGCGCTGTCATCGCGCACACAGCGACTAAATATACGAAATTTTTTCTGAAACATTTCTTCAAGAGCGACTTAACGAAATTATCTAATTAACATTACTCTAGACGACATAGGCTTGATAAAGTAATTAACGTTAAGTTACGACGAAAACTCTTATTAAAAGGTCTCCTTAAAAATCCTAGGTAATTATAATGAACTTCTGTTTTTTTTTATATAATCGTGTGGTTTATGTTAGGTAATGAAAGAGATCTTAAAATGAAACTTGTTATGTAAGCTTTTATTATGGAATTTTCGATATAATGCTTAATTGGAAAACTTTTAATTTTATTCGCTGAAGAAATTAACCTAACATTTTTGCCGAAAGTATTGACTATAATTAAAATATATGTCAACAAGTATGTCACCCAATCACCCAAATGTCATCTTCTCAGCCACCCAAATAGCTATAGTTACTCCGAGTAATGCAAATGATAAATTATGAATGGTGAATGAAACTTTCCTTACAAACTATAATAACAATATACTCCAGGTGATTCGGAGCGTCCAGGATGTTCCGGGACACTCCGGAGTACTCCGTTCACCACGGAGTAGAGGAGGGTCAGCCTAGGGCTGACACACGCTGGTTAGTATCGCGGTAGCAACCACGGTTCCACGCGGACCCCACCGAGGCGTTAAGAGGAACATCGCGTTGGTTTAGTGGGTAGACCCCTGCGGACCCACCCGACGAACACTTATCGTCAGGTGAAAGTGCAGGGGTGAGTCCCACATAACGTGCCCCGTTCTCCCACCGGCATAGTAATGCAATCCCAGCGAAAAAAAGGTATTTAACTATTAATCTATAAATATTACATATCTATGTATGATATATGTGCGTCTATTTATTATTCCATTATCAATAAGCCTTACAGTAATTACTTCGGGTTAAGCTAAATAGTGTGAGTGTGAGAAATAATATTACAATAATATTTTCTTCATCCATAGGGAATGATGATTTAAATTATCTGATTTTCCGGACAATTTTGTCTATTTTCTTACCTCAAAAGCTAATTCAAATAATTACCTAAACCGGTCCAGCCGCTCAAAGAGTTTTAGCGAAAACAAAATATTTCAAAGACAATTTATAAAATTCTAAAAAGGCTGAAAAGTGGTAAGCAACAACGGTAAAACGATGCAATATGTTTAGAAAATTATACCCTATTAATAAAGTTAAATAATACAATTTTACGGTGTAGTCACCGTACATTTTCATTTTTTTTAAACCAAGTGGTCGTATTTATGTGCAAAGTAATAAGATGCAAATTTTTTTCAAACTAATTAGTCGCATTTAAATGCAAGGTACCTGACTTAATTCACATGGGCACCTTCTGACTCTTGAGCTCCGCTCACTCTGTGTTTATTCAAGTTAAGCCAACTTGCTTCAGAGTGCTCGTGAATTATTTCGAAAATGAAATTGAAGAGGTACACGAGATGTGTTAATGGTTCCACTTGACATTTAATTTTAGCAATCATGAAAATTGTCAAATCATACTGTTGCATTACTATGAATTACAGTGGTATGAAATATTAGGTTCTTACCTATGAAAATACATATTTTTTTCCACTTTTGTGAAAAGAAATTCTGTAAAACAATAACAATAACAATAACAACTTCATTCTGTGTATTTTATTTGGAGAACTAACCATATTTTAAAGCTATTTCTACAAAAAAAAAAATCAAGTTACTTATATTTACAGATAACATAAGATACAGATGTCTTTTTTAATTTGCAGAATATTTTATTTGGACGTTTCTTAAAAAAGCAGTCTTACTCTTATTTACTTCTCTTAAACGTGTATCAGATAACGAAAAATTAAACACACAAAAAAGGATCAAGTAGTCACTAAAATAAAAAATAATAGAAAGAAAAACATAACTAAAAAAATGCTTCCTGTTCAAACAATTTTTTTTTACTGAAATCTATTTCTATATTTATGATTTTTACGTAAAAATGTGGCCTTCATCTATAATCTAAGAACACAAATTTGTTGTTTGTGTATTTGTCTGTCCACTCTTTTTCCCGCTTATTCCACTGTATCCATTAACGTTACCATAGCAACACGTTACCATAGCAACGCGTTACCAGGTCAGCTAGTATATACTCTAAGAACACACATTTGTTTTTTGTGTGTTTGTCTGTCCGCTCTTTATCCATTGTATGCGCGTTACCATAGCAAGGCGTTATCGGGTCAGCTAGTTAAAATAAATAATGTAAGTTCACTCACTTTATGTACTTCATTTTATTTATTTTATTGAAATATACTTAAAGAACATATAAAATATAAGTTATAAGTCGTTATAAGACTTTTAATAAGAACGAGATCATTGTATGTATATAGATATGCTTAGACTTGCGGTTTCCTCAGATGAAGGCTTTGAATGAATGTTTAGGTGGACCCTTTCCGGGTACAAGCCAACCTCAGGTTGTGTTTAGTCAGTACGAGTCTGACATTACTTCGAAGCCGGGCCGGAGTATCCATAGAGAATTCACCACTTCCTTTCCCTGAGTCCGGAAGGTGCCCAAGTTGCCAGGGGCGGAAAAATAAAACTTGCGGTTTATACAAAAAACTAATCGGCATTAGAATTTGTGAGTGTTGATTCCCGATTAGATGGCTTTAAGCCGTTGACCCACATCCCGCGGGTCGAGTCTCAGTACGTACACTACAGTCATAAAAAGATTACCTCTTGGTAATATAAAAACGTAGAGAAATCTTATTTACCTTATCAATTTCATTTTAAAGCTATCAACATTTAATAAAGAATTAATTTATTTGCAAAATTTTGATGAAAACGCAAACACATACAATACAACATTTTATTATAGAAAAAAAAACAGTATGCATACACTGGGCGGTTCTATCGGTTAAAGAAATTTCTGTCAGACAATCTTTAGATGTAGATAGAAATCATGTAAGTTCAGCTGCACTTAAAAAGAGAAAACTAAAGATATATTCTGAATCAAAGTATGAAATAATAATAATGAAACATTTAAATTGAACTTATATCATATAAAATTATAATATGTAAACTATATATGTATAAGCGTAGTATCAGTTAAAGATAATGATTTCTGACTAAATTCTTGAACATCGTCAATGTTTTAGCTTGTATAGTAGAGACCAGCATCGCATTCCGAAGACGGACTACCTGTTCGAAGAAAGATTTACCGTAAAACTACGAAGTCTGTGTGGGTGACTTCAGCTGGTGAGTTTAGGTGGAGCGCATGACGAGGGTTTAAGCGGTTTAGGAATTAAAAACGTTCCTTGAGATAAGCTGGAGTGTATAAAGAAAAAAAATATTGTTTAATCTATCCTCTAGAATATTAGTAGATTAGAAACCATTTCAGCTGTTTACAATAAACAGAATCATGATCATATTTACATAGGTCGTAATTGAATCGAATACAATAGTTTTGAAGACATTCAAGTTTATCACGCTACGGTTGAATCATTGTAACAAGCGCGAGCATAATAAACAATACTTATAATCAGCTCGACGAACCTTGATCCCTATGACACTGACAGTTATTCCCTCGACACAACCTTGTAGTAGCGTCACCGTTACATTATAATCGAATTGGCGGAGTCTAAAAATGATATTTATTAATTTTAGGCAGATATATGCCATTAAAATAATATTCCGTCGGAATAATAATAATTATTAACATTTACAAAAAATTATCTCAATCAGACTTTACGTTGACGTCCTGCAAAAGTTACTTCGTTTGGAAGATATCGACTAGCGCGGAAAGTATCGATAAACAAATATCGAAAATGGAAACGAGTGTACAAAATACATTAACATAGTACCTACGCTCTTAGTGTCAGATTTATAATCATTTAAGTTGTCTGCGATAATAAAATAAAGGAGATTTAATTAATTTATTATATATACCTACTATATAACAAAACCAAATAAAACAAAAGCGGTTCAGCAATGATTTTTAATATATATTAATCGGAATCTGACAATGACATCACGGCTTGCGTCTCAGACTCGGAATCTGAACTGCAGCTGCTTTCTCCTACGTTTATTAAAAACGGCTGGTCTACTACGTTGTCGTATCGCACGTCTCGATCCCAATCATCTAAGCACAGTTTTTTGGTCTTCTCAACCACTTTCCTCCAATTGTCCGGAGTCACTAGACTACATGCCTCTTCTAGTAACGTCAGCATTTTATTAGCTGTGAATGGCGGAGTGGTGTTCAGCCTGGCTGCACAACCTGAAACAATAATGGTTTAGATTGAATATGATGCAAAGTCAAAGAGCGAGATCGGAGTAAGTACATTATAAGTACATAATTAGGTATGTTAAAAGTGTGTAATGTTATATCAGAAATTACGTACATGGTTTAAAATAAAAATGCTATAGCTATTTAGTAAAATAAAATAGCTTTAAATAGTGCTAGCTCTCTAGTCACCAGTCACCTAAATAAAAACATGTTAAAATAAATACAAATCAACCCACCTTTGATCTGCGCCCATATCATCTCGATTGCATTATATTGGCAGTGGTAGGGCGGTAGCCGAATCACGGTGTGCCCTTTTGATTTTGCCATCTCATCCAAAACATACTTCTTCTTTGTTTGCAGTTTATGCAGGTTCATCAGTCTGACTAATTCCTTTTTCAGCATTTGACTATTAGCTGCCACACCATTGTGTTGCAGCCACTCTATGATTTCGCCTTTATTATTATTCGCGGTAGGTGCTTTATTAACTTGCACAGAGTGGTATGGGGCGTTGTCCATTAAAATATAGTGGGGCTCATTTAAATTGTCCAATAGTTTTGTGAACCATTTCTCGAAATTCTCAAAATTCATCTCTTCGTGATAATCTGATGTTTTCACGGATTTGAAGGCCCACAAGCAGTTAGGTACAAAACCTTTGGCTGTGCCAGCGTGGCAGATAATCAAACGCTGGCCCTTGCCTTCTGGAGCTTTGGTACAGGATTTCTCTGTGTCGTCTGTCCATGTTTTGGACACTGAGTGATTGGCGTTGAGCCACGTTTCGTCCAGATAAACCACCTTGTCCCAGTTCTCGATGTTTTTTATTTGTCTTAGAAAATCACACCTCATCAATCCAATGTCCTTCCGCTCCATTATTACTTTTCTTTTGTCACACTTCCCATAACGAAATCCACATTTTTTTATAACCACTCTGAGAGAAGTGAGCCCACCTTTAAATAAATCAGCCGATTTCAGCGACGCCAATAATTTTTTGCAAGTTGGCAGTTCACCTCGAAAATAGTAGCCGTAAATGTGGTTTCGTATTGCTGCCATGTCGAAATCATCGGGGTTAGTTACGGAATGTGCCCTATTATGTTTTTTCTTCTTTGGAGTTGATAGCTTGTTCTCCTCCATCGACGATTCACCGAACTTCTCCTTTGTAATTCGGGAAACGGTAGCTTTGCCAATTCCCAGAGCATCAGCAACACGGTCGCGTACGTTGTCAAGTGGCAACAAAGGTCCGCCATTTTGTTGTTCGCGAGCAAAATAATCACGCAAGCGTACAACAAACTCCCGCGTTTCACTGTTGAGTACAGTTTTTCTCAGTCTTTTCGGCATTTTGAAACACCAACAATAACAAAAACAGAAAACAACAATAACAAAAACAGAAAACAACAGTAGTAACAAACAAAGGACTCCGATGACACAAAAAACACGTGGCGCATACAAGGCGTTAGCACTCGTACTGGTGTAGC
This sequence comes from Calamotropha paludella, assembly GCA_927399485.1. NCBI lineage: Eukaryota > Metazoa > Arthropoda > Insecta > Lepidoptera > Crambidae > Calamotropha > Calamotropha paludella. The sequence goes on along the minus strand of OV656807.1, from coordinate 18,929,120 downwards.
GAATAAGCGATCACGGCGTACCTAGTGACAGATCAGATAGTGTTACTATACTAAAAATTTAATTTACATGGATTTTCAAAACTAAAATCATAGAGTTCGACCATGTTAACTCTGCATCGGAATTTTGGCAACCCCGCATACAAATACACGGATATTCGTATATATAATAAGCATTAGAAATGTAGATTATATTTTTAAAAACATGTTTATTAATGTGGCTGAATGCAAGTCACGCCCTTGCCTATAAACGATATATCGACACGACCCGTCACTAACATGAACTGTCATAGGGATCAAGGTTCGTCGAGCTGATTATAAGTCTTTATTTTATTACTTTTTGTACTTTAAATTTTTGAAGTGATAACGTCTTATAAATCGATTATTGCCGACTGCACTCACGAAAAATCATGACTCATTGTCACATTCCTTAATTGTAAGGTTCCGCCTGTGCCGAGCGTGCAAACGAGAGCGCGGGACAAGCGATAGAGAGGCACGATCGGCGTAAGCGTTCGGCTTGTGACGCATCTATCTCTTTTCCACTCCATCGGCCGATGCGTCCCAATGGAAGAGAGACAGCGGCAGCACACAATTTACACGTGAACTGTTTTGTCAACTGTTTATAAAGTATAGTTAAAAGTTAATGTGGTTTCCATTGTTTATTACAACAACAATTACGACAAAAAAGAAAATTAATTCTGGCATTTCAAGAATTTGATTAGCGATATAATCTCATATTTTTATTTGTTCTTTGATTTTTGAAAAAAAGTAGCATCGGTCGGCGAGTGCAAAAATAAAAGGTTATGTTACAATTTTGACAAAAAAAATATTATGACCCATATAAACGATCATATAAAAGTCAAACTGCTTTTATTTAGTTTTCAATGAAAAAAAGGAGAGAGTTAAGGCGGGCTTATTAAAAGCAGCAGTTTATAAAATTTTATTTATTTGTCTAATTTCGTCATTTTAAATTAACAATTCAATAGCACATTGTTACTTGTGATTAATTTGTAGAATTAAGAAAAAAAAACTGAATAAAACACTTCTTTACGGATTTTGCGCATAATTTATTTTATAATTAATCCTGACGTTTTGACTCGTTTACAGAAGCCGTGATCACAGGATGGCTAAGATGATGTTTGTCATATCTACTACCTTCACAATATTATAATCGGGCAAGTTCCAAATTGTCAAATTTTGTTTTTGACATAAATCAATTTTTTTTTCTCTTATTAAATTCTCACTGCGATTAAATTGTATACTTAGTCATCCTGTGATCACGATGTGATGTGAAACGTCAGGATTAATTATAAAATAAATTATGCGCAAAATCCTTAAAAAAGTGTTTTATTCAAATGTGTAATGTGCTCGGAAGTGTAAGAACTAAATATAAAAAAAAATTGAATTAACGAGTGCAAATAAATGTTAATTTATCGAAAAAATTGTAATTTTCAATTAACCCTTTTGTATTACACAAAATAATGATAATTCAGTGAAAATAATTCATTTAAATTCATAAAAGTACGCAATTTTTCATCAATGTTTTCTTATGACGTTATCGCGTAAAATTATCGTCCGTAAACCGACTTTACAGACAACCAATTCTTTTTATCGTTTTATTACTCAGCGTTAAATTTCGACTTACTACGCGATTAAATGATTTTTGCAATTGTCAGTTTATTTATTTTATAACCAAATATTATTAATCTAACCTAATGAATTATTGATTATCATTATAAGTTATAATTATATTTAATTGAATAAATTATATAAAATATATAGGTGATTGTGAAACCTTTCCTTTCATATTAATCTATGATAAAATTGAAAAACTAAAGTGATGAATGTTACACAAAAAATGAAGTAAAAATACTTACCTATAAAAGCCTTAAAAATAACTTACGAGGACAAATGTCGAATCGAAAGCAAGAAACGTTTTTATTATGAAAACATTTTAACAGTACCCCAAGAGATCGGTAAAAAAGTTGGATGATACAAAATTTGAGTATTAAAACGATATTATAATAAGTTGATAAAGCCATATTATTCGTGTTAAGTAAAGTTATTAAACGGGAACTTTATAAAATATGTTCTCTTTATGCTCTATAAAACAGATTGGCGGTGCATTAAAATCAGAAAGGTTCTTCTCAAGACTTTCTAATCAACATTCAAGGAGTGACGTGCTGCGATGTCTCCATAAATTACGTATCAAGTATGTGAAGAGGCTTTATATGAAAAATGTTTTTAGTATAAGAAGGCTCCTCTTTAGAATAAGAGTGTTCTGGCTGAAATTATTCTTATGTTACAAGAATCCTATTTTTATACGTTGAGAAAAATATTTATACAGATAATAAGCGTTTTGATTTGTTTTTCTATTTTAACGTAAATGCACATTTGAACTTTAAAAATATCGTCAGTTTAATAACGTACGGATCAGATCGTTCAATATGATTAATTTATCGATCAACACTTTTATTACTGGTAACTAATACATTTATTATATAGTATATAGTAAAATTAGTCGATTCAAAGTACTAATACATTATTTAATGTATTTACGAACAGTTTATATATGCTAGTCATTTACGTATTTCAAAAATACATTACATTTTTAAACATACCTCTGAAATCGATGTGGCGGTGGGCAGGACCGCAGAACTGATAAGTGATTCTGTTTAGCAGGTAGTAAAGATCCGATCGATGGAGCAGCAATAATTAAAATTTCAGTAGCATTTGATAGATGCAACACGAATAGAGTACTTTTATTTATAAGTAAGGAGCGCATCGCCACCATATTGTCTTTAAAACTTAATTAAAAAAAGATTTTAAAATAATTGTTTCTACTTTCCATGCTTTACTTCTGCGTAGCGTATCGTTTAATCTCACCTAACACATAATTATATTTAATTATATTAAAATTGCTAAAGTGATCCTATAAATATTTTATATATAGACATGCCAAGTATATAACCTGTACCGTAATATTATCGTGTGTATCATTGGTAAGCACAGCAGTCAGCGCGAACTCCGCCGTCCCGACCGGCTTTTGCAAACAAAATATATTAGCCTTTGATATAATGTTGCCTCGTTAACTTTACTATTAGTTTCAGAGTTACTACTAGAGTTCCTTTTGAGCTATAAGTTTCGTGAGTAGTTACGTTTAGAGATTAAGAAACCTTTCAATGGTAACATTCAAAAAGATAACGAGCAAATCTAATAAATAAATTTCTAATTTCTCTTAAGAAATTGAATAGATGTAGGATAAATCAGCCATCAAACTGTATTCCTATACAAGTACATAAAATGTTTCTAAAGAACACTTCTGCGAACGCTTATAAAACAAAACACAGTTATAATAAACTAGCTGACCCGGTAACGCGTTGCTCTGGTAACGTTAATTGATATAATGGAAAAAGAGCGGACAGACAAACACACGAACAACAAATTTGTGTTTTTAGAGTATATATTAGCTAACCCGTTAACGCGTTGCTATGGTAACACGTATACAATGGAAAAAGAGCAGGAAAAAGAGCGGATAGACAAACACATAAACAACAAATTTGTGTTCTCAGAATAATCTAATCTAAAAAAATTAAATCTAAACGTATAAAAAACGTATTTAATAAACTGTGTATTGAATTCACAGAAAAGACTACGAAGAAGCATGCAACTTGAAGATCGTGATGAATAACAAGAACTGTCTCGGATACTATCACGTTGCTCTAGATAAAATATTTCTTTTTAAAATAAAGTATTCTATGCTTTGGCTTCTGCACTATTAATGAAATATGCACTACTTAATAAAAAAATGGGGAACTATCAAAACCATTATCGCCTAAAGATAAATACTTACAGATAGTTATAAATAATTATAGAAGAGGGATTTTGTACATCTATTTGAAGCTTGCATTCAATAAAATACAAAGGTAAACTTTGTATTTTATTTTAAATACTAGCTGACCCAGCCACGCGTTATTGTGTTATAAATTGAAATAAAACCTATCCTATCTTTTAAGTTAGATCAAATAACAGATATTAACGAAGTTTGATCAAAAATTGGTTAAGTAGTTTAAGACAAACAATGTGACACGAAATTTATATATATTAAGATTATAAATGAGTAAAAAAAACATATTTGAGTGGACATCGTCGAAGCACTTTTACCGACAAACAAACGCTACAATTTTATAGGTAAAGATAAAAATATAAACCGCCTTTCTGTTGCAATTTGTGCAGGCGTTGCATGACAGCGAGGATCGGGCGATTTGAGAGCGTAAATTGAGCCATCGATACCGACGCGTGCTCGGCGTCCAGTCGTTACGAGCCGGACGGATATAAACGACATCAGAAGGTGACACCAGAAAACCTAACATAATTCATTTGAAGTTAACGTTCGAAAGATGAAATAGACGTGTAAAATCATCAATAATGAATAAGCAGTAAAAGGAGAAGGGGCATTTTGGGTCAAAATATAACAAGTTGTAATATTATTTATTTAAAAGCTTATTTCATAGAAAGATCCGAAAAATAAGCCCAATATGCCATCTGGGGAAAGGGAAAATATCATAAGAAGTTACAATAGTCGACACAAGTGATGCTACCTAATATGATTATATTAGCTTGATCATATTCTATATGTATAAAAATTATCCCTCACAGTGTTTGACCGCGAAGAACAGCAAAACTAACAATCAGCTACAACATTTTTATCCTTATTGTTTTATCACCATCCATGTGACCTTGAATAACTGTGTTCAAATGTATTTTATTTTTTAATTCTATTTTGTCTATTTATATCAATAATCAATTGTATTAAATATTGTAATAGATATTCATATTACTAGCATTATAGGTCTATAGTTACCTCAATTTGTTATTACTATATTATTATTACCATATGCAACTGTTTGTTGCCATAAATAAAGAGAAAAGATACTTTAAGGAAAAAGTAACGAATCACTTGAATGTTTGCAATTAAACAGATAACGGAAATCAAATATTCCGTTATTTTTGAATTATATCTGGGTGCAAACTACTATGAAAACCAATTTCTGAGCATCGAGAAAAATAGAAATGGCAACGGCTTTAGTGACCACCACGCATATTGCCGACAGTCGCTCCTCGAGAAGCTCTAAAGAGGAACCCTAAGTCCAGCAGTGGACTGTAACGCCTGATGATGATAAAGAAAAATGTTACGCACTTGCGCTTAATTCTTATGTTGCGCGATGCGTTTGAGTGTGTTCATTTTACATTTACTACCTTAATTCATGACAAAAAACATTATATGATTCACCTTAACTTGATCATAACCTCACTTATTTTATAGTTTAATGTGTCGTTTATGATGATGAGATTACCTTAAACTATTTACCTAAATAATTATTTGGAGCTGCACAACTGCAACATAACACATGAATAAATAAAACCTAAATTTAATTATATATCATACACATTGTTAAAAACAAAAATTCTACCAGGCACACAAAATGAATCTATTGCGTGATCGCTATTAAAACTTATGCCAGAGTATGGAAAATCCGTAGAGTAGACTATGTGCATATTTTTTTTTTATTTCCCTAAAACACATGAAAAAGCCGCTTAGTACACAATTACTAAGATTTTTTGTGAGAACAAATCTGGAACATGGATCGTTATTGAAGGTCCAATTATACTATTTTTATTATATATTCTAATTAAAACACGTTTTAAAAGGTCATAATTATTGTGTGTTACATTATATGTTGTAAAACAGACTTTTAAATGCATACAATTAAAGTCGTTTCCCTTTTCCTCTGAACTATCGTTAATCAAATAATTTGGAACATAGGATATTTGATCTAATATTCATTAAAAAATATTGTAACCATAACCACATGATCCATTGTTGCTCATTTGTGTATTTTGTCAAAGCACAAAAGAAAATATGAAGTGAAGAACTGATTATTTAAAAAGTTACAATGTATCAAAACCTCAGGTTGTATCAAAATGTATTTTTCGAAATCAATAAATTATAAATCACTGGATTTTGTTATTCAAAATACCTTGTAAATGTGGTCTGGATTCCAAGATAATTACACAAACTAATGTTAATGCTGTTTTATATCAGCTATACAAGTAATAACATATGACTCGTATTACAGTAGTAAACCTACCTTTGAAACCTATTGCCTATATTCAAATGACGTGTGTTCGGAAACGAAAATCCATAAGCGTATTAAGCCGTACCACAAGCCCGTAATCCCAACCGGACGGGTATAAACGACATCGTCAGGTGGTATCGGTTGCAAAATGCAACGCACACCCAATTCACTTACCTTTACATACTCGATACCCCACTCGTACCAAGCGGCCTACACCTTGGCGTCTCTGAAGAATATTGGATGTTGCATTTGGTTTGGCCAAAGTGGATAAGCTCCTATGTTCAATATTCTACGGTAACATATGTTTAAGTAGACAAGCTTATTTGCGCAAAAGGCATGCAAGATGTGATCAATTTTTGTTACTTTTTGTTTCTAAGAGAGTTTTTTAAAATAGTAAAAAAGGGCAATTATAAACCAAAAAAAAAATCTAACTGCACCTAGGGGGAAAGTACTAATTAAGTTATACCTGAAAAAGTAAATTCAACTTTAAGGAAACTTTCCTATATTTTTCATGAAAAACTTTTTTTTATATGTACTTAATTCATTTTACCACACCCGGAATCGAATTGTATAAAATGCGAATAAATAACAGCCGCTATTAAAATAATTGCAATTTTGTTATCTAATCTAATAAGAAACTATTAATTATCTAAGTGAATAAATTACTTCGAAGTTAACTGTTAATTACAAAAATAAGTAACTTTTTATCGGATTATCCTTGTGTAAAGATGCTTTATCTTCTCACGTTGAATTTATAATTGTAGATTTTTTGGTTCCCTTGTCTTGTAATCCAGTTTATCATGTCTGTTGGAAATTTGATCATTATGATAAGCTCCATCGATTGATGTCGTAAAAGTACAGCATTTTATTTTTCCTTTTTTAGTCGATTCTATCCCTGGGTGTAACAAAACCGTTGAATAAGTTTCGATTTTTTTAAAACATAAAGAAATGTTTCCATTTAGTAAAATGTAATATCTTCAGTATTAAAGGTACTTTTCCCATTAGGTACAAATAAATATAGATAAAGTCCATCCTGTATATGTTTATTTGTGATATATAAGGATTTCTACATTAATATGATTTTTTTTCTAATAATAAAATAAAAGTTTTGCTAATTTTTAAACTCCACAAGGTAATATCATTTTTTCGCTATAAAATGTGAAGCCTCTTTTCAAGATTAAGTCCAAGTATAATAAAACAGCGCTTAACCGCATCTAGTTATTCTCGACACAAGAATCCCGAGCTTGGATAGGTGTTTTTATTAACGCGTAAAGCTAAGCTTTACATAAAACTCAACAGGAACAGGAGAAATCTAGTTAATAAAGAATATCAAGCTTATCAAATGCTAAGACTCAATTTATTTCTTGATGTTAAAATTAGACATCATTACCCAGGCCCATATGGGCATTAATATTGGGCATTAAGCTGTAATTTATTAAAACAATTTATTCAAAGAATTGGAATAGATTTTTAAAATAGCTTATTTAAGTTAGGCAATACAACGAGGCAATGCACATTTTAGCTGATTTAGGGGATATTTTTAGCTGTGGTGTACTGACATTATAATTGTTTTAAGGAAATATATGTTTGTGTTTTACTAACTATAACTTAATTATATTGATAATAATTTATGAAGTTGATGCTGATTCTGACTATCTATGTCATATGAGAAAATATTTACTTTGATCAATTTACATTATATTAACCTTTCAATAATAATACTTGTGATGTCTTAAATATGTAGTTAATATTCTCGTTAACTCCGTATTTAAATTAAATGTTTATATGGGTCAACATCGTTAGTAGAAAGTTTCGGTACAACAAGGTGCAAACGCAGTTCGTTTGACTCAAAACTGAAATTATTAATTATTTACATATATACACACGAGAGCAATGAATCCGGGTCACTTAAAGAATGTTAAAAATCTCGGAAACTAAAAATGATAGGTTAATGCAATAAATTGTATTTAATAGACAATGTAATCCTCCTTAAATGAAAGTAAAAAAAATATGAGTCACCATACATTTTATTAACACAAAATTACATAAAGAAAAAAACTGCTGATCTCTCCTTAAAACAAAAATAGGAAACATGAAATGTTTGAACTTTATTACGATTTTCTTGAATTTTAATACTTCGTATTGCCTCCTCGTGCTTCCATTACTGCGTTTACGCGGTTTGGCATGCTGTACACCAAGTTCCTTATACGATTTTGGGGAATATTCTCCCATTCCTCTGTGAGAGCAATTTTGAGCTCACGAAGCGTGATTGGGGGAGGGTTTCGTTGTTTTACGCATCTGCCTAGCTCGTCCCAAGCATGCTCGATCGGGTTGATATCCGGGCTGCGCGCTGGCCACTCCATACGAGTAATGTTCATCTCTTGAAGGTAGTCATTCACAATCCTACCTGTATGAGGTCGGGCATTGTCATGCATAAATATAGCATCCTCACCTAAATTGACCATAAATGGACCAACGTGATCATTGAGGATTTCTTCCACATATCTTACGCTAGTTAAAGAGCCGTTTTCTATGATCACCAGCTCTGTGCGACTTTCAGAAGAAATTCCGGCCCACACAAGTACAGACCCACCACCGTAGGCTACTTTTTCTTCGATGCATGCTTGCTTGAATCTTTCCCCTGGTCTTCGATATACTCTGTGTCTTCCATCGTGCTTGTAGAGCATAAATTTTGATTCGTCGGAGAACATAACTTTTGACCAATCTTCAATACTCCAATTTACGTGGCTCTGGGCATATCTTAGTCTTGAAATACGATGCCCACGCTCCAGTTTAGGGCCGTTTGCAGGTCTAAGGGGTTTTAACTGATTGGTGAGTTCAGTTCCTGTGAGAAAGCGATTTCGAAGCATGGTGTTCACCAAGTATCGGTCTTCTCGTGCTGTGGTACACCTGGTTCTACCCGTTCCTGGTCTGCGTAGGTTAGAACCAGTATCTTCGTAACGTCGGAGAACTCTTTGTACTGTTGACAGCGACACACCGACAGTCCTGGCTGTATCGCGCTGACTCCGGCCGGTTTCCAGCATTGTAAGTATTCTGGTGCATTCTTCAGGCGTAAGCGACATAATTTCAGCTTGAATAATGAATATAGAGCACTATCAACATGGTTTATGTACCTTCATAAATGACAGATTACAAACAAAAGCAAAACCAAATGCTGTAATTTCGTAGTTCCATCTTCGAAAGTGGCCCTTTTTCAAATTTGATTTTTTTATGATATAACTTTACAATAACTAAGAAGTTTTAATACCTTCATTTAAGGAGTATTACATTGTCTACTACATACAATTTATTGCATTAACCTAGCATTTTTAGTTTCCGAGATTTTTAGGATTCTTTAAGTGACCCGGATTCATTGCTCTCGGGTGTAGTACTTGAAGATTGAAAATCGCTTTTTAGTCGTAACATAAAGCTACTTTTTGCCGTTGAATATATATTGCAACATATGTTCCATACAAAAGTACACTCCATACAACACCAGCTTCAGTCAAAAACCGATCCAAATGTCCGATTTGGTCGATCCAAATGATATTATAATCAAACATTTTCAGATGTCAAACAAAGTGCGCGTATTATATTATAGCCAAAGTATAAACAGACGTCCATAACCAGGGGTAACTGCTTACCATTAGGGGGGCTCGTAATGCTTTATGGCCACATAAGCCATAATTCGTATTTATGAATGCTTATGAACAATTAAGTCAGAGACAAAGTATTGTATTTTCCAAAATGCACACCTTAATATTTTGTAGCACAAATATAAAACTAAATTGATATTAACTGTACGTAGGAGACTGTAATAGTTTTAAGAAACTGGAAATCTACTTATATGAATGATATATTTTTAGAAAATTTATTATTCTTTTCTTTTCAGTCACTATATAAAATTTCATATCACTAAAATAATTTTCTAAACACTTTTTCTAGTCTGCCGCAGACACCTCTTTTATGGTCTTCTCGAAGGCTGTTAGCGCATCTTTTTTTTTTTTTAAGGAATAAAAAGAGGTGACACTGTGCCAGAGCAAGACTGTAAAGACTCAAGACTAAGACCAGTGTGGTGTCCAGGAACTCCCTCGTTTTGTTGTTGTTGTCGTGGTGAAGCAGTAACCCCCGGTGTTCGGTCGCTTCTTACTCGTTACAGTGCAAACTTCTGCGTACATATTGTGTACTTTAACCCTTCGGCCTTAATGCTGCTTGGATTTTCGAATGTAATCAATACTAGATACCCCGTCAAAGTGAAAAAACTAGCGATGAAAAGTTTCTCTGCACTTCAATTTGGTATTTATTGTTTCGTTTTTAAACAGTCATACTTTCGATTGACGCTTTGTTTCTGGATTGTGTTGATAAATCCAGAATTCGTTACCTGTCACAATATAATAAACGCCCGGAGATGAGCCTGTTTCAAATTTATTTATCATATAACAGCACCATTCTACACAGGCATACTGCTAAGCTTTTGTGAGTGAGGTTATGCTGTACCCACCATGAAATTATTTTTCATACGCGGAGATACGCTAAGAACTGGTTTCTTGAATTAAATTTTTCTAGCACGTTTTCTTATTAACAGCCGCCGAAGGACGATAACTTCTTTCTTCATCCCCACCAGTGAGACGATCGCGATAGTATTCGTGATGCCAGCGTTAAATAATTTCTCAAGAAGGGTCTTCAATCAGAAATGCCATTTGAAGTAGATCAAACTCGTCCGAGTTTAGGTCACATATGAAGTCATAAAAAAAAACCTTGCACACAAATGTTCTCGCTGTGGGATGTGAAAGGAAGTTCGACATTCGGCCGATTGTACTTTTATCGTAAATATATATTTTTCAATAATTATAATCGGCCAGGGCCTCATACAAAAAATTTTTTTCGCAAAACTTTCTAAGTAGCCTGGTATAACTAGAACATAACTATACTAGGTCTGCAATGCTGCTGCTGTTTGCAAATACTGAGCGAAGCACTACCTTACCTAAATTTCATCAATGTAGTCTCAGCGGTTTGGCCGTGATTAGCTTTTGAATTTTTCTTTCGGTGATTATTCCTTCATGGTATGTCCGATTTCACAACTTTTTTTTGCACATTAGTCAGGACCACGATGTGAGTTTTGGCGCCAAATTTCATCAATGTAGTATCAGCGGTTTGGCTGTAATCAGCTTTTGAATTTTTCTTACGGTGATAATTCCTCCATGGTAAAGTCTATATTTTTTTTAAATAGCCTATGTCCGTCAGGTTATAATCATGTACGTTCATGCCAAAATTCGTTCGAATCGGTTGAACCGTTAGGTAGCAGGAGGGAGACAAGCGAAATTTGTGAGTTGCCTAAAAGAGAGCTTCACTCTTTCAGAGCTTCGCTCAAAAATGCCTGAATATGGTTTTTTTCGCCTACATACATCATCATAAAGTAGAGTTACTGAGTGACTTCCCCGGTTTTTTGAAGAGGTACCTACTCCGAAATCTCGGGTTCGATTTACGGACGGATCAACGTAGAAACGGATTTTCTCTATATTGTCACGGGCCTGAGCCCTTGAGATAAGGTTGGTGTTTCTACCACACTACACTAAATTTTAACGTTGCGTAAAATCGCAGCTTTCTGTAGTAAACCCAATAAAAATAAATTCAGATAAAACATTTGACGTCATTGTTTTACATACTAATCATGCCTGGCATAAGTACTAAGATTGAGAAATAAAAGCGCAATAAAGACTTTCTGTGGCAAACCAAACACCAAGCGGGTAAAACCCATATCATGATGAGTAACAAACTACGGAAACCTAATTGATACCCAAATTATACTTGGAGAGTTTGTTTTTTAAATATTATGATTTATTGGAGCGGAGCGAAGCGAAGCTCCTATGGATCAGCTTCAATGGCGCAATGTCTGTTACGCCATAACTTCTCGAGTTCTGAACCATTTCAATATTTTTAGTTTGGAATCGAATCAACAGGTTTAGGACCAGATTGTGACGGAACCCGAATTTTGAAATTCGCAAAAATTCCCATTGTAACAAAAAAAATTTTTTTTAGGTATTACGCTCCGCTCCAAAAAATGGTGCCAGCGTAGCTTTATGCTTAGCGCCTGCATCGCCTACTTGGAGCGGAGCGAGCGAAGCTCCCATGGATCAGCTTCATGCGTCAGCTTCAATATGTCTGTTACCCCATAACTTCCCGAGTTCTTAACCGATTTTAATATTTTTTGTGCGAAATCGAATCAACAGGTTTAGGTTTTATGCTTAGCGACTGCATCGCCTAGTATTATTTCAAGTTAATTAACTGTGTTAGCTGTTGTATGGAAAATTTGTAGTTGCAGTAAGATGATCGAAGCAATAATAGAATATAGAATGACCAATACGTGATATTAAGCCAGATAGTGAAAGCCATTAATAAGTCAGAGGCAATGCAAATGCGCTTATCTCAGAAACGTGATGGGTTAGGCGCATCACGTGTCACTTGACTGAAGTTCCCGCATATCGGGGAGTCATAGGGTTGATACCTTATAGTATCGTTTAAGACAGTTTACTGCCCTACACTACAAAAAAAGAATTATTGAAAACACCTTGTGTCCTTGATGATTAAGAATTTCCTTTGTTCTCATAATAGTTGGTACAAATTAAATAAATATGGTAAAATCAGGTAAATAATAAAGCACTCGTGTATTGAATATGGATTGAGGTGAGAAAAAGAAAGCACATAAAACTTCTCTTTTTGATAAACTGGGCGCTTATAAGGTCGACTGCAGTCGTGGTAGATCACAAACCGGGCGAAAAGAACGATATCTTATTACGGCAATCGCTAAACATATAATTACTCAAATAACTGCAGCGAGTTCAGTAACCCTCAAATTATATAAACAAAACGTCACTGCATGCCATGGATGGTCTGCAACAGTAAAGAACAGTAAAACATCTTCATACAAACGTGCCGCTCTCGGTTTGAATGTGTGCGTGCGCGCCGCGCGCCGTATCGGCACGCGATTTCACGCGCACGCTAGCATAATATATGGGGGAATAAGGTGACGGCAGTACGGGCTGTGCCGCGCGACTGTGAGCATGCGCGTACGTCACATGACCGCTCGCGATCGTCAACTCTCGCCGGCCACTTACCATAATATTAATTATTACGAGTATCATGACTTCAAAAAGGGGAAAAAATATTGTAGTGTTTTCGGGTGCCTCAATAACGATTTCGCAAACAAATATTCAATCATCATATGCTTTTTATTACATAAATTTAGATCAAGTGCTGCTTGTTCGAAAATATTAACTAAAAGTAAAAGTGACGACCCTGGGGATCAACGCAAAAGTAGGCTAATAACTCGGCGGGCGGCCTTAGATAACCTACTGTTCTGTTTACTGTGGGTCTGCGAAGTGATGGAAATTACCAAACACGAAAATTTCAATCATGAAGACGGTTTTAAATTGTTGAGTTTCTGGAATCCAGTTTCATGTTCTGATAATGTGAGCGTCGTGGACCCTAAACAGTTTTAAGTGAATTACAATCAGTGTTACCGGTATCGAGGGTAATAAAAGACTATGACGAAAGGTAGACCGATACGAAGATGGCGCATGCAACTGTGCCAAAATATCGGAGCCTTAAAAATAAAAATATAGTGATAATTTCGTTTTAATTTACTAAATCATAAATTTGGATTATTATTAAACAAAGTTTTTGTCACTAATTAGAAATATTCATCATATTAATCAAAATAAGTTGGCAACCCTCGCTGGTTAGTACCGTACAACACGAACGTGACGAGACGGGACATACGTCGGTTGCAGGAGATATGATGGGGTTACCTTCAGCTGTTGTGAATGACTCCACTTATACACATCATTATGCTCTTGTCCAAGGTCTTACAATTTGACCATGGCCAATGACAGATTAAAATAAATTACAACTTTTTGACCGCGTTTCGGAAAAGAAACAGCCAAGAAACAAAAAAAAAATTGTATGTTGAAAATGGTCTGGATAAACTGGACTATATGGACAAACAAACTTTATTGCTACTATGTGATTACTATTATTTTTAGTAGATGTCACTATTTTTTTTTATTTTTTTTTTATGAATCATGCTGTAGTTTCATCTTTAAATAAGTTAAAATTAAATTAATTAACATTATTTTGAGAAACAACTAAACTTACACTATAAATAAAAAAGAATAAAACAATTTAAAAGATACAATAACAAAGATCAATGTTTTTTGCCGTGAGTGGCAATATTGGTTATATTGAAGCAAGTAATAATCACAGTATTTTGTTACTTCCTTTGGGATTCATCAGAAGACCCCTACACAAAATAAAAGGCTTTTATAATTTACTATATATTTTGATGGCTTATTAAATATTTCGATGACATTAACTTTGGGATCGGAATAGTGGATAATGGATAGAATAATTTAGAATTATTTTTAACAAATTTACAGCTTTCAAAAATTTATAAAATGGTAAGAGTATAATTTTTAGTAGCGCGAGAATTTTTTAACCTGCGTTACTTTTAGTTAACATGTTACGACAGCATTAGCACTACCGATAAGATTTAGCATAGAAGTCTTAGCCTTTTCGGATATTTAGTAGAAATTTGGAAGTCGCATCAGTCAGTCAATTACCTATTTCTAAAAATGAACGAAGCTACTATCAGACAAATAATGGTAACTTTGCACATAATTTAGTAATAGCAAGTTTTACCAGTTAGCGTGACGAACATCATTTAGCGGTGTGTTGGGGAAGTAATGGATTCATGTTACCTGGATGTTCGCCTCACCTGACTTTAGTGAACCGCTGTCAACAGTTATTCCCATATTTTTTATTAAACAATTGATCATAAGATTATTAAATATAAATTATTTTGACTATAACAAAAATTACTTTTTTTTCGGAGTCAAACGGGAGGGGTTAGTTTTGGTTTCGGTGTCTCAATTGTACTCATTCGGATAGCGAGTAGATGTGGGTTCCGCCTGACTCCTGAGACAATTTATTTGCATTTCTTTATAAAGATAAAAAAAGGTAGGGACTCTTATTTTTTCTAAGAGAAAAAAGGCCGCATTGGCGATGTGTGAATCGAAAATATCATTGAATTTTCTGAGAAAAACTGAATCAGACCACAGATTACACCACTGTTGAGAGCATAAAAGAAGGTAACTTACTAGATACGTCACATTCACGGAGATGCAGCAAGTAGTTGTAAAATTACCTGTAACAACAAATAAGCAATTATTACAAAACAAGTTCTAGAAAAGAATGGAAAACGAAACGTCGAAAACAAAGATTTGGATGTCCTCAGATGAAAATTATCACAAAGCACTTTATCAAGAAAGTGCAAAAAATATTAGGGGTTAAAGTATGAAATTGCCGATTTGTACTGAAAATCTATATTGTTTATTTTTTAAATTTTTAACAAATTTATTTAATCAAAATAGTTGCCATTATTATCTATACATTGCTGCCATCTAATGGGAAGGTCATTAATGCCTTTGCGATAGAATTCCGACGATCTAGACTGCACAAACTGTGTGAAAGCATTTTGTACTGCCTCCTGGGAAGAAAACTTCTTGTCACGTAGATAATTGTCCAAATCACGAAAAAAATGGTAGTCCGTTGGAGCAAGGTCTGGTGAATACGGAGGATGACGAATGGTTTCTAACTGCAGTTCCTGAAGGGTCAAAATGGTTTCTCGTGCTGTGTGAGGTCTCGCGTTGTCGTGGAGCAATAATGGTGAAGATCGATTCATGAGTCGGGGCTGTTTTACTGCTAGTTTTGTCAACATGGTTCGGAGTTCGGCACAATAGACATCTGCCGTTATTGCTTGACCAGATCGGAGAAAACTATAGTGAATAACACCATGCTGAGACCACCAAACAGTTACCATTACCTTTTTATTGGTAAGTTTTGCTTTAGGACACTGTTGTGGCATTTGACCTGGGGTCAGCCATTGCATTTTTCTTTTCCGGTTATCATAAAGAATCCACTTTTCATCACATGTTACAATTCGATCCAATATTCCTTCATTTCTGTACCGGTTCAACAAGGCAACACAAGTTTCAACACGCGTTTCTTTCTGCAGATCAGTCAAATCATGAGGCACCCATTTTTCGTATTTTTTTATTTTATTGATTTGACGCAAGTGAGTCAATATTGTGGGTAAGGTAACGTTAAACCATGCCGCTAATTCCTGGGTACTTTGACTAGGATCGGCTTCCACTATCTCTCTTAATTCATCGTTATTTACCTGTGTGGGCGGTCTTCCTCGTGGCTCGTTCTTTAAGTCGAAATTTCCATCACGAAAGCGTTTAAACCAAAATCGCACGGTGCGTTCATTAGTAGACCCCTCTCCAAACGCAGCATTGATATTGCGGGCTGTTTCTGCCGCGTTAGTTCCGCGTCGGAACTCGTATTCAAAAATAACTCGAATTTTCGCAGTATCCATCTTTCTTGTCTAAATTGAATAACAAAAACAATTGAAAGTCGATATTCAAATGTTTTACATTTTTTAAAAAAAGAACATCATAGAAACCATTTAAAAAAAGTTTCATTCGAAAACCTCAAACCATGAAGATTCTATGTCAATTCAAAGAACCTATTGCAATAAAACGGCAATTTCATACTTTAACCCCTATTATATGAAAGTAATATAAGTTATTAAGTTGATATCCAAAACAATCCACAGGGAAAAGAATGTCGACATAAATACAATTAAAAAAATATTAGATAACGTCACAGACTTTGTTATTGTTAAATCCCTGCTGTGACAGAATTCAGAATAAGCGGTGGTACCTCAACACCCAGACCCGAGCAAATATAGAACGTTATATCTAAGTTGACCCAGTTGGGAATCAAACCCGCGACTATTAAGTGGCTTTACCATAAAAATCGGTATGTGAGCCACTCGACAACGGAGGTCAATAGACATAACACCATTTGAAAGAAAAAAAAACATATTTTTTATTGCAAATAGGTAAAATAAGCTTATTTAGACTGTATGGAACCTGTGACAGGTAAGCCAACTTCGCTTGCTTTATATTTCATAACCGTCGTTTGCTGCGGCCGACGCATCCAATTAACTCCAGTTGTCCACCGCACGTTTTGTAATGCACGCTGAAATATCGAGGGCTTGATGAGTGTCCGCCTCATGTGGTCTTTAACCCGTATGCCTTGTAAATCATTAGGGTAAGTCTTTTATCACAAAAAACAGGTGTAATTAAAAAGAAATTGAAAGCTTCGATAAATGTTAAGGTTTTATTTTGTTATTTTATGTGTTATGGTTTTATTTTGTAAAAACCTAGCGGCCCATCCCGGCTTCGCAAAGATGGACAATATTCTTTAATTTTTTCTAATATTAAATATTTTTTAGTTAGCGCCATCTAGCGTCCGGTAGACGAACCACTTGCGGTATACAATGGAAAAAGAGCGGACAGACAAACACACAAACCACTGTGATCTTAGATTATAGATTCAAACAATTGACTTTAAACTTTAACTTAGTTGTGTTGTAAAACTTGACACAGAAATAACTCGAACTCCTAAGTCATTAGTCCTTAGTCCGTTTGTGTGGTTAGAACGGAATTGATTGGATGCTTTCATGCAACGGCAGAATGGTTAGAGTTTTGTTTTGTCCTTGCAAATCGTTAGAATATTTACTCAAGTTGTAGCTTTAGACGCGGTAAGTATTTCCATTTATAGTGAATGGAATTAATTGGAATGCCTCTGTGTGTAGCTACGGTTTGATTGCGTTAAGAAAGAACTGTTACGTTCCGTATAGTTTAAATAGAATAATTTTAAAAAGGATTATTTTAAGCGTTTTAGAATATTAAAATAGCGTATCTGTTTTGTCAAGTGAATTATTAGAGTTATAAAGAGATCCCATTGTTATAACTGCGATTGTACTTAACAAAAAGTATGTATAAAAAAAGAGGAAAATAAGAAGAAAGTTAAAATGAAATTAATGGAGAGAAGAAACAATAATTACGTGGTGTTATTATTTACCCGTAGCGTTCACGTTTGGTGCTACGCTACTGGTGCAAAAGTCTACAGCGATACGGATACTACGGATAAGGTGGTAGTGTCGTGCTACAAGATGCTGCAGTGTACAAATGTATTTACATTGTAGTCGTAAAAAGGCAGTTTTAAGCGACAGTCATAACAAGCATTATCTATAAGAACATGTGTGTTCCATACAATTTTGTTTAAAGTATATATGTGGTGATTTATTCCGGCTGCAATCCAATCTCCTAAGTAAATAGGGACAAGGTATAAAATACGTGTGTAAAAAACATCTACGCCTCCGATCCCTTAGAATAGACATCAAAACAACTGGAAAATATTCTATTATAATTAAGATTTTTGTCTAACTTGTAACTAATCTGGCCATAAATACTGTTACGTAAAACATTTTTCTTTCTTTCAACTTTTTAATTATTTTGAATTTAGAACGCGTTTTTTATTTTAAAAACTTCTTTCGATTTTGCGCCATTTCACTTATTTTTTCGTGTTCATTATTCATCTACACTAATATTATAAAGAGTAAAGATTTTTTTTATATTTTTGTGTGTTTGCAATTAATAAACTCAAAAACTACTAAGGCGATTTCAAAAATTCGTTCACATTGGATAGCCACATTCACGCTGGGTAACATAGGCTATATTCAATGCTAGCAAAAATTTAAAGAACTTTGTCCATCCGTGCGAAGCCGGGACGGGCCGCTAGTAGTTCATATTATGATATGGAATAGGGTTTTAAAGAAAATATGATTGCAGTGATCGCCTTGCACAAAGTGGGTAAGGAGCCATCGGTCATATTCCAGACACTTCAAAAGCTTAGTGTTAACCGGGTGTTAATGCTCTTAAAGCCAAAATTCGCCGAAACCCTATTAGTAAGCAAAAAAAATCTTATCGCAAGAAATGAAGATTACCGCTAGGATTACCTGAAGCTCGGTGCTTATCGTCGATGTACAGGACATACCCAAAATCAATCTTTACAATTAAAGAGAGTGGATCGATCAAGACGCCTTCTGTCACGATACGCAGGTGAAATGCACAGAAATATCATTTCACGATTGAAGAGCACTACAATAAACAAAATGATAAAGTGTATGCTCACAGTTCTAAAGAAGCTGCTCAAGTGGTCGAAAATTTACAACGTGGTCATCATCCTGCGTCAGTGATGGTTTGGTGAGGCTGTCTTATCAAGGCGTCACAAAGTTACATTTTTGTGAAAAAGGAGTGAAACTTCAGCCACCGAATATCAAGAGACAGTATTGGTTCGTGTTGCGAAATCTCTCAGCAACACACTTTTTAAAAATCTTCCTTGGACTTTCCAGCAGGACTCTGCTACCCAAGCCTGTCTTGAAACCAACGTTAGGGACTCAATAAGAACTGAAGAGTGGCTATCATCTAGCCCACAACTCAACCCTTTAGAATACAAATAATGGTCAGTTTTAGGGGACATGTTCTGCTCTTAATGTCACGGCGACAGAGAGTCTCTTAAAAAATCTCTGGAGCAAGCAATGGCTAAATTTCCCATGGAAACAGTGCAAAAATCAATAGATTCGTGGCCAGAGATAATTAAGGCCTGTATAAAAGCCAAAGGTTTTGCTGAGACTTTAATAAATATGTACATATAAGTTATAGTCATATTACAGCCATATAATCTCAAGTTACACACACACACACATATATATATATATATATATATATTATCAATACAATAAACATTTTTGTATTTCAAACGTATTTGTCGCTTTTAACACATATCTGTCGTTTTTCATACGAAAATAGATACATACCAAATGAACAATCCTTTAGCATTCTAAAAAAAGTCCATATTTTCGTATACATTCGCAGACAATACGTTCGAAACGGACTGTGTAATAACGGGCTATCAAAATTTCTACGCTAGAGTAGGCGAGCCGATGGGAAAAATTCACTCGACTCCGTTCGCGTTGTAATCCGTGCAGCCGCAACGTGTGAAATTGAAATTAAAATTCTATTAAAAGATAGATTGGAATAGACTTAACCATTGCTATATGAAACCTTTATGGTGTATAAAAATAATTTTCAACGGCGAAAGTATTAAGTGCTAGAGTATGGATTAAATTACTAGACAATCAAATTTAGATACTTACAATGTTATTATGTTTTTCTGTCAGAATAATATCTGTAGAGTGATTTAGTTTCATTGCGATTGAAATATGTTTGCAATATTGCGATGAGGCAAGATGCGAGGTGACAATTTTCACAAAATAATGCTTTTTCTCTTTGAGCAAGCAGTAGTAAACTAATATGCTTATTTCACTTTTGTATTCCACGGCGTAAATTCCAGCAATCGTATTAAATCAGCATCTGCCTCTCTCCTACTTGAGTGAGCGATGCGTCCGCGTGGGCTGTGTGAACTTGGCACCCGACTTTGGAAAATTTCGTTTTTTTTATTTTTTTTCGAAAGATTTTGATTAGTAGTGGATAGTAGTGAAGTTATTTTCGTTAGTAGTAATGCCAAAAAAATAAAAAAAAATAGTAAAAAAATGTCATCCCCCGAAATTAGAAAAATTTGTTTTTTCCGACTGTTTCTCATAGATAGACGTTAGTAGTGGATTGTAGTGCAATTTTATTCGTTAGTAGTAAAATAGAAAAAAAAAAAAAAAAAAAATGTTTCGGAGCATTTTTTAAAAAACTTTTTTATGGCGTAAATACTGTCTCAAGGCTTATATGGTTACTACAAACGTTGGAATTGAGTAAGGGGGGTTCATAGAGATTAGTAGTAAAGGAATTTTTGATAGAAGTAAAGAAAAAAAAATACTAGGAGCACTTAAATTGAGTCAAACCTGTTTCGCAGCAATATTCATTGAATAAAATCTGTTTCAAGATAAATACGATTACTACAAACGTTGGAATTGAGTAAGGAGGGTTCGTAGAGGTTTGTAGTGAAAGAATTTTTGATAGTAGTAAAGAAAAAAAATCACTAGGGGCACTTGAGTTGAGTCAAACCTGTTTCGGAGCAATATTCATTGAATAAAATCTGTTTGAAGATTAATACGATTACTACAAACGTTGGAATTGAGTAAGAAGGGTTCGTAGAGGTTTGAAGTGAAAGAATTTTTGATAGTAGTAAAGAAAAAAAATCACTAGGGGCACTCGAATTGAGTCAAACCTGTTTCGGAGCAATATTCATTGAATAAAATCTGTTTGAAGATAAATACGATTACTACAAACGTTGGAATTGAGTAAGAAGGGTTCGTAGAGGTTTGTAGTGAAAGAATTTTTGATAGTAGTAAAGAAAAAAAAACACTAGGGGCACTTGAATTGAGTCAAACCTGTTTCGGAGCAATATTCATTGAATAAAATCTGTTTGAAGATAAATACGATTACTACAAACGTTGGAATTGAGTAAGAAGGGTTCGTAGAGGTTTGTAGTGAAAGAATTTTTGATAGTAGTAAAGAAAAAAAATCACTAGGGGCACTTGAATTGAGTCAAACCTGTTTCGGAGCAATATTCATTGAATAAAATCTGTTTGAAGATAAATACGATTACTACAAACGTTGGAATTGAGTAAGAAGGGTTCGTAGAGGTTTGTAGTGAAAGAATTTTTGATAGTAGTAAAGAAAAAAAATTCCTAGGAGCACTTGAATTGAGTCAAACCTGTTTCGAAGCAATATTCATTGAATTAAATCTGTTTGAAGATAAATACGATTACTACAAACGTTGGAATTGAGTAAGAAGGGTTCGTAGAGGTTTGTAGTGAAAGAATTTTTGAAAGTAGTAAAGAAAAAAAATGCACTAGGAGCACTTGAATTGAGTCAAACCTGTTTCGGAGCAATATTCATTGAATAAAATCTGTTTGAAGATAAATACGATTACTACAAACGTTGGAATTGAGTAAGAAGGGTTCGTAGAGGTTTGTAGTGAAAGAATTTTTGATAGTAGTAAAGAAAAAAAATCACTAGGAGCACTTGAATTGAGTCAAACCTGTTTCGGAGCAATATTCATTGAATAAAATCTGTTTGAAGATAAATACGATTACTACAAACGTTGGAATTGACTAAGAAGGGTTCGTAGAGGTTTGTAGTGAAAGAATTTTTGATAGTAGTAAAGAAAAAAAAATAACGAGGAGCACTTGAATAGAGTCAAACCTGTTTCGGAGCAATATTCATTGAATAAAATCTGTTTGAAGATAAATACGATTACTACAAACGTTGGAATTGAGTAAGAAGGGTTTGTAGAGGTTTGTAGTGAAAGAATTTTTGATAGTAGTATAGAAAAAAAAATCACTAGGAGCAGTTGAATTGAGTCAAACCTGTTTCGGAGCAATATTCATTGAATAAAATCTGTTTGAAGATAAATACGATTACTACAAACGTTGGAATTGAGTAAGAAGTGTTCGTAGAGGTTTGTAGTGAAAAAATTTTTGATAGTACTAAAGAAAAAAAATCACTAGGAGCACTTGAATTGAGTCAAACCTGTTTCGGAGCAATATTCATTGAATAAAATCTGTTTGAAGATAAATACGATTACTACAAACGTTGGAATTGAGTAAGGGGGGTTCGTAGAGGTTTGTAGTGAAAGAATTTTTGATAGTAGTAAAGAAAAAAAATTACTAGGAGCACTTGAATTGAGTCAAACCTGTTTCGAAGCAATATTCATTGAATTAAATCTGTTTGAAGATAAATACGATTACTACAAACGTTGGAATTGAGTAAGAAGGGTTCGTAGAGGTTTGTAGTGAAAGAATTTTTGAAAGTAGTAAAGAAAAAAAATCACTAGGAGCACTTAAATTGAGTCAAACCTGTTTCGGAGCAATATTGATTGAATAAAATCTGTTTGAAGATAAATACGATTACTACAAAAGTTGGAATTGACTAAGAAGGGTTCGTAGAGGTTTGTAGTGAAAGAATTTTTGATAGTAGTAAAGAAAAAAAATTACTAGGAGCACTTGAATGGAGTCAAACCTGTTTCGGAGCAATATTCATTGAATAAAATCTGTTTGAAGATAAATACGGTTACTACAAACGTTGGAATTGAGTACGAAGGGTTCGTAGAGGTTTGTAGTGAAAGAATTTTTGATAGTAGTAAAGAAAAAAAATTACTAGGAGCACTTGAATTGAGTCAAACCTGTTTCGGAGCAATATTGATTGAATAAAATCTGTTTGAAGATAAATACGATTACTACAAACGTTGGAATTGAGAAAGAAGGGTTCGTAGAGGTTTGTAGTGAAAGAATTTTTGATAGTAGTAAAGAAAAAAAATCACTAGGAGCACTTGAATTGAGTCAAACCTGTTTCGGAGCAATATTCATTGAATAAAATCTGTTTGAAGATAAATACGATTACTACAAACGTTGGAATTTAGTAAGGGGGGTTCGTAGAGCTTTGTAGTGAAAGAATTTTTGATAGTAGTAAAGAAAAAAAATTACTAGAAGCACTTGAATTGAGTCAAACCTGTTTCGAAGCAATATTCATTGAATTAAATCTGTTTGAAGATAAATACGATTACTACAAACGTTGGAATTGAGTAAGAAGGGTTCGTAGAGGTTTGTAGTGAAAGAATTTTTGAAAGTAGTAAAGAAAAAAAATCACTAGGAGCACTTGAATTGAGTCAAACCTGTTTCGGAGCAATATTCATTGAATAAAATCTGTTTGAAGATAAATACGATTACTACAAACGTTGGAATTGAGTAAGAAGGGTTCGTAGAGGTTTGTAGTGAAAGAATTTTTGATAGTAGTAAAGAAAAAAAATCACTAGGAGCACTTGAATTGAGTCAAACCTGTTTCGGAGCAATATTCATTGAATTAAATCTGTTTGAAGATAAATACGATTACTACAAACGTTGGAATTGACTAAGAAGGGTTCGTAGAGGTTTGTAGTGAAAGAATTTTTGATAGTAGTAAAGAAAAAAAATTACTAGGAGCACTTGAATTGAGTCAAACCTGTTTCGGAGCAATATTCATTGAATATAATCTGTTTGAAGATAAATACGATTACTACAAACGTTGGAATTGAGTAAGAAGGGTTCGTAGAGGTTTGTAGTGAAAGAATTTTTGATAGTAGTAAAGAAAAAAAATCACTAGGAGCAGTTGAATTGAGTCAAACCTGTTTCGGAGCAATATTCATTGAATTAAATCTGTTTGAAGATAAATACGATTACTACAAACGTTGGAATTGACTAAGAAGGGTTCGTAGAGGTTTGTAGTGAAAGAATTTTTGATAGTAGTAAAGAAAAAAAATTACTAGGAGCACTTGAATTGAGTCAAACCTGTTTCGGAGCAATATTCATTGAATAAAATCTGTTTGAAGATAAATACGATTACTACAAACGTTGGAATTGAGTAAGAAGGGTTCGTAGAGGTTTGTAGTGAAAGAATTTCTGATAGTAGTAAAGAAAAAAAATTACTAGGAGCACTTTAGTTGAATCAAACTTGTTTTGGAGTGATATTTTCTCGATAAAGTCTGTTTGAAGATCCTGCTGGTTTATTCTATGTCGCTTTTGCGGCCAACTTCAACATGATAATTTTGTGACACAGTGATGCGCGCGCATCTTAAAATTTCGCTCTTAACGTTTTTTCATAACGCGCTTAAAAAAGTATAATTTAAAAAAAAATCCAATTTTTTTCCAAAAATATAATTTTTCGCGGATTATCAAAATTCTGTCGGGGCAAGGTGCGTCGTAAAAAACCTACAAAATGAGGGGTCGCACACCCCTGTCTGATCAGTATTGCTTGAGATATCGAGGTTTGAAAATTCGGGGAGAGGGGGAGGGGGGTGGGGGGGGGGGGGGGGGGGCGTGTCCCACTGGTGTGAAGTTCGGAGGGTACCCTAAAACACCTCACTACAAACCTCTACGAACCCTTCTTACTCAATTCCAACGTTTGTAGTAATCGTATTTATCTTCAAACAGATTTTATTCAATGAATATTGCTCCGAAACAGGTTTGACTCAATTCAAGTGCTCCTAGTATTTTTTTTTTATTTACTACTATCAAAAATTCTTTCACTACAAACCTCTACGAACCCTTCTTACTCAATTCCAACGTTTGTAGTAATCGTATTTATCTTCAAACAGATTTTATTCAATGAATATTGCTCCGAAACAGGTTTGACTCAATTCAACTGCTCCTAGTGATTTTTTTTCTTTACTACTATCAAAAATTCTTTCACTACAAACCTCTACGAACCCTTCTTACTCAATTTCAACGTTTGTAGTAATCGTATTTATCTTCAAACAGATTTTATTCAATGAATATTGCTCCGAAACCAGTTTGACTCAATTCAAGTGCTCCTAGTAATTTTTTTTCTTTACTACTATCAAAAATTCTTTCACTACAAACCTCTACGAACACTTCTTAGTCAATTCCAACGTTTGTAGTAATCGTATTTATCTTCAAACAGATTTTATTCAATGAATATTGCTCCGAAACAGGTTTGACTCAATTCAAGTGCTCCTAGTAATTTTTTTTCTTTACTACTTTCAAAAATTCTTTCACTACAAACCTCTACGAACACTTCTTAGTCAATTCCAACGTTTGTAGTAATCGTATTTATCTTCAAACAGATTTTATTCAATGAATATTGCTCCGAAACAGGTTTGACTCAATTCAAGTGCTCCTAGTAATTTTTTTTCTTTACTTCTATCAAAAATTCTTTCACTACAAACCTCTGCGAACCCCTCTTAGTCAATTCTAACGTTTGTAGTAATCGTATTTGTCTTCAAACAGACTTTATCCAGGAAATATCGCTCCGAAACAAGTTTGATTCAACTAAAGTGCTCCTAGTTATTTTTTTTCTTTACTACTATCAAAAATTCTTTCACTACAAACCTCTACGAACCCTTCTTTCTCAATTCCAACGTTTGTAGTAATCGTATTTATCTTCAAACAGATTTTATTCAATGAATATTGCTCCGAAACAGGTTTGACTCAATTCAAGTGCTCCTAGTAATTTTTTTTCTTTACTACTATCAAAAATTCTTTCACTACAAACCTCTACGAACCCTTCTTACTCAATTCCAACGTTTGTAGTAATCGTATTTATCTTCAAACAGATTTTATTCAATGAATATTGCTCCGAAACAGGTTTGACTCAATTCAAGTGCTCCTAGTATTTTTTTTTATTTACTACTATCAAAAATTCTTTCACTACAAACCTCTACGAACCCTTCTTACTCAATTCCAACGTTTGTAGTAATCGTATTTATCTTCAAACAGATTTAATTCAATGAATATTGCTCCGAAACAGGTTTGACTCAATTCAACTGCTCCTAGTGATTTTTTTTCTTTACTACTATCAAAAATTCTTTCACTACAAACCTCTACGAACCCTTCTTACTCAATTTCAACGTTTGTAGTAATCGTATTTATCTTCAAACAGATTTTATTCAATGAATATTGCTCCGAAACAGGTTTGACTCAATTCAAGTGCTCCTAGTATTTTTTTTTTATTTACTACTATCAAAAATTCTTTCACTACAAACCTCTACGAACCCTTCTTACTCAATTCCAACGTTTGTAGTAATCGTATTTATCTTCAAACAGATTTTATTCAATGAATATTGCTCCGAAACAGGTTTGACTCAATTCAACTGCTCCTAGTGATTTTTTTTCTTTACTACTATCAAAAATTCTTTCACTACAAACCTCTACGAACCCTTCTTACTCAATTTCAACGTTTGTAGTAATCGTATTTATCTTCAAACAGATTTTATTCAATGAATATTGCTCCGAAACCAGTTTGACTCAATTCAAGTGCTCCTAGTAATTTTTTTTCTTTACTACTATCAAAAATTCTTTCACTACAAACCTCTACGAACACTTCTTAGTCAATTCCAACGTTTGTAGTAATCGTATTTATCTTCAAACAGATTTTATTCAATGAATATTGCTCCGAAACAGGTTTGACTCAATTCAAGTGCTCCTAGTAATTTTTTTTCTTTACTACTTTCAAAAATTCTTTCACTACAAACCTCTACGAACACTTCTTAGTCAATTCCAACGTTTGTAGTAATCGTATTTATCTTCAAACAGATTTTATTCAATGAATATTGCTCCGAAACAGGTTTGACTCAATTCAAGTGCTCCTAGTAATTTTTTTTCTTTACTTCTATCAAAAATTCTTTCACTACAAACCTCTGCGAACCCCTCTTAGTCAATTCTAACGTTTGTAGTAATCGTATTTGTCTTCAAACAGACTTTATCCAGGAAATATCGCTCCGAAACAAGTTTGATTCAACTAAAGTGCTCCTAGTTATTTTTTTTCTTTACTACTATCAAAAATTCTTTCACTACAAACCTCTACGAACCCTTCTTTCTCAATTCCAACGTTTGTAGTAATCGTATTTATCTTCAAACAGATTTTATTCAATGAATATTGCTCCGAAACAGGTTTGACTCAATTCAAGTGCTCCTAGTAATTTTTTTTCTTTACTACTATCAAAAATTCTTTCACTACAAACCTCTACGAACCCTTCTTACTCAATTCCAACGTTTGTAGTAATCGTATTTATCTTCAAACAGATTTTATTCAATGAATATTGCTCCGAAACAGGTTTGACTCAATTCAAGTGCTCCTAGTATTTTTTTTTTATTTACTACTATCAAAAATTCTTTCACTACAAACCTCTACGAACCCTTCTTACTCAATTCCAACGTTTGTAGTAATCGTATTTATCTTCAAACAGATTTAATTCAATGAATATTGCTCCGAAACAGGTTTGACTCAATTCAACTGCTCCTAGTGATTTTTTTTCTTTACTACTATCAAAAATTCTTTCACTACAAACCTCTACGAACCCTTCTTACTCAATTTCAACGTTTGTAGTAATCGTATTTATCTTCAAACAGATTTTATTCAATGAATATTGCTCCGAAACCAGTTTGACTCAATTCAAGTGCTCCTAGTAATTTTTTTTCTTTACTACTATCAAAAATTCTTTCACTACAAACCTCTACGAACACTTCTTAGTCAATTCCAACGTTTGTAGTAATCGTATTTATCTTCAAACAGATTTTATTCAATGAATATTGCTCCGAAACAGGTTTGACTCAATTCAAGTGCTCCTAGTATTTTTTTTTCTTTACTACTATCAAAAATTCTTTCACTACAAACCTCTACGAACACTTCTTAGTCAATTCCAACGTTTGTAGTAATCGTATTTATCTTCAAACAGATTTTATTCAATGAATATTGCTCCGAAACAGGTTTGACTCAATTCAAGTGCTCCTAGTAATTTTTTTTCTTTACTACTATCAAAAATTCTTTCACTACAAACCTCTGCGAACCCCTCTTAGTCAATTCTAACGTTTGTAGTAATCGTATTCGTCTTCAAACAGACTTTATCCAGGAAATATTGCTCCGAAACAGGTTTGACTCAATTCAAGTGCTCCTAGTAATTTTTTTTCTTTACTACTATCAAAAATTCTTTCACTACAAACCTCTGCGAACCCCTCTTAGTCAATTCTAACGTTTGTAGTAATCGTATTCGTCTTCAAACAGACTTTATCCAGGAAATATCGCTCCGAAACAAGTTTGATTCAACTAAAGTGCTCCTAGTTATTTTTTTTCTTTACTACTATCAAAAATTCTTTCACTACAAACCTCTACGAACCCTTCTTACTCAATTCCAACGTTTGCAGTAATCGTATTTATCTTCAAACAGATTTTATTCAATGAATATTGCTCCGAAACAGGTTTGACTCAATTCAAGTGCTCCTAGTGATTTTTTTTCTTTACTACTATCAAAAATTCTTTCACTACAAACCTCTACGAACACTTCTTACTCAATTCCAACGTTTGTAGTAATCGTATTTATCTTCAAACAGATTATATTCAATGAATATTGCTCCGAAACAGGTTTGACTCAATTCAGGTGCTCCTAGTAATTTTTTTTCTTTACTACTATCAAAAATTATTTCACTACAAACCTCTACGAACCCTTCTTATTCAATTCCAACGTTTGTAGTAATCGTATTTATCTTCAAACAGATTTTATTCAATGAATATTGCTCCGAAACAGGTTTGACTCAATTCAAGTGCTCCTAGTAATTTTTTTTCTTTACTACTATCAAAAATTCTTTCACTACAAACCTCTACGAACCCTTCTTACTCAATTCCAACGTTTGTAGTAATCGTATTTATCTTCAAACAGATTTTATTCAATGAATATTGCTCCGAAACAGGTTTGACTCAATTCAAGTGCTCCTAGTAATTTTTTTTCTTTACTACTATCAAAAATTCTTTCACTACAAACCTCTACGAACCCTTCTTACTCAATTCCAACGTTTGTAGTAATCGTATTTATCTTCAAACAGATTTTATTCAATGAATATTGCTCCGAAACAGGTTTGACTCAATTCAAGTGCCCCTAGTGATTTTTTTTCTTTACTACTATCAAAAATTCTTTCACTACAAACCTCTACGAACCCTTCTTACTCAATTCCAACGTTTGTAGTAATCGTATTTATCTTCAAACAGATTTTATTCAATGAATATTGCTCCGAAACAGGTTTGACTCAATTCAAGTGCTCCTAGTGATTTTTTTTCTTTACTACTATCAAAAATTCTTTCACTACAAACCTCTACGAACACTTCTTACTCAATTCCAACGTTTGTAGTAATCGTATTTATCTTCAAACAGATTATATTCAATGAATATTGCTCCGAAACAGGTTTGACTCAATTCAGGTGCTCCTAGTAATTTTTTTTCTTTACTACTATCAAAAATTATTTCACTACAAACCTCTACGAACCCTTCTTACTCAATTCCAACGTTTGTAGTAATCGTATTTATCTTCAAACAGATTATATTCAATGAATATTGCTCCGAAACAGGTTTGACTCAATTCAGGTGCTCCTAGTAATTTTTTTTCTTTACTACTATCAAAAATTATTTCACTACAAACCTCTACGAACCCTTCTTACTCAATTCCAACGTTTGTAGTAATCGTATTTATCTTCAAACAGATTTTATTCAATGAATATTGCTCCGAAACAGGTTTGACTCAATTCAAGTGCTCCTAGTAATTTTTTTTCTTTACTACTATCAAAAATTCTTTCACTACAAACCTCTACGAACCCTTCTTACTCAATTCCAACGTTTGTAGTAATCGTATTTATCTTCAAACAGATTTTATTCAATGAATATTGCTCCGAAACAGGTTTGACTCAATTCAAGTGCTCCTAGTGATTTTTTTTCTTTACTACTATCAAAAATTCTTTCACTACAAACCTCTGCGAACCCCTCTTAGTCAATTCTAACGTTTGTAGTAATCGTATTCGTCTTCAAACAGACTTTATCCAGGAAATATTGCTCCGAAACAGGTTTGACTCAATTCAAGTGCTCCTAGTAATTTTTTTTCTTTACTACTATCAAAAATTCTTTCACTACAAACCTCTGCGAACCCCTCTTAGTCAATTCTAACGTTTGTAGTAATCGTATTCGTCTTCAAACAGACTTTATCCAGGAAATATCGCTCCGAAACAAGTTTGATTCAACTAAAGTGCTCCTAGTTATTTTTTTTCTTTACTACTATCAAAAATTCTTTCACTACAAACCTCTACGAACCCTTCTTACTCAATTCCAACGTTTGTAGTAATCGTATTTATCTTCAAACAGATTTTATTCAATGAATATTGCTCCGAAACAGGTTTGACTCAATTCAAGTGCTCCTAGTAATTTTTTTTCTTT
The DNA here is from genome assembly GCA_927399485.1 of Calamotropha paludella. Classification (NCBI taxonomy): domain Eukaryota; kingdom Metazoa; phylum Arthropoda; class Insecta; order Lepidoptera; family Crambidae; genus Calamotropha; species Calamotropha paludella. The sequence goes on along the minus strand of OV656807.1, from coordinate 18,898,311 downwards.
ACTACTATCAAAAATTCTTTCACTACAAACCTCTACGAACACTTCTTAGTCAATTCCAACGTTTGTAGTAATCGTATTTATCTTCAAACAGATTTTATTCAATGAATATTGCTCCGAAACAGGTTTGACTCAATTCAAGTGCTCCTAGTAATTTTTTTTCTTTACTACTATCAAAAATTCTTTCACTACAAACCTCTACGAACACTTCTTACTCAATTCCAACGTTTGTAGTAATCGTATTTATCTTCAAACAGATTTTATTCAATGAATATTGCTCCGAAACAGGTTTGACTCAATTCAAGTGCTCCTAGTAATTTTTTTTCTTTACTACTATCAAAAATTCTTTCACTACAAACCTCTACGAACACTTATTAGTCAATTCCAACGTTTGTAGTAATCGTATTTATCTTCAAACAGATTTTATTCAATGAATATTGCTCCGAAACAGGTTTGACTCAATTCAAGTGCTCCTTGTAATTTTTTTTCTTTACTTCTATCAAAAATTCTTTCACTACAAACCTCTACGAACCCTTCTTACTCAATTCCAACGTTTGTAGTAATCGTATTTATCTTCAAACAGATTTTATTCAATGAATATTGCTCCGAAACAGGTTTGACTCAATTCAAGTGCTCCTAGTAATTTTTTTTCTTTACTACTATCAAAAATTCTTTCACTACAAACCTCTACGAACCCTTTTTACTCAATTCCAACGTTTGTAGTAATCGTATTTATCTTCAAACAGATTTTATTCAATGAATATTGCTCCGAAACAGGTTTGACTCAATTCAAGTGCTCCTAGTAATTTTTTTTCTTTACTACTATCAAAAATTCTTTCACTACAAACCTCTACGAACCCTTCTTACTCAATTTCAACGTTTGTAGTAATCGTATTTATCTTCAAACAGATTTTATTCCATGAATATTTCTCCGAAACAGGTTTGACTCAATTCAAGTGCTCCTAGTAATTTTTTTTCTTTACTACTATCAAAAATTCTTTCACTACAAACCTCTATGAACCCTTCTCACTCAATTCCAACGTTTGTAGTAATCGTATTTATCTTCAAACAGATTTTATTCAATGAATATTGCTCCGAAACAGGTTTGACTCAATTCAAGTGCTCCTAGTAATTTTTTTTCTTTACTACTATCAAAAATTCTTTCACTACAAACCTCTACGAACCCTTCTTACTCAATTCCAACGTTTGTAGTAATCGTATTTATCTTCAAACAGATTTTATTCAATGAATATTGCTCCGAAACAGGTTTGACTCAATTCAAGTGCTCCTAGTAATTTTTTTTCTTTACTACTATCAAAAATTCTTTCACTACAAACCTCTACGAACCCTTCTTACTCAATTTCAACGTTTGTAGTAATCGTATTTATCTTCAAACAGATTTTATTCCATGAATATTGCTCCGAAACAGGTTTGACTCAATTCAAGTGCTCCTAGTAATTTTTTTTCTTTACTACTATCAAAAATTCTTTCACTACAAACCTCTACTAACCCTTCTTACTCATTTCCAACGTTTGTAGTAATCGTATTTATCTTCAAACAGATTTAATTCAATGAATATTGCTTCGAAACAGGTTTGACTCAATTCAAGTGCTCCTAGTAATTTTTTTTCTTTACCACTATCAAAAATTCTTTCACTACAAACCTCTACGAACCCTTCTTACTCAATTCCAACGTTTGTAGTAATCGTAATTATCTTCAAACAGATTTTATTCAATGAATATTGCTCCGAAATAGGTTTGACTCAATTCAAGTGCTCCTAGTAATTTTTTTTCTTTACTACTATCAAAAATTCTTTCACTACAAACCTCTACGAACACTTCTTAGTCAATTCCAACGTTTGTAGTAATCGTATTTATCTTCAAACAGATTTTATTCAATGAATATTGCTCCGAAACAGGTTTGACTCAATTCAAGTGCTCCTAGTAATTTTTTTTCTTTACTACTATCAAAAATTCTTTCACTACAAACCTCTACGAACACTTCTTAGTCAATTCCAACGTTTGTAGTAATCGTATTTATCTTCAAACAGATTTTATTCAATGAATATTGCTCCGAAACAGGTTTGACTCAATTCAAGTGCTCCTAGTAATTTTTTTTCTTTACTACTATCAAAAATTCTTTCACTACAAACCTCTACGAACACTTCTTAGTCAATTCCAACGTTTGTAGTAATCGTATTTATCTTCAAACAGATTTTATTCAATGAATATTGCTCCGAAACAGGTTTGACTCAATTCAAGTGCTCCTAGTAATTTTTTTTCTTTACTACTATCAAAAATTCTTTCACTACAAACCTCTACGAACACTTATTAGTCAATTCCAACGTTTGTAGTAATCGTATTTATCTTCAAACAGATTTTATTCAATGAATATTGCTCCGAAACAGGTTTGACTCAATTCAAGTGCTCCTAGTAATTTTTTTTCTTTACTACTATCAAAAATTCTTTCACTACAAACCTCTGCGAACCCCTCTAAGTCAATTCTAACGTTTGTAGTAATTGTATTCGTCTTCAAACAGACTTTATCCAGGAAATATCGCTCCGAAACAAGTTTGATTCAACTAAAGTGCTCCTAGTTATTTTTTTTCTTTACTACTATCAAAAATTCTTTCACTACAAACCTCTACGAACCCTTCTTACTCAATTCCAACGTTTGTAGTAATCGTATTTATCTTCAAACAGATTTTATTCAATCAATATTGCTCCGAAACAGGTTTGACTCAATTCAAGTGCTCCTAGTATTTTTTTTTCTTTACTACTATCAAAAATTCTTTCACTAAAAACCTCTACGAACCCTTCTTACTCAATTCCAACGTTTGTAGTAATCGTATTTATCTTCAAACAGTTTTAATTCAATGAATATTGCTCCGAAACAGGTTTGACTCAATTCAACTGCTCCTAGTGATTTTTTTTCTTTACTACTATCAAAAATTCTTTCACTACAAACCTCTACGAACCCTTCTTACTCAATTCCAACGTTTGTAGTAATCGTATTTATCTTCAAACAGATTTTATTCAATCAATATTGCTCCGAAACAGGTTTGACTCAATTCAAGTGCTCCTAGTAATTTTTTTTCTTTACTACTATCAAAAATTCTTTCACTACAAACCTCTACGAACCCTTCTTCCTCAATTCCAACGTTTGTAGTAATCGTATTTATCTTCAAACAGATTTTATTCAATGAATATTGCTCCGAAACAGGTTTGACTCAATTCAAGTGCTCCTTGTAATTTTTTTTCTTTACTTCTATCAAAAATTCTTTCACTACAAACCTCTACGAACCCTTCTTACTCAATTCCAACGTTTGTAGTAATCGTATTTATCTTCAAACAGATTTTATTCAATGAATATTGCTCCGAAACAGGTTTGACTCAATTCAAGTGCTCCTAGTAATTTTTTTTCTTTACTACTATCAAAAATTCTTTCACTACAAACCTCTACGAACCCTTTTTACTCAATTCCAACGTTTGTAGTAATCGTATTTATCTTCAAACAGATTTTATTCAATGAATATTGCTCCGAAACAGGTTTGACTCAATTCAAGTGCTCCTAGTAATTTTTTTTCTTTACTACTATCAAAAATTCTTTCACTACAAACCTCTACGAACCCTTCTTACTCAATTTCAACGTTTGTAGTAATCGTATTTATCTTCAAACAGATTTTATTCCATGAATATTTCTCCGAAACAGGTTTGACTCAATTCAAGTGCTCCTAGTAATTTTTTTTCTTTACTACTATCAAAAATTCTTTCACTACAAACCTCTATGAACCCTTCTCACTCAATTCCAACGTTTGTAGTAATCGTATTTATCTTCAAACAGATTTTATTCAATGAATATTGCTCCGAAACAGGTTTGACTCAATTCAAGTGCTCCTAGTAATTTTTTTTCTTTACTACTATCAAAAATTCTTTCACTACAAACCTCTACGAACCCTTCTTACTCAATTCCAACGTTTGTAGTAATCGTATTTATCTTCAAACAGATTTTATTCAATGAATATTGCTCCGAAACAGGTTTGACTCAATTCAAGTGCTCCTAGTAATTTTTTTTCTTTACTACTATCAAAAATTCTTTCACTACAAACCTCTACGAACCCTTCTTACTCAATTTCAACGTTTGTAGTAATCGTATTTATCTTCAAACAGATTTTATTCCATGAATATTGCTCCGAAACAGGTTTGACTCAATTCAAGTGCTCCTAGTAATTTTTTTTCTTTACTACTATCAAAAATTCTTTCACTACAAACCTCTACTAACCCTTCTTACTCATTTCCAACGTTTGTAGTAATCGTATTTATCTTCAAACAGATTTAATTCAATGAATATTGCTTCGAAACAGGTTTGACTCAATTCAAGTGCTCCTAGTAATTTTTTTTCTTTACCACTATCAAAAATTCTTTCACTACAAACCTCTACGAACCCTTCTTACTCAATTCCAACGTTTGTAGTAATCGTAATTATCTTCAAACAGATTTTATTCAATGAATATTGCTCCGAAATAGGTTTGACTCAATTCAAGTGCTCCTAGTAATTTTTTTTCTTTACTACTATCAAAAATTCTTTCACTACAAACCTCTACGAACCCTTCTTACTCAATTCCAACGTTTGTTGTAATCATATAAGCCTTGAAACAGTATTTACGCCATTAAAAAGTTTTTTAAAAATGCTCCGAAACATTTTTATTTTTTTTTATTTTTTCTATTTTACTACTAACGAATAAAATTGCACTACAATCCACTACTAACGTCTATCTATGAGAAACAGTCGGAAAAAACAATTTTTTTTAATTTCGGGGGATGACATTTTTTTACTATTTTTTTTTATTTTTTTGGCATTACTACTAACGAAAATAACTTCACTACTATCCACTACTAATCAAAATCTTTCGAAAAAAAATAAAAAAAACGAAATTTTCCAAAGTCGGGTGCCAAGTTCACACAGCCGTCCGCGTGGACAGCTGCTATACTGCTATACAATAAATAACACATTTACATGTTTTCGTCAAGTATGAAGTGCAGTGAAAAGTGAATGTGGTGTCAATTGTTTATAGTAACGATAATTGCGGCCATAAAGGTAATGATTCTTTCGATATTAAATATATGTTCAGTGATATATTGTCGATATTCGTGCTTTCATCATTAAAATAAATAGCATCGGTCCGCTAGTGCAGCGATTGTAGGTTATGCTATAATTGACAAAACTATAACAATAAGTTAACAGAACTATTTCACGATGTGTAAAAATCAATGGCTTTACATAATTGTATTTATGCGTACAAATAAATGTAACTTGATCAATTCAATTGTGATTTCCATTTATTTGGTGGTATATTTTTCTTTTTCCCGAATTTTCAAATCACAACGATGCTAAAGAAGTTTCACTTCTTATAAAAATATATTCATGGCTACAGTCATAATAAATTCGCCATTTGATTGATTCGTTACCAAGTTCTCTTTTTTTTATAAAAAGCATGATTAAATGATGACTGTTTAAATGAAAAAAGAACTCGCAAATATGCTAAAGACAAACAAATAAATTCTGGTTACTTGATATCACCTGTTACCTCACTGAGGTGGGAACGTAGCTGGTTCATCTTAATATATATAAATCTCGTGTCACAATGTTTGTCCTCAATGGACTCCTAAACCACTTAACCGATTATAATAAAATTCGCACACCATGTGCAGTTCGATCCAACTTGAGAGATAGGATAGTTTAAATCTCAAATTATAGTCGCAATTTTAATTTATTGCTAATTATTTGTCTGTTATTATTTGACAGTCACAATTATCTGTTAACTCCAAATGATTCTAACAGATGTCGATACCTTTCGACTGGGTTGAGTAAGTAATCAATAGATGGCGCTGCTATGGTAAATCTACGAACGTGTCATATAAGCTACATTTTAACCGCAAGTAGTTCGTTTACCGGACGCTAGATGGCGCTAACGGAAAAATATTTAATAATAGAAAAAATTTAAAGAATTTTGTCCACCCATGCGATGCCGGGACGGGCCGCTAGTTAAAATATATATATATATATATATATAGTGTAACGGTACTAAATGTGACGCTCTGGTGTAACGGTAAAATCTGACACCTAGCACGGCCGCGCGGCGAACACCTGTATGCGAGCAGCCCAAACTTTCGTATAGAAGCTTCACTTCAAAACTTAGACTGACATTTACTGTAATCAAGTATGTTAAGTCATTCCAAATTCAACCAATTCCGTGCATTTTCAATCACACGGTCGGAGATGAAATATTAATTAATAATGTTTTTCTATAAAAATATATAGTTAAAAAATTTATGGGCCTAATTGATTTAAAAATATGTGTACTGTTATACTAACAAAAATATCATATGTATTTTCATTGTAGACAAATGCCCAATTTTATGCAATTGTCATACAATGTGGTCTTAACGAGAACACCGAAGAGGATCTTCATGACGTTAAGATATCTGGAAATTCAGACTGAATTCCCATAGTGAAATTTAGAGCTGCAAATAAGAGAGGCTCCACGTTCCGGTACAGATTTATTGAAATCTTGATAAACCCAGGCAGCGGGATGCCATCCGTCCATTAGGTAGGATTGTCTAAACGCATTTTGCTCTTCACTAACCATGAATCTCTATCGGTTTATGAGCGCAAAAATTTGCATAATTTATTTCAATGCAGTGAGAAGTCAATGTGTCAAAAATCAATATTTTTATAATTCTGTATCAGATTCTATTTCTTATAAACGGTCAACATTTTATTTTTAGGAGTGAATTTTAATTGTCAAGTTTTATTTTCTTATAATATAGAATTGATCAACTCATTAATACCCGAATCTTTCTCTATGAATAAGAATTGTAATAGCGCGAACCTAATGAGGTTTGGTACCTTGAAAAGTGCATAGGAACTTAAGATAGTACACTTTTGAGCCAACATATAAGGGCCGGCCCCCTTGAACGTTGTTTGAGCTCAGTAGTCTTAAACCGAGCTCTCTAACACTGCGCCAAGACTGTATACACTTAATAAAAGAATGTCCTAAATTCATCACCCCTAAACTTACACACACTCAGCTGTGCAAAATTGACCCTTTTTAATTATACGAAGCATTAATAGTAAAATTACTATAAACCTTGAGTGAGTGATGGAATCATCATAACATCATAACATTTTGTAACTTATTTAATGTATTTAGTTGTATGTATGTATGTATGTATATATATATTTGGTTTATATATGTATTGTAATATAGTTATATACGTAATGTATGTATTGTATATAATGTAATATGTATGTTAAACTGATAAGTTTAAGTATATATTGTTGTATCATTGTATACGCTTTTAAGTTTCTTTTTTCCCAAAGGTTGACTGGGAGAGAATGCAATTAGCATTAAGTCCGCCTTTTGTACCATTTTTTTTTATTTATGGTCAATAAAGATTTTTAAATAAAAATAAATAAATAAACTATACGAAGCAAAAAAAATAATACTAGTAGAAATAAATAGAAGAGCGGTAATGAAGACATCTTGGACATAGCATACAAAATGCAAGAAGTAGAAATGAGACAATATGTAAATATATGAACTAAGCGATAAGGAAGACATGTATATGTTAATGTAAATGATTGGATATTAAGACAGAATAATGACTTATTATGTAATGAATTATTGTAAGGTTAATCTATAATCTAAGATCAGTGTTTTGTGTGTTTGTCTGTCCGCTCTTTTTCCATTGTATCAATAACGTTACCATAGCAACGCGTTAACCGCAAGTAGTTCGTCTACCGGACGCTAGATGGCGCTAACGGAAAAATATTTAATAATAGAAAGAATTTAAAGAATTTTGTCCACCCGTGCGAAGCCGGGACGGGTCGCTAATATGAAATGAACAAAATAAAAAATGTAAATAATGTGAGGTAACAGAACAAATATAAATGTATTAGCAAATCAGTGAATAGAAAAAGAAAAGAGCTAAAAGTAATGTGATATTATGGCACATATTGATAAGACAAAAATTCAAAAAGGAAAAGAAAAAGTAAAAAGTAAACAAGGTCCTGCCAAGAAGCAGGGCGAATAAAAACAACACATGATACCAAATCTTTATAAATTCAAGAACACATACAGATAAATAAAAACTATATTCGAATCATCCTTAATTAAATAAACCATACCGTACAAAGGACAAGGAATTCATCTACAATAAAATACCACCAAAAGCAACAATTTCATCATACACAGCTACGTACAGCCAATTCACCCATAATATTGTCTTTGTAAGGACGGAGAGCATTCAATAGCTCTCTGCCTAAACCGACAGTAAAACAAAACCTTCAATCAGCGAAACACAACAAATCATAAAGAAACAAATGAGAAAAAATTATAAAAAAACACTGCGCCATCGAGCTCCTCAATTAACTCAATATAATATTATAACTGAAATTCAAAAACCATAAAACAAATCTTATAAAATGAGGTTTTTGTTGTATGTAATATTTAACCACCTTTCACCATGTGAAAAGGGTCATCTTTATATATATAATTCTTCTGTGAGTGTGTATGTCACTGAACTCCTCCTAAACGGCTGGACCGATTTGAATGATTTTTTTTGTGTGTGTTCAAGGGGATCTGAGAATGGTTTAGATTCACAAATCAGTCCGGCAGATGGCACTGCAGTCGGCACAGCAACGCGTGGCCGGGTCAACTAGTAACTCTATATAATATAACATTTTTTGTCACAGTGTTGATCGCGTTTAACTCCGAAACTACTCAATCGATTTTGATGGTTTTTTTTTCATTTTGCTGGACTTATTCCAAATTAGGACATAGAATAGGTTTCATTCTAATTTATAACATATTAACGCGTGGCTAGGTTGATTCAATTAAAAAGTTTCAGAGCATAGAGGTTTTTAACTTTTAAATCTTCTAACCTATTACCACAGACTAAAAGATAAAGTTGTTTGGAATTTTGACTGCCTTCTGATTTTAAGAACCAACCACCAAGCCTGTAATCCTATTTTATCAGAGAACGTTGTCAAAACAAGGCTAAAGGGCTTATCAACTTTATTTCTTATAAGAAATCAACAAAAAAACAAACCGTTCTCGAATCACAATATCGGCCGGCTGATGTAATGTGAGAATCGTTGTTTCGCTTGACTTTCCATCAGAATAGTGCAATCATATTATCAGTATGACAACTAAGATTTAGCATTAGAAAATAAATTATTTTAGGTAAATGCATCAAGAGACTATCGAAACTGATATCGCATATGTAACTGACTTATTTTAGTAAGTAGCTTAGCCTACTTTTAGTACATTTTGTTTAATTAAATGTTTAGTAACAGAAGATGATAATAGTTAAAAAATAATATTAGTTTCCTTGCTAAAAGTGTTTAATGTTTATTTCACTGGACATGTTTAATTGATAATGTTACGCAATTAAATAAAAAAAGCTGAGTTTTAGTTGGGCCTACCCAAAAATAGATAAATAAACATTCATTAGTTGGACAAACGAGTGTAATAAATTATTATAAGGTAACAATGAAGTCGAACAAGCATAGTTCTATTGGATAGCCAGAGATATACCTCTTGCATATCTCTGGCTATCCAATAGAACTATGCTTGCTTAAAATTCCGCTATATCCCAAAGATAGAAGATTTAAAAAACAACAACAGGCAACAATTGCGATCCATCTTACGTCTACTAATTGATTTTGTGTGATGCTCATCGGACGGTGTTATGAGTTGTAATTAACTTGTGGACACGCTGCATTGCCTCCGTAATAGGCAGATCTGTAGATACAGAGACAGTTTACTTTTCTTACACTGACTCCTCTTCCCATTTTCCGAGTAAGTTCTGAGTTCGGGGAACCATTAGGAAGAGACGTGATAGGCGAAACCGTTTCGATTAATATCTAAGAACCTCGCATTAGAAAGAGCATTGGTGCTGTAAGTTCTCTATCAAGTTGCTTAACTGTGATCGGACGTTCCAACGTTAAGTGGTGATTGTCACATAATTTGCTGATGGCGAATCTATTTGTACCTAAGATTTGATTAAGAAGACTCCTGTCCGATCGATAGTGTGGGCACAAAATACTCCGATCTTTTAAATATACTAGACTGACCTGACGGTTTGAAAGTTTGTTTTGAAAACACTACAAAACCTGGTCAATGGAAATTAAAGGAGTTATAATGGGAATTGAAAATATAATGTTCATTTAGTTATCTTGCAGTATTGAGATTTCGGTAAAGTTAATTAATATTAATAACTGTTAAGGCTATCACTGTCATTTAGCTAGGTATCATTAGCAAAGATGTCGCAGCAAAGCCGACTGGAGTTATATTTTTTTAAGAACAGGGTATTTTAGCTTTTATTGTTTTAGTTATATTATTTTAATTGAATTTTATCATTTTTGGTATTAGGAAAAAGAAAAAAATCGGTTTATAAGAAAATTGAAAAATTAAGTGCCGGTAACTTTTTCTGCTCAAGGTAGCCTCTGGCGGGTTGACTTAGATAAATAACAAAAAAAATCAGATATAAAAAGAAGAATTACTTAGTTTAAAATGTTAATAACTATACATTAAATTATGATTTTTACAAATACGTATAATTTATCATAAAACACAATGCAAATTTATAGCCACAAAGAAAAATTAATATGTGTAAGAAAAATAAATGTTATTTTTGAATTTACAGTTCTTTTGGTGTGTTGGGGATTGATGATGAGAGTGAATTTTTACGATGCGCGCGCATGCCGACACCTAAAAGCGACAGGATGAAGTTGGCCGCTTATTGTCTCAACTTTTTGTGAGAACTGAAAACTAGTTCAATGTTGTTACTTAAATATTTATGAATCTATCTATAACGCGTATTTAATATAAGTAGAGATATTAAATATATTCAATAGCAAATAAACATGTGCATGTATGATTTTAAATTATATATGGTGGTCAACAATAATTTATATAATAGTAGCTGACCCAGCCACGCGTTGCTGTGTTATAAATTAAAATAAAACCTATCCTATCTTTTAAGTTAGATCAAATAACAGATAGTTACGAAGTTTGATCAAAATCAGTTAAGTAGTTTAGAAGTCCATCGCAGACAATAACGTGCCACGTAATTTATATATATTAAGATTATAATACCAATTTTATATAATAATAGTGCTAAAAGTGGTTTTTATATATTTTTTTATAGTTTTTACTTTTTAAGTGCCTATATTGATTTTAGTTTAACGGTCAGTATGTATTCTTTTCATTTGTTTACAATATAAATTACTATTATTGGTTCACAAACGAAAACGATAGTTCGATTGACTAACCGAGCGTTAGATATCTACTTAGTGCCTATACACGTGGTATGAGAAAATTTATGTTGACACCTTGACCGCCGCATGGTGTAAGATGGTGGAGGCTACCGGGGACGTCCCTGGACTTTGCTGTTCCTTATCCTTACGCACACGAAGACACCGTAATATAAAACTATAGTTTGTTGTAGGGGCTTGCGGATAGGTCACTAGTTCCATTTAATATTGCGGAACTCCGCTCAGCGGCCATCAGTCCACTTTTTCTTCTGTCCACATGTTGGACACATTGCGGTATGATTTGCCACCAATAGATGGCGCAGTCGTCTCGCTCTTCTATATGCGAGTCAAGGTATGTGCGAAAGGGAAATGGAATAAATGGAGATGAGGCTAGGAGTGTCGACCAAACTAATAAAATTACTTGAACATACAAATAAATAACGCGGCAGATTCGAATTTAATACTGGCGTAACCAATTATTATTATATTATTATTGAGTAAATTATTTATTTTAATGGTTTTTAATATTTTTGTAAATTTATCGTTCTTTTCATAAACAAAAAGGGACAAAACGGGAAGATATTTTTAGTTATTTTTATTTTGTAGCGTTAAATAAGTATAACTTCTTATGTACGTACATAAGTACACACACACACGGTTTTATTATAATATAACTACACGACCCACAAAGAGTTGATAATTTATGAATGACACTTTGCTATTCACCACGTATGCCCAATGCGGACTGGTGGACAACGACTGTGCCTGTTTACAAAGTACGGATAAGGTCAAAATGGAAACGGATAATTTCATTATAAAGTTACTTGGGATACTTATCAAAGGCATCAATTAATATACATGAGGTTAGATAGGTTTTATCCTATACCAGCCAGCAAGCTTTACCTACTTATGCCTCTTAAAATTATAATTAGAGACACATAATTTTATTTTGGCTACCCAAAATGCACTAATCGCTCCACCATTTAACTGTTTCAACTAACTTAAAGGTTTTTATTTCATTAATACATAATAATGAAATATCTGTCACAAATCATACCGTCTCATGACTTTCTCTTTACAAACTTGCCCTGAGGATGGAGTTGTTCTACTGTCAATATATTGATTCAGTTTCGCGCTTGTTTGCTTAGGACTGGGTTTACCCAAAGCAATTTGACAGATCAAAGTGCTCAAAGATATCCAATTACATCGAATTGATTTCAAGATATCCTCGTTCGATCGACGGTATAATAGCTACTTAATTACTTAGAAATATTATTAATGCAAATATGATTTTATAAAGTAAAATTATGTTTTATTAAATTAACCATAATGTGCTGAGAGTTTGAAACAATACACCGTTAAGTATTAAGTTAATGACCTTAATTAAAAGCATGTACGTAATTATTTGCTTGATGGTAATTATTGCACTATGATCAAATGACCTGAGTTAAATTAATTGTTATGTATATTTATGTGTGAAACACTTCTGAGGACTAGGTCTATATTATTAAATATGTTAACCTCACTATTGCGTTTTAGTTGAATTTTAAATTCAGAACTTATTTCTGTAGTCTTAAGGTCTATCAGATAAATATTAACTCAAACTTGGCAGGCTTTAGGAATAAAAAAACCATCTGAAATAGAAAGGCGTAGTATATATTTTTAGACAATTACAATTATTTTCTACTACATTTTACATGCATTCTACGCGTGTGTTGCCTATAATGCCCATAAGTTTTAAAATTATATTCAGTAAAACAATACTAAAGCATACTTAACATTAACGGTATACAACCATTGAATTGATATGAGGAAGCTAAAACAATATAGTAATTTACTCAACGAAGGTGGCTTAATTCTGGGTGGACAGACCAAATAAACTTATATATGTCTACTAACTGCGAAAATACATTTTTCTTTGTCAGTGTTGGAGTATATTAGTACAAAGAAAATTTATCTAACAACGTTATCCTATAAATCTTAACAATTTGTTACATAAGAATATATTAAGTTATTAATCTGGATAAAACAGCTGATTCATCTCGCAATCGCCAGTACAACGAAACAAGCAGACCGAGCGGATCACGCCGACTACATATTCCAGAAAAATTAACTTATTTTTCGATTTATGTACATGAGCCAGACAGACTGGCGCCAACCCCGGCCTACAATCTAGATCTTGATAATCTAGGTCATCGTTTCTCAACCTGGGTATTGCGACCCATGGGTGGTCATGTTCAGGAATATGGGGTGGTAATATATATAAAACGGGATCGTTACAGCCATTTTTGGGCGAATGGCAAGCAAAGTACAAAATATCTGCTTCATTGGCAATAATTATGGTCGTGACTGCACTAGAATCTATTCATTTAACTAATTCTTACTTTAGTAATATAAAGGAAGGAATTGTTTTATCGCATTACTACCAGGTCACTTATACTTTTTTCAGTGTAATTAGAGAACAAATACACTTTAAGGCAATAAAAACATATTCATAGAAAGGTATAATAAATTAAATAAAAAAAACGAACTAGGAGTGAAACAAAGAAAAAAACAATGAAAGAATGTTTTATTGATTGCTTATCTATGCAGCTTTATTGTTGTGTCCTGCACTTATTTTAAGAATAATTATCGCGCCTCCATTACGCATCGGGGGAGGGGGGACAAAATGAATATAGGGGGAAGGATGACTCAGATCTACTCTCTATTCGACAAATTCTTTAGTATCACAAAACGTCTACTAACATCTTGAGATTTTGACTTCTGAACTAGAAAATTGTGATCAAGTTTGTATCACGTGACTTTCATTATTTTATTTTTTCTTTACTTTATTAAAATACGATGTGATGATTTTTTTAGTCTTCATAAAAGATGACTAAAGACTGATGTTTTAATTCGCGCTTAACACAAACAAAACTTCCTTGTCTACGCAAGGCAAAGGCAAATTCTTACGTACTTAAAATAGAATAATAGAAACAAATTATATCTTTGCCCCAACAATTACGATGAACTTACTACAATAAAATACAAATACTTACAGAGCCATCTAATTATAAATGAAGATTTGGCTAAACAGTCGGTTGTGACCTCATAAATGTTAGGAACCAATGATCTAAGCTTTAAGGGTGATTACAGTTTGCACGAAGCTGGAAATAAAATGAGAAACATTAACCATATAGCCTGGCTGTGTTTAAAAATAAAGAAACAAATCTACATACATATTTTAGATAATAAATAAATAAAAATAACAAAAGTAAGTCTTTACACAAGTGGACATATTTTACAGTGAGTGCATAGCGGTTGTATTCATAGTCGAAGTTGGTTCTGTATTTAGATGGTTATTTATTTATATTGCTTTGAATTCTATAATAATTTTAAAACACTAAAACACAAGCGTGTCTTTTCACGGCTAAAAAGAGTTCCTTCCACCTCACTCCTACTTTCCGAGGTACATCTGTACCTGTGACCGACAGCCTCGACATTCTTGGCATGGAGTTATCCAAAGCTCAAACTGCAGCTAAAAAGCGGGGCATCCCAAATAAGGTTTAGCGATATTTCATGGCAGGACAGCTTTTAACTCTCTATAAAGCACAAGTCCGATCTTACATGGAATATTGCAGTCACCTTTCTACCAACTGTCTGTTTTGGACACAATTCAGCGCAGAGCTGAAAGGCTCATTTGTGACAGCAAATTGGTGAAGAGCAAGCTTCATACCTTAGCTCACCTCCGCAAAGTTGCCTGTCGGTCTTCTACAGACTGTATTTTGGAGAGTGTACTCAGGAACTGCATATGCTCATACCTACAGATTCTTGGCATGGAGTTATCCAAGGTTCAAACTGCAGCAAAAAGCGGGGCGTCCCAAATAAGGTTTACCGATATTTCACGGCAAGACAGCTTTTAACTCTATAAAGCTCAAGTCCGATCTCCTTTTTTCTCCTTTTTTCCATCGGACATCCAGACGCATTGCGAGCTACTATCGTTTCTTGGTTGCTATTCCTACCTATATGGGTTTGGGCTTAGTGCGCATCGCAACATCCTTTGTAATGCGCACAGCAATGAAGGATGTTGCGATGCCTCTGTATTTCCAAGAACTTATAACCCGTCCATTTTTAGCCACGGTGAATAGGCACCTTCTGGGTTAGTTCGTTCCATCATGGATCCAGTCTTGCCCCCCCGGGCTTGACAGGGATCAAGAGCGAACCCATTCTAATATATTTATATATATATATATAGCTTTCGTTATAAAACGATTGTCCCAGGATTGCAGTTTAATTAAAACTATGCTTTCAGTTATCAAACCAGCCTTATGAGTGCGAGGTAGCTTAATGGTGCACGAGGAATCACCAATAGGATATCATTATTTTTTTAAGCTGGCGCTGCTATTGGTGGACTTAGTCCTAACTTGCGCAACTAGCTGACTATATGGTAGAAAAGCAACCCAAACATAAAAGATATTCGATAGCAATTCACTTAATTCGGAGTTAAGGGGAAAAACCTGTTTACTTTATTTTTTATCTACAATACTATTAAACATCATTATGTCCTTTGCACTTTGTATAATAACAAAACGCAATGACATTTTAAATGTGTTAGTGACCGTTAGTCAAAATCGCTTTAAAACTCGTCAAAGCTAGGGAGCAAAAGAAAAATATAAACTCATTGTCACTAATATTAAATAAAATCCATGGGTTCAGACCTGGACATCTACCTGGCCACCGTATGAGTCTCCTTCTCCAAATTTTTATGTATGGGAATACATGAGGAGTTTGGTTATGCGATGAACCTAATCCAATTACATCTGTCGATGTTTTGAAACAAGAAAATATTGCGACAAATGAAAGAAAATAACTATTGGTGTAGTTAAAAGAAGCATAAGAACCAGAATGACAATATATGTGCAAAACATAGGCGAACATGGGAAACATGAATTGTGGGTAAAGACTTTCCGTAAAAAGAGTTATAAATTTTAGCATGTACCTATTTGGTGTATTTTATTTTACGCCTAGGCTTATTTTTCCTTCAAAATACCTGTGAGCTTTTAATTTAGGTGAACTCTGATGATACCCTTGACTGTTACATTTTGTTGGATAGATGAATTAAAGCATTTTTAAGCACATACTGCAACAATTCTGAAAGAAATAAAAAGGTACTTTTTTCATTTTTTTTTACTATCAATCGTCTGTTACTCAGTTACCTGCAGTTTCGTTATTGAGAATAATAAAACAACTTATCTACTACACAATAAATGTAAAAATAATTAAACTAGTGGCACAAATCACAAAATAAATGGATATTAGACGATAACTCAAGTTTTATAAAAAAGTCCAATAAACATGCAAACTGCAACCCCTTAAAAGTCTAGGTCGATTTAACCTGTAACCCTATAGATTACAATCTAAGTATTATAATCTCATTATAAGGTAGTGATATAATTTACGAGATTCAGTATTGATGGAAATATTATGTTCGATTGATGAAGAGATAAAGTTTTATTACTTATGGTAAAATATTCATAGTATAAACTGATGTTGTCGTCGAAGTTTCAAAGTAAAGTTTGTATCGTGAAGTATTATGCGTGTAAATAGGAAAATTATTGAGCTGTAAACTGTAAATAAATATTCGAAGTTTTAACGGTTGTAGACAAGTCGTAGGTTGGGTCATTAGGTTTCGCATATTTACGACATTTGCAAACTTATTAGTTACTTTTTATGCTAAAATCGAGACGGTGCGATATCACGCAAAGTGACAGCCATTAATGACTTTGAAGTAACACGAAGCGTAAAGGTAGGTATACAATACTTATTATTAAAAACACTTACTTACTTCTTTATTAAAAACATTTTTCTCCTGCAAGGCTTGATTTTCTCGACACCGCAATTCAAGTTCAAATATCAAACAGTTGGTTTTAAGCGAATTGATGTTAACTATCACTTTGAGTCTTTTGGAATGAATACTAAGTTAAGGGATAAATAAAAGATTTAAGTTATTAATGTCTGTACGAAACAGACATTTTACAGAGGACGACATACCTCTGATAAACGTTAAATATCGTCGAAGCAAAGAGAAGCGCGCCTTCAATCGAACATGTGAATTCATTTTATTGGTTAATTTTTAAGGGCAGCAAAAAGCAGTGAATAAAATATAACCAATAAAATAACAAAACTATAAAAAAGACAAAGTTCACCCTAGTTGTGGAATGTCGAGCGCGGCTTCATATTATGTTATTTACGCGTCCGCAGAGGACAACTTTTTAATGGGGCGATAACAGACCACCCGAGACCGGCGTTGCCGTTAAATCTCGAGCTCATAAATACGTTATGTAAACCTACCCTAATAATTAGTCGCTGTTACGGCGAGTAGTTAAGTTTTATGGAACCGCAGTATGCGAGTGCGAGCGAGATGCGACGAGAAAAATGTTCTCTAATTTGTCTGGCCGCGCTCAAAGGCGATGAGCCGGAAATTGTTATGTTTATTCGGCGAATCTTGTATCGCAACCCCTTTATTTTTTTCTCGCCGTTTTAATGCGATTGGATTCTGCCGCGGCTTCGTAACCGAGATCCAATTGAATATGTATAGTTGTCTAACTCGCAACCTTCCCTTTCGTTGCCCTTACTCCTCTGAATATTAAGGAGATCAATTTGTGATAACAAACATATGTCACTCGTAGAGTGTACCTTTTATCAGATAAAATATTTCACCTTATCCGACTTGCTTAGCTTATGTTTTTCTTTACCGTACTCATGAGTGTATTTTATACGGGAGAATGGCGGTAAAAGCGTAACTTTTGCTACTTTCGTAGTTTGGAACGCAGACAGATGTTATGTTACCATCATAGGGCTGATGTAGCTCTTATCGTCAATACGATTAAGGTTGTAAGTATGCCGGCTGTAATCTTGCTACGGTGCTACGCTCCAATTTATGTTATCTACGAAATTAAATTTTCTTGTACGCAATATATTTGTTTTCTGTGTGATTTAAATAATGATTATGAAGTTATTTGAGCATTATAGGTAGTGAAAAGTGTAATGTAGGGATAATGTGTGAATGATGTAAACCTTTTTGTGAACGGTTGGTTATTTTTCAAAGATCCGAAGCTTGCGAGGCTTGTCATACATAATGAATCTTTGATAAGATAAGGCCGCGTGCCGCGGGGGCGGGCGGTGGGCGGGAGGGCGGCCGGAATGGACAATACCTTGCGGTCGCCGCGCTGCACACTCCTCGCTGTTCCCCACAAGTTCAACTAGTTTCCAAAGTTCACAAACTTAGCGAAGCGGATCTGGCGGAAGCTGGCAGTCGTGGGGATGGTGAAGCGCGTGCCGTACACAGGTTACAACGAGTTGAGCGTCGAAGCGAGATACGGAGTCATGCGGTCAGCCAAAAGGACACAAACCTACTGGCGAGCTGGAGTGGCAGTGGCTGCGGCGCGGCGGGGCGGGGCGCGCCATTGGCTCGTCGGGGCACGCCTCCGACGACGCCGGTGCCGCCGCGCCGTCGCCGGCCCGAGATCCCGCCAAACCGCTCCAACTAACAACTTTGTGGTTCCACTTTTCAACTATTTTTCATACCTTGAAATTTCCTTTTCCATACTGATGTTTGATATTACTCATTTGCTGTGATCCTTTTGGCTAAAAAATTAGCAAAGGTACAAAAATTCAGTAAGTTGGAGACATGTATGTATGTATGAATCGCTACAAAGTTGCTCATAACAATTCAAATCATTAAAATTGCCTTTTTTACGAAATTTCCCATCGTAATACAAAGATTCCTCAAAGTTACATAACACCATCAACAAAGATAGGCTAAAGCAAACTTCTTTACTAAAATTCGTAGTAATTGCGTCTATTCAAAAGGTGGAATAGACATTCCAGCTTTCGACTGTCATCAAACAACAATTCCAGTTTCTAGATTAAATTCTGAATCTACAAATGCGTTCAAAACATTATTAAAGTTACTTCCGTTACGCCATAACTACTTGAGTGTTGAAATTGCCAATGTTGGAATGGAATGGTCAGTTATTGTTATCTGTGCTATTATCGTAAATGTAAAAATAATTTGTCTAGTTATTCATTCGCTTTGATTGGTTTGGTTATTGGATAAAAAAAACTTGATATAACGATTTATATCGATGACATTATTTTGTTTATTGTTCTAGCATAGTAAAAGTGTAATCACATTTAATAAATGAAATGTTGGTAAGCTTTTTTCTTATAACTTTGGAAATCTAGAACTGTTATTATTTGATATCATATTTGTAAACACGTTAATGCTGTTTCATTCGTGAATGCAAATAAATAAATAAAAATTCATGCCTTAATTAGTTATATTGTAATAAGGTGAAGGCTCCCTTCATAATAACACAAAAAATGTGTGCAAAATATATGATTCTGAACATAATTATTTATTTTTGTTCCGTTAATCTATCAAATGAAAAGATTGATCAATCTTATTTTAAAGCCTATAAAATGCTTACCCATTAAAAACCGATTTGTATTGATATTTTCCGAAAAGTTTTGTTTACTTTACTAACATTGTTTTTAATGTTCCTAGGGGGTCCCATGATAACGGAACAATTACGGAATGATGGATCGTTACTAATTGATCGTAATATGTACGTTTAATAAAATAGATAAACGAAAAAAAAAGAAGCAAAAACCCGTGTATTCAAAATGTTACAGGGTATCAAAATATCAGTTTTTCCTAACCAAATTGAAATTTTATAAATATTATTTACTTATTGGATTTTATTTGTATAATTAAAAATATGGTAATATTTCCCCATTAATTATACTTGAACTGATGTTATTACTGCCTTACATAAGCTTTGCATATGAGAAGAATATTGTTCCTAAGAAAAAGAAACTTGTAAGAATAAAGGAATTTAAATTTACATATAAATTAAATATAAATTGTATCTAACATAGTGTATAAACAATACCAGCTAAAGTAAAGCACTCACTCTTAGAATTATATACCTTGATCGGATTCCTACCTTGTTTATTATATTAGTTTAATTTTTTATGGGTCTTTATAAAAAAAAACGATAGTAATGCTCACATTTTAAATGCATATTACGAACATTAACATTTAATTATAATCTGACATATTTAACCCCAAATAATTTTTAACCCTGCTTCTAATAAGCAACATTAATTGTAAATAAATACTTCTTAATTATATACAGTATGTAATAGATTCTTAATAAGGATCTTAATACTTTCAAGGGTATTATGTCTTAGAGTAGTAATAATACAGTATTATAAGCCAATTACAAAGACTAATGATGTAAATAAATTAGCTGTATTATTCAGTTTTCATTTAAAATTTCGTTAACTTATGATGATGATATTAGAGTTTATGAAAAATAAATATTCACGATATCAACCAACGAATTAAAAGTAATAACCAAACATTGGGCTGACATTACTTCAGTTTGGCAAGCAAATGACTTTTCATAGATTGCTTATGTTTAGTCTTACTATAGCGCCAGTACTTAAGATTAGCTTAAATAATGTTAAATATTAATTTATATAATTATTAATGATTGTTTGTAATAATCAAAGTTATTTAAGTAAAATTAATCGCACGCCAAGGCCGTGGTCATCAATGAATATAATATAATCACTATGTTGGCAAAATGTAAGAAAAGCTATACAACAGTCTGAGACACCTCTCACTTTGTATGTTTTATAAGTTGTATTTTTAAAATAAAAAAATAATGACATTCTACGAAAATATTTGAATGTCACTAATTCAATAAAATAATACTAATAGTTCTTACATTCACACCAATTGGCCTAGCCCAAAAGTAAGTACTATAAGTCTAGTGTTATGGATACTAGGGTAACAGATAGATAGATATATGATACATAGGTATGTAATATTTAAAGAAATATATAAAAATGACTGGGATACAAATGATAGTATTTATCACACAAACATCTTTCTCTTTCGGAATTCGAACCGTGGCACCAAACAGTGGGCAAATATCCATATTGTTTATTATTTATTTGTATATAAGTACTTAAATTTACATACAATCCAATGCAAGTAATACAATTACTTGCACGAAAGTATTTTGTAATAGCCATCTCAGGATCCTTCAATAAAGTGTAAAAACAAAATAATAATTTTTATCACTTTAATAAATTAATTCATCTTAATAAATGCATTTTCATTATTCGTTAAAAAATTGCATCTGATTTCAATAGGAATCTTGATAAAAACTTACTGTTGATGTGAAGATTAATCACACTTAATATGAAGAAGCACAAAACACAACACACTACACATAATAAACTGCAAACTGCCACTGATAAATTATGTCTCAAATTGTAAAAAAAAACACACAAAAGTAAATGTATTACTCAATATTGTTGAATATTGAGAAATTTGACTAATAATTGGAATTAATGTTTAAGAAATGGGTTGTATGTCAACCATGGACAATTACTAAATTCTTGAAGGTGTATTAAAAAAAGTTTAATGTTATGTACCTCCACAGATATTTGACATCAGAGAAATTTTAAAATAGAAACAATTATTACTGAAAATCATTTTTTATTGTAATTTTTGCCTTATAATGGGATGTAGGTAAATCTTTACTCAGTCTTTATTTAGCGCACCTATAAAATTTTCAGTCGTGGCAGCTTTTAAATTTTTTTTTTACTTCTAAATTTAATTTTTACTTATAATTAATTTATATTCCAGTTTCTGAATAACATCCTTAAGAATGTGTAGGTGAAAACATTTAAGTTGATACAGAAAGTAAAGTTAATATATACCTGAGAATTATTTACTTAAGTATTTTCAAGCAATAGTCTTTAATGGCAAATACTCGAGAAAAGGAGTTATATTCAATCGTCTACTAACTTAACACAGCGTATTTCCAAGAAAAACTTCTGTTCACGCTATACTGTGGAGTAGAAAGACTATTTTTTCTCATATACATTTCTGCGAAGCGAATTTTCTGATATTGTTTTTATACTTTGCTTTAAACACTTAAGACTTTATAGGTTTAAATGTTTTTTTTTATATTAGTCATCTGAAATAAAACTTCCAAAAGTTGTAACAATTTGATTTGTATTTATTCACATCAGGTTTTCAAATAACTAATTTGTGGGGAGTGCCATCACACTTGTATTCTAGTAAAACAGAATTACTTACATTAAGATATTTCTAGTACATTTAATCTAAATATTGTATTAAAGTTAAAAAGATTGCGATTGGAAACTCACGGCTTCCTCGTGAAATGTTACAAGGTACATTAACATTGGTTAATAGCTACTTAAATTCAAGTTATATTTGATTATTTTATACTTATGTACGTATTTTGGATATCTAATTATTGGTTCTTTTTTTTATGTAATATGTTTTAAACTTCAAAATATCAGTACGATATTTATATCGTTATACACAAATTAAGTGCATACATTAATATGTATATATCTTCAAGATTATTTATTTTACGTATAAGGAGATGACTCTATAATCCTAAACAGCATAACATAATGAGAAACAAAACGTGTTAAGGGAAATTCTGTAACATAACTTCTTTGTACAAAGAAGATTTATCCGAACATAATCGATTCAGTTATATATGAATACCAGTAGATTCTCTAAGGCTAATTCCTTCATGATTGTTACAGATGTGAAATTTTACAGTTGGCTTGCTCCGTATAGGCTTTTGTTCACCTGGAGCGGGCCGTGTCAAACACGGATCGGGCCTTGCATATTGGTCTTCGAACCCTCGTCAACGTCACGCCTCATTGACTCGCTCTGAGTATCAACTGCGAAGCAATTTATTTTATATGAGTCTTAAGGTCGGCTTGAAGCGCTGTCAATAAGTGAACTGATATTACCGTTTGATATGCCTCGGTAAGTTTTTTATCAGAATAAAATGACTACGTTTTTTATAAATTTTAATGTACCTAAGAGTATTGGTCAAATATATACAACTAAGTAATTTACTATTGAAATATTTCAACTCTTAAAATTTTTTAATGGATGGATGCGGGCAGCGCAGGAGCGGTCGTTATGGAGATTCTTGGGGGGAGATCTAGCAGTGGACGTCATTTTGGCTGATGCGTTGATGCGGGGGTTAAGCTATTTTCGAAGGGGTCGGTCAGCGGATGGAAAACCAAATATAAAATTATGTTAGCTCTTTCGGGCCTCGGAAGACGCGTTAAGTCATTGGGCACAGGACTGCTTTCAGTACGAAACGAGTTAAGGTAGAATAATTGAACCGAAATGGGTAGGCTAGGTTTGCCGTTTGCTATTGCTATTGTAATTGCTAAATGTGCCCACCAGAATTTGGTAGAATTAAGGGTATACCAAGGAATATGTAGCGGGTAGTCCTCCAGTGCTTTCGGGCGAAAGGCGGGAGTACTGTTCTCCTATTGGCAGATCTCCCACCGGTAGGGTTGCTAAATCGGTAAATCTTCTTATAAAAAAGGACAGGTTAGGCTATGTGATGTGTTATTTCATACTTCATTACCGTGTAATTTGAACTGGCGTACATCATATTCGTATACTTTCGAACTAACGTATATCGAAATTCGGTTCACGGTCTAAGTTCATGGTTGCATATACAGTCGTTAAACTCACTTACTCCACACTCGCTCATTTGGTGGGTTAAGACCCATTTTTCCTACATCGACTTCATCCACAGGGCATTTCGGCGCCACTGTAGTGAAGTGTGTAGTGTTTGAAGTGATCATGATAAAATATTTAATTTTTGTAACACGAATTGGTTATTTGTGAAGTACGCGTGGTTCCCAGCCTGTTTATAGTATAATTTTGAAAACAAAACGAGATTTATTTCATAAATCAATAAGACCTCGTATTAAAAAGTCCTGTTAACTATTCTGAAATTCTCTAACTTTTATTATTGTCACGTTATGAAATCATAGCTGGTGCCGTTATCGCCCCACGGAAGATTGTTTTACTTGGAGCCTTGCCATAACGACATAAGGAAGCAGAAAGTATAAATACATTTTGCATGCCACTTAACAGTCTGGACTATATATCATAACGGAGACACTTCGAGTTAGTATTGCAATTTAAACACTGAGAAAAGTGCATCAGTGTTGATAAATAGCCAATTACTATGTTCGGGTATTCTTCTACTCCATATTATATTAAATTTCAAATGTAAATAAGCTCCTTTTTCTCAATCGAATTTGCGCCGTCCCAGGTGACAGCACCGACCATCACGCCACCAAGATATCAGATAGGCCAACGAAGTAATTCAAAGTCATCATCAGCAGAAGTTAAGAAACATTACCAGAGTAAACACAACAATAATAATGCTTATAAATATAAAATAAAAGTACCTTACTAATGCATAGCTACAGTTAAGCATTATCCTGAAAACGTTACAAGGAATCGCGAAAATTCCCAAATAATATTGTATTATCTGATAAACTGAGTTGCATTCGGATATTTTTACGGTTGGCCGAGCACTAGTCAACCCTTGTCAATGTCAGTACGTATTATCTGAAAAATTTTATATTGAACTGCAACAAGGCCGCGTGTTTCTCAAAAGTGTTTGTGAGGATAGTATTGGAATTCAAATAGTAAAGCGGTGAAGCAAGCTCTTTTGCGAATGTATCAGGCAAAGTATTCATTTCATAAATAGTATCATTAAGATAGTATTCAACATCATTAAAATACAGAGGTAGTAGATGCGGTTTCAAATTATCAAAAAAGTCTTGGACATTACAAATTTGACTGCTTTGCTGACGTTTCGACTGCTTTAGAGGAGCCGTAATCACAGGATGACTAAGGCAATGGTCGTCTTATATTTTCTACTACCTTCACATATATTAATTGAGCACGTTTCTAATTGTTAAAATTTTATATAAATCAAATTGTATTTCATTTAGTTATTAAATTCTCACTAACGATTACATTGTATACTACTGATTCTACCACCAGTGCGGAAACTGGCGAAAGAAACTCGGACAGGGGGACCGACCTTGCTTTTATTATTTGCAAGAAGAGCTAACTACATCACTAGGTCTTGCAATGTGTGTCTTTGGAGATATAATGTTATGATTATTGGATCCCAAGCAGGGGGAACAGTCCAACCTTCATCTCTATTAAAAATAGGATATTTCTAAGGGATATGACACTCTTTTCATGAAAATTCAATTTCATGAAAATAAAATTGCATACTTAATTCATTCATGCATACCCTACATCGAAACCAGCATAATGCACGATGTCCTAAGGGCGCTGTAGTTGTTCGATCCCGAATATGGTGACTTTTCTTGAAGAGTTAATTGTTATGCTGACCTTATGATTTGTGACATAATAGTCACAATGCTGTCTTAACATTAAAATATTGCATACGTTACGAGATAAAGACGTACTTTATGCTACAGGGGCCTTTTGTCTACCCGGGATGGCGTAGAATTTTCATTAAAAACCTTCTTTACAGCTTACATAAAAGAGCAATTTTTCCCAGTTGGAAAATCTCGATGCAGCCGCATTAACGCTTTTATTTGCTCCCTCGTTCGAAAAAACTTATTATTCCACTTCTCTCATCCGGCAAATCACATTATTTCTTTTTACTTTCTGTTTAAAACAACATTGCCTGTTGTATCTCATTTGTATCGCCGCAAAAATGCTTGCCGTATTTAAATTACTTTGCTTTTATTTTTATTTGACAAAGTATCGATTTGTTTCTCTTATATAGTTTCAATTGTAATAAAATGCAAACCGTTTGTATTATACGCTTGATGCAACGGTAGTGATCCTACATTCAGCACTGACGGTCCTGGGTTTGAGTCCCGGAAGGGGCAGATGTTTGTGTGATGAATACGAGCATCTGTACCTGAGTCATAGGTATTTATATATATTTCTATGAATATTACTTATTTATGTATCATAACTGTATGTTTATCCGTAACCCTAGTATCCGTATCACAAGCCTTACTTTGGGTTAGGCTAAATGGTGTGTATGTAATAGATATTTTTTTTTTTTATTATATTTGATAAAGATAGATAATAATAATAATATTTCTTAAATTCACACCAATTAGTCTAGCCCAAAATAAGTATGAACCTATGTTATGGATACTAGGGTCACAGATAAATGGATATATGACGCATAGCTAGAAATATATAAAAATACCCATGACTCAGATACAAATGATTGTATTGATTCGAAACCAGGACCGTCGGTGTGAAAGATGGGATCGCTACCGTTACACCAAACGATCGTCTTACCTTTTGATGAAATTGGATTGAATATGTCTACAATATTCTAACGGCAATGGGAACACGGCAATATAACAGTGGCACTACAATATTACAGCTAAGGTAACAATGCCCTTAAAAACTTTGTTGAAGTTTAACAACTTTATTTCCGAAGGTGCGCTAGTACAGTCTCACATTCTCCCTATCATTGACTATGGATGTTTGTTACACTAATCTGAGCTCAAACCTTCTAGATAAGTTAGATGGTGATCTGACTTATCTAGAAGGAAGGAGGCGTCCTTAACGGCTGCATAAGTTATATTTAGCAGTAAGCCAGATTTAATAAGTAATTTAATACTGCTACGTAAATACCCAACTCTAGAATACTTGAAGCCTTTGTATCAGTTTCTGATTTCTCTCACATTCTTGACGTTCACTCTAACAGTCGTTTTATTTTTCAAACGTCTCCTCACTCCACCGATAGTATCACCAAATCTTTCACGCTTACTGCAATTCAACGTTGAAACTCTATACCGCCAAACATACAAAAAATATTTTTAAGAGATTTGTATTTGAACACTTCTTATATTAAGTTTGCATAACTCCGTCATTTACCGTATCATGTATTCTATAATAGTTTTTAATGTTAATTTATATTTCCGTATGATCATTGTGTACTTACACATTATGTGTAAGTTTATGTTTTCTTGTAGGTGTACTTTAAATCTTTATCATTTCTCGCTATTTTTTCATACGCTCTTTGGGCACAATCAAGAAGCATTGGGGTATGATTATATATTTTTTAATGTATTGGATTGTTGTTTTTTTTTGTTTTTTTGCATCGCTAGCCTAGTTATAAAACCTTACTGGTTGAATGCCGCTATACATCAAGTCCACATTTTACTGTATTTCTTTGAATCTATAATCTGAGATCACAGCGGTTTGTGTGTTTGTCTATCCGCTCTTTTTCCTGCTCTTTTTCTATTGTATCAATAACGTTACCATAGCAACGCGATAACCACAAGTAGTTCGTCTACCGGGGGCTAGATAGTGCTAACGGAAAAATATTTAATAATAGAAAAAAATTAAAGAATTTTGTCCACCCATGCGAAGCCGGGACGGGCCGCTAGTCTATAATCTAAGATCACAGTGGTTAGTGTGTTTGTCTGTCCCCTCTTTTTCCCGCTTTTTTTCCATTGTTGCAATAACGTCACCACAGCAACGCGTTAACCGCAAGTAGTTCGTCTACCGGACGCTAGATGGCGCTAGCGGAAAACTATTTAATAGTAGAAAATAATTAAAGAATTTTGTCCACCCGTGCAAAGCCGGCACGGGCCGCTAGTTAAAGATTAAATAAATAAAATAACATACATACATTCAATCATGCCTTTTTCCGGCAGCAGTATCCAGATATCACAGATTGCCACTTTCCACGATCCTGACATACATCTCTCGCTTCTTCAACTCTCATCAGACCTTTAATTAAGGGTTAAGGGTACCTTTGATCTGGCCTTTTTTCAGGACACAATCAATTTGGTCCCTGAGAGCCTGCCGTGGTCTGCCTATACCGACTTGCCTATACATTTGCCTCATATACTTGTCTTGTCAAAGTTCTCTCATTCATCTTCTCTACATCTACAAACCATCTGAGCATCCCCTTTTCTATCTTTGTCACTATATCTTTTTCCACACTACACCACTCTCTTATCACATCATTCTTTATTTTATCCATCAAATTAACTCCAGCTATATTTCTTACAGTTCTGCACTGCATTAATGACACATTCGTGCTTCTTCTGCCATACCTAAGACTATAAACTACCAGTAAATGAGACACATAAACCAAGAATAAATAGAAGATCACAAATCAATAAAAAATGCAAAGAAGGAATCTCAATAGCCTTGGTGTTACGGCCTTTGTTACGTAATGCCAGAAAAATGTGGATTCCTATCCCACCTGATATTTTTTCTGTGAAGTAATTACACATTAAAAAAATATTTTTTATGCCTTGCTATTGTGAAAGGTTTAATTCAGGAATAGGAATCAGTAAATTATTGCTTAAAACATTTATTAATTAAATAAGAAATACTAATGAAATATGTCTGATACAATACTCACTTTAAAACTTTATATATTTTAATACCCATGTTGAATTTATTTGATTGCAGCAAATGCATGTGTGATGATATTAAGTACCTGTATAGAAATAGCGTTTAAACAAGTTTATACATCTATAATTTTTATATATTTTATGCATTTTCAATGCGATCTTATAAGATAAATTATTATAATAGAAAAATACTAGAAAAAATCGACTCGGGTCACAAGTGAATCTCAGGCGGGAATCCCGCCTTGTTCATTTGTTAAATGTTGTTCGTCGTCGTTCAACGTTAGAATAACTGCCAGAACCTAATATATTCCACCTAAGTTAAATATTCTTGCTGTTTAAAAAGTTCTTTTTTATCAGGTCTCAATTATGTTATGCCATGTTAGGAGATAATGTCAATCACAAAGTATTTTTAAAATTGTCATTTTCTTTTAACATGGCTCAATTGCAACTCAGTTGAATCATTAGTAAATTTGTAATTGAAGTTCAGTTCACATTGGATCCTGTGACAGTGTCAATCTTGTTAGGTCCACGGGCCCCATGCGGCTTCTGATCAAGATTGATGTACTCTGTGACGCGTATATTGCGTCGCACGTCACGTATAGTGAAGGTAACTTATCGACACAGGTGGAACATTTTGTAGTCGTTAGTACTATTTATTAATCGATTGATAAGGGTTTTTTCTTTTTCAAAGTTAAACTTTTATAAAAAAATATGTAACGACTAATTCATTATTAGAAACCCAGGAAATAAAAAGATGGCGCTGGCGACTCAAATGAATAAAAACTAGAAAAATACAATGGATCCATAAAAGTCAATTGGAAGAGCGATCGCCCGAATAGCGATGGTTTTTAGTCTCGCTTGACATCTAAGACAAGTTGATATTTTTCTCGTTTTATGTGAATTGACAACGTATAGCACTCATTTATTTTCTCACTGCCAATATTATGATATTTTATTTACGACCAAATAACCTAACAATTTTTGAAGTGTCGGATGCACGAGAGTCGGTAGCGAGTTGGCGATCTGAACTGTTATATAATCCAAATAAATTCACTATTTTTTATTATTTTAAATTAACACTATTTGAAGAATATCCCTGCAAACATGGTGAAATATCTAAAATGTCATCTAAATGAAAATAATATATCACGAGTTATAATTTTGATGTAGATTAATTTTTATATCGTAGAAGATAAAAAGTTTTTGAGATACGTCTTTTCGCTCAAACTTTCAAGTACAAATACTTGTAAATAAGAAAACTTAAGATACATAAGTCTAAGAAATAAGTGTTTTTCAAAATGTTTAATATAAAAATGAATAGAATTAATTTTCTGTTACTACATAAATTTTAAAATAGCTGAAATTTAAACTATAATAATTCTTATTTTAATATCCAAATGTTTTAACTATTTTGTTAGATTTGTATATCTTGTATAAAATTTTATAAGGATTGATTTCCATATTTTGAAAATATTTGGGTCTATTTTTTTACGCGTGCGCATTAGCGTTCTTAATAAATGTTTATTTAACTTAATTTATTAAATGTGATATCAAATTGCCTAAAATAATAGAGCCGTTTATTTATAGGTAGGTATTTGTCTATATGAACTTTGCCTTTATTGTTATCTTGAATTCTTGAATCCTTTCAAAGTATTTAGCTTTTCTAATATACGGTTATATTAAGTAAATAGTAATATCATACATTGATGTTAAAAATCTTTTTCTGGTAACAAAGTTTTAAAAAACATCATAAAATAGAATAAAGGTTTTCGTTTTCCTACCTATTGGTTTACCAGGTTAATTTAACCAATTTTAAGGTCTACGATATTAATGATTATGCGATATCTATAATTGAATCTTTTCACTTTAACAATTCGATAAATGTTGCATCTATTATGCAATAATTCTCTCTACGGAGTTTTTATTCATATGAAAGATTTCTATCTGACGATGACAATGATTTTTGAAAGCCATGTCAAGCTTATTTTTAAAATCACTAAAGAACCAAATGATTAACTTTCAAGCTTATCCTAACTATCCTAAAATACAAAACCACAGGGTCCGCACCAAGCAAACTCAGATTTAATATCGGAACAAAAGAGAAGAGAATAATCTAAATTAAAAAGCGATGCCACTGAGGCAGAGGAGTCAGGAAACAAAGAGCCTGGAATTCATCAAGCTCTTTTGAACCGCAGCATTGTGGTACATACAGGACTATTCGAAAGAAAACCTACAGACAAATCGCTACTCTTTGATGTGGATAGAAAAACCCTTTTTGCTAGGAAAAATACCCACTTCATTACTTTACAGACTATGAATCCCTGCTACTTGTTGAACGTGGACTTATAAATAGATTGCCCTGTTAGAATTAGTTATCAAGTATGGATGATGATAATCTTGGGAAATACTCTGTCTTCAGAACTATATCGTGAATAAATGGTATTCATTTTGAATAGTTTTGATATGATGGCTAATCGACGAAATTTAAGGAAACAAAAATCTAATTACGGAGAACTCACGTCGATTATATACCCCAAAATATGGATACGATATTACGGATTATTATGCTTATTCCACAAATATAACACTAATACGTTGTGCTTTTCGGGCAGCTATGTAAAGCTAAAGACTTTTAAGGATATCAAAATCAGCCGAAAGTGCTCCTATTAATTAGTTATTTTCAAAAATTAAAAATTTATTGTCTAAAATATATCAAAGATCACCAAACTGTTAACACCAAATTCATATATAATGTGTTAGATTATTTCTTTCAAGGTACGATATTTGGAATGTTTTAGAAAAAATATAAATACAACGTTTACTTAAAAATCAAGTGAAAGTCTGCAATATGTTGAACATAGCAATACATTTGAAGGGGCGTAACTTCGACTCGAACTGTCCTCAGCTGATCAAGATTGATGCATTCGAACATCCGACGATTTGGTGCGCTTCGTGTATTAAATAAACTATGTTATAGTACACTATTCGCTATGCATCGTAAAACAGGATATTTTGGATTGCTGCAAATATTCTGCATATGGTCCGTAAAATTCTGTGATCACCATGAATTTTATTCGGAACGCAAATCAAATGACTGCATTGAAAACATAAACGATTTGTGTTCGTTAAATTTTTAGATTTATTCAGGGGACTTTTTTATGATTCAACTTGTATAAAATAATAATATGAGTATGTAAGTTAATCTTTGTAGCTAATAATTTCAAATTACGTTACTTTCACTGAAACTTTTGAAATACAACACTGCTTGTGTTGTATTTCAAAGCAAATTTTCAAATATAACTTATGAAACTTATGTTTTGTTACTTTAGCTTAACGTCATGTTCACTGCTGACAACAAGACATTGAACACTAGACAGAATTCTACAAGTAAAGATGAATTTTTATTAAATTACTATCTTGTTAACTATATAATATAAGCACATGAGTTATGGAAATCAAATAAAACGCCAGATTCGTGACTATTTTTTTCCTGAATTCTAAATTGGAAATTAAGTTTCCAACCGAGTGATGTTCTATTTATATATAAAAATCAAATGCCGTTTGATAGTAGATAAAAAATCGAAAAGTAATCAATGAATATATATATATATATATATATATATATATATATATATAAATATTATTGTCAACTGTCAATATTATTGATAAAAAAACCCAATTGATTTTTATATATACAAAGAAGATTGCTCGAAATTTTACTTCTGTATTATGAAAATAAGTCAACATTAACTTGATAACCTGTACTTCTGATTCTTTTTTTTTAAATGTAAGGCCTATTCTCAGCTCTGCTAACATTAACGACTGAAGCTGGTTCTAAAATAAGCAGTAGACAAATCTGACAAATTATTTCAATATTTAATAGGCTACCTTAAAATTCCTGGAAATTATATTATTGGCTAAAGCAGTGTAATTTTTACCTTAGAGAAATATTATCTATTGTTTTGCAGACAATAAAATAGGCAAGGGTTACTTTTTCTCTTATTGAGTTACAGTAGTTTATAAAAAAGTAGGTAGGTAGCTTTACCTTTCTATAAATCTTATTTATAATGTAGTACGCTAGTGTTTTGTAGAATTAGGAGTAATGGCACTCCAGATACTGTTAATAAATTATAATTATATTTAATTAATTTTCTATTTAGTCTGCTTAAAACAAAGAACTCGATCTGGTATATAACGGGTGAATTAAATAAGGTATCTGATAGTCTCCAGTGCTTCAATTAGTGAAGCATTACCAGCCCTCTCGAGCGTGGAATATTTATGAGACAGTAGTGAAATAGGAATGCATGGCAGAGAAAACAGATTAAATTTGGAATTTTATCACTGAATTCGATTTTATAGTGAGCAAACTTGTTTTAGAAGTTTAAGCGAGCATTGAATTTTACTTTTCAAATGCGCGTTTTTTACGTGAAAATTAATAGAGATGGAAAATGTTTGTAGCCTATTTTGGATGATTCCCTTTTTCTTCCTTGGAAATTAAATAATACCATGTTCCAAAGCATACGGCTTTGTATGCTACGGTAAACATTTATTTCTATATTTAGAAATTGTTTCTGTGTTATGTCAGGCAGAGTCCAATAGTACCAATCCATCAAATTCAAGGGATAGTATCGGCTAATGATAATTTCACATTCTCCAAATTTTGGTATTTTTCGCTTTCTTCGACCGGCCTGCTAAGCGTGAAAATTATGGGAATTCCCCCCATTTGTTTTGAGGGGGGTCACATTCTAACTGTGGACATCTTTTGCCTGAAATGAGTATGGTAAAAAATATTTGCCGCCGTATGTCAGTGTGCCGAATAATATATGTGATTTTGTAGTGAAATTTTGCATTAAACTATATATAAAATATTTGATATTTTCATTTTTCCTCAACAGTAATTGTAATTGCAGGAAAAAACTAACTGGCCGTTCAGGAGCAACTGAATGTACACATTATATAACTTTTGAAATGATATCAACTTAATATATTTCAAAAGAACATAATACGACTTCACACAAAAATCACGTAATTTCCCGATTTTATTAATATACTATACGTGCAAACGTACACATTGAAAAGCTTTACATTTTCAATGTAACCGCAAAATATGTATTTATTTTCGACATCACATTAGAAACCTCTAAAATTATCAGTGTTATTCTACTATATTATGCATATAAACCTTCCTCTTTAATCACTCTATCTATTAAAAAAACCGAATCAAAATCCGTTGCGTAGTTTTAAAGATCTAAGCATACATAGGGACAGACAGACAGCAGGGCGATTTTGTTTTATATGTAAGTACTATGTAGTGATGAAAGCAATAATTATTGATATTTAGTTTTAATAATTGTGCTAAATAAGTAAAAATGGATTCAATCCCTTTACCTTCAAATTAATGTTATCTATTACGAAGTTTTGCAAGCGCGTTATATTTAGTTCCTACACTTCCGCGCACATTACACATTTCAATAAAACACTTTTTTACGGATTTGGCGCAAATTTTATTTTATATTTAATCCTGACGTTTCGACTTCTTTACAGGAGTCGTGATCATAGGATGATTAAGATAATAGTTGTCATGTATTTTCTACTACCTTCACAATATTAAAATCGGGCACGTTCGTAATTGTTAATTTTTTTATATAAATCAAATTGTTTTATTTTAACATTTTATTTAGTTATTAATTTCTCACTACGTTAAACGTCAGGATTAAATATAAAATAAAATATCCGCGAAATCTGTTTTATTCAAAAGCGTCTATATTTACATATGTTGTTTCCGGATATCTATCTATGTGGTGTAGCACAACTAAAATTTAGCTATCTAGTGCTATGTATTCGATAACGAATATTGCTAATGCATTAGAAATTATGGTAAGTATGCTTAATTTTATTACTTACTAGCGGCCCGTCCCGGCTTCGCACGGGTGGACAAAATTCTTTAAATTTTGTCTAGCATGAAATATAGCCTATGTTACTCAGCGTGAACGTAGCTTTCCAATGGTGAAAGAATTTTTCAAATCAGCTTGGTAGTTTTTGAGTTTATTCATTGCAAACATACAAAAATACAAATCTTTCTTCTTTGTAATATTAGTGTAGATTACTCAATTTTAAATAGTGCCATTATCAGTGATAGTTTAATATATTCTTTGTTCAACAACAAGCAAAGCATAATTACATGACAAAGGAACAAAACAAATTAAAACAAGGTTTACTATCACAAATGTTAGCTATGTTTACAATTATAAGTAATAATTAATGAAATGTAATTTCTAATTCACTGGCAATCGCCTTTGCCTTAGATTCTAAGCCAACGGACATTGTCACAAACAATCTAAGCCTTAGATGGTTTATTTGGATTATTTTGTTACTTTTATCCATAAAAATAAATAAGTTTAGCTTGACACGATTACCAGCAAATAAAAGCATAAAATTGTGGCGGAGTTTAATTTGGACGATTTACCACCAAACCAATACTGAATAATTGCAATGATTCGCAACATATAACGTGATTGTGAAGATAGATTAAACGCCACAAATTTGCCACGTTGTGAAAGACAAAAGTTGCCTTCATTATAAAAAAGATTAACATATTGTATTAACATATTAACATATTGTACATATTTTTAAATTAATGCTTTTTGGCAAAATTGTGAGAAAGGTTTCTTAATAACGATTGTTGACATAATAATGACAGTCCGTGAAATTTGTTATGGAAATGTGTATAGTTTTAATGATGTAAACTTTAATTTGATTACATTTCGGTGACAACAAATTGATAAAAGTGTATGCAAAATTTTGATATTTTTTTTTTATTTATAGATCGTACATTTCCTTTTGCAATATATTGGAATGATATGATTGCGAAAGTTTGTCAACGTACACAGTTCATTGCTCGTGACCAGACAGTGTAAGATAAATTTATTATCTATACATATAAATAACATTGGAGTATCTGTTTGTAATATTGAAATAACCGTTTTTTACTACATGCATATGAATATATATACGGTACATACACCAAAACGACATTTTTTTACAATTTTTGTCAGTCTGTTTGTTCCGGCTAATCTCTGAAATGGCTAGACCGATTTTGACGGGACTTTTATTGGCAGGTAGCTAATGTAATAAGGGGTAAATTAGGCTACTTTTATTTCAGAAAAAATCTTTAATTTTAGAATAATAAAGCAATGTTGCAATGTCCAAGTTCTATCCAGGACCGCGCGCAGCTCACGCGCATGCCACCACTGTGCCATCACATCGGACGCCTCCCACGTCTTCTCCCACCAACGAATCAATATCACAAAGGCTGCCTATCGCGCGGGCTCAAAACGCGCGAGCGGGCTATTACTGATTTTTAATAAAAAATATATTGCAAATTATAATAAATGAGCCACGGCAACGTGTGGCTGGGTCTACGAGTTAAAACAAAAAT
This sequence comes from Calamotropha paludella, assembly GCA_927399485.1. Lineage (NCBI taxonomy): Eukaryota > Metazoa > Arthropoda > Insecta > Lepidoptera > Crambidae > Calamotropha > Calamotropha paludella. Next base: position 18,862,241 of record OV656807.1, on the reverse strand, counting down.
TCATAGACAAAATTCTGCAAAAATGATAAAAAACGTTGAGTGCGATGTCAGCTTACAGTATACCTGTCGGTAATTAAAACCTATCTTCATGGTAAGTGGTCCAGAGCAATTGTTCTGTTTGCTAAATTGTCTAATCCATTGGAAGAAATTCTAATTTGTTTTGTGACTTTCGAAAATATACTAGCTTTACTATACTAGCTTTTAACGCAGCTTCAATGGCGCAATGTCTGTTACGCCATAACTTCCCGAGTTCTTAACCGATTTTAATATTTTTTGTGTGGAATCGAATCAACAGGTTTAGGACCAGACTGTGACGGAGCCCGAATTTTGAAATTCACAAAAATTTCCATCGAAAAAAAAAAATTTTTTTTAGGTATTAAGCTCCGCTCCAATATATGGTGCTAGCGTAGCTTTATGCTTAGCGACTGCATCGCCTAGTAGTTAAATATTCCCTCTGCATTCAATATATATTACAAACAAGTTTTTTTATTTCTTTAGATCTTGTTTTATTGCAATTACTGGTATTTACTTTGTATCTTCTTATAAATAAGTTAGACGAATTTATGAAGACATATCAAATATAGCTTCAAATAAAATGTAATTAAAATAAATTTATTCAATTGCTCCTAAAATAATTTCTTTTGAATCGGCCTAGAGGTAACGTTTCTATCAGTAAGTGATATCTTTACATATCATCGGTATCAGTCTATTAATATCTTCCCTATTGATGAAAGTACTATGTACATAATAAACACGCCGCAAAACTTTTTATACAAACTTTTAAGTTTAAATACTTTTAAACAAGGAATCTGATTTTTATACACTTGAGAAAGAATTAAAGGTGTAAAAATAAGTGGAAAACTTTTTTAATAACATTATAATATCTACTTTAAATCAAAACAATTTTAAGATTTCCTTGGTAACTGTAAAATAACTTTATTCATTTTGTTATAAAATATTATCGTTCGAAAGCGATATTGTAGTTTATGTTAGGAAGTTGCGAAATTCTAAAAACTTTTTGATAGTTGTTCTAGCCATTCAAATAAACTTAAAATTAAAATATATCTAAGGTTTTAAAAGTATAAATTAAACGCTTTGGTTTAAATTATTTATTTCAAATAAATACATCATAAATGTTAATAGAAAATACTAGGCAAAATCTTATATATATATTATATAAACATTAAAAATTCAAAATAGAAAAAATCAATCAAATATTGGTTTATGATCAAATATGTTAAATTAAAAGATAAATAACAGTGATAAATATATTTTATTTATTTAATTATATGCGCTATTTCATTTCAATTATCAAACATACTAAACGTTGCACATTTTTCTTTGGGTTTTGTGTAGTGTAAAGAATTACAAATATCGATGGAATTTAATATATGAATAAGTACAACCCCATAATATTAATAAATTGTGTTCGTCAAACTCACGATATCAACTTAAAGTAAATTTAATATTAAGTAAGAATTAAAATCAATAAAATGTTAAGTAACATTAAAGTCTTTCTTAGTCCATTATCTTATTCCCTAAAGGAACTTAACCAAAATTAAACTGAATCGTATCTTTTATACTTCAATAAAACGCGTTGTAAACATGCATCCGTTGCAAAGCGCTTTATTTTAGTCGATACTAGCTGGTACCCAGCGTGTTGCTGTCCCAGAATATAATAACTTTGGAAACATTGTTTGAAACTTAATATAACTAACTGATTTTATTGAGAATTATAGAAAGACTGATATTTATTTTCGTGTTGACATGAAGACATCAACCATTACTCCGATAAACATGTGCACTTCGCTGTTTAAATAAATAAATAAATATTTCTTACATTCACACCAATTAGCTTAGCCCAAAGGAAGCACAATAAGGCTTGTGTTATGGATACTAGGGTAACGGATAGACATACATACATTATACATAAATATGTAATATTCATAGAAATATATAAAAACACCCATGACTAAGGTACAAATGCTCGTATTCATCATACAAACACTTGCCCCTTCCGGGATTTGAACCCGGGACCGTCGGTGCGAAAGGCAGGATCACTACCGTTGCACCAAACGGTCGTCAAATTTGCTTATATGTCTGTCTTGCTTATTGTTTACTTATACACTACCGTCCAAAAGTTTGGAGACACCCTATTTTCATTAGATAAAAAAAATTACCGCAAATAAATCTTTAAATATACACGTTCTTGTTAAAGTTCATTTATTTTTACAATCGTGCTTATAACAATAATGAAGAAAACTACTTATTTCTTATCAGTTATTTCGTACTTTGACAAAAGACCGGCACACGTGTTTTATGACCACAAAAGTTGCTGCACTGCTAATTGTTAATTTCTTAGAATTGGTAGATACAAACATTGTTTTTGTTTTGAATAGAGATCAGTTTTTTAAAATAAGTATATAATTCCATTAAGTATCTAGTTTAGAGTTCAGTGTACTTTGTGAGGTTCATGTGATAGTAACATCAGTCGATAACTGCATAAAATGGCAAAAAGGAAACAGATTTCTCTTGAAGAGCGCAGTGTTTTTTGTACTTTGAACAAAGAAGGATATTCTATACGCCAAATCGCAAAAAAGGTTGGAGTTTCATGTAAAGGTGTACATTATACTCTTACACGAAAGCGAGCTACGGGAGAAAATCGAGACAGGAAGAGATCTGGACGTCCCAAATCCACAACAAAGCAGGAAGATCAGTTTATTAAAGTGTTATCGAAACGAGATCGACGTTTAACTGCGCCACAAATTGCTGCTACTTTAAATAAAACACGAGAAAAGCCAGTTTCAATCACAACTGTAAAGAGACGTTTACTGTCTGCTGGCTTAAGAGGATGCGTTGCAGCCAAAAAACCAAGATTAACTATTACCCATAAGAAAAATAGACTAGAGTGGGCTAAAGCAGATAAAAACTGGACGGAAGAAGACTGGAAAAAAGTCCTTTGGACGGATGAGTCTAAGTTTCAAATTTTTGGATCTAATAGACGTGTTTTTGTGCGCCGATCAAAAGACGAACGGGCTTTAGAAGCGTGTACTGTGCAGTCCGTTAAGCATGGTGGTGGTAGTGTAATGGTTTGGGGGTGCTTTGGTAACAATAAGCCCGGTCATTTGATTAAAATTGACGGAAAACTGAATAAAGAAGGCTATCTGAAAATACTGCAAGAAAATGCAATTTCTTCTGGAATGAATCTGATTGGCCGAAATTTCATTTTTCAGCAAGATAACGACCCAAAGCATTCATCAAAATTATGTCAGGAGTTCTTACAGCAAAACAAAACGAAAAATTTTTGCAAGTTATGAAATGGCCATCACAATCGCCAGATCTCTCGCCTATAGAATTAGTATGGGATGAGCTTGATAGAAGAGTTAAAAGTCAGTGTCCATCGAGCTCAGCACAGTTGTGGCAACATTTACAAAATGAATGGAAGTCACTGGACCCTGAATACTTCGCAAAATTAATCAAAAGAATGAATAATATTTGTGAAGAAATAATTAAAAACAAGGGTGGTCATTTTGATGAGGCCAAAATTTAATGAAAATTACATTATTTTTGCACTTAATTGTACTGAATATTTCTTACTTAATGTTAATCTAACGTTTGATTAAGATTTCATAGTAATAAATCATGACTTATGTGTTTTATTGTTGTTTTTATTTCAATTACCATGGTGTTTCCAAACTTTTGGACGGTAGTGTATGTCTTTCGGCGATTGTCAATTGATGATGATGATTGTAAAATAATATGGAGTCATCGAAATGTATTTAAGTCTTTTTTATATATGTTAGGGCATTTTTATACATTTCACAACATTAAGGGGACAAAAATAAGAACGAAGGCAAACAATATATTAAAAAGAGTAAGTTACATCTGACTTATAATCAAAAGCACTGCTCGTATTCACTGTCCCGACTTAGTGTGTTCAAAATAAATAATTATAATCGTACTGTGCCTGTAACTATTGCGCAAATGCAAGCAATAAGTTGACAGAGTTTTATCGCAATCGGATGAATATTACCGCAGCGCATAAAATACGAACAAACAAACATTCATTTTTATATACTATGTATGATATTTTACTTAGGAAATCTTTTACATTATTCATATTGAACCGTTCGGAAAGCTTATAATCGTAAACAATGATAAAGTAGTAAGGTGAAAGGAAAGTAATATGGTTCAAGAAAAGCTGGCGTATTACGCAAAGACAAATGTCTCGGAGCCGGCATTAGCATAATCCGGGTAGAGCATAGAAAGTGTGGGTGCCGAATTTTGTCCCACTTCTGGGCCACACCTGGCCCTGGAAGCATCACTTCACAAATTGATGCAATCTTACAAAGATAACAGCAACCCAAATTTTAAACAGCTTAAGTTATTGAAAATTGAGCTGAATACGCATAGACCGCATAAATACAATTAGAATTCTGTAATTTTAATTATACCAATAATTTCAAAAGAGTAGTGCCCCTCTTTTTTCATTTCGTAATTGATGTAGTTATTTATTTTGATGTTATAGTCTATTTTAAACAACTCTGTCTTGACCGCTTTCACTTGTCTGTATAATCCTCGAACTAGTCAGTTAGGCTAGACTCCGGAAACAAGTTAATGGAGTTCTGGCTTCCTTACTCAATAATAAAAACATTTCAAAGAAATGGCCACTGCACAATGTACTGGCATGCCTTTTGTGAGGCGACTGGGGAAGACGAATGGAAATATGCTGAATGTTATGTAAATTAATGCTGTTCAAAGTGCAAAATGTTAAAGATAGTAATGTTTATGGAATAGGGTTAAATTAAAGTTCATAAAAGGAAAGTGGAATGTAGGGGTGCCTCATATTTGTGTATAAAATATGAAATACGAAATTTAATTGACATCGTTCACATTTCACAATATTGTCCGACATGTCCATTTCAAATAACGAATTCCGAAACACATTAAATCGATAACTTTGGTAATCGAATAATGATCCATTTGAAAATATTGTTCGATCATCGCGTTTCCACTAACACTGAAAAATAAAAACTTAATGGCGATGGTCACACAAAGCCCATTTTAATATTCCTTTTGACTTTTATTTCGAAATAAATGGGGAGCAGTTTTATTGATCCATATCACAACATCATCATAATCTTTTATATCCTCACTGCCACCACGTATGGAGCCCATTGTGGATTGTTGGGGCTCATGCCTGCAGACACAGATCGGACCTATTGGCGTGTTGCTCCACGTGAGGTTGCGTGACGTTGCTCCACTCCAGACATCGAGATAATAAAATTTTGGTCACCAATCCGATGACCAGCCACTGCGAAAGCGAACTCGCTCACCACTGCGCTATCAAGCTTATCAAAATCACAATATAATATGTTATTTACAGTGTTTGGTTGACCCAAATAGGAGCATTTGTTAGTGACATTTGTGTGAAAGGCATAAACATTTGTCTAAATCAAGGAAATGCTAAGAAAAATAAACATATTTTTTTTTATTTTGAGATTATTTGGTTATGGTGTGTGTGAATATTCACTTTTAATATTTCATATATGCAATGCCGGTTCACAGACGAATGATAATTTATAAATAAAAGTTGTTTTGCTAAGTCGTTAAGTCATTCGATCGACTCGACTTCATAGAAATCCACTGATGGCGTGCAATGTCCCTTAAGTGGCGCAGCATGTTGTCCACATAGACGCTTATAAAGCTTTATCTAACATCATTTATTTGGTCAGAAGAAACTCACTTTAGATGTGATATCGGCATACAGGATAGTTATATAAACATTATATACGTACAACCTTAACTAAAACTATATCCTCGTATTCTCGACACCTCAATAGTTTTGGATGTGACTTGGGAAATTTTTAACTAATGGAGTTAAGCCATGTGGTTTCAAAAAAAAAGGAATTATACTAACGGGTCACACTAAAAAGTGTTGTAAGTTCAGCGGTACTGCAACTAACGATACTAAAGGTAAGTTCGTTTATCCACCATTACCGTCACCGGGAAGTCACCAAGAACGAGATTATTTCTGGCTGACATCAAGATGACGTGACGGCGATCGTTTGTCCACCGCAACTAATTTGCTGGTTCAGTCAGTATGAATAAACTGTATGCCAAATTTTATCCAAGTCCTTTTAGCTTTTTTCGAGTGATGTTTAACAAATTGTTCACTTATTCTCGATCCTCAAAATGCTTACTTGAAAATAGGTGAGTTTTGTTAATATTCCATTGGAGAATGTAGCCACACGATTGACAGAATATCTTTGTCAGGCTCAAGGAAACTCTCTTATTGTATTCAATCGATTGCTACTGATCGTTACAATAGTGCATTTTGAGTATGTTAGATGATGTCAGTGTGCCAGACGGTGGGGTTAGAATACTGCTTTTTTACATGCCTTTTAATTATCAAAAGAGAGTTAACATGTAACAAAAATTAAAAAGTGTTATGATGAGTTGAAAGATGAACAATATTGATGTATAATCCATAGCACGATAAATTTAAATATTTTTTTTGGTTATAAAAATGACAGTTGAGCAAAAGCACATATTTAATACAATTTTTAATCGATGTTACAGAACTGAAATGACGGAATTTGCACATGTTTGTTAAGTTAAAAGTGCTTACATTATTATTTTAAAACAGTCAAAATTATATGTTTTTATGAAGAAACATAACACTTGATGGTTTAACATTAATTCTCTACTTATATTTAAAAACGTGTAAGTAAAATGCCAAATATTGTATCTAACACACTAATATCGTCTTTCACCTTAACTATTAATCATTTTGTAAATAATTTAGTTCCATCGCTAGATTAACAACTACTTACTACTTTGAATTGTTGAATAAGAATAGTTCTTAGTTATTTTCTACAGAAATGGGAACTTTTCTAAAGCATCACAACCTCAACACGACTCCTCGGAGACTTCGTTCTGTTTTGCGCTTGCTATTGCACACTCGTTGCCTGAACTTCTAAACATTATTCATTTAAAATGCTAACAACAAAAGCATCGATCGCATTTTGTTAGGAGCTAGGAGGTAACTAATTGCTAAAGGCTTCCTTGGAGATTCAAGTTGTCGTAGGATCGTATAATATTTGTACGGAATAAGAGGGTTCAGTATTTCTTATTTCGGATTATAAAATTTAAGAGAATTAGGAAATATCAGAAGACAGAGATGGCCTGATAGACGCCTTTTCAGAATCCCGTTGTGGAGATACAATTGACTCAGTCATAGAAGAAGTTTGTAATAATCAAACTAGAAGCTGTTGCGCCCTTGTGGTTTGGACCATGTCTGACCACTGCCTGATGCATAGCATTTCCGTTCCAAAACGTCAAACAAGTTGGCAAGTAGGTTAAATATAACAGTAGAAGATCATAATTCAGGAAATATTGCTGTCCATTTTGTGATGCCCAGTCTACGACAGGTGTACGGTGATATCCTAAAGTATCATTAATTGTCTTTTATGACGCCATCCTTAAGTGGGAAAGATTGCTGCTATACGATTTCGCTGGTCGCAACAAAGCTTGTGACGGTCTTTGCTTTTTCTTTACTTACATCTTCGAAACCAGGGAACGCATTTTCATAGTTTTATGTAGTGATAAAGTAATAAACGAGGAAGATTTGTGTATTATTTTGTGTGTATATTGTGTAGATATTTTCTATAAAGCAACTGAACTATGATGGTATTATAAAAAAACAAACATATCTAAGTTTACAGGAGCAAACCCTTAAGTATATATTTTCAAATTATTAAGAGTCGACAGCAAATCAAGTCGTAGTTAACATACCACTTTTATATTTGGACCTTATTCCATTGTAATAGATATCATTTCGTATTAAGAAAGAAGCGCTTGATATGGTGTCGATCACACTAGAATATCGTAGATAATAAATAACACTAACAAATATCGGTAATGATCAAATGCTCGTATTCATCGCACAAAAATCTGCTCCTTCCTAGTCACGAATCAAGGACTATTGGTGCGAAAGACAGGATTGCAATCCTGCACCAAACGGTCGTCTGTATTTTTCTTAGTTCTCTTGTTTAACCGAGTTACTTTAAGTACATCAAGGTTTAGCAACGAAAATATTTTTTTAATAACGTAGATAAGGAAAATGTTGATTGCAGCTATAATTATATTATGTTCTGTATATATCCATTTAGACCCTTTTATTTATATACCTGAAGATATATAAACACTCATGACTCAGGTACATATGCTCGTACTCATCATACAAACATCTGCCCCTTCCGGTATTTAAACCCAGCGTCAGTGCGAAAGGCAGGTTCGCTACCGTTGCACCAAACGGTCGTAGGTATGAGGATATTGAAAAGTTATTTTATAGTAAGTACAAAATAAGTAGTCGTTAAAACTAGATAATGGACAAACAAAAAAGGTACTTCTAGTTACTTTTTCTTGCAATCAAATTATTTTACTGAAAATTAAATATCCTAATTAACCAACCAGGTTTCATAGAATCCCATCAAATAACATTAACCTTTCTTACGTTCCTTTTAATTCGCTCCCAAATGAAATACGAGACACATTACTCTCATGGAAACTACAGTGCAACATTTACCAGCAATGTTCCTGATACGTACGGCCCATTAATGGCCTATATAAGCAAATAAAACTCACATACAAGCCATAAAGCGGCGATCGTAAAATTCACTGCACTCACTTTGTGGCTCCCTATAAATTTATTTAAAAGCTTTGACAGAATGTTTTAAGAAAAGAGCATTATAATAAGATAAAAAAGTTATGTACTATCTTAATAGATTATAAATAATAACTATCGTTGGAAACAAAAGTGATATTTTTTAAAAGAATAATATCTTTTATATAATATTGCACTTGCGTCTGAGTAACTGAACAATAATATTATGAAAAAGTGGTCTAAACTTTCATAGAATTTCTAAAAACCACATGAAAATTATTAGTTTTAATATCGTTTCTTTATTTGCAAATCTTCAAATGAGTCGACTGACTGACTTGAAAGTTTTATACACCATTCTGAATTATGAAACTCATATAAAACTGTTTTTTGTGTATTTTCTATCCCGAACTTGTTACAGAACTGAAATGACGGAATTTGCACATGTTTGTTAAGTTAAAAGTGCTTACATTATTATTTTAAAACAGTCAAAATTATATGTTTTTATGAAGAAACATAACACTTGATGGTTTAACATTAATTCTCTACTTATATTTAAAAACGTGTAAGTAAAATGCCAAATATTGTATCTAACACACTAATATCGTCTTTCACCTTAACTATTAATCATTTTGTAAATAATTTAGTTCCATCGCTAGATTAACAACTACTTACTACTTTGAATTGTTGAATAAGAATAGTTCTTAGTTATTTTCTACAGAAATGGGAACTTTTCTAAAGCATCACAACCTCAACACGACTCCTCGGAGACTTCGTTCTGTTTTGCGCTTGCTATTGCACACTCGTTGCCTGAACTTCTAAACATTATTCATTTAAAATGCTAACAACAAAAGCATCGATCGCATTTTGTTAGGAGCTAGGAGGTAACTAATTGCTAAAGGCTTCCTTGGAGATTCAAGTTGTCGTAGGATCGTATAATATTTGTACGGAATAAGAGGGTTCAGTATTTCTTATTTCGGATTATAAAATTTAAGAGAATTAGGAAATATCAGAAGACAGAGATGGCCTGATAGACGCCTTTTCAGAATCCCGTTGTGGAGATACAATTGACTCAGTCATAGAAGAAGTTTGTAATAATCAAACTAGAAGCTGTTGCGCCCTTGTGGTTTGGACCATGTCTGACCACTGCCTGATGCATAGCATTTCCGTTCCAAAACGTCAAACAAGTTGGCAAGTAGGTTAAATATAACAGTAGAAGATCATAATTCAGGAAATATTGCTGTCCATTTTGTGATGCCCAGTCTACGACAGGTGTACGGTGATATCCTAAAGTATCATTAATTGTCTTTTATGACGCCATCCTTAAGTGGGAAAGATTGCTGCTATACGATTTCGCTGGTCGCAACAAAGCTTGTGACGGTCTTTGCTTTTTCTTTACTTACATCTTCGAAACCAGGGAACGCATTTTCATAGTTTTATGTAGTGATAAAGTAATAAACGAGGAAGATTTGTGTATTATTTTGTGTGTATATTGTGTAGATATTTTCTATAAAGCAACTGAACTATGATGGTATTATAAAAAAACAAACATATCTAAGTTTACAGGAGCAAACCCTTAAGTATATATTTTCAAATTATTAAGAGTCGACAGCAAATCAAGTCGTAGTTAACATACCACTTTTATATTTGGACCTTATTCCATTGTAATAGATATCATTTCGTATTAAGAAAGAAGCGCTTGATATGGTGTCGATCACACTAGAATATCGTAGATAATAAATAACACTAACAAATATCGGTAATGATCAAATGCTCGTATTCATCGCACAAAAATCTGCTCCTTCCTAGTCACGAATCAAGGACTATTGGTGCGAAAGACAGGATTGCAATCCTGCACCAAACGGTCGTCTGTATTTTTCTTAGTTCTCTTGTTTAACCGAGTTACTTTAAGTACATCAAGGTTTAGCAACGAAAATATTTTTTTAATAACGTAGATAAGGAAAATGTTGATTGCAGCTATAATTATATTATGTTCCTGTCTGTGTATTATTTTTCCGTATTTTTGCTATCGATTTTAACCTTTATTCTCATTGACCTACAGCGAAGTGCGGCGGTGTGTACCTAATCGTTTCCGCGTTGTCCGTTCTCATCAAAGTTTCAATGCATTTTTTTCTCACAGCCTGAAAAATAAACACGGCGCAGTATGCGAACGGCCTTAATTTATTTCCAATATGCGAGCCTCTATATTTGTCATATGGAATTGGGAAAATCCAATTGTGGACTAGTGCGAGGTAGGTTTACCGAATTGAATAGATTGGCAGGTAAACTGTTATTGCTTGTAATGGCGGTTTTCGACGAATTCGTCGGTTGTTCGATGGCCGCCCTACAATTATCGGCAGTTAGACGGGCGGCGGCGATGGCGCCTGTAACTGTTACACTGTGCGGCGCGGCGGCGCGGCGCGGCGATGCTCCCTTGCATTTCGCCGTAAAATCGAATATTTGAAAATTACCTATATGGATAATTTAGGTGTGTATATACTTAAAGAAGTGGAGTATTCATGATATACCAATTACATTATTTTGAAATGTACTAACCTGAAAATATGTATAACCAGCTATATCTATAAAATTATTTAATAGAACAAGTAATTAAAAAAAAATCTTGATATTTTAATATTCAAAACTTTATATTTTTGTCTAACATCAGTTTATACAATAACGTTTAATAGTTCAGTGTTATACCTATGTAAGGTATAACACTGAAGTAAACTAAAATTCTAATGATGTAATTAAGTTATTTTTAATCCTCACAGGACTGTACTAAAAAAATACCGTATAACCGAACGGCCGGCTGGTGCAACGGAAGCGATCCTTTCCAAGCGCGTAAGCCTTGGGTTCAAAGCCTGGGTGGGCATATATTTGTTACAGATATAGTTATTATGAAATATGCTTTTCATTATTTACTACATCGTTTGTTAAAGTTTAAAATAATTTAAGCTCTTTACCATAGTTATTTTTTTGGCAAAATGGTGGACTTGTAACCCACTTGTAATTTACTCGCTATTTATATAAAGCAGGTGACATTGTGCAGCTAATAAATACCGTATCATTAAAATTATTTAAACGAGCAACTCAGTTGCGATACTTTCCCAGCCGCTGCTGTGGCACATTTGCATCGCTTACTCATTCTGACAATTTTTCATTATGTGAAATAAACTACATTAAATTATTACACATTTATTGGATATAACTACTACCTACCATATTGTGTTTATACAAAATTATATTAAATGAGATCTTTATCAAAAAGTTAAATAAGTAATAATTTTTGTATTCATAAATATTATGCTTTAATCGAATGAAAATTATCGTAAGCGTTATTATATTTAGTATTTACTACGAACTTTATTGGAATAAAATTATATTTAATTGACGCTCCCAAGTAAATTACATATAAAATTGTAAGCTTCAGGTATAAAAATACAAGTGTCAGTTTTATTTTAATATATAATGAAATAAAAAACAGAGATAAAAATGTTTTAAATGTATAAATATAGCCAAAACAACAAAAAAAAACCTTACATTCATATACTAGTATATTATACAGAAAACTATAGTATCTATAACACAAGCCTTACAGTGCTTACTTCGGACTAGGCTAATTAGTGTGAATGTAAGAAATTTTATTATTTTGTATATATCCATTTAGACCCTTTTATTTATATACCTGAAGATATATAAACACTCATGACTCAGGTACATATGCTCGTACTCATCATACAAACATCTGCCCCTTCCGGTATTTAAACCCAGCGTCAGTGCGAAAGGCAGGTTCGCTACCGTTGCACCAAACGGTCGTAGGTATGAGGATATTGAAAAGTTATTTTATAGTAAGTACAAAATAAGTAGTCGTTAAAACTAGATAATGGACAAACAAAAAAGGTACTTCTAGTTACTTTTTCTTGCAATCAAATTATTTTACTGAAAATTAAATATCCTAATTAACCAACCAGGTTTCATAGAATCCCATCAAATAACATTAACCTTTCTTACGTTCCTTTTAATTCGCTCCCAAATGAAATACGAGACACATTACTCTCATGGAAACTACAGTGCAACATTTACCAGCAATGTTCCTGATACGTACGGCCCATTAATGGCCTATATAAGCAAATAAAACTCACATACAAGCCATAAAGCGGCGATCGTAAAATTCACTGCACTCACTTTGTGGCTCCCTATAAATTTATTTAAAAGCTTTGACAGAATGTTTTAAGAAAAGAGCATTATAATAAGATAAAAAAGTTATGTACTATCTTAATAGATTATAAATAATAACTATCGTTGGAAACAAAAGTGATATTTTTTAAAAGAATAATATCTTTTATATAATATTGCACTTGCGTCTGAGTAACTGAACAATAATATTATGAAAAAGTGGTCTAAACTTTCATAGAATTTCTAAAAACCACATGAAAATTATTAGTTTTAATATCGTTTCTTTATTTGCAAATCTTCAAAATGAGTCGACTGACTGACTTGAAAGTTTTATACACCATTCTGAATTATGAAACTCATATAAAACTGTTTTTTGTGTATTTTCTATCCCGAACTTTCCACACACACTTTTCTAATGAATACCAGAATGAGCCATAGTGATGCCTGGCTGGGTTTAACTAGTATTCAGGAAACTTAAGATTTGATAAAGATATTAAGTACTCAGGTACCGGAAAAACAATGGTTTATAAAAAAAATGATTTCTAATGATAGTTCCAATACACCATATTTCTTTTTATACGTTTCTTTGTAATAGTAAAATTTTCTATAGGTTTTATTGAATTCGTACTTATAACAAAAAAAAATTGATTTATTTTCAATGATATCAAAATTATCAGAATAACTACGATTAGAGCACCCTTTTATATTTTACTAACTAACATTAACAAACTGGAAAAAGGAATAATTTTGATTTAATTCAACTATATGAAGTTATGGCCTCTGCAATGTTATAGAATCTCTATGGCGTAGTAGTTAACACATTCAAACTATGTTTCCGAAGGCTTTGCATTGGATAGAAAACAAAATGATTCGTTTTTTATACTTTCTCTGTGCTTCTCGGTGCTCCACCTTGAGCCGTTGGTCCTGACTGTATTTGCAGTTGTTAGCACCCACTAATCCGCACTGGTCCCGCGTCGTGAGTAATCGCCCATTTGCTATATTTATATATATATCTCTATAAATATTACTTATTAATTTAACGTATATCGTGGCTTATTCGTGACTAGTAATTATAACACAAACTACACAGTGCATTCTTTGGGCTAGGCTAATTGGTGAGAATGTAAAAAACATTATTATACTGCTTAGAACTGGTTTGATGGCATCGCTTAAGACAAATAAGTTACAGAGTATTTTGGCCACCTACAATACTCTGTAGTGTGTGTATGATGTAGTTGAAAAATGTTGTGGGGTAATGAAATTCTCATCTATTTGCATAAACTTTCTGACTATTCGGCATGTGTTTAATGGAGCAGCTTTCTTTATACGTTCAATTAGATTTTGTTTTTGGTCAAGGATGTTTAAGGTTTGATAGAGACTTTTTCGAAAGAGAAGGCTTATGTTCTGCAATAGGAAATTAATGGGCTGATGATGGTGAAGTCCGTACAGATAGCCCAGTGTACCAAATGTGTTCTGCTTTAAGTTTAACATCGGAATTTCTTCTTATTTCTTCATTTACAGTAAATTCTATTGTCGCTAATAAACAAAGAGATTGCCAAAATTACACTTATACTAAGTGGGTAATTTGATTGTCGAAAAGAATGAAGGGAATGCCATTCAACCAAACTGTGTTAGTCAATATCCTGGCATTCGTACCTCCTGTGGTGACCATGTGTGTTTCCTGTGACCGTAGTTTATTCTATTCCTCTTTCTTTGTAAGGGGAAAATACGGTATTGCAGTAATGTTTTAAATATAAAACTAAGACTGTAACTTTGTATAAATAAAAATCAAATAAACTTTTAAGCTTGGGTGAATACTTTATCTATCTGGATTGTACTGTTTATTTATTTTTTATATATAACACTTCATACAATTCGAACTCATTTGAATTATTGGCTACTATACATTTACAAACATATCAATGTCTTGTTACCTTATTGCCACCAAAAGTGAATTTTTGAGGTGACATGTCAGCGAGGGTTTTGTCAGTCTCACGAGTCAGTAAGTAGCCGTTGTAGCACTCTCCGCTTTGATAAATCTGGACAGTACTTCTACTTAACATAGGGTATTTGATTTTTAAAAAAGGAACCTCTGTCTTAAGGTGAATAATTAAAACTGAAACTTAAACTGCTGCAACATCGAAAATTTTCTGCCAGTTGGTGCAATGATAGCAATCCCAGTTTTAAATCCTGATATAGGCATGTATTGAACTGTACAGCTCGTGTAAAGCGACATTTCACTCACAAAACTGAAATAAAACTGTTTTAAGTACTTTGAGTACGGGTGGTATTAATATAATAAATTATACACTTTATTTTAACCAGAATTTTAAACTTTTTACTGGTTCATTATATTGGTCCTTTAAAACTTTTTTGTTGAAGCCAAATTTTATAATTTAAGTTTATTAGAGCTCGCTATTTGTGAAATTTCCCGACTCAAAGTTTTTATCTAATTTTAATATCCTTAGCTGCATAACACCAAAACAAGGACGTGCATCCATCGTCATATCAAACCCGGCTTGGTATGTCTAAGTTTTGCAATAAACCACGTAAGTAGCGAGTTAGCTGTGCGCTCTTCAACAACACGAGAGGTTGTAAACTTCCACACCTTTCTGTCACTGTAAAGAGAAAATATTTTGTTTTCAAGGAAAGTGCGAGCACATCATCATTACGCTGCGTAATTTTTTTGTATGTGCCATTCCGTCGTCAGTACTTTTATGCCTTCCCTCCATAAAGACAAAAGGGACTTTGAAGTAAAATCACGTACATTTTTTGCAACTTACTTAGAAGAGATTCAGCCCCTTGCCTTCCATGTTAATATTTTCTGGGAAAACATTGCGGGGACAACGCATGGAAATTACATTTAGATATTTGCTCGTAACGCGTACGTATGAGTGTGGGCTGGGATATTATATTTTACGTGCGCGGAATGTAATAAAATGTTTAGGCCACTCCCATGCCGATGCGTGGCAGCCCTAACGAAAATATAGGTAACGCCTATTGATATGTAAATAAGAGGGCTCCATTTCAAACATCTTTTTGGAGGCAAAATCTTATTTACTCATTCCTTTTAATAAAAGAGTTTCTCGTAAGTACATTCTGCTTGCATTGAAATTGTTGGAAATATGTTTATTGGTTCTTAGTTTACTTACGTAATGATACCAAGCATTATTATTCTTGTACACTGCATAAAATTGAGAAGTTTAGTTACATTTTCCAAAACCTTTGGAAAACTATTTATAAGTGTGCAGTTTGTGCCAAGTAAGACAATCTCATGCACCATGTGGTATGCTTATGCAAGTGCTATTTGTATCCAGCTGTGCAGATGATTCGACATTTGGCATCAGGTTAAAGATTTTCTCGTGTCAGTACACCCAACGCTGTCGATTTTTTTCTTAGTGTTCATTCAAGTTGATAAATGTATTAAATAGCAGTTTCATCTTTATCGATTGTTGATATTTTTAAAAGTTTTACATTCGATATTGTATGTATGTAATTACTTAGAACACCAAGAGATAGCCTTGGTCATTCAAAAAATACTTCATTCATTCATTTAATTTATTAATTAATAGGCTAATGATGGTAGATTACTCCCCCGGATAGCGAGTGATAGGCATGTCGTGTCCTGTGAAAAACCAGCCTACCTGTTCTGATCCCCGAGCGACAACTCAGTATGCTCAGTCAGCAATAATGATAAATGCGATGCAATTCATTTTGTTTCACTGGAATAATGAGATGATGATTATTACTAATTTAATAATTTTGTAACTAAATGTTACATAATATGAATATCGTTCATATATTATCTTTATTTCCAATCATAGATTATTTTATTCAATATAAATTATTCAACTTAGTATTTAAAGCGATACGAAGTGTTGGTATAACGATAGCTACTTACGCTTAGATCAGTCTATGAATATCGATTTTTATTTATTCATTTTTGGTTGTAATAACACACAACGACCAACACTGGTTGTTTTGTATCATCATTTCCCTAATACATGAGAACTGGAATTGGATTTTTATGAGAAATCCAAATCCATTTTATTGCAATCGATTGCAATCTGATAACGCTTCTGGTTAAGTAATACGATGCCATTTAGCCTAGGCCTATCAAAGTGCAGTATCGTTTTACGACACTAAGTTATTCGGTTTGAGAACATTAGCTCAAGGGAGTGTAAGTTTGCTAACATTAAATGGAAACTGTCGTAGTTTGTATCTAATGTCTTTATCCATATCAGTGATATTATCTGTGTTAATTATACCTACACTTTGATATACTTAGACAAACGTTTTATGTAAGTTTTGATAAACAAACTATAGAATATTTCTGTGTTTATATTTTCAGAACTTTAGCCATTAAATTTATCCAAAATGATCATTATAGTATGTACTAAAATACATAAAAATTTAAATAAATGTGACATTGATCCTTTCAGATATAAATAATGATAACTTTTAAAAGGATACTAAAAGAGATAATTAAAAATAACAGCACTCTAGGACAGTGTATAGATATTTCCTATTCACCGGTCTTACAGATTTCCGGAAGCCTGGATAGTCTGAACTCCATAGCCCGAGGATATAGTACTCATTTTTTTCTTGTATCTAGTTAAAGTATATAACAGTTGTAATCGAAATTATAGAATTGCGTAATAATTTCATAGTATTTGTAGGGTGTCCTGCACTTAGATGATATAATTGATAATAACTGATATTTTGATATAATAAATGATAATAATTTGATTGATAGGAGGAAAGGTTAAAAATGATAATAACCTATTCCAACGAATGCGTAATTAGCACTGATTTATTGGATAACTTGCATTTGTTATAATAGTTATAAAATGCTTACTTAAAACATAAAACTAATACGATGACTCGTACAGTATTAAATAAAGATAGGTACTATATATAAAAGTAAATAAAACTATGCAGTATAATTTCACTTAAAATTATCTTTTTTCTTTTCAATGGGTTCGCTCTTGATCCCAATTCAGCCTAGGGGCGAAGACAGAATCTACGACGGGATGAGCTAACCCAGAAAGTGCCAATTGAACCCGGCTTTAAAAACCAGTAATTTTAGTAAAGATATTTCTGTATTCTATTTTTTTTTTTCAAATTAACGCTTAAATACACTTTCTTAATTGGGAAAAACGAGAATAAACAAATAGCTTAGTCTTTAGTAAAAGTTGCTAATTTTCATTTCCCGAATGATAATTGTATTTAATTCATATTTTGTTTTAGTGAACAGAAATTAATTTCAAGGTTTACAGTGAAACATTTTGAGAGTGTACCCAGGGTTATTGCGTTTTAGCGTTATCCAGATGTACAAGTGGCCAATAACTGCGATAGAGCCTCAAAGGTTTCATA
Source organism: Calamotropha paludella (assembly GCA_927399485.1). NCBI lineage: Eukaryota > Metazoa > Arthropoda > Insecta > Lepidoptera > Crambidae > Calamotropha > Calamotropha paludella. The sequence continues at coordinate 18,844,021 of OV656807.1, read as the reverse complement.
TTGGAAGCCCTATAAGTGGTCAGCAGTGTTTCGTATTTATTTTGGAAAAATCCAATGTACCGGGAGAAACGTTATACATAAAATATTTCTAATAAAGCGAGGACTATTGCTTTTATTGTTATTGATTTCTGTCTACAATCTTATTAAAGGAGTTTAAAACAAATTAATTTGCAATAATCAACATTTTTCTTCGTTATAATTTGTATCGCTCGCTCTGACGAGTTATCTTGAGAATATTATACACTTTGGTATCTCGTCGCTTTAATAAGGGCTTAGCCGTGAATCATATCTCTCCAGGGCGGATCCCAATTCATAATTTACAGGATCACGACTATTAAGTGGTTTCTCAGTTCACCCGGCCGATACCTTGAAAGATGAATATTTTGCAGGATTACTACTGAGTCGCAACACCAACAGTTACTTACAGAAAATTTTTAGTGTTGTAGAGGGTATATATATATTTTTTAATTTTAATAAATTACGTACATAAATATTTATTAAAACTAGCTGACCCAGGCACGCGTTGCTAAGGTAACGTTAACAGATGAACCAGCCACGCGTTGCTATGGTAACGTTAATTGATGAGCCGTCCACGCGTTGCTATGGTAACGTTAATTGATTATAAAAACTGTTATTCTTAGCTTATGGTAACTATAGTAACTATTTATGGTAACAAACACACAAATTTTTATTATTATATAATGTACTGATACTGATAAAATTCAAAACATTTCACATTAAACCATAAGAAAATATTTTTTTAAGTAAACGTTATAATAACATCTATAATGCATTTTATTAGTGAGCTTTATATATTCAAATGTAAAGTTTATTTTACGCACAAATTCTAAGTTTTTGCTTATAAATTTTCGTAAAGAAACTTACATTTACCAAAACCTATAATTAATTTTACGCTCACGAATACTAATTCCGCCGGCAAACTTCTAATAATATCCTTTAACAAATTAACAATTCTGGTTAATTTATGTTTATAAATGAGCTTCCTTAGTCAAAAGTATTTGTTATTCCAAACGTGCGCTGAGTTGACGTTTTTAGGAAAATATTTTAGTGTTTTGAGGAAGTTGCAGAGTTTGTAATTAGTTTGCGGACAGGTGGCACCACTGTCTTCGGAGTATCGTCACGTCCGATAACTTTTTCATTTGACGCGCACACGGGAAACTTTTCCATTTCTTTTTATTAACAGCGAAACGAAAATGAGAGTGGGCTTTATGAGGAACGGATACCTGAAGGTTTTGCTAATACGTATCATTCCTTCTGGTAATGTTGTATTATTATTTCTTTGGGATATTTTCTTAGCTTAAATTAAAAAAAAAACAAAAACAATACTTATTATTGTAATAATATATATAATTAAATATTTCATCATTTAGTTTAATATGCATGTATACGTCCGGTCCAAAGGTCTTTTAACTCACCCATTTTATTCTTCTTATTACTACGGCGACTCTTACAACATGGTAAAAACTTTTTTTTCAAACCCTTAGAGGGGTCCAGCAGGTTGGTATAAATTAATTTACTAAAATTCTTTTTAACACTCGCTTTTTTAGCCTATAAAAATTTGTTAAAAATTCATCCTAAAATTTGGTATTAAAAACATAAAGTATAAATAAAATATACCATTTTAATGTTCAAATATTTGGTGTATTTATTTATCCAGAACACCTACATCGTTGCAGCAATAAAGCTAGCACACTGTTATTTACGTTCACTCAAAATATTAAAAAAAATGATCCGCTTGAATCCAGTGCATAAAAAGAAACTGATTTTATTAGTTCATACAATTGCTCGCGCCCGAAGCTATGAGCAAATGTTCCGTTATTCTAAACAACGGTACCAGTTATGAACAGAATTGTTTTCTGAGTTTGCATTCTCATTCGGGGTTTGGGAAAAAAGAAATTTGAAGTGAAATCACGTAGCGAGTCAAGTTATAGGATCCAGTCTTTGTATGTTGTTGTACATTAATAATTTCGACGGGGTAGGTTCATGTAACATAGTCTCGTCATTCCTCCGTCCTGTGATCTAAGATTTTATTTTTTACGTGGAAAGAATGTAATGAATAAGGGTATAACGCGTTCCATTATATTATAATGTGCCTTCAGAGGGAGCTGAGGAAGCTTAAATTGATATACATAAGTCACTTGCGCCACCGAAGAATATGATTTTAGGTAAAAATTTCATATAGTCACTTTTAGATATTTCGGTTTATATCATTACTGGAACGAAATTATTTTTTTACTTAATCACTTATATAAACAGCGTTTCCAGTAAGTAAAGCTTTTTTAAAGAGTTTTACTAAAGTGACTAATGATATAACAGTCTGACGCAAAGTCTTCTTATAAACACAAATTAAAATAATTTCTATAGAGAAAATCAACTTGTAATTGATTGCAGGCGGGAGTCGAACCTACATCCTCTCGCTATCCGGGCAAGTATTCATCTTATTTAGATACCGATATCTCACAGCTCCAACTAACCAAGTATTTCCTAAGAGCGAGAGTAAATTTTTCTTAGATATCAAAATATGTAAGTTAACGGCTTCAATAACTACGAAATATAATAATATTCAGATATAACAAATGGTACTGAGAGAATAATAAAAACAATCTTTAATATTATTTGAATTTCAAATTTAATACATTTACCTATTATATGACTAAGTGCTAAAAACTGTTAAAAACCTTAGTACTGAGAAAACAGTTATCATGGTTTAATTGTATATTTATTCGCAAAATAAAACGCTATGAAAATACCTTGCAGGTAACTTCCATCATAAAAACACAAGGTTATATTTTTTCCTAGCCTGTATAGGGTTGTTCAATGGCAAATTAACAACGTCATGCAATATAGGGTTAATTTTTGAAATAACAATTCTACCATAAGTCTCGATAGATAGGGGTTAGTTAGTTTGCAAGCCGACTCTTGCAATAATTTCTTAACCTTCGAAATATCGCATCAAATAAGTGGACAAAAATATTATGTACAGCAGTGGAGATATTACTAGGCTGATAATGATGATTTAATTTTTAAAATATATAGTCCGAAGGGCTAAAAATAAATTTCCAAACTTCTTAGCATTAGTATTGCATTTGAGTCGTCAGATTTCAAATTCATCATTAAGTCATCATTATTAAGGTATAAATTTGTAACGTTTGCACATTTATAAACTCACACTCAGTTAGCAGGAATCAATTCACTATTTAGTAATTATTTGTTTAAGTAATTCAACTTTCGAAAATTAATACCATGAAAACATAAGTGTATTCAAATCCCATTAGTTTTTGTAATAAATCCTATTATTTGAGAATTAATTCGATTTTTGTCATATTATAAAAATGAAGTTCTTACTCAAACCTAATTCAACATTGTAAAACTTTCTCAATTTATTTTGTTTTCTTTAGAAAATGAAAGCTAAAGTAACGTAAAAAAACATGAAATATCAGTAACTTTGAGCCCCAGACAAATAAAATCTAACAACGTTGAAATTAAACTAAGTTAACCAATGCATATGCATTAGTCATAAACAGTCTGATTTGGGACTGAAAGGGGTTTATTACTACAGTAATTTAATAAAAATAATTCATACAGATATGTCGAAAAAGATAGTGTTACTCACAGAGACAATAATTTCGCAAATATTTTGTCTATATATTGTTGTAAACACCCAGTGATTTAAATGAGTTTAAATGGTTTTACAAAGAAAAACAATGTCGGTAATATATCAACGAATTTATAATAGTACAAAATTACGTTTAATGCACCTAACCTCGTAGCTAGAAAGGTACTACATACCTTTTTTGTACGTTCTTAATTCTATTTTTGTAAACGTCATGTAAGAAACTTATTTACATTATGCGGTAAATTTATCCGTAAGTGTCGTATTTCTTAGAAATATATCATTTATTAGAAGAATTAAAAAACATGTGTTTGGTATTCCATAGCTTATATATTAGCGGATTCAGTTTCAAATAACCTCTTTGCACCGAAACTGCGTTCCTTTCATCATGGTTTCCACCAAGGCTTTAATAAGCCTGTATATTTATCTTCCGTTGCACAAAGTCCGTCAACGAATCCGCGTGCTATGGTCGGAGGGCCTCATGCAGGGGTGGCAAACCACACGGCCAAATGAGAAAACAATCAAATTTTAATTTATGACTTATGCACATTTCTGTTTACTATCTACGGTCAGTTAGTGTCAGGATAGCGATCATAAGGTGGTCCCTTGTGTGTTCGATGAGCACAAACATTTGTTACCATGTTTTTGCCAGCAGTATCCATAACATAAGTTGGTCTTAACCTATAATCAAAAAACAAAAATTTGTTGTTTGTGTGTTTGTCTGTCCGCTCTTTTCCCCGCTCTTTTTCCATTGTATACGCGTTACCATAGCAACGCGTTACCGGGTCAGCTAGTTTATATTTAAAATCGTTAGTTTTAGTATTAGATTTATTATCCTCGGATCGATGCGCATTTCATTGTTTTATTTAACTTAATTGTGGACAATGATGTGCGTTGTACCTTTGTAAGGGAAAGATACAACCCACATGTTGTACCTTTGCCTTATAAATTTTAATTGTATAATTAAGTCATGTTTACCGTATGAACATTTCTTTAAATTATGTTTCCTATTATTATTAATTCATTGGTACAATCTTATGACACAATGTTTTGTACAGAACAACATAAATTATATTTTAACTATACCGTGCACTGGAGTCATGCTTATAAGTAAAATTTTTAGAGTACGGTATATCTTAGCTAACAAGTAAAAGTTTCAATAACAATAACAAATAATTATTGCGAGTAGTACAACAATATTCTTATACACAAAAAAATTAAAGAGATGTTATAACATATAAAATAATCATGAAAAACAGAGTAAACTTATCATAGTGACATACGAGGCTGCACTCGAGACAGTGACATCAATAAAAAAATCAGGCAGGTTGTTACTAATGAGGCAGGTTTAGAACGTCGGTCACCTGATTGCCTCTCTTCATGTTACTTCAAGACACTATAATGATATAGGTATTTGATGAGCAGCCTCGCTATATACTGTTATTCCAAGGTACCCAACATTTCTTCCGGTTCAGCATGAAAATTGATGAAAATGAAAAGAAATACTTGACGTGAAAATGTTTACCACCTCTGTCTTAATGGGTCCCGTATGCCGCACTGCGACTCGCGCTATGCCGTTGACATCGGCGCCGTCGGGCCGGCACGCGAACAATTATTTAGCACAAGCCGCCTACTGCATCACCACAAGATTTCCTTGCTAACTGCATTTGAAATTCGTGCATGTTTTAAACGGACAACGGCTATGCGGACTCCTGGACTCCTTTTTTTAACTGCTTGCTTGATAATTGCAGAAAATAAATGAGCTTAAGTTACGTGTAATAGAAATACAAGAATCCAACTAAATATTTGCATTTGTTGACTGGACACCCTTTTTTCTACGCTGGCACGCTGTCCCAGGGTCGATAGGTGAATGCTAAGGATTTCAGATGCATTCGGGTCAAACAGCTTAATATGTCTACCAAAAATAAAAGAAATTGAGAAGAATATATATATGTCCACCCATCCTATGACTTTCGCTGAACTTTCGCTATCGTAGCCAGAACGGCCCCAACGCTACCCCATCAAGGTTCTTTTGTATGATATATTACAAACCATTTTAGTGGTCTGCTATAAAGTAACAGTGTAGTGTTTGGGAAGAAATTATAAACATACTTAAAACCGGTTTAAATTAAGTAATGCTTTTGCTAAATAACGACTAAATATTTACTTACAATTTTCACATATTTGAAACAACGGAGATCAATTGATCAAAAAATCAATCTTTTTTGTTTATTTTAATAGACTATTTTTATATTGCCTTTGTATACGCACGTTTCGTGCCGTGTGGTTTATGATAGATTAAAATATCACCAATCCTTTACTTAAGGGCGCCATAAAAGATGACTTATGATCAGTATCACCAGTGGTTAAAATCAACACACATCCCCATAAACCACCAAATAGGCAGCAGCATTTTTTGACTCATAGTCTTTTAGTACGATTTCCAAGCTTTGACATTATGACCAAACCATTAATTAGTTTTTAAAGGCCTATCACACATTTATGTAAAACTTTAAATTGAAATAACTGAGCGTTTATTTTTTTTTATTGTTTTTAAACATGGCGTTTCGACTCCTTTATAGAAGCCGTTATCACAGGATGACCACGAATATAAAACGCATCATGAATCCAATAATAGTGGTTTTATTTAAATACTTTTTTTCCATTACTGTAAGTTACTGAATCCACCAACAGTTGGAAAAACTGAGAATCCCTTTCGAAAATAACTGGCGAAATAGACTCTGACAAGGGATTAACCTCGATCTTATTTTTATTATATACGAAATTAACTTACTGCATTACTAGGTGTCAAAGTGCGTGTTTTTGTTTGAGATGGATGTTATTTCATTAATTATGTGAACCCAAGTAGGTTGAACGCTCCAATTTACAACTTTGTTGAAATTAAGATGTCTCCTGATCTCAATCGCCTCGCGTAACAGTCTAGGAATAAACGTTTATCATACTTACGTACAGGTTAAAGCCTACAAAAGCATGATCACGTACGGACATATTATCGGGTCTATGTTTTATGTTGACAACATAAAATATCCTTCACGCGCGTCCCTATACTTCTTTTAATTTGCCTAATTTAGAAGAGTTCACAGTCTGAATCAATTTTGTACACACCTGCTACCTAAACGGGTAGTTAGATATATTACATTTAACTGGTCAAAATATTTGGTTAAATATATTTAGTTTTGATATATACCCACTTCTTGATCTTGTCAATAACACCCTTTATGAAAGGAACGATAGCAGTTTGACATTCTACTATGGTTTACCGCCGTTTCTTTAACGTAGGCGTGGTACTTGCAATTTGTTCGCTCGCAATACTCCCTTGACATGCTGCAGCAGTCTCAGCAGTCACGCATTGTTGGTCAAAGTTCCGCCGCGGCCACCCTGACACAAAGCTGTCCCTGATGGTAACCAGCTCTATTGGATGTTGATGAGTGTCAACATTTAGAAGTCTATCTGAATGTGTTGATTTTCTATACATCGTACGACTAATGGATTGGTCCGGATTCCTGCTACTTTGAATAATTAGGATGGCTTTCTTAATATCTGCCGCTAATTCCATAGTAAATTTTGAGCTGGTATGAATGTAATTGAGATGACTTAAAATGGCAGAAGTCAATCTCTTCGTGTGTCGTCAAGTGTCAAAAAATATGTCATGTACGTTCATTTTGTAGAAATATGGACATACTGGCGCTGTTGCTAGGACCCTCTCAAAGTCCTCTATGAAAACGTCTGAGACTATGGATAATTTCGAAGAGCTCATGTTGTGAATTGCTACACCATCCATTTACAGGTAGAATCCATATTTCTCAGGAAATGTCTGATGTTAGGCAGTGTTGCAGTAGTTCGGAATATTCAGTAAGCATATTGTTTTCCTGTAATCTCTTATAAAGTTCCCATAGTCCAATTGATCTAACTGCCTGGAAAAAACACTTGACATAGTTCTATGGATCGAACCATGTATCCAAAAATTACACAAGTAATATATTGAATATGACACATTTGTTTACTTATAAGCAATGAGAAAATGTTTTAAATTTTATTTTAAGTATTCACAATGCCATATTCCTATGAGATATAATAGAACAGGCGTATTTTATATCTCATAGGAAAACGAGATATGAGTGCTTAAAATAAAATGAAATACATTATGAATAAGTTAGTTTATTCATTTATATTCGATAAATATAAATTAAGTATTAAAATATTTCTATTAGATTTTATGGTCTTCCTTTGTGCCAAGATAGCATGTATGTAAAAGTTTTTACGATTACTGGCATAAAGTACGAAGTTTTAGTAGTACGAATTTTTTTTTTAATAGGCTTTGTCGATAGTTTTGCCAGGTATACCTGGCAAACGTTTTTTTTTATATTGAAATGCAATTTTAACTCTTTTGAAAAAGAAAAGTAAGGTTTTCTTTGCAGAAAATTTACATCCACTATTTGGAGTATTTTCCTTCAAGGAATGGTTAAAAAATTCCGCCTATTAAAGGTTTACACAACATTCGTATGATATAATGGCATTTATATATTTATTGAATAAATTATATTTGATTAGTTCTAGCTAATTTAAGATTGATCATTACTTAATCTATGCCGCGTTTTTGTCGTTCTCCCATTATTAACACTGTTTAAGTATAAGTGAAGAAAGATAACCATTAAAAAGTATCGAAAAAAGATTACATTTAAATAATATCACCCAAGCGATCACTTTGCTTGCGCGCGGGTAGCGATTGACTCTGTGAAATCCGCCCTCTCGGGCGCTAAGTAATCAACCCGAGGAATGTTCGATTCTTACAAAGAACCTCGAAATAAGGACCTAAGAGATTTTTATCATGGAATAAATGGCCGTTTTAGAGGCAAAAGAAAATTGCAATTTGTGATGACACCTCCCGAATTAGTCGGAGTAACCTCGGGCGATATTGAACTGTGTACTTAGCAATTAGTTGTATTCCTGAGAATTTTTTGCTTTTTGTTATAACAGGCTGTTATCAGGTCAATGAGACTACTTACCATAAAAAAGGAGAAAATATATTAGAGCCACTGTATTTGCAACGAGTGACTGCGCAGTATATATTTTCTAAAAATACCAAATATTTTTCAACATTTTCAGATTATTATTTATAATGATAATAATGATTTATTATATAATGAACTGGACACAATTATTCGTTCATCTGTCTGCTACGGATATATTTTCCTACGTTTTGAAAAATAGAGTACTCTCCCTTCGCTAGATTCGTTCTGACTTAGGACATAGGATAAGTTTTATTCTAATTTAAAGTGAAAACAAATATTGCAAAATATAATAACCGGGTCAGCTAGTAAATATAAAAATTAAAATCAACAAATTTTAAATCTTTATAAATGTACAAAAAGTTAGCAAAGCAGGTTTTGTATTACACTTTTGTACACCAAATTATTTTCAGGTTTCAGATGACCCAGTGCAGATTGGAGGACGCTAACTAATGCAAATATAGTCGGGATCAACGGCTTAACGTGCCTTCCATAGCACGGAGAAGCTTGTGATAGTAAATTTTTGGTTGGCCATCCCATCGGATTAATTCACAAGCGCTGGTCATCATCAGCTCTTTCGAAAGGTAATTAACCTCTGCAATTGTTGGCCGAACGCACATACCGCTATTTAATATTATTTAATAAAATAAGTAATATAGTAAAGTTTCTCTATGTCATAATATTCTTGCACTGTCATCTTATTCACATGTACTTGCCAAATTTCGATGTCAGAAAGACATGTCAGAAGAAAGCAGTGATGAAAATAAGTAAAAGTTATTGAAAAAATCTTTTTAATAGATTATACGTGAACTACAAAATGTATATAATTAATTATAAAATGTATATTTGCGTTTTACTTTTTTGTGACATCATTATGAATTTTTCATCTTAAACAGCATGCATTAAACAATACAAATTGAAAAAATAATATATCAATATATTTTCAATTCGGTTTGCAAATTAACTTCAAGAAAATCCGAATGTATGGTGTCGGTGTAAGTAATCTATAAATCCAGAATAAAACTTCCAATGGTGGGATCTTCCAAACCGCATTGATCTGTATAGAGGGTAAGGGTAGCTTTTTCGTTTTTTGCGATATTTCATGTGTTACAAAGGATAGAGCATCATTATATAAACTCATGACAATAAATCCTAGATTAAGGCAAAATATGAACTCTTTTAACACTGAAGGTAAAGAAGACCACAGATTTTACTCATAAAAGTCTATTCGATTCTGAAGATATAACCTACAAATAAATGTATTTTACAGCAAACAGAACTGTATGTATTCGCATCCATGACCTGAGATTAATTGCTATTCAAAAGTCATTAAAATTAAGCCGCACTTCATTTAGAAACTTCAAAATTAGCACTAGATCACTATTTTCCCCAGTTCTACATATACAAAGGCTAAGTGGTCAGCGCTTATTTAAGGCAGTGTAGCCATCACACAACCCCGCATTACTCGAATTAAATCAACTGAATTAACGGGGGTCCTACCACGCAAATCTGCGAAAGTCGGCTTCATAATTTCATAATCTTAATAGAGGCCCTTGCCACGTAAAGTGGAGGGGTTTAGTAAGGGGTTCTTCCCCTGAGGCGGGCGTTCCGCTGACCATATCTTACGAGTGCTGCGTAACATAATAGTCTGGTAGCGTTTTTCTTACGGTCTAGTAATGTTTGGGTGTGGTCCATAAAGAAAAGGCTCATTGAATGAAGCTAGAATATTTTTTGTTGCGTTATATTTAGAATAAAAAATCCCCCAATGCAAAATTTAACCAGCAATTTAAACTTAGCTTAATTATATAACTCCTAAACAGCTATGCAACTAACAATTTAAGATATTTTTATTTATGATTTTAAATAAAAACGACCACTTTTAGTAATGATGTAAAATTCATAGAATTTTTTCTATCAGAACAAAACTGCTTTGGGAGTGCAAAGCAGAGAGCTTTTTTTTTTCAAGTTATATTTGAACAAGAATCTCAATTTACAAATAGGGACTGGACTGAATGCGCGCCCTTAAATAAATTATATTTACATGTTTGACAAAGGCTTTATTGGTTGATAAATAAATTATTCCTTAAAATGAAATTTTGCTTTGTTATCATATTTTAATTGACTTTGTTATTTTGTTCACAAACATATTAGACTATGTTATGATATTTAAAATTTGCTGTGAACTGAAAATGTAACAAACTAGAACCGTAATTTAGTACATAAAGGCGTTTTTCGGGGCTTAAGTTGATGCCATAAAAGAAATTCATGAGCTTGTTTGTTTCAAATACACTGTGTAGATATTCTTTCTATAAGCTCACAAACTGAATGGTCTCTATTATTACAAAATTTTCCTAAATAACTCAAATAGGTGTAACTATGTAGCGCGGTGGTCGGTCAGTTGCCGCCCATATAGCAGATGGTGCGAGATTGATTCTCGCCTAAGACAGCCATTTTTTTTCAATGTTTCTGATTTGCTTGTTAATAATAATAATAATTCAATTTATTGCAAGAATCAAAGTCTCGTAATGGTTAGTAACAATGAAAACATAAATCTAGTTTAGTACATAGATCGTAAACTTACTAAAAATAAGTCACAAAAAAATTTAAAACGAGTTGACAGATTTACTGAAATCTACTTATTGAGTAAAACCCCTGCTTTTTATGATGGCGATCGTTTAAACAAGAGCTTAACTTCTTACATAATGGCTGTGTTGATAAAGTTAGCAATACTTTTAAGTGAAGCCCCTTTAATTCTATTTTTATAATTCAACAATACCTTCTCGGTGACACAATAGGTATCCAAAAACCGTTTATCAATCGTTCACAGCTCAAACGAAACGCTAAATAAATCGTTTACATCGTCCGCCCGGAGTGGGGTCGAGTGCAACGTCATTAATTCAATTTACATACAATACCAGCCGTGATGTGCTTCGCGAGACAGATAATCGCGCAAATGACTTTTCGAACTTCGTTGAATGGACGGCTTTATGCAGGAAGAAATAATTATTTTATTTCCTAGTAATTTAACCTATTTAAATCTATACATCCGTAGTTTTTGGTTTATTCAATTATGTTTACTTTACCTTACAATATAACATTGCTAGCCGTGATGTATTTCCGAGTGAAAGATAAATGTCTTTTCGTACACCAAAAAATAGATTAATTAAATGTAATATTAAGGAATATATCATTGTCATTTCATTTTGTTGTAAGTCTATTTTAAATTTAATTAATAAGATATAAAAGTACATTTCTAACTTAATTAAGATGAAAACCCAACCGTTAGTATATTATTAACAGAAAGGTAATGGAAACCTTTATGATGAATATTTTTTTAAATCCCTTTTTATATATTAATTCATTAATTCTAAGCATTGTAATTCATGAAAATCAAATAATTAAATGTAAGTTACCTATTATTACTTATAATATACGCTGAATATATATTTGCAATATCAGCTATGGTGTGCTTCACAAGACATAATCAGATATGACTTTTTGATCTCCGCTGAATGGAGAGCATTATCTAGAGATATATAATTTTTAACTTAATAAGTCTTGTAGTATATTTACAAACGATAAATGATTCTATTGCTGTTCTGAGGGCAGATGTGAGTAAAAATCACTTTTCCGAACTACATTGTGTAGTGGAGTTTTTCAGAATTTTGGTTTAACTTTGATACAGGAGAATTACTATACAAACAATGTCCTTGATTTTGTTAGTTCTTTTTAAGTTAACCTCTAATAATGCATTGTTTATTTAATTTATATACAGGAACATATGCGATGGCTATCGTGCTATTCTTTTGTACATCTTGAATTTTATTTAAAAAGACGTTACCAGACTGTAATTGTGACAATAACATATAAATAGAAGAAAGTAAATCTATCTATACATTAAACTCTTTATTATTAAAACCTACTCAGGTGAGTAGGCGGGATCCCACGCAAAATATTTCGGAACACAATATTGCTTAGATATTTCAACATTGAAGGGTGTGAGAAAACATTAAATATGACTTTTGCAAAAGATTCGGGAAAATAAATAATGTATAGAACATTGAATAATAATAGAATAGTCGAGATCAAATGACTCATATATTTCATATTCTATATTGCCTTAAGAGTTCGACAATTGCTCTTTCTATTTATAAATTATTAAATATTCATTATTAAACACGCAAAAATATATGAAAGACTTTACAGATACAAGCACACATATACTTAATATTGTGATCTTGTCACTACAAATTAATTCTTTCAGGCAACTTGGACAACAACAACAGACAACAACAAAAATGAACAGAAAAGAAATATAAAACCATGACAGGTTAATTTGCAGTGTATAAATTAAAGAACAACAAGAAGTATAATATACTTCTTATTTACATATAGATGTATATAGTTTTTTAATTTGAATATGGTATTTTGTGAGTTCTTACGTTCTTCATTTCATTTTGAAAATTTTTATTGTCACTACGAAATTTTGTGTGTGTTATTCATTATTAATTATTATCTAAGCACAATTACTGAAAGGGCCATCAATTTTGGGACAAAAATGAAGCTACATAAATGTTTTTCAATATCAATTTATTTTAATTACTGAATTTTGGTTGTGGAAACGGTTTTAAAAATTCTGTAAATTCATAAGTAACGACCCATTATATACACACTATGTAAACATACTATGTAAACAACACCGACTTTTCACACTTAGGCGTATCGTAAAAGCCAACTAATGATACTAGAGGTATACATCCCCCCTACACTACAAAATGAGCAGCAAAGGTTTTACGCAACGTGGAAATTATGGAAAAATCCCCCATTTTAGGAGTAGGTCTTAATCTATCAGGGGAGCTCTTACGTCTGAGATGATGAAACATAGCTGACACATAAATATTGACTCGTGAATAGAATCTAATTTTTAATTCAATTATTTATTAGTTCATAAACATGGATATTATAAGTTTTTAGGTAAAAAGTATCGTAAAGTACAGACATGATTCACCTTACAGGTATATGAACATGCATAAAACTTATAATGATAAGCATTATAAGTATTATCATACTAAATTTCATGGGTAATATATATTTTACAATTATTACATTTTCGTTGTTTAATATTAAAATCAATGTCAATATAATAAATATTGATTATGAGCAGATAATTTCAAATCATTCCTGGTATAATACCATCTATTTTATCATCTAAAAATGTTCTAATGTCATAATAAACCTTTTTAGTGAAGAAGCCATTGAGTGCAGTTTAAAACTTTTATTGTGATTTATAGATCTAATAGCTAATGGAAATTTATTATGGATCATAGGTGCCATGTAATTAACACTCATATTTCTGAGTAGAGCTAAGAGATACTTTTGCACCCATGAGCTACTTTCAGTGTGCCTTCACGGTGACTACCAATAGGATTCATTTTAAAATTATTTGGCTTTTTACGGACACAGTTTGCTATCTTAGCTATATAATATAGAAGGCATTGTAAGATAATTTTATACTAATAATTTTATACTTCTTTAAAGACACTTTGCATATAAGTAGTGTTAATCCAGAACATTATGTCATACCTCAAAGCTGATGCGACATATCCGTGATAGGCTGTCAAGAGCGTTTTAACATTGGCAACCTTCCTTAATTTGCGTAGAGCTTAGGAAAATTTGTTTAATTTCTTTATTAAATTGTCAATATAAGGTTTCAATGTCCGCTTATTATCTATAGTCAGTCTAGTCGTAAGAAAAGTAGAAGCTAGTTCAAGTGACGGTCTATATAGGCAGGTAATATTCTTTCACCAGTTTCTTGAAAGCGTTAAGAGATTTAACAGCTCTTCGCCGGTAATGTATTCCACAGAAGAGCAGCAAGCATTATAATCGATTTATCTAAGAATTTTGAGGTATGAATTGACATTTCTTGTAATAACTACTAATAGACCCGTCTGGCAATTGAGTTTTGTTTGTTTTATTTTGGCTACTACTACTTTAGTTTTGGGTACTTGCTGAGTAATCTTTATATAATTTCTAATAATTTTAAAAATAACAAATGTAAAATGCCGAATCTTATACAGACTTTGAACAATCTAATCTCCAAATGGCCTTTAAATCTTAGTGTCTTGGGTTAATTAATGTTGTTGATTTTGTATACAGGATTCTGATAAGGAAATAAGCATGGATTCTAACTATTATCAAGCCGAAAGTTAATATTAGCTTGTTTGCTCATAAGTTGGGCCTATGACGTTCCTGGTAACAGTGATGAGTTTTCTATAATAACCAATGTTGAAAGACCAACTGAATTGAATTAAAGTTGAATATGATTGAGAGCACTCTCTGTCTGACAGACTCACTAGATTGTCATTTCAAGTTGCCTTCAAGTGGGGTGTTGCTAAATTTGTTAGATTCTATGCTATAAAAATGTATAGGCGTAATTACGTCTAACACAATATATATTTAAATTAACTCCCCATTTCCAGTTTTTCCAGTTACCACATATTTTTAGGTCTTTATAGTTTTATTGAATATGACCTTTGGAGAATATGTAAAAATACTTTAAATCAGAACACTGTACATTTCATATCTCTGGGATGGTCTGCTAATAATCATCTGATTTCGTCTTAAATCACAAATTACTTACTAGATACTACGTGTTTCATTCCTCATTGGAAAACGGACCCTAGAATTGTCCAAAACTTATTTTCAAACTTTCATGTTACATTGATCGATTTCCTTTATCGTAATTCAACATATTTGACCCATAGAATTTAATTACAGTTAAGTTTTTTTATTGATAACCTATATCAATAAAGGGACCAAAGCTGCATTCGGATAAAATAAATTCTTTTCCGAAATGAATAAAGGCTGTATTCATTCCCAATTATGCATGAACCAAGTAATAAAAAATCACTAATAGAATCTCCATCTTAATGGTTTCACACTGCAAAGTTCTTGATTCAAAAGTGTGCCAGTTTTGAAATATTGTAATACAGTTTGCATACAACCGTTCGCCAGCAAATGAGGGTGGGGAGCATAGAATGGCAAATGGAATGAAAACATTGGAGTTTCGTTTTCATTCATTTAATTACGCTGAGTTTTAACCGAGGCGCCTCGGTGTCGCCCCATGATCCATGCGGCCAACGCTCAGTTTCTATATTGGCTATACGACTCGTTTAGAAATTTTAACTGTGTTTTTAAACATGATATTAAATATCACCGAACTATATAAAAAAAAAAAAGTTTTTTTTTTTTGTATATGGCAGAATAGTTTCACGTTGTGTACTGTGCTTAATATTCATCAAAATAATGTTATAAGACTCTTAAAGTACATTGATCATAACGCTATATTATTTTTTATCTTATCTGCCATAAGACGTCGCTTTAAGCAATAAGCCAGTCAAATTATCTGCAATCGAACTATTGTAAAAGTTAATCTATGTAACCAATTGATCAGTTATGCTGACTACAATAATACGTCTAATTAGGTCAGTCAGCAAAAACAAAACGTTGCTAATAATGCACTAAAGTAGTTTTTTGGCAATTTTATTTGCAGTGTAAATGATAAAATTGGTTACAATTTGATTTCTTATTTATTAGTTCTCTAAACAGTTTCAAACTTACAATAACGAATATTTGTTTTAGAGCAGATTATAGTGATGTTTGAATGATGAGGTTCTTACATTTAATAATACCTTGTATTAGGCGTCTTAGAGTACGCAAGAGGGCGTAATTATTTACATATATATTGTCGTTACATTCCTGTTGTGACTAAGATTGAGGAGCAGGGTTTCCGGAACGCATTTAGTTTTTCAGGTGTAGGTGATTACGATTTCATGAGATATGTGAACTAAGAAACCACAATAAATACGTTAGTCACCTAACAATAGTAACTGAACATAATAATAAGTTAACCAGTCGTTTACTGTAATATCTGGGCATCTAATGTTTTATCTCAATTTATTGCTTATAAACTAGAATATTAGGGTTGTAGCTTTACGGCAAAACATTAAATTGTTATTTTATTACTAGCTTTCCGCCCGCGGCTTCGCCCGCGTGGAATTCGGTTATATTGCGGTATAAAGCACAACTATAAGAAAACTTCTCATTCCCACGGAAAAATCTAAGAAGCGCGATGTAACGCTGGATACAATATTAGTTGTTAAACCAAAACTGAATGGTACACTATATTATATGTTTTCCCTTGTGGAGAAAAAACATGCAGATTTTGGGCACTGGAAACCCGGGAATACGCTACATAGAGCTGACCATGCGAAAAACAATGTTTTTCCAAGTGTACTCCAGCAACCCTTAGAGTTGGCCTTGTGCTTTATTAATGGTCATTGCAAATGAAACCCTTATAGGAAATTGTAGTCTTTTAAATTGAAATGGGAGGTCTGTTGGAATATTCGGAATCCGAGGAATGAGTCATTTAGTGAATCATTTAGCTTCAAAATTTACATGTTCATATTCGTTTGCAACATATAAGTAGATGTAAAAAAACAGTTTAGAGGATAAAACAAATTGTACGTCATCCCTCGGGAATTTCTCATTTTCAGGGATTCATTATCGTATCATTTAGCTTCTAAATTTACATGTTTATATTCGTTTGCAATATTTTACCTTGTTTTAAACGACACACAGCGCCATCTACAATCCATCCAGCAAGCAAACAATATTTTTGTTTTTCCTCGGGAATATCAATTTTTCCAGGATAAAAAGTACCCTATTATTTAATCCGGACTTTTATCTTTACGTCTGCAAAATTTCAAAGCAATCGGTTCAGTAGTTACGGCGTGAAAGCGGAACAAACAAACAAACAAACAAACTCACTTTCCGATTTATAATATTAGTAAGGATGTCGTCTCGAATAACAGACACAACAACTATATCAATAGAGGTTCATTCCATTAAATTGTGTCTTTTAAGGTTATTAAAATTACATGAATGTAGCTTATTTTGTTTATAACTTTTATAGATTTCAAGGAACTGTGTAACAATATATATAACGTACAATTAAAATTTATTAATGCGAATCCTCTTCAACAAATTTAAAGCTATAATATAATATTATTTATTATTTAAGCATTAAAGTGCAGTAATTTTAAATCTTTAGAAACTTATGCTACGAAAAAAATAACATAGTAGTTGTTTTTTGAATCGATTGCTTGATACTTATAAGGATTATCTTGGACGTTGTATGAAATTTATTTACGTACAACAAGAAGAAATTGTTTAGATTTTAAGCTTAAGAAACACTTGAATTCCAAAGGTCTTCAAGGTCTCGGAAAATCTATCGGAAGAGCACTCGCTCGGATACCCCGTCTGATATACAATTTTTTTCTAGTTAGAATTCCTTTAAAAAAATAAGATTTAAATATAAAATTAATCTTTATTCTTTGCCTTACCTCATAACATACTTAGATAAAGATTATAATATCATCGGGTACCTGAATAACATTCCTTATTAAAATAATTCTCAATCCGTCTCCACTACGATATTTCATTTCCAGGTTATTTAAAATCCCTAGAGATCCAGACTCCTCACGGTACTAGTGCTCCCAATTCTAAATGCTTTCCTCCCTCCACGTCCTAGGGACTATGGGACCTAGGCAACTAAAACGCTGGTATGGCCTAAGGCTAATAAAAACTTCTTTCTGATATTCTATGTTAAATCGAGATCTGTTCAAGATCAAAATCTCATGTTACAAAATTGTAATGGTATCTGCTTAGGTGCTGTTGATTGTACCTACCCACGACACAAGGCCCCTTATACATTGCGGTCTTTTAATGCTCTCAGATATTACAAGATAGCAATTAATTCTCGCCAAGTTAAGCTAAGATATTATTAGTGTAGTCTCAAACAATAATAACTCAAGACTTAAAGTGAAACTTATATTTTATTTGGCTTAGCGACTAGATTTGACTGTACTACCGAGTTTGCACAGTTACAAGTTGGCTTTTAGTTGATTTATGTAGGTATAAACTGCATATTATAGGCCCTAAATATTTTTATAAGTACCTAAATCAACATGTTCAACCATATAAGATTTTTTAAATATGGAAAAGCAAATTGGCGTCGATAAAAAAGCCGGCTATCTGCGAGTGTGTTTCACCAAGTTATTTTTATACGGCAATTAAGTGTCTATGAAATTACTTGATTTTAAAGTTATTCCCCGAGACGAATGTTAGTGTCCACATACATTGAAATAGGTGCGGTCAGTTTACCAACTTCCAATAATCTATATATTATATTTTTAGTTTAAAGTTCCAAACAAAATGTTGAAAACTTGATACGTCCACGCGTTCCTAAGAAACTGGGACAGACAAGTAGACAGACAGACAACAGTGTAATCTAATGAGCCGCTTTTTTCTTTTAAGTTACGGAACACTAAAAAATAGGGTGTTCATTAATTTCACAAAGTATATGCTTTATACGGTGTGTAAAAATACCCTTAACGACGCCTGGATATAATTAAACAGAGTGAACATAAATCGAGAGAAATTATGAAAATTTTTAAGTAGGAAACGACATTTACTCTAATGTATTCTTCTGAACAATATTATTTATGAGACCAAATGTAAATTACGTAATAACAAACCATGTTATTGTCAAAGAGTATAACCATGTTTAATTAGTGTGTCCGAAACACGATTTAATATTAAAGATAACTTAAATTATCTACTTAGTTGATCGTTATTTAATCCACAACTTTTTTAACCTAGTATATACGGGCCAACAAACTGTAATTGAATACATGTATAATATATACAACTTTTACTTTCCTAGGACCTACCGGACTTAAGGCGCGTAAATCATTTCATTTAACACAGAAATAAATACACAATATAATGTACACGGGTATATAAACTCATACAAACGCACGCTCGGCACAAACACGCACAACTTTTTTTTATTAAAATTAATTGAGATATTGTATTATCAATCATAAAGATAACATTCGCTTACAATAGGAAATCAAGTCATAAGTCAGTGTTATGAATGTTATTCTTAGGCTTTTACTGACAACATGGTAACAAACACACACAAAGTATTGTCATAATATAATTGGGATTACTTGCATATTTGAAGGCCGCTAGGTGCAACAGTAATGATCCTTTCTTTAGTGCCTAAGTTCCCTGGTTCAAATATTGGTAGGTACAAATGGTTGGGTGATGTGAACAAGCATTTGTTCCTGACTCACGAACATCTTTATATTTATTTTTATATTCTAATAGTTTTTAGTACTAAATAATAGTTATATAAAAATATTGATTTGACTGGTTCTGGACCTGAGGGCAGGTCTGCTAGCCAATGAGGTATTTAAGATAGATGATAGGAGGTGTATCGTATTTAGGGTAGTGTTGGTTAAAATCTTCAAAGGTGGTTAAAGGGTCGATTAGTATACGGATTTGTCCTAAAACCAATAAAAAAAAGAATTTGACAAAAATAAAACACACGTACAGATCTCTAATACTTCCAAAACATGATGGGAACTCTTTTTCCTCTGTTTACCCAAATGGCCGATAAAATATATATTAAAGAAATATTGCTGAGTCAAACATTCATACGAGGGTGGCGATAAGTGGTGATAAATTTACTACCTTATAATACTCCAAAAAAAGTATTACATTTAAATAATGGCTTTTTACATTATACCTACATTCTATTGTTGTAATAAAAGTAAATACAAATAATTGTTTGATAAACTTTCTAATAAAATATTTTTTATAGATAATAATTGTCCCAATTTTGCTTAACTTTTGAAAATATATATCTTATATTAATAAAAATGCTAATAATACTATTAATTAATGCAAATATTAATAAATATCCAGGCAATAATTTAAAATTTGAACACTAGCTCGGTTGCTTTAGTGCATCTAAATTAAATAAATAATAAATAAATAAATATTTCTTACATTCACACCAATTAGCCTAGCCCAAAGTAAGCACTGTAAGGCTTGTGTTATGGATACTAGGGTAACGGATAGATATTCATATATGATACATAAATATGTAATATTCATAGAAATATATAAAACCACCCATGACTCAGGTACAAATGTTCGTATTCATCATACAAACATCTGCCCCTTCCGGGATTTGAACCTAGGGCCGTCGGTGCGAAAGGCAGGATCGCTACCGTTGCACCAAACGGTCGTCATTAATTATCGCGGTTTCCTATAAAATTAAAAAAATCAAAATCAATTTATATAAAATAATATTTACTCTCAATTTTAAATAACTTTTTTTTAGATATATTTATTTTATTCGTATAAATAACCGAATCTATACTTAAATACTTGAATACTAGCTCAGTTGCTTTAGGGAATCGTATACTTGTACTGATCTTTCTAATAAAACAATATAACTTATGTTTTTAATTTAATTTTTTGCATTCACAATGCAATATTTCTATAAGATATAAAATACGTATGTAAAAAACAACTACGCCTCCGAGCCCTCAGATGGGATTCGAACCCACGACCTTTCGCTATCCGGGCGACTGCTCTGACCAGCTGAGCTACCGAGACGCTGGCAAACGTGTCGAATTTTACAAACGTATTTCAACTTCTACTATGAGCTAGTATCGTTCCACCAATGTTGAACGCTAACTACCTTCAACATCGAAAGTAATATTTTTACAAATATTAAACAATCGATTAAGATGGAACCAGCTATAATTATGTTTTTAATATAACTTATTTAATGAACATCATTATTTTTACTTAATCTACTACTTCTTAATCGATTACTATTTAATCTACTTCTTACAACTTGACAATTTAGTTCCTTTCAAATATGACATATTTAACAGGATATTTGTAATAAAATAGTTACTTAACATTATTTATTTTAACTATTTTATTACTTACTAAATAAATAAATAAAAAACACGTGTACCTCCGACTGTAATTATTTAAGTTTTTATTTTTTATAACTTAGCTAAACTAAATTAAATAGGGAAGAAGTTCCTTATTTTAAAAGAATTAATTTTAAGTTCTACTCGTGATATGTAGAAAATATTTATTCGGGTAAACATTTTTATTATGATTTGTTTGTTATGTCTACTTACAAATAGGTAATTTCATGACTTTAATTCATTTTATTGTATTCTCATATAAAGAGACATTCAGGCCACTTTGATGGCGAACGTGCCACTTAAATATTAGATGAGAAGTAATATGATTGTTCCTGTATTCTATTTTTGTTATTTACCTAATTGTTTTAAAACTAGTTACACGGCTCATCTTAAAAGTGGATTTCACAATGAATTTCATAAATCTTAGTTCTAACGAACGAACGTGTTAACTGATTTTTGTCAAACGTAAAGTCCCAAACTATAATAGTATACGCTTTATTAAAAATATAGTTTATTCCATATTTAAATAAGTCAATATTTCTTGAAAGATAGGACGAATAAAATAATTCTCCCGGCCAAGTTTCTTCCACTAGTTTCCTTCCTCATTTCCAAGCTAGTTATCAATTCAGTTTCATTAACTCCATTATTGTATTAAATAACCATAGAATATTTAGTAAATATAAAATTTACACTTAAAAAAAAACTGGTTGGTTGCCTGTAAAGTCGGTATACGGGCGAAAGTTTTACGTGACAACGGCTTTGAGTGGTAAAATAATTTTAATGTGAATATTCATTCGTATAGTAGGAAGAAGGATGAAACAATAGTAACAATTTAAAACATTTATTTATACAAAGAATTATATTTAAAACATTAATTTATAGGCACGCGTCCCTTCCACTTTTTATGTCTGTCTCTCTCGCTCTTAGGCGGGCTAACCATGCCCGAGTGGAAGGGACGCGTGCCTCTCACTCGCTCTCATTGTAAGCGCATAACGTGAGCGGAGCGTAACGCAGTTTCTTGAAGTGTCACCCGGCAAACCAATTTATAAGACGTTGTCACGTCAATAATAAATTAAGAGTTTTGTTGAATTAAGTCACACAAACATTAACGGAGTTCACAAGTTGTATTAGATAATACGTAATGAATACTAGATATACCTACGTAATGTGTCATGTCAATATTATTCATGTACAAATATATCATCTTAGCATTAAAATGATACTAAGGTGTAATAGCAGCCAGCTTCTGTAATATAATAAACTACATCATCCCTATAAGATATGGTAGTCCCGAAGGGAAACTAAAACCTAGAGGGGAACCCGAATGGCGGACGGAGTAATTGAGCTACAAATATATATTAATAGTCACAAAAAAATACGAGTAAGTAGTGAGACCAATTTCTTTAAATTATAAATTCTTTTTGACTTGGTACAAAAAATAAAAGATAAAAAAAAATTGACAGAACACAATCAAAGAAAGCAGAGTTTTGGCGTAACACGTATAAAATACTTTGTTTCATTTTTCCGATGATGCTTGGACAAGTACTTTTTGGCATATCATTTGATAAAATATTACTAAAATCTATACGAGTATCTTTTTAAACAATCGTGAGTATAAAATGGTACACAATTCAATAGTTTGGTATACCTTATGCCATTGAGATAAAAACCAATTTATTTTGATAACGTATCATGACGTGTTGTCGACCACACATAAAAAAGCTATTGGAAAATATTTTTATCTACTTTCAACCTTTAACCTTTGTGATGCAAACTAGTGTCCTAATGCCTTTGCTTATTACTCAAATTTTCAACTGACGAGGGCACATTTTCAAAGACAGTTAATGTCAGATCGACCAAAATTACAAATGTTTTAACTCATTCTCAATTGAAAATCCAAAACAATTGGAAAATTTACTCTTTGTGTATCAAATCTTTGTTCTGTTTTGTAAAAAAACTATTATTTGGATAGCTATTTGGCAACCAACTTGCCTCAGTATAAGCAAGTCTAGCTTTCCGCCCGCGGCTTCGCCCGCGTGGAATTCGGTTATATTGCGATATAAAGCGAAATTATAAGAAAACTTCTCATTCCCACGGAAAAATCTAAGAAGCGCGATGTAACGCTGGATACAATTAGTTGTTAAACCAAAACTGAATGGTACACTTTATTATATGTTTTCCCTTGTGGAGCAAAAACATGCAGATTTTGCAGGATGATGCAGAAAAAACACATCTTTACCATGTTTTAAAAAACACCCAGCGCCATCTATCGCATACCTCAAGAACTAAATAACGTAACTAATACTTATACCAATTAGTAATTCGTTGACTTTAGTGATTTCAGGATAAGTAGATGTAAAAAAAAAATTTAGACGATAAAACAAATTGTACGTCATCCCTCGCTAATTCCTCATTTTCGAGGATTCATTTTCGTATCATTTAGCTTCAAAATTTACATGTTCATATTTGTTTGCAACATATAAGTAGATGTAAAAAAAAGTTTAGACGATAAAACAAATTGTACGTCATCCCTCGGGAATTCTTCATTTTCGGGGATTCATTATCGTATCATTTAGCTTCTAAATTTACATGTTTATATTCGTTTGCAATATTTTACCTTGTTTTAAACGACACACAGCGCCATCTACAACCCATCCATCAAGCAAACAATATTTCTGTTTTTCCTCGGGAATATCAATTTTTTACAGGATAAATAGTATTATTTAATCCGGACTTTTATCTTTACGTCTGCAAAATTTCAAAGCAATCGGTTCAGTAGTTACGGCGTGAAAGCGGAACAAACAAACAAACAAACAAACAAACTCACTTTCCGATTTATAATATTCGTAAGAATGTGACTTTAAGAACACGCTGCCTCCAAAGAAAATGTCTATCTACTCTGGCCTTGAATACAACCAGTACACCTCCGCAGCTTTACAGTAGACCTCCGTTTAATAAAACCAAAGGTCACGAATTGAAGTAGCTATGTAGCTAGTATCGATGCGACGGGTAATCACTATTATAGTAATTCATGAGACCCCGAAATTCTTTGAAACTTTTTCTGCAAAAAGGTAAGTCTAGAGAGAATCTTAACATGTTTTCCCCAAGATAGACTCACATAAAATGTAACATAAAAACCAAAACGTCTTCTGAGATGTGAGCTCTTACATTGTTTTGTAAAAGTGAATTTTACAATACAGAAAATTATCAGTCAAAAGCAACGTCTTTAACGAATCCGAATTTCCGAAGTAAACACAGACGGTTTAGTAGCTTCAAAATTATCGAAGTTACCACGAGCGACGCTCCATAGACGAAATGATCTTGGCGTACCATAAAAGTCATGATTTGGTAAGCCATGGCATCGAGGAGATAAGAACCCAGGTACTCAGCACAACCGGATCGTTCGACAGCATATAAAAAATAATAAGATTGCTCTTAAAATAGGTTTATTAAGGACGTCAGTGACTATTTGACCACCAACTATTTCTCCATAACTTACCTCAAGTAACAGCCGGGACGGGGTTATAATAGTTTTGTTACTTAATATATTTTTGTTAAATGACGGGAAAAAATAAAGGCAGCCTGGTAACTGTGTACGGGAAAAATAAAGGTAGTGTTCGGGATCACGCGCGAGTGTTAGCAAATTTGTGTTTTCGTTTTCTTCAAGAAATCCGTGGAGGTTTTTATAAATTCATACCTTTTCTCAATCCTAGTTCTTAAAAAACTCTTAATATATAGAAACATCAACTCGTACACGAGGAAAATTTACGTTAATAAAATACTATCTATTATATCTAAAGGTGACTTGAAATAATCGGTAAAATTGATATACAGCCGTGATGTCAGCCCTCCTTTAATAAAATTTTACTGCCACGAATATTTATTATTTGTAGTCATAGTGTGGTACATTGGTTTCATGAGTTTCATGTTTTAGCATATCAAGAATACAAACAGTATACTGTGGTTCAACTGTCAATAGAACGAGTGCGTCATAAATCAGTACAATAAAAACTTTAGCTGACTGCCACCACAAAAATCGTCGTTTTAAGCTGTAATTGAAAACATGGCAATGATACAGGGAGAGGGTTTAAATGTCAGTAAAAATGGTGTTTTAATCCGTCCATCGATACCTGCCGGCGACAGGCGGATTATCGTCCTGCCTCGACGCTCGCCGACTCTATATTTTTATCGATAAATACACTCATATTTTACATTTTGACGTGTTGAGTACATTTTTAAACAGTTATGTGGTTTTTAACCTTTCCAATTGTTTTATCACGCATCAATAATAAAATCTTATACTTATAATGAGACATATTATATGCATAGCATAAAATCGACACAAGAGTATAGTTATACTGCGCCTGAAAGAATACTTAATGAATGGATGAATGACAACTTAGGTCGATACACAAACGTACTATTGTTCGTTACGATATCAAAATTAGAAAGATTGATTCATTTTGTCTATTATTAAAAAGTATAATTGACAAGCACTTAAAAAAGAAAAAGAATAGATATGTAAGATATTGCTACAATTTAGTGTACAATAAAAAAATGATCTTTTTCAATATTCTAATGAAATAAAACAATATTACAGCTTATTAATTAAAAGATTTTTATTACTAACTCGAAGTTAAGTGTGAGACATGTGTATATTCAGGTAGAGCCTGGATACCAGCCAACTACCTGTGGCGGCTTTTGGAGTATTTACAGTGTAAGAAGTCAGTTTTGCTTTCCTTCACATAAGCGCAACGCTAAATGGGACAATAGAAGTTTTGTATTGAGGCCGTTTATCGAGATTTTTGCTTCGATGTTCAATTGTTTTATGTCTTTGATCGTGAACATATAGTAAACAATAATAAGTCGCCTTGATTTGACAGCGCACATCAGTACTCATAACTGAAAAATTATGATAGTCAAATCTAGGTGACTCGTGTAATATTTTTGTGAGAAACTGCTAGTTATGAAATATTAACTGTTATAGTGTGTTATTATTTGCGAGGAAAAATAATTTCATTGGTCGTATAAACATCTATACAAATTTCGTTGCAGAATAGTAATTCCTGATGTTGATATAATAGCTTGCTTGCACGCCAGTTGCTTGGTATTGCTTTATATCGGGGTTTGGAAAATACACAATTGCTTTCAAAGTTTTTTTTTATGATAGTATTTATAATATTGTCAGTACTTTTCCCACCTTTGTCGTTTCCGAATTCCATTGTACGAGTGTATATGCTGAAACTAGCTTGGGATCGAAAAAAACATAAGTGATCTTTAAACATATGTTCACGATGTATGACTGTTTGTATTAGTTCTCAAATAAGTCACATAATAATATGTCTGTATGAGAATAAGTTCTATAATTGTATGTTTATGTAGTATATGGTTCTCATTTGTGGTCTCATTGGTCTCGTTCATCATGTGTGGTACATTAAAAGTAAAAACAATACGCAATACACTATCAGTTTCTAACTATCGGTTTGACTGATAGAGAATGTCTATTGGAATTAAGTCCGCCATTTGTACGTGTTTTTGTGTGCAACAAAGTTTAAAACACATATGGAACATAAATAATAAAAATAAAATTTCTTACGTCCACACCGATTAGTCTAGCCTGAAGTAAGCACTGTTAGACTTGTGGTATAGATCCTATGTCTGCATGTATATCCGTTACCCAGGTAACGGATATAATACATAGATCTACGGTTACATATATGATACAGAAATATATATAAATACCCATGACTCGTGTTGATTCAATTAATTACACAGATGTCAGCCTCTTCGGCCCTCATAACCATGAGAGCCATGTACAGGACCGTCGATGCGAAAGGCAGATTTGCTACTGATACTCCAATCGGCCTTCGAAAGTTTAAAAATTCCAAAGAAAATTAGTCAAATCGGTCCAGCCTCTTTCAAGTATTTTTTGTTATTACTAGCAGCCCGTCCCGGCTTCTCACGGGTAGACAAAATTCTTTAACTTTTTTCTATTATTAATTTTTTTTCCGTTAGCGCTATCTAGCGTCCGGTAGACGAACTACTTGCGGTTAACGCGTTGCTATGGTAACGATACTGATACAATGGAAGAGAGCGGGAAAAAGGGCGGTCAGACAAACACACAAACCACTGTGATCTTAGATTATAGATTTAGGATGGGTTTGCTCTTGATCCCAATCAAGCCCGGGAGCCAAGACAGAATCCACGATGGAACGAGCTAACGCAGAAGGTGTTTATTCACCCTGATTCCCCAGGTATTTATAAATCTTATACAACTATATTATAGTATTCATTATAGAGAAACTCGATAGCACAGCTGTTAGCGAGTCTGACCTACTTTAAGCTATTTCACATGGGCCGTTCATTATCATCATCATCAACTGTTACAAGTCGACTGCTTGACCAAAGTCATCTCTTTTAATCTCCTCAAGCTCTCCTTGTGTAAGCTGTAAACAATCAAGCAACCATCGCTTTCTCCCAACCTGCACCAGGTCCTCGGTCTACCTAGTGGAGCCGTTTATCAGACCAAAAATATACTCGGTTGAGTTTCTCCGTGCTTTGGAAAATGGGTATATGTAGCTTTTGCTCCAGGCTACATTGGTTGTCGTTACCGCTTACCAATCAGCATTAGGCACGCGTGATGATTGTGATCCGTTCTCCCTATGATATTTTTGTCCCTACGAAATACATGTACCTCAACAGTGCGATAGAAATAAGTTGATGATGACCGTTAGACTTCGTAAAATATGTATACTACCTACTATTTGCTATTTGAAGTCAAAAGATTGTCACCCCCTTGAATCCAATGCTGGTAATTCCAACATTACTTTGTCACGGGAAACAGCTGTAGTTTTCCTTATACAAAATTTCTACCGGTATTCCGTTTAAGTGAGTCATTGGGAAACCCAGCTTTTCAAAGCGCTCAGGTTATTACTTATCCGATTCGTAACGATTATGAAGCTTTAATGCTTGTTAAATCTAGTTAATATTGTTTGAATCAATAATTATAGAATCGATGTGTTTTTGTCAACTAATTTAATTTCAACCACGTTTCATGCAATGATCAATTTATTATAATAACAACCAATTATTAGTGTAAAGAGGATCTTACAGTTATTTCTTATGCACCTTACCTAAGTTTAACTAAATTAATTTTCAACTTGTGTGCAAATCTAACTGCATGAGTCCACCATTGGACAAAGGATTGTTATAGCATAACTTGTAATTTTATTTATTTATTTCCTAAAAATATAATTTTATAATGAAAGTCTTGTTATTAATTATAACCCTAACTAATATTATTTTTACAAAAGTATATTTTTTTTATTGTTACATTTTCACGCCTTTCACGGTTGTACTCAACCGATCATTAGGGATATTACATACACTTTTTGAGTGGCTAGATATGGACAAAGGGTACCTTTCATCTAGAAAAAGTACTATTACTTAGAGACAAAATTATTTTTTGGTACGGTATATTAACGCAGGCGAAGCCACGGGTAAAGCTAGTAATAAAAAAATATTAAACAATATCATAGCCATTGTTCCAGACCCAAGCTACTAACTGGGTACTATAACACCCAGATTCGAGCCAATATAGAAAAGTTCGTTTTCGATATCATGGAAACCACTATGTAAGCCATTCGACCAAGAAGGTTGTAAAATGACTATAGCTAGTATAGACAAAATTTCATACTACATAAAATAAAAGTGGCTTTAATACGGCCTTTCAGTATTAATCCCTTCACAAATTATTGTATAAGGGTTGTTATATCTTGTTCTCATTTCCCAGCTATATAAATGTGAATTATATACAGTGAATTATAAACGGATCAAAGAAATCATTAAATAACTAGACGATTGTTACCACTGATTATTATTAGGTACTAAATAAATAACTTAGGTGATTGTAATTGAGAATGGTGAATATTGTGTTTTTTTTTTCTTTTAAATATTTGATTTAACTTACACGGTTGCTCAATCCATTTGCGAGCTAAACCAATGCCAATAATCGATCGACAAACAAGCGGACACCAGAAATAGTTCGATGATGTTATCGATGGCACGAAGACGCTGCATTCAATTTTACGAGCTTGTTCGTATTTAATAAATATGTCGGTCCTTCCGACCCCAAATTTTACGAGGCCACAATAAAACATGTCTCGGCATCTAAATTTATATGCGTACATAAAGTTTTATAACCGCGCGACTTGCAACCACGGAGGTTCCCTAATTGCTGCCGGTCATGGATGTGTATCTTTGGTTTCATGAAAATTCAAGGTACTGGATCGTGGGCGAACGTCTCTCGTAAAGCCTAATAATGGGGTATTGTTCAATCGATGCCAACCAATAATTATTATCGTACGTATTTGGAATAGGAAATATATCAAAGAAATGAGGCATTACTGTAATTCAAGGTTCCCTATTAAGTTTTTAATGTTGAACTAGCTGACCCGATAAGGTGTTGCTATGGTAACGTGTATACAATGAAAAAAGAGCGGGAAAAAGAGCGGACAGACAAACACATAAACCATAAATTTGTGTTCTTAGAGTATATATACTAGCTGACCCGGTAACGCGTTGCTATGGTAGCGCGTTACTATGGTATAGCGTATACAATGGAAAAGGAGCGGACAGACAAACACACAAACAACAAATTTGTGTTCTTAGAGTATATATTTGCTACAAAGCACTGTGTTGATCGCCTTATTAGTAATTTTCGTAGGTTAAGGCCCACAAAACATAAAAGTGGAGCTACTTATCCTAAGTCATAGCGAAATCGTGTTTTATTAGAAACAGAACACTCGCCTGTGAAGCTTGTTTAATAATATCGGTCGTATAAACTGCTGCTTTCTAATGATGTAATTTGTGCCGTATAATCCTCACGTTACCACCCCATGTTGACACAAGTGCCTGTTTATTTTTGTGAATCCGGTGCCCCTAAATGCTCTTGTATATGTCTGTTTCGTTCAACAATTTCACAATCGAAATGTCACGCTTATTGGACAACAGTAATGGGCAAACGAGTCACTGGACTTACCCTTTATAATTGAATTTATCATCTATTGTGACTGTAAAGGGAATTAATTTGTGTTATGTTTAACCTAATTGATCACTTCATAATTATCAATATTGTGCTGACAGTGCGAGTTTCAAAGTCTATTCAAGCTCAGGTGTCTATCATTAAATTGCAAATTGGATCAATTGTACAGTAATTTCACGCACTACAAGCATATATGGTATTTTCATTGTTTCCTATGTCTGGGATACAAGTGGTATAGGTATTGTTATAGTGAAAGATTACACGTTTTGAACTTAAATCAATGTCCAATAATTCATGTTTTTGGCTACAGTTAAATGTGACTGACTTTGTATGTTGATGCTCGCTAATAAAAAACTATCTATCTATATCTTTTTAATCGGTTCTTTATAATATTGCCTACTCTACGACATTCTTACATAACAAATTAAATGAGAGTAATTGCTTCAATACGTACAGTCATTCTAAGATTGTCAGTTATTACCCCAGGCCCGCCGGGCTAAGCGTTTTCCTAGAAACTTACTTAGGGGTGTTGGCGCCAGACATTGACTCATATTCAGTCTACAATATGTGCGATTCTGTAAACTCATGATTTTTATCGTAAATTATATGAATGTAATAACGAAATTAAATATTTTTACCGGATAACTAAACGTGTTTATTTCTTTATTTTTATTTAATGCAGATGTTTCAAATTGCTTTCCATAAGAATTGTTAACAAGGATGACAAAGAATGACACCTTGATTATCTCGTGAATGCGGTTCCAAAAAATGTAGATTTATAAAAAAAATAGGAAAGCGTCACACTTGCAGTTTTGATACCCTGTAAAGACTTTTGTTATGGCCAATATTAATTTTTCATAATAATATAGTTTACCACTATAACTTAGTAAGAAAACCAGCGGAAGCTGTCTTTTTAAAGATCTCTCAAGAAGTGCACGGAAGTTTTAGTAAACCGATACACCTTTACTGAAACCTAAGTTAAGTTTCGATAAAGGTTAAATAATATGCGTATTCATTCATCATCTTTTATTCACAAATTAGTTTAAAAAGAGAATCTTATTTAAAAAAGAAGTTGTATGGGCTTGGACTCCATTATATTTCCTTATGGTAAAACATAAAATACTTTAGAATTAAAAAACTATTTCATTTTAATAAGTGAGCGGGAAAATGTAATGGCTACTGAGTTTACTAACGCGCTGCCAAATGTCGGTAGCGCGTTTCTTTTTATTTCACAGAGCATTTTTTGCACATGATGCCAACGTGAGTTACCATCACGTCTGTACAGATTCATAAGCGAGACTACATTTATACTGGTATTCATAGGTGAGGACTGAGAGCGCGAGCATCGCGTTTGTATCAATAGAAGCGAGCGTCAACGGCGCGTTTTTAAAACGTGGGGTGTAAAGACTCTAAGAACTAAAAAAACTTAACTAAAACTCTGTCGATACCCACGGCCGATGAATATATATTTTAAGATAAATTATTATAATAGCAAAATACTAGGAAAACTCGACTTGTGACCCGTCACAAGTGAATTCTCAGGCGGGAAACGAACCTGCAACCTCTGGAAATCCAATCCTATGAGCTATCGAGCCTTGTGGATATACCTCGAAATTTTCTAGTACCTTTCTTCTTTTTTTTACGCTGTAGGCTAGCGTTGTTTTTTGAGTATTTTTATTTCGTTTCTAGTATTTTTCAATCATAATAATTTATCTTATAAGATCGCATTGAAAAATGCATAAAATATGTAAAAAATATACAAATATTTTTTGTTAAACACTGGCTGATTATACAAGACTGCGACAGAGATGTGCCATATTTTTGATAACAACAAATTTGATAAGATCTGAGTTTTATATAGAAAGAAGAAATTCGATATATCTCTCCCTCTTTTCCTACTTGATTTTAATACGAGTACTAACAAAGTATTTCACAGTACAGACTTCAATTTAAAATATTCATTAGATATAAGATATAGATGAAATATATAAAAAAAAATAACTCGAAGTTAGTACAATAATATTGGTGTTAAATGGTGTCAAAATTGCTATGTCTTATTTATATGCCACATAGAATCGTAAATGTGGAGAGAGGAAAAGTCTTCGCCATTTCTTATTCCAGAGCCGCGAAGATTTTTCGTTGATGTCATTTAGTGTTAATGCTTGTTGTGGCTGGGGCCGACTACGAATTGTCGCATTTGCGACGCCGGCCTCTCCAGACCTTAAATCCTATGTTTGGAATAAACCAATGCATCTTAAGCAAGGGGATCTGACTTTAAATTGTCCGTGAGGCTGACAATTCGCCGTTTAATTTTTGGCATCAGTTTTAGCATTATAGTAATTAAGGTGTAATTTTAGAACTTTTTCATTTCAAAACCATTTGCTTCTTATATACAATGTAACTGTATATAATAAAAAAAAATCTTTTGAATTTTCCTGCTATCTTATAAGATAAATTATTTTAATAGAAAAATACTCGACTCGGCTCTCAAGTGAATTTTCAGGCGGCAATCGAACCTTTGGAACTTTTGGAAGTCCGGTCCAATGCTCTCCCAATTGAGCTACCGAGCCTTGTGAATACCCTTTGAAATTTTCTAGCACCTTTACACTGTTTTTTTACGCTGTAGGCCAGCGTTTTCTCATCAATGACAGAAACATCCTCTCGTATTCGGAAGAAATATTTTTACAAATGTAAAAATTTACAATTATCTTAATCAATTTACAATTGATTAAGATAAAAAAGCCTTTTAATTTAATATTTTTTATATATTTTTTGCTTTTTTCAATTCGATGTTATAAGATAAATTATATAAATAGAAAAATACAAAAAAAATCGCCTCAGTTGACAAGTGAATTCTCAGGCGGAAATCGTACTCTCAACCTTTGGAACTCCGGTCCAATGCTCGCCTAATTGGGAGATTTTTATATTAAAATAATTTAACTTTATATAATTTGTGTACACACTGTATGAAGAGTAGACATAAACTAGTTTTTTTATTAAATTTTGGAATGAAGATGTAAAGTTATAATGAATACATACGTATTCAGATATGTATAGATATTATTTCCTTAATACAGTTGACACTTTATTTTGTTCGTCTTATCTTTATGAAATGATGATTGATAATAATATAATAAATTGATTACACGACAATATGTGTTGGCGTATTATATAAAAGTCAGTAACTTTTTAAAAGAAAGATAGAAAATTCGTTTAATGTTTCGCTCTTGATATCGCAAAAAATACTGAAAAGTAACCTTAAACCCGTCAATTGCAGTTAACTCAACAGGTATAAACAAATTATATAAAGAGTCTTTATTGATTTCCCGTTTGACTTTTATCTCGATAATATACCTTTAAGTAACAATTACATATTGTTATTTAACTTACTGATGAAAAGGTACCATAATTTGACAGAACCCCACACTTGCAGTTCACGATGACAGAGAGAGTTTGATGAACAATGGTCTCTGAGATAATCCTAGAAATCCATTAGTAGTTAAATTATCTTGGGAATTGTTAGAGAGCCCCACTGGATAGTTATATCTTGGATCGATAAAATTTTGTCACACATTAATACAACACAGTTGAGATTATGTAAGGGATTTGTTATTGAAATTAAAAATAAATGAAATGAAATAAGGTGTACCTTTCTTAAAGTTGTCAAATGTATGTTATGATTTCGTAGGTCATCATGATGAGGAACTATTTAACCCCGTTTCCGCTTTACGGGTATTTTTGTAACATCTTATATAACTTTATTCTTAATCAATTTCTAGACAGTGATGTCAGGATAACAATTTTGTAAATACTAGTGTTGTAAGTTCTGATTCTGTAAGTCGTAAAATAATTGGTCCTGTCCTTAATTTTCTTATGAGAATGATCTCAATATTAGTTCCTTAAGGTGGCATCTTATAATCACTTTTTTTCCTCTCTATAACACAATCATTTTCTATCACCTACCTACCTATCACCTGTATGCTGATGATCATTAGATTAACACACAGCTACCATTATCAGATTATGTTGTTACGATTTCAAATGGATCTCAAAATGATGAGTAACTGGGCATAATCATTTGAACTCACTGTCAACCCATCTAACACTAAATGTATAATTATTATCGGTAGCATCCATTTCGTATCAAGCATTGATTTTAAACAGTTTCCCTGTGTGAAGTTTGACAAGTTATCTCTACTAAATGTAAGACAGGTAAGTACACCAATAAACGTAAATGGCAAAGCAGTAGAGTTCGTGGAATTCACAATTTTTTTGAGTATCACCTTATACGCTAGAACTACAGTGGGCTCCACATATTGATATCTTGTCAAAAAGACTTAGTTCCGCAGCGTATCCTTTAAAAAAATAAGTTTCATATCTTATTTTGAAATAGCAAGAATGGCTTACTTTAGCTTCTTTCACAGTGTAATGTCCTATGGATTATCGCTGTGGGCATTAGCGGCTGATATTAATAACTTATCCTCCAAAAAAGAGCAGTGCGCCCTTTTTATGGTTAAGAGATTCTCTTTAATAATTATTTAATGAAATTGATATAGGGTAAAAGCCGGATTGTTGCCTCAGACGGATACATGCCTTCGTTTTGAATACGCTATGTTAGGTATGTTGGTGGCATTAGCGGTTGATTATGATTGGATGTGTCCTCCCTGCTGACCTAGGTTTCATATAAGCCGTTAAAGTAGACGCACGTGTTTTGTCCGTGTAAGCAAAAATCTTCCGCTGTGAAGCTTTGACAGGCGTCGAAATTATATTGGTAAGTCTTTACTATTAAATATTTTTGTTATTACTTGTAGTTTCAGTCAACTTTTTGTTTTTTTACATGCATTAGAGTTTAAATAACAGTGCTCATTAGGTTTTATTGTTAAATAGATTTAATTTATTTCGTAAATAGAAAGGGCAAGTATCCGTATCAAAAAGGATAGTTGCCCTGTTTACCTTTAACTGTAACTATAAATTCTCTAACGAGCAGAAACATTTTTTTTCTTTTGGTGCTCTTTTTAACTTATAGTGGCTTGTTTTAAATAAAATAAGAACCAAACAAAAACCAATCAAAGGAAAAAAAAGGCAAAAAATCGATCAGAGTCGCTGAAAAGATATTAAAAGTGAAAAACTTCAGAAATATTTCGCAGAATGTTTTGATTTACAATTTTACTAAATCGAAATCAAATTGGATTTAATTTAAGATGTGTCAAATGTGGTTGCATAAAACTTGTTCTACATTTAAAAACCATTGCATGAGACGTGGAAAGTTAAAAACCCTGGCTTCTGGTGATAATTAATGCTAATGCCAAAGCTGAATACCATATTTTTCTATATTTAAATTAAATAATAATATTTTATTATTACCTAATCCAATTTAAAATTTCGAGATATTTTTTTTGTAATTTTATAGTTTAATACTTGAGGACAGAGCACTGTTTTAGAATGTAATAAATATTGTTGTAAATACTTAATAAAGATTCGCAGTAAATAATATAGGCTTACTGTAACTTAAATACTTAAAATTACTTGAAACTTATCTAAAAAAATCATAGAGAGGCGTCTATCCTTACGCGAGGCAAGTATCCCCCGAAGCATTTTTAACGTTAGGCTACTATCCGCTATAGTAGGCAACTATCCCCTTTTTGAGAGGTCAAATCAAACAGGATTTACTCGAAATATATATTAACTATGTTTACAAAAATAGGCTGTTATGAAAGCTTAAAGACCCATGTGTTAATATAAACGTCGATTTGTTCTTAATAAAAATATATTTTTTAATTATGGAGCTTTTTTGAAAAGTAGGGCAACTATCCGGCTTTTACCCTAGTTACTGTGCCTTTTCAGTGAAATATGAAAAAATTATGTATCTAAAGAAATATTATAACACCTTTTTTTAAAAACAGTGATACATATTCATTCAACAATGGAAAACAAAACTAAACTTGTTTTTTTCAAATTTCAGATTGTAATAAACTATGCATTTTATATTAAGGTGCTACACTATGTTACTGAACTACCTTTAAGGAAATTTAAAATTGAATATGAATTTAAAAACCATTATGAGCAAAGGCTATTACAATATTGATGATTGTTTGAATAACAAAAAGGCGTGGCGTTATAGTTTTTACTTTAGAGTTATAACTAGTAATTAATATTTTGTAAAGTAATTTTTTCTAATGCATTTTATTAGCGCTAAAAAAGGTTTTTTAATTAAATAAATTCTTGAAGATATTAAAAAGGGACCCAGAAAGGGACCCACAAGGCCACTAGGTGAAGTGAAGTACAGCGGAGGGTTTTAGTTGGTATGCCCGTCAGCCTGTCAGCCTTATTGATGGGCGAGTCCCACATAATCCCACCGTCCACCCAACGGTGGGGTGTGCGTAAGGCTATTCCCCTCGAAAAAAAGGTTAGGTTACATTGGATTTTTTAATTCAAGCCAGCCAGCATACTATATAACATTATGCCTTTAAAAATTATGACGAACAATAATATGCCTTAATTAGAAAATCATTGAATATTATATTAATGTTTACTACACAGATCTGCTATCTGTGTAATTTCTTTATAAGTTGGAGCGTCTGCAATATGTCCGTATCGGGTTTATCTTCTTAAATATGATCACGTATCATTCTTCCGATCTAAATTAAACTGACTCCATATTGACTTACATATTAATACTTTTCTCTTTTTGACACATTTCCTACCAACTTTCCCACATTTTACAAAAATGTTTTTTATTTCGTTCCTTCACAATGTACTATGCTCTCTTCCTATAACCTCACTTTTGATATATGTCCGTTTGCAGAGTTCTTCTGTTATTCCATTTTTGTGCATGCTGTTTAACTCACTTCCAGAGAATATCAGAAAGGCTCAAAGTTTATAATGTGTTGACGACCTAGCTAAAACCTTTTACCTATCCACTATTTAAAGCCTCGTATTTATGTTTCTCTTCTCATTAAAGTTATATTCTTTCATAAAATATTTTAAATGTTTTTAATCTAAAATGGTTCTGAAAAAGGGATGTTGACCTACCCCATCGAATGGAATATCAATGTTTAGAGCTCGTCAAATAAATCAAAACTATATTTTTAATATTGAAAGACAAAGGAATGAAAAGCTACTGAAGTCAGCTTTTTCACAAAATTTTATTGCAAAGATTTTTTTTTACTTTCTATTGACTTGCTTTGAGCTTTAAAGGTAGGGTAATGTTTATATTTACGTATGTTGTACTAACAAATACCAATACATTTGGTACGGAACCCTAAATGTACTTATTCATTATTTACACAGAATAAAAATAGGTAGCCGTACGTCATTCTCGGAGTACTGTTAACTAGTGACTACAAATCTACAGAAATTGCAAATCCACAGTTTAAGTGTTCTACTGGAATTTTGGGCAGACGGCCAGCCGGGACACGCTTTGTTTTTGTCTTTTTTTACACGAAAACTAACTAACAATGGCACTCGTGGGAAATAGGAAGTGGAGTCTTTTTGTAGATATTAATAATTCCGCACAATTTAACTTAAAATATGTCAAATTATATTATTTCTTAATCTGTTACTGTTATTTAAAAAATATATACTGTCTGTTTAAGCCGTATATGAAAAAAAAGCCACAACGCCAATTACCACAACGCCAATTAGCACTTATCTTATGCAAACTAGGGTAAGAGATAGACATACATATATGATAAATAGATATTTAATATTAATAGAAATCCTTACTAATATTATAAATCAGAAAGTGAGTTTGTTTGTTTGTTTGTTTGTTCCGCTTTCACGCCGTAACTACTGAACCGATTGCTTTGAAATTTTGCAGACGTAAAGATAAAAGTCCGGATTAAATAATAGGGTACTTTTTATCCTGAAAAATTGATATTCCCGAGGAAAAACAAAAATATTGTTTGCTTGATGGATGGATTGTAGATGGCGCTGTGTGTCGTTTAAAACAACATAAAATATTGCAAACGAACATAAACATGTAAATTTAGGAGCTAAATGATACGATAATGAATCCCCGAAAATGAGGAATTCCCGAGGGATGACATACAATTTGTTTTATCGTCTAAACTGTTTTTTTTACATCTACTTATATGTTGCAAACGAATATGAACATGTAAATTTTAAAGCTAGATGATACGAAAATGAATCCTCGAAAATGAGGAATTCTCGAGAGATGACGTATGTTTTATCGTCTAAATTGTTTTTTTTACATCTACTTATCCTGAAATCACTAAAGTCAACGAATTACTAATTGGTATAAGTATTAGTTACGTTATTTAGTTCTTGAGGTATGCGATAGATGGCGCTGGGTGTTTTTTAAAACATGGTAACGATGTGTTTTTTAAATTACGTAAGAAGTGAAATGATAGCTTACGCTATTTAGTTCTAGAGGTATGCGAAAGATGACGCTGGGTTTTTTTTAAAACGTGGTAACGAAGTGTTTTTTTAAGATACGTAAGAAGTGGAATGAATTATATGAATTTTGTATACAGCGTTACATCGCGCTTCTTAGATTTTTCCGTGGGAATGAGAAGTTTTCTTATAGTTGTGCTTTATATCGAAATATAACCGAATTCCACGCGGGCGAAGCCGCGGGCGGAAAGCTAGTATATATCATAAAATGTAATGAAAATAACTTTGAATAAAGTGCACCTAATATGATTTGTTTTTAATCGTCTAACATTTTTACCTTCCACACTTTTAGAAGGTCTTTTAAATGACAAGAAGAACGGGCGCAAGAAGCTCGTCAGCTTTAACAGATGTAGCGCCATTTATGACATTTGCAATATTATAAGTCGTCACCACACATAATCCACAAAGAAATAATGTTTTTCTATTATCATAATGTAATGTTGCGGTTTTATTACATCGTTGATTAGAACAAAGTCAAAAAATATTAAAACAGATACTTGTAATACAGATACAGTAAGTATGGAAAATATAAATAATCATGACTCAGGTACAAAATGCTCGTGGTCATCACACAAACATCTGCCCCTTCCAAGACTCGAGCCCTTGAAAGATGAAATAAAATCTTTTTTTATCTCGTAAGCTTCGAATTAAAAAAAAAATAAGTTTAGGAAAAAATACGAATACGAGTAAATAGCTTGGTTGGAGCATAGTTTTAATCTAAATGGAAATTCAGTTTGTACGATTAATGTCTCTATAAACAAGGTAAGGTACGCAATATGGTGTCCTTAATCCATTGGCTCTTTAGGGTCAAACGTATGGCAGGAGGCCACAACTGCTGTAAGCCCTGTTTAAGTTTACGATCTGAGCGTCTCCTCGCTTTACGACAGCAGCTACTGGTGCACGCGTAGAATAAACGTATACTGGATGTGTTAATTATCAAATTACAATAATGTTTTTTTTTAAACCTACAGAAGCATCAAGTATTACAATCAGAAGCTTTACAAGATTTTTCAATGATAAATTTTAAACAATAATTACTTTTATGTTTAACTTTGAATAAATTTCTTTAAATTAGTATCTTAGACATTCAGCTCACGTATGGGTCTCTATGTGAATAATAGTTTTTTAGAATTAATACCTATTGTGAAAGAATATATCACTAATATTAAAATTTCTAATCACTATGTGAACAGCAACTTGTGTCAAAATATTCTGTTTACTCTCTGTTTTAGCCGGAAAGCGTGAGGGAACTCATCATAAGGACCATCTATTCCATGTTCATTTCATGAACACTAATGTTCATGCACACTGTATTTACCTTTAAGTGTTAGATAATTAATATGATAAGCTTGCAATAAATAAATAATGGGATACGATACGTGGGTAATACTTGGGATAAGTGAATAAATAAATCATTGTTCATTTTTAAATTTTATAACTGGAAACAAAGTATATAACCTTCTTCAATTTTATTCAGTAAATGAATCAAACGCTATATATAATTACTTTTCAGTTTAAAAACACTAGGGTATATGTACTGCCACCTAAAACTCGGCCAAGAAGCTTAGTGATTAAAAAAATTGGTAACTGCCTCGTGGTGGGGCAGTCAATATAGCACTAGTCTTCTACTGGAAGGCTCAATTATTACCAATAAATTTTTCACGGAATAAAATCAGTAGGGATTACGGCCATGATAAAAACTTCTAATAAAAAGTCTATAATAGTATTTTACTCGTTTCTCGCTTTAGAGTTTATTTGCGTTCTTATTTTAGGTATGAAAAATAAAAGTTCTCTTTATCACTGGAGTGCGTTGTCGCATACGCTTCGAACGCTACTATTAACGAATAACATTACAGTCAAATTCATAATAAAGCTTGACTATTGCCGGGTTTCGGAGTGAACAAATTCGATGAATATTTGTACGGGAGGAATTTTTTTTGGACTGACATAAAAAAACCGTGGCCCATACATTTCAATTCCAAGGGCGACTGTTAGTCACCTACAATGCTGGACTATAAAACTTGCAGTTTGTAATTTAAATGATCTGAAAATAAGTGGTTTGCTCTCGAACAAACAAATTGTTGAGATTCTATCATTTTGCACACACATCTCATAATCATATCTTTACTTTTACTCATAAGCTGTTATCTTTAATATTAACATTTATTCCTATTTTGAATTCGTCTAGTTTTCTATGCCTCTCATAGTAACATGACATGTGTTAACAATAAATGAAAATGTTTTATCTTAAGAGAACCTTAACCACACAGCTTCAGTATTTCACGCTCCAATTTGCCGATAAGCCCGATCTAGGGAAGAATAATCTTTGTTTTCAGGGATACTAGAAATGCCGACGTATCTCTAGACTTTTAGGTACCTCTGTAATCGCTAAACAACATGTTTGCCTAGTTCTCTTATATTGCTTACTTTATGGTGTCAAAATATAACACTGTTTGAATACTATTGCATTACCATAATCTAGCAATAAGATTAAGTGTCACGTTTTTCTCGATACGAAATTATTTAAATAAGTTTACATTAACTTATAAACTATTGGGTAATTTTGTTTTTACAAAAAAGATGGTAACTTTTATAAACCCAATACTTAAAAAAAAAATAATGAAAGACAAAACACTTGTGATAGTAACAACTTCACGATTAATTTATTAATTTAATATTAATATTATATATTACATATTCGATTTAAAGTAGATAATCAATGGTGTGGAAAGCGTTATTTAAAAATAGCACTGTAAAGAAAAAGATATTGCAAATAAGTAGTACCTAAAAATTCATGAATTCATAATAATCACTGATTAACTAATGCATACCGTAGAATCATCATCTCAGCCGAAGGATTATTGGATTATTTGATGAAGACCATTACTGGATAAAGGCTTCTCCAAAAAACCGGCCAAGTGCGAGTCGGACTCGCGCACTGAGAGTTCCGTAAAATATTTTTATTATATAATGTCACTAAAAATTTAAAATTTTCGCAATTTTCCCTTTACCTGTGCTATAAAACGTTGCTTCGTACTAAATTTCAAGATTCTGAGTTCACGGAAAGTACCCTGTAGGTTTTGATTGCGTTGGCTTAGAAGTTTGATTTTTTCACAGCTCCAAGGGACAGTAGACTTGAGTTTTGATATAAATTCCAGCTTGATACCTCCACGCGTTCCTGAGAAAAAGGGTCTTGACAGACAGACAGACGGACGGACAACAAAGTGATCCTATAAGGGTTCCGTTTTTTCTTTTCGAGCAACGGAACCCTAAAAAAGGGGGAGGTTGGAGTTTTTGTCATAATTTTCACAATTTTCACACTTGACAGACGGGTTGGAAATCGCAGCATAAGATTCGGAAAACGCTGATGCCCATTTTGTGGGCTATGGTAGATGTATGGTGATTATCTTTAGTACCACGAGTCGCCTCTTTCGGCATTATGTACGACACCTTTTTTATTGTAAAGATTTAATGCTATTCTACTCAATAAGATACCACACAGCAAACACAATTTAATAATTAAAACGAAGAATCACGTCAACCCACGTCTTGAGAGCGAATAATTAAGCGAACCAAAACAATAGCCCTCGATTCTTCGCGGAATTCTGTACATAATTAAGCTTACCTCCAAAAGAAAAGATTGAGTCCCATTAAATATGTACCAGGGTGTAACATCAAATCCTTTTTACGCCGACCGCGGACAGCTTTACGCCGGCACAGCGGTTGTGGCTTAACGTTCTTATAAATTAGTGAAACTCTATTAGCAAGATGTTGGCCGAAACGAATTTGCGTTATCGCCAGTACTGGGCGCGAGTCGCATACTGATGGATGTCGCAGAGGAACTAGAAATTAGACACGTCCCCGGATGTCTAGCAATGTTGCGGAAAGTAATTACATTTTGCGATGTTGAAGTTTGGAGTGAACTGATATTGTTAGTACTTCTTCTAAATATGAGTAAAGTTTCAAATTTTATTCCAACGTTTATTTTGCTATTACATTATGTAAAATGTATTTTTTATTATTATTTATGTTAAAAATAATCTCAAAGGGCACGAAAGCGCAAATTCTATAGCATTTGGCCAATGATTTCGAAAATCAAGCAATTTATGCAAGGTACTTCATATTTTGGAAAGCGCCATAAGCTGTTGCTCCCCGCTATTTCTGCAATCGTTAGCATCCACTTATCCGCACTAAACTCGCGTAGTTGGTTTGGCCCATTTTCCCTTTCTCAATCAAAGGGAAAGTGTGTGAACAGAAATAGACTTATGTTTTACGAAAAAAAAGCAGCTGCAATAAATAGGTAATGTCCAAATTTTACCTTACAATTTATATATAGATTATTCAAATGAGATATTCGTTGATAAATGTTTTTGACATTTCAATAATTATTGTACCGTTATTCAATTAATAACGGAATGGAGCTATCAAAGAACCTGTCAGATAAGATGTCTGGGTACATTTCACAGTTCTCATTACATTACTATCTTAGTACAATCCAGGCGCGCCGCAAGGAGTCTAATTTTACGGCATACCTGCCGCAAAGACGGGATCGTCGAAACTTGCTGCTCATGTAATTACTTCTTTAAACGAACCTTCCATCGAGGGATAGCTTTTGTCCGAAGGAAATTCCGTCCCGATAATCGAGTTACCCGTTGCTTTGCCGTACCTCGCATTTTTGGCAAATTACTCCAGTAAGAACTGGGCTGTATCGTTGACATAAACTCTATTACTTACACTGATAATTTTTTCATAGATAATTAGTGTAGTGAATGGTACTTCATCGTCGCATACAAGTATTATATAGAAAAAAATAGTTACAGTAATAGTCAGTAATAATAATCTAAATATTTTAATGGTTTTAACGGTGTATAGTTATGTCATGCTGTAGTCTTACGCAACAGAGTCTACAGGACAGCTATTCAGCTGAAGAATATTGTGAGTTATGATTCCGTGTCTCCGAGTAACGAAATTCAGCAGTGCCAGAGCCATGCTATTGCTACCTAGTGCTTAAGCAACTTATTAGGCTTCAGTAAATTATTACTGGGAGTAACCGGTACTACAGTAGTAGTTACATTAAGAATATAGATATTAATATTAAGGAAGTCATAAA
Source organism: Calamotropha paludella (assembly GCA_927399485.1). Lineage (NCBI taxonomy): Eukaryota > Metazoa > Arthropoda > Insecta > Lepidoptera > Crambidae > Calamotropha > Calamotropha paludella. The sequence continues at coordinate 18,799,926 of OV656807.1, read as the reverse complement.
AATCATAGCGACTTTTTGTGATTCGGACATATTATCCTGTACTACAATGGACAGCTTTCCTTTTTATGTAACAGGCTCATGCGGATTATGAAAAAGATTCTTAATTAAAACCCCGTCGTAATTTTAAACTCATGAGGCCAGCCGCACCTGAGAATTCTAAAATAAGGGAGCTTAGGTTAGGGCAATTTTTTTGAAGATTCTTTTCTAACTTCAAACCTTTGTAGGACGTAAATTTATTTGTCACGTAGGTAACTTTTCACATAAAGAGTGTGAATTAAACATTCCATTACTACCCTAAATGTCTTAAGCAGCGGTAAACCGGCTTTTTTAAAAGATTCTTGGTATTCTGATTGCACTAAACTTAAAATCATGTAGCATATAATTGCAAATTAAAAAATTTTTTACCCTGTTTGATAACTGAAGAAACGCAAAATTTTAAGAAAATCTGCAGCATAACAGCCATAGACTTAATCAGTGTTAAAGAGTACTTGCCCAAACAGCAAAGGGATATGGACTCGAGTCTCGCCTTACATCTGAGACAGGTTCAATTTTTCTAGTAATTAATTAGATATATAGCATTTTGGAGTTAAATAAAGTAATAAGTAAAATATCGGGGATACTACAACTCCTTAAAGGATCTAGGTCGACTTAATTCGTAACCCTGTATATTTTGCAATGAATTTTCTTGTTACTTAACTAACATAACATAACTTCTATCATGCAAAATGGCTTGAACATTTAGTTGGCAACAACAAATATTAGGAATACAGTTTGCTTAGAAAAAGTCGCTTGCTGTCCAAGTAGAGAAACATAGCAGGTTTATTACGTCACATATAATAATTATTGTGACGTATTATTAGGTTATAAGAAGCGTTAACTATTACACAGATATTATTATTTTAGCTGAAACATTATGACAACTACAATTCAGAAAACATAATATTCACGTATGGTAATCTATAATCTAAGAACACTTGTTTGTGTGTTTGTCTGTCCGCTCTTTTTTCCGCTCTTTTTCTTGCTCTTTTTCCATTGTATCAATTAACGTTACCATAGCAAAGCGTTACCATACCAACGCGTTACCGGGTCAGCTTACTAGCTGACATTCATTACTATGAATTACTTATTCATTATTTACGTATATTACATATATTACGTATTCATTATCCTTTTCTTAAGTGCTGCGTATGTGTATGTATTATATTTTAACATTTTACAAGAAATAGTACTTTAAAAAGAAATCATATTACAATATTATTGATTAGTCAAAATTTAAATCATTTTTATGTTACCCATAATTTATCACTTTTTCTATATATATATATGATTTAGTTAACTTCTATAAAATGTTTGTTATATTTACTCGTGTGTTTGTTTAACTTATATATAACGCATAAGTCTAACATATGTATTTCATCTCAAGCCATGGTTGTTATGTACTTATTTGTGTAGCCTATCCATAGTATCCGAAGTACAATTTTAGTACCATAAAAGACTTGACTTTATATTTTTCATTTATACTCTTTCTTGTAGTGGCGAGTGGCTGAGGTCCTTACGAGCGCACTAACTCGGATTTATATAGAGGAAACACTCCTAAAAGTGGCCCGGAAATCTTATCAAGGCGCCTTTGTGGTCTCGCTGACCGCCCACGAGAATTTATACCCCCGTATTAGTGCTGAACGTAAAGTATTTAGACGAATGTTAAATAGTTAATTTAAAAAAATATCAGTTTCAACCGGTACTAACAGTAAAATAAGGTTTTACTCCAATAGAAAAGACACGCTGTATGTTAACACAATATACAGACATATTTAATCAAAGCTGTTATGAAGTTTATTGATGTTTTCATTATTTTTATTACACGGAAATTCACAGTCACGACATGACAACTACGACGACCGCCTACGTTACTCCGAAAATAGAAATGCGATAATCTAGACCGAGTAAGAACCGCACATTTTTCTTTGTCATGGAGTCATGAAAAATTCAAGTTTGTGGAGACGGCAGTGACCTTCGAAACCCAAATATTAGTCAGCTGAAACGTAACCCGAAAGGTTCGGATCAGTCGCGGGAGGACTTAAAATAATACCAAATCTTGAGGAGACTTTATTTTTACTACACAGTCTGCGTGCATTATTTATAGTGTATATAATTGGCTTGGAAATTTTGGTTTGTATTGAGTTTAAATTTATATTCGGCTCATCTCTAAGAATATCACCACCTGCATTTAATCCGAAAGGTGTCCATTGCTATACGGAATTATTCCCTCTAATTGGGAGTGAAGCAATGAGCATCATATATATGCTACTACCGTCCAATATTCCATCCGTGCCAACTTCTGAATTTACTCAAACTTAAATTAAAATCAGTAAAGTTTTTGCTCATTAAGTTGATTAATCTCTACTTTACTGAAAAATAGAGTCCACTAACGGATTGGAAAGAAACTCAGACAAAAGATTCGTTTTATAACAGATGTTATGTAATCTGTAGGAGTACTTTAATCGCCCCCCCCCTTCCCCTACCAAAAAGTAATGTTATAATATACGTATAAAATTTAGGAACTAACCTTCAAAATTGAGTTTACTGTTCAGATGCGAAGGGAGATATAAATTACCTCTCCCCACTCAGCCGTGAAATTCCAATAGTTCTAGAAAACTGCGAAGCTTCACAGTAAACTTTACAGACCTCACTTTCAGTAGTGGAGCAGTTCAGTGATTCTCCATCGAGAGAACTGTTAAGAACGATAGCTAATTGATTAAGTAAGTTAAAATAAAAGGATTAGTAGAAACAAAACGGCTTCAATTTATCTTACTTTATATTTCTTTATATAAAAAATTCCAGGTCACAATGTTTGACCGCGATGAACTTTAAAACTACTCAACCAATTTTGATGACTTTTTCGATTTTGCTGGATTTGTGTCGACTTAGTACAAAGGATAGATTTCATATTAAATTATGACACAGAACCACGTGACTGTGTCAGCTAGTCTTAATATATATAAAATACGTGTCACATTGTTTGTCCGCGATGAATTCCTAAACTACTGAACCGATTTTGATCAAATTTCGTAATTATCTGTTATTTGATCTAACTTAAAAGATAGGATAGGTTTTATTGTAATTTATAACACAACAACGCGTGGTTGGGTCAGCTAGTATTATATATAAATAACGCGAGTGATCTGGTGCCTATTTATTAAACAATCGACGGCTACTTGGTGCGACGGTTCCTTTTGCGCTAAAAATATCGGGTTCGTATGCCAGCAGGGGTACAAGATTGTGTTGTGTACATAAGCATTTGTTCCAAAGTCATGATCGTTTATATAGTTATTGATGTATTCTATACCCTAAAGTTGTTAATTTTATTAATTAAATGTTGGGAATTTAGAATAACATTGTTCTTTATTCTATTTTCAAATTACCTGTACAACATATCAAAATAAATATAATGATATTTCAAGTGTTTAAGTAACGTAATAATATTTAATAAGCATACAAGGGATAACAACCTGTTTTGAATAGCGTCTGTTATGTAAAGGCCTAAATTGACATAACTTCTGAATGCGGTCACCGAGTGCTCAAAACAACCGCATACTGCTTCCGTATCCCACCAAACTATCATTTGTAGGCCTAGGCTAGGGAGACAAAGTATTTTGTGTACTATTTTCCTTACAATAAAAAAGCATAAGAATAAAATAAGATTATGTCATCTAAAAGGTCGGTCATTGGATGGGTTGACTAAAACAATTATTATCTCGTGCTCCTTCTTGCATCAAAAGTTACATTCAGACATTGCTCCAGGCTCCATTTGCAGTTTTTAGCACCCACCAATCCGCAATAGCCCTGCGCGTTGACTTTGGCTCATTCTCTCTAACAAAGCTGAGGATATAGCATTCACCTACTTGCATTGTTGGCAGAATTAATTGAATACACTGATCCTGTAAAGGAGGCCAAACATCAGGATTAAGTATAAATTATGCGCAATTTATCCGATAAAAATTGTTTTTTTTTATTAATTCTCTTAAATAAAACTATATACCTATAAAACTGCTTTTCAAGTCTAGGAATTTCTTCAATAAATCCCAGAACATGATAAAAGACAAACACGAAAAAAAGAGTTTTATTAAAACAATATTATTTAAAAATGTAAATTAATAATTAACGTAAACAACACATTGATTAATCAGAAGATTAATAAATGTGATGTGAGAATGTTGTAAATAATAAATTTGTTAAAATCTAGGTGAACGATAATGTAATGGAATTTGACCTTATAGCGTATTTACTCTAAGGTAACTTTTCAATTGGCAACTCTGCTCCACAGTACAGAAAAAAAATGCTTTTTAAGAAAAATTATTTTAATAGAAATCCGGTCCAATGCTCACCCAATTGAGCTAGCGAGCTTTGTGGGCCGGAATTCACTTGTGAACCGAGTTGATTTTTGTTGGAAATATTTTTTATAGGAAAAATATTAAAAACGTGTAAACATTGTCAACAGTATATTTTGAAGTAACAAATAATATTCTATGTTTAAATATGTACCTTAAGTCATAAAATAAGTTTTGATTATAAAAAAAGATTGTATATCACAACACCTCCCCTTAATCAAAACCTATATGTAAGTACATACAACATCTGACCACAAAAAAAAACAGAACATAAAAACTAAGTATAATTTAGGAACAAAAAGGACAAAAATATAAAGGCTTACAACATTACGTTATTCCCATACAAGATATACATTTATGATGGTTAACGTAGGTCAATGGCTTTGTTAGCACATCAGCTGACATTTCTGTACTCTTAAGATATTTTAAGCCAATAATATTTTCTAATACCTTCTCTCTAATAAACTGATACTTGGTATCAATATGTTTAGTTCTGTTGTGGTACACGGGATTATTTGCGATATTTTGTGCACTTTGGCTGTCACTGTAAATCGTAACACAATCGTATAATTTACCACATACCTCATAAATCAAACGACGCAAGTATATGGCTTCTTTAGCGGCGTCTGTAAGTGCCATATACTCTGCTTCCGCTGAAGACAGAGCAACCGTTGGCTGCTTTCGTGAGGCCCACGCTACAGGTCCATTTCCCAGCTTAAAATAATACCCCGTGTATGAGCGTCGATCACGCTTACAATTGGCCCAATCTGCATCCGTATATCCAATCAAAGGACTTTCAGTTTTCCTATAAACAATAGAGTAGTCTATAGTCTGTTTTAAGTATTGTAATATACGTTTTGCAGCTTCCCAATGAGTTTTATTGAAACAAGTGTTAAACTGACTTAAATAGCTCGTAGCATATGCTATATCGGGACGGGTATTAACAGCTAAAAACATCAAAGATCCTATGAGATTTTGGTATGGATAATTGCACTCACCTGCGGTTCCATCATCTAACTTATTGTTTACCAAAGGTGTAGAATAGCCTTTACACGATTCCATATTAAACCTTTTAAGTATTTTTTCAATATATGTCTTTTGATTTATACGTATCTCATCACAATTTTTATTAACATTTATACCTAAATAATATGTCAAATTACCGAGGTCTTTCAAAGTGAAATGTTTTTGTAGATCAGATTTCACAATGTCAAAAATGCTGTCATTCTTATGAAAGACAATAATGTCATCAACGAAAATTGCCAAAATTATTATATCAGAACCAAAAAGTTTTTTATAGATACACGGCTCTGAAGGTAATTTTGTGAAACCAATACTACATAATGTTTCATTCAGTTTTGTATACCATGCACGCGGAGCTTGCTTCAAACCATACAAACTTTTTTGTAATAAGCAAACTTTTCTTTCTTGCCCTTTAACAACAAATCCTTTGGGCTGTTCCATGTACACTTTTTCCGAAAGATCACCATTTAAAAATGCAGTGTCAACATCCAGATGTTGCATCTTTAAATCGTATTCGGCAGCAAGAGCAAAGAGGGTTCGAAGCGATGAATTCCTTACAACAGGAGCAAACGTTTCATGATAGTCAACGCCTTCTATTTGACTATAACCCTTAATGACAAGTCTCGCTTTGTACTTGATAATATTGTTATGTGCATCCGTCTTGACCTTATAAAGCCATCTGCACGGAATAACTTTCTTGTCTGGTTTGTCCACTAGCCTCCATGTTTTTAATTTCATAAGAGACTGATATTCACTTTCCATCGCCATCTGCCATTTATCTACATCATCAGATGTAATGGCTTGTGTGTATGTCTGAGGCTCCAACATATCGTTCAGCGCGACACTGTACGAAAAATAGTCAGGCGGCTTACGAACTCTAGAAGGATAACGGCCTTCAGTTTGAGAACTTGTCTCAGGTTCATTCGGCGGTGGAATATCCGATGAAGCGACAGTTTCAATATCTGGCGATTGAATATCTGACGAAGCAACAGCTTCAATATCCCTATTACTATCCCCCCTTAGTGGACACAACACAGACTGATCCACATTTTCAGAAGGAGAACAGGATTCGGTAGTTTGGCCCCTAGAGGTACTAGCAAAAGGCTCATTTTCTATTTCTACATTGTTTGTCAATGTCAAAATAGGATTGAAAATATTCACCTGCTCCGAATTCCCGGTTTCCTTTAGACTTTTAAAACAGGTCTCAAAAAATGTAACGTCTCGTGCTTTAATCATTTTTCTTGGGTAATGAGCATTTCTGAAAATATAACTATTCGGATCATCAGTGTACCCAACAAAAATATATTCTTCGGCTTTAAGATCAAATTTCTTCCTTTGACATGATGGTATATGTACTAGTGCACGACAACCAAATACCTTGAGGTGTGATAAATTCGGTTTGTGCCCAAACCATCTTTCAAAAGGTGTATCAGATCCAACTAAAGCACGGTGTGGAGACCGATTTTTTAAGTAAACAGCAGTTTGAATAGCATCTTCCCAAAAAGATATCGAAAGAAAACTACCTGCTAACATAGAGCAAGCTTTCTCAACTATAGACCGAATGGTACGCTCTGCTACCCCATTTTGCTGAGGAGAGTACGGCACTGATGTTTCATGAACGATTCCATTCATCGCAAAATAGTTTTGCAAGTCATCGTTAATAAACTCAGTCCCATTGTCAGATCTGACAGTTTTAATTTTTTGACCAGTTTGCTTCTCTACAAGTAAATGAAAAATCTTAAATTTTTCTTTTACTTCAGATTTCGCATTCAAAAAATATACAAATATTTTGCGCGTATAATCATCGATTAGTAATAAAGCATATCTATTGCCTTGAAAAGAATTGCCAGACATTGGCCCACATACATCACAATGAATCAACTCAAGTGATGATGTTGCCTTTTTGAACGCAACACTTTTAAAGGGCTTACGTGCTTGCTTTCCCTCTACACAAGCAACACAACTAGTTTTATCTACAATGCTATATTCTATACCTACTTTACTATTTCTTAGCAGATTCATCCCAATACGGCATAAATGGCCTAGACGTCTATGCCATAACTGGTATTTATTAGACAGTGATTCAGCCATAGCCACATCTCGAGTTCTATCGCATGGTGTATTTACAGTACAGTTTAACTTGTACAGCCCGTCCACAAGAGAACCAAACAGAATAGGACTACCTGAAAAAGAAAAAGTATCAGACCCAAAAAATTTACAGCCTTGCTTATCGAATAATACTGTGAAACCATTTTGTACAGCCTTATATACAGATATTAAATTAGTTTTTAAATTAGGGACACATACAACATTAGAAATACTATTTACAGAGGAATTCGTACATAAAGAAATATCACCTACACCAACATATACAATCTACTTTATCTCCATTTGCAACAGTTACAGAACCCATATCAAAACGTTTCAAATTTACGAACCAATCTTGCCGCGATGTCATGTGTTTTGTCGCCCCGGAGTCAATAAACCAATCGTTCATCGAATTTCCATTACCGATGCCTAATGCAACCAAGGACTTCTCCTCTCTGGATTTCCTTTTCTTCAATGGGCAATCCGGCCTCTTATGTCCAGGCTCCTTACAATCATAACATATGATGGGCTTCTTTTTCTTTGGTTTTTTAGTTTGACTTTTGTGACTCTGATCTGTCCGCAAAGCTGACTCAGATTGTGTAGTACTCTTTGACATTTCATTTAACAACTTCGACTTCACTAATTCAGTAGTTACTTGAATATTGCTATTTTCTAATGCCATTATTAGAGGATCATATTTAGATGATAAGCCTCCCAATAAAATAGCAGCAAGTGAAGCATCTTCAATATTTTTGCCTATATCAGCCAAGTCCTGAGCAGTACTTACAACGACATTAATATATGACTCAATATCATTGAAGCTATTTAACGTATATCGGTACAGTTTCCTCTCTAATGCTAATCTACGTCCCATGCCTTTGTCTTCATAGGCATTTTGAAGGGACTTCCATGCTTCAGAAGCAGTTTTAGAATTTCTAACATGCGTTATAGCGGAGTCTTCTAATGTTAGACATATTTTAGTGAGAGCCTTTCGGTCGTTCCTTACCTTGATCGGATCGGAAGTTTTATCACCACTTGGATAACCATCTATTGCATCCCATAGATCTTCATGCATCAAATAATTACGCATCTTGAACTTCCAAAGACTGTAGCCATCTCTGTTACGAAGAGAAAATGATGGAAGTGACGAAGAAAATCCTTTTCCAGAAACATCACCACTACCATTTGCCATTATTATATCTCACTAAAGACTTCAAAAATACTTATTTTCGTGCTGATAACGTGTTGGAAATATTTTTTATAGGAAAAATATTAAAAACGTGTAAACATTGTCAACAGTATATTTTGAAGTAACAAATAATATTCTATGTTTAAATATGTACCTTAAGTCATAAAATAAGTTTTGATTATAAAAAAAGATTGTATATCACAACAATTTTTCTAGGATTAAAATGATTTATCTTATAGGATAGCGTTGAAGCAAAAATATGCAAAATTATAAAATTGCCTTTGCAGAATATATTTTCATATCTTCCTTTAAATTTACGAATCATTAAAGTAATTTATTTGATATTGAGAAATGTCTGTTTAAAAATAAATATGAATAAATTGTTTTAAGTTTGAGTTTAGAAGTAATGTTCCTTATCCTGTCTCTGTGCCTATAATTCTTATTTCAATGTCGCCCGATGGTTTTACTTCCCTCTAATACAGCGTCCGATCTAAATTCATATAGCCTGGAAAACAGTTGTGTTCGGAATACCCAGGTATACCACTCCCCAAAACTCCACCGCTTCGTCCGCCTCAGTTCGTTTGAGACACAATTGCGTGTGTTTGCATTTTTATCTACTTGTTTTCGTGGGGTGAATATGAATGCAGTCTTTGTTTGGATGGTTGAGGTAAATATTAATAATGCTTCTAAATTGTCCTTTTCCGATATTTTATATATGTCTGCCTTCTTCGGGGGTAGGGAAACACAAAAAAATCTTAAAAGTTCTGGTGATGATCATAACATCTTACAAATTGTTAAAAACTGAAATAAATATACGTGCGTTTCACTCAGTTTTTTTTTGCGAAATCAAATTATTTTTTTAAGTTTTTAAATGAGGAAATCTTTATGAAATAAGTACTATACAATACAACCCATATATACTTTATTTTACACCAAAAATACAAATGAAGGCCGTACAATAAAAAGTTAAATGAAAACACTAGGCATCAAGATGGTCTTATTGTTTAAAGCGATATCTACCAGACAAGCATTGGTTTAATTTGCAAAATGATATATTTATATTATCGAATATTCCTTAATATTCGTAATAAATACCATACATATTTGCCTTGTCAAATAAAACACGTATCATTTACTAAACCAATGTACCAACATGTAAACAACAATTTAATTTCTTGGCTAAACATCACTGTCTATTTCCACACAAGTAAACAAAGGGACAATAATAGTAACTTAAAGGACATTAAATGTCCATAAGTTTATTCTATGAACTTTAAATACTGCATAATTATTACACTGGGAAGTTTCCATTCAAATTGAGAGCTGAAAGTTATTAGATAGTTTGTAATAAGTAGTAAATTGCTTAATTACTTATAAAGATCTATTTGAGTTGCGCTTTGTTAATAAGTACTCATGATATTTGTTTTAGAAAATAGAAACAGTAGACGCAGCGTCATCTTTAAAATTACATTAAACTAAGAAAATACTGGCAGAAGTTTCCTGAAAATGACTTCTGTTTAGTAATAAATACGTTGTATTTTTTATCCTGTATGTTGTCTATTTCTTTATAATGTGTCTTTAGTGTTAAAATAAAGAGTTTTTATTATTATTATTAATACTAGCTGACCCGGTAATGCGTTGCTATGGTAACACGTTGCTATGGTAACGTTAAAAGCGCGGGGAAAAGAGCGGACAGACAAACACACAAACAACAAATTTGTGTTCTTAGATTATAGACTAGCTGACCCGGTAACGCATTGCTATGGTAACGCGTAGACAATGGAAAAAGAGCAGGGGAGGAAACGGACAGACAAACACACAAACAACAAATTTGTGTTCTTAGATTATAGATTAATACCTACATAGATAAATAATTTATAATGCAAATTCTATCTCTAGTGACTATGGCGCGTTCAAAATTTTTCATTGTTAGCCTTCTTGATATCGTATAATTTGAAGACCTGTTGATGTTCTTTACATTAAACGTTTATAATTCTGTTTTATTATAAATAAAAAGCAATAATAGTTTGACGACCGTTTGGTGCAAAGGTGGTGATGCTGCCTTCCGCACCGACGGTCCTGGGATCGAGCCCCAGAAGGGGCAGACGTTTGTGTGATGAATACGACCATTTGTTTTTTTTTTTGAGTCATGAGTATTTATTTATTTAAAAAGCTTGATTGACCATAAATATTAAATGGTACAAAAGGCGGACTTAATGCTAGTTGCATTCCGTCCCAGTAAACCTTTGGAAAACGGAACTTAAAAGCGGATATAAATGGATATAGATATACTTAAACTCACCAATTTAACATACTATTATATATAATAAATACAATACGTACATAGTTATTTGAAACTACATATATAAACTATAAAATATATATACAACGAAACATATGAAATAAATCACAATAAGATGATGATTCCATTTTACTATTACTATAAACCTTCCATCCATCCATGACATCCATAAACATAAGACTTACAATGCTTATATTGGGCTAGGCTAATTGGTGTGAATGTAGGAAATGTTATTAAAAAGGTTATTAAAGTTGGTTATTAACTATTAAGTGATTGTAGAGCTTTAAGTAAATTTTCAATTCATTGAATATAAAACTCTTTATTAATCTTCCATTGTTCATTTGTCATTTATAAATGAGCACTTATCACTATCACGACTTTCTTATCAAGAACTCTACTGATAAAAATTGACACTGGTACAAATAACAGTTATTTCATAGACTTACATATCCCTACTAATATTATAAATGTGAATGTAAGTTTGTTTGTTATGCTTTCACGCAAAAACTACTTAACCGATCATAATGAAACTCCGTACATATGTTCTTGGAGGCATTAAAAGTAATATAGGATACTTTTTATTGAAAAAAAAATAAAAAAGGCGGTCGAAGCCGTGGGTAAAAACTAGTATATGATATATGTGATATATGACCAGTGTCAATAAAACTACAAATATAATACTATAAACAGTGATTTAATGTGCTCGATCTGTAAAAACTTGTTACATTACCAAGTATCGAATACTCGAGTATTCGATAATACGAGTATTCGATTCGAGTTCGGATTCGAATTCCCAAAATTATAAAGAAACTAGGTAAACACTCTCATTTAGAAACACTAAACATAATTCTACATGGGTTCATGCTGCTCGTAAAACTCTGGTATTCAGTAATTAGCACGTACCGAGGAAAGACTACCCACTCTATTATGAGCGATCTGTCTGGCGCTCAAAGATTATGCTGTATAGCAGAATCGACATAGGTAATAACATAAAAAATATTTATAATTATTTCCTATTAAATAAAGGACTATGCCTATTTTATATATTTTTTTGTTTCCTTCAAACATTTTAACTGGAACAGTAATTTTTAATGTAATTTCGATATAGTTCCTCTGCACTTAAAACAATACAATCATACATCAAACCTTTGTGGTAGTTAATAAATAATGTTTTGGATGGGTTGATATTTAAAATGTTTTAAAAGGAGACGTTTCTTTTCGGGCCAAAAATGAACCTTGGTACAAGTTATTTGAAAATATTCATAATAATGTAAAAAAAAAACATTTGTTGCAAGTAATGTATATTTTTGAATGATTTTTTTTTAGTGGTACAAATGTATTTAAAAACAAATGTGAATTTTTTTTCGGAATATACAATTTTGACGTGACAACGTCTTATAAATTGGTTTGCCGGGTGACACTTCAAGAAACTGCGTTACGCTCCGCTCACGTTATGCGCTTACAATGAGAGCGAGTGAGAGGCACGCGTCCCTTCCACTCGGGCATGGTTAGCCCGCCTAAGAGCGAGAGAGACAGACATAAAAAGTGGAAGGGACGCGTGCCTATAAATTAATGTTTTAAATATAATTCTTTGTATAAATAAATGTTTTAAATTGTTACTATTATTTCATCCTTCTTCCTACTATACGAATGAATATTTACATTAAAATTATTTTACCACTCAAAGTCGTTGTCACGTAAAACTTTCGCCCGTATACCGACTTTACAGGCAACCAACCAGTTTTTTTTGCTATTTTTTGGTATCTTTGAATGTTAGGTACATGTTTAGCCTTAGTTATATGGGAGAAAGAAAGGCTCCTTCGTTCTGATCGTACGCGTTTATATACATTTTTTACGCAGTATCTCCTTAAGTGTTGTCTAAATTTTCTACGGTGCTCTCTTTTTTCAATATATTGGTTTATGTTTTACATTTAATTTTTAATCTTTCATTTTAAACTATAAACTTAGCGGATATTGTCATAAAAATATGATTATTGCCTTTACTTTCTTACTTTTTAGGAAAAAATTGTATGCCAAGTTTTTTTCTACTGCAGAATATATTGCAAATATCGATATAGGATACGAATCCTCCAGAACTAGTGGCCACTAGAGTCCGTCTAATGAAAGCTGAACCTGAAAAAAAGCGGCAATTTCAAAAAACCTTCGTATTGTATTACCGAACAAAATGGAAATAAACGATTTTGATACTTTTCTTATTTTGTATTTTTTATTATAACAGTCTTCAAAAAAGGGAGGAGGTTCTCTATTCGTTTGTTTTGCTTTAGTAAATAAAATTATCAATATTAAAAAGATTTTATTTATTTTTAGGAACTGTAATCAAAGTCGGTGTCTAGATACTCTACTTCCAATGATTCATCCGAACTACTGCCAGACTCATCATCACACACACTTATAATAAACGATTCGAGGTCTTCGCTTACTCCATCTCTAGTTTTGTACTGTGCTTCAATATTAATTACATGATCAGAAATTTTTTTCCAATGATCTGAATTTCAAAATATAGGTTGAAGGTGAAAATGTATATGAAACTTTGGATTGAAGATGTAGAAATAATAAATATCAAAATTAACATGTCGTACTATCCGGCGAATTCAGTCACCACATCTAAACACCGTTTCTTCTGTTTGAACAAGACTTCTTGTTTAATAATATGTCTCACACAACTTTTAATTGTTTTACCCATGTTTCAACATGAAATCCTTAAAAAACTCTTCGATTTGACACGCTCGGAATACCTCAACAACTGTCAAGACAATAATGACGAAATGACATTTTAAAAGTGTTGCCACTCAAATAATAGCTGGGTTCAGCTTTCCTTAGACAGACTCTAGTACCACGCAAGTAGTTTTCTTTTTACCATTTTGTGTGACCAAGGTGTACAACCTTGGTCACACAAAACCGCTACCAAACCTCAACTCATCATACACGGTACAATATTATTATTGTCAAAATGTGGCATTATTCAGCACAAATAACAGGTATCTTCTTGGCTACAATTTGATTGATGAATCCTTCTAAGTAACTTAAATATATTTTGCACAGTGAGTGTAACCATTTTATCTATATTTATGGCTTTAAGTTCTTATACTAATTGAAGTAAATTACTTTTTACGGGTACCAAAACGAACTTGGCGCTTTTTAAGACTCGTGTATAAAGGAATAATGTAATTTTATCTGTTATCATTGTCATAATCACAAAAGCAGAGATGTGACTTTTCTCTGATTTGTTTACTCATCTTTCGTCAAGCCGTCACGTTCACTCCTCATGCAAGTAATCATAATATCATAAAACTTTTGCACTTCACCAAAAATCTCCGGGATCTAGCGATGTCTCACGGAACCAGGGTAATCAGAACTTAATGAAAAGTGCTCTTGACGAGAGGCGAAACCCAAATTTAGGGGTCACGTAAAATATTAAAGCAGTGAGATGAAGTAGCCAGTCATTGCTTTTCCTTGTTTTTATTATTCGTAAATAAGATGCTCAGACGCGTTTGTACGTTCATAACATAAAACCGTGTAGTAAAACTGGAACGGCGGTGCCACTCATAATTGTTACTTAACATCGAACTACGGGAGTTTTAGGAAAGTACTTAAGATTAAGCGCGCTTTATGTAGAGTTTTATCTTAAAGCGTTCGCTATGTTAAGGAGCTATACGTCACATTATATTAACTTGGATAAAACACTTTTTTACGGATTTTGCGCATTTTTTATTTTATATTTAATCCTGATGTTTCGACTCCTTTACAAGAGATGTGATCACAGGATGACTAAGATAATGATTCCTAATTGTTAATTTGTTTTTTATATAAATCAAATTGTTTTATTTTTACATATTTTAGTTATTAAATTCTCACTAAGATTACAATGTGTACTACTGAGTCTACTACCAGTTTGGAAATTGGGAGGCCCTACCGAGAAGAACTGGCGAAAGAAACTCGGGCAGGGGGTCCATCCATCCATCCGTCCATCTTACTGTTATTATTTGCAAAAAGAGCTAACTACATCAGGTCTTGAAATGCAAGTTAAGTTAGATGAGCACTAGGTATACCAGCAACATCTTGTAAATTAGAGTCTTATTTATCCACAAGTATCATTGTACACATTTTATCGACTTGTTGTTGTTATTTGACCATTAGAAACTTTTCTATTTTTTGTATATAAATTAATGAGCTCTATATGAAAAAAAAAGAATAGATAAAGGTGCGTTGTACATTTTTCCAAAATGCATACATACATACCTGAAAATTTTACAATGAATGTATGTAAAAAACTTTTTAAATACTTCAAGTCTTTTCTAGTTTTACAGGCACAATCATACTTCAGCTGTTTCCTTATGCAGTAGACCTCTCTATTCAATAAGGCCATATTATCTTTTTTTTACCGATAATATAAAAAAAAAACATTCAGATATTGAACGAATTGTTTAATTTATAAAAGAACAAATGGAGATTCACTTTAATGAATCCAATAATATCATTTGAATGTGTTTACTTAGGCAAAGGTTCGCCTTTAATCGTAACAGGACGTTTTGTTAACGTTAGAGGATTCTCATATTACAGGTTGGTGTAAAATTAACATAAAAAATAGTTTTCATAAAATTATGTTACAGGTGTCAAAATAAAGCTTTGAAATTTTGTGAAAAAGAAATGGTTAAATTTACTGGTTTTTCTGAACTCGTTCTAAATTATAAAAGAGAATTTAATGCCGTTATTACCAATAAAATCTCGTTGAGCATGGTATGAAAAGTAACAGGTGACGGAAAAAATTGTGCGAAGAAAATGCTCAATGGAAACTGAAAGCACATTTGAAAAATTGTACAACAGTGTTGTGTTTAAGTCTTTCATATCGATAATTGACATCTCTCTCAAGCGTACGTTACGTTTTGCAATATCGAGGGGTCAGTGTTTATATACGTCAAAAACTTGTGGTCTTTACATAAGTCAAAAATTGAATTTTATTTTCAACACCATTACTATTGCGTTAAAAGTAAAAAGTTACTGTTCAAAAGATAGAGACAGAAAAAAGCTATTTATTCACTCTTTAAAAAAATACCTGCCATATATAGTTGAGCTAGTAAAATATATAACTTTACTCAATACAAAGTGCAAAATGTATTTTGGCCACACAAAATTGCGAATGTAACTCGGAGTTATAAAGATTCAACAATGTACGGAAACAGCATTAGCTACATTTATCCATAACTTTTGTATGGATGTTTTATATTGGAATAATGCAAAAATAGATATATTTAATTTGCCTTAAACTAAGGATTAGCGCTAACAATAAAAACATGCGCAAAAATCCGTAAAAAAGTGTTTTATTCTGATGTGTAATGTGCGCGGAAGTGTAAGAACTAAATAAAATCGAGTCTATCGATACAATATTTTTCCGATAAATACTTTTTAAACCATCCCGATTTCATTTGCCAGCGGCAGCAAACTGACGTTACTCTTTTGTTATTTATACTGATGTAATATTGAACTAAATATTTATTTACCATCCTTACCTTTTGTAATAACACAATCAAAAAAACTGTTTATTATTTATTATTGTCCCAGAAATGTATTTAATTTTTTCCAAACATCCTATACGTTTTTTAGAATGTAAGCTGTTTTATTTCTCTTTCTATATTTACTTGAGTAAAGTGATATTAAAAAAGTTAAAGGCAAAAAAAAACTGTATAACATTTGTTGTTTCTATAATTATTATTGACACCATCATTGAAACCAGAACTTAAGAAATAAAGAAAGAAAGTACCACAAAACGTAAGTCTAAATTGATTTTAAATATCATATATAAGACTTTTTACTTTGAAAATAATAATAATAAATATTTCTTAAATTCAAACCAATTAGTCTAGCCCAAAGTAAGCACTGTAAGGCTTGTGTTACGGATACTAGGGTAACGAATAGACGTACATATGACACATAAATATGTACTATTCATAGAAATATATATGAACACCCTTCACTCAGGTACAAACACCTGCCCCTTTCGGGATTGGAACCCAGGACCGTCAGTGCTTAAGGCAGGATCGCTACCGTCGTCAAAACATAAATTATTTAAATGGTAAAAAATGTTAAAATTTTAAATATTTAAGTACCAAAAATACAATAATAAATAAATACCTCATGTGGAAATTTTAAATTTGTGGAATTTTCTGCCGGGATACAAAAACTATATGTCCAGGACTAGAAAGAAAACAAGACTTAATACCTCAATGGCGCAATAACTAGCGCGTTCGCTTTACGGAGACTAAGTAACTAAAAAATATATTCTATCGCAATCTCGTCCTTGCGTAGGCGCGTATAAGTATGTCAAACTTTTGGCCTCTGCTGCACTTTATGCTTGGACTTTATGCTAAATTACGACCAATTCTCCCTACGTTGTTTATTAGTAATAGGAAAAAAACGGGGCCATGTATAATAGGCTGAAAATAATGATTTAACGTTCGTACTAAATTTCCTTAACATTATAATTTTTATTATCTTAAATTTAGCAAAAGAAGTTTTTTAAATCTCACGATTAGCAAAAATATAGATAGCATAGCAATATAAAAGCAGTAGAAAAGAAACCACAAACAAAAAAAACACAAAGTCGTGTAAACTATTACTAAAAGATTATTTTTTTTATTTAGATACTTAAGTTAAGAATGACTTTACAGAAAAACCTAGTAGAACTATTCTGGCTTGCTCATAATCTCCCTAACTTTATTATTTTCCATATCGTGATTTATCACACTAGATTTAATAGTTAAAGACCAACTTTGTATAAACTTGATATCTGAATCAACTCTTTTTTCCTAAAAAGTAAAAAAGAAGCTCAATTTAAATAAAATAACATTCCGTAGAGATAAGAATAGGAACAATTTTGCTTGAATAAAGTTTTGTAATGTTATCTCTTTTTTCATAGTCTTTGAGTTTTATTTTTTATCTGTGAAAGCGATTATTATAGAATTTCATGAGATTAATTATGGTTCACTTCTTATAAAGGTATTAGATCGACCATTTTTTGATAGTTAATTGAAGTATGGTTAAGAAATCTATATTAATTAATTTCCTTTAAATGACGTACGATGCGAAGACTAACACTCGTACTACAGATACTTGTAGCATAAGGTACTATGATGTTAAAGGCGTTATGACATCTTTACAAAACAGCATTTTAGATCTCGTGAGATACTTCAGAAGAAAATACTTTGTTGTATTTATATATAACTTGTCTATACAGAATAATCATTAAAATTTCGGACCAGAATTTCCTTGAAGTAAAAAAATTAAGAACAAGCTCAACACTCTTATTTTGTAACACAGTTTCGTTACATGTATGAGGACTGATATTGATATTTTGTGGAACTAAAAGTTAGTAAAACTGAAGGAACCTTTGCAGATGGTTTTTTTTATCGGGTTTGCTCTTGATCCCAATCAAGCTCGGGGGCTAAGACAGGATTCACGATGGAACGTGCCAACCCAGATGGTGCCTATTCACCCTGGCTTTAAAAACGGACTGGTTATAAGTACTCGGAAATACAGACGCAAGGAGGGAGTTCCACTCCTTTACCGAACGCATGATAAATGATGTTAAGAAGCGCTTGGTGCAAAAGGTTGGCATAGCAACCAAGAAAGGGTGATAGCCCGCAGTGCGTCTGGATTTCCGATGGAAGAAGAGAGATCTCGCTATGAGCATATGCAACTCCAGAGCACACTCTCCAAAATACAGTCTATAGAAGACCGACAGATAGGCAACTTTGCAGAAGTGAGCTAAATGAGCCTCTCAGCTCTGCGCTGAATTGTATCCAGTGCAACAAGTTGGTATTTTGCTGAGCCGTCCCAGAGGTGGCTGAAATATTCCATGCAAGATAGTACAACTAGTATTTTATGTACTACCGACACTCATTCTGTTAACTAAGTCTGAAGAATATATAAAATTGCAGTAATTATTTCTTTTTAAATACAGTATATTCTTTACGAAAAGACAGGGATAGTTAGAGAAAAAATCGCTGACTCACAATTACTTAAATCCTACGAGACCTTATCAGTCTCACTATAAACTATTAAATTTATGATTTTACTATAAGTTACTAACAATAGGAACAACAGTATTCATAATTAATAATCACAGTTAAATACTTCAGATATTAACAAAAGGCCTTAAAATTTTTAAATTCACTTTTTCTACACAAACATCATATTGAAATATAAAGTATGTTACGCCTTGCGTGTTTTAATTTGGGGTTTATCAAGAACTTCAATTATATCTGTGTTCTCCATATCAGCAACATCTTTTTCGACAAGACATAAGTATTTTTTGCTTTTACAGAGCGTAAAAAGTAGCTTTAATTTCACCATCTTAATAGAGATCATCGACTACACATACATATTTGAAAATCTGTCCTTTAGATGCATGGACATTAACCAACAATAACACTTTCCTAAGGATATCATTTTCGTTATCATTTGTTAATGTGTTAGATTTTGGAATCGTGGCAACCTATTCATCGCAACAGATTTCAGGTGTTTCGCAAATTGGTACATACAGTTTTTTTGTTACGAGCCTGACATAATTTCAATAAATGTAGTTACTTAAATGTAAATCTTCATCCGAATTTAAAGAAATAGACAACGCTCAACGCCTGTTATCACATTAACATCAGAACTATCTTTATCAGTACTCACAACCAATTGAGGTATTTTGGGGTACGCAGATGACAGCACTGTTGTAGAGACCTATATATCTGATGCACGAGCCAGTGCTGAACAGATCCAGTGTCATAGAGAGGCGATGGTTAGCCGTATGAACCTATCTCTGCAGGCTGTCTCTGAATGGGGCGATGCCAATCTAGTGGGGTTCAATCCGTCAAAGACCCAGGCGTGTCTTTTCTCCGCTAAAAGGAGTCCTTTCAACTTGACTCCTACTTTCCGAGGTGTATCCTTGCCGATCACTGACCATCTTGAGCTTCTCGGTATGTCTTTGTCACCGACGCTCAATTTTGGCTCTTTCATTGAGAGCAAGGCTCAAGTGGCTTCAATAAAACTTGGCATTCTGGCGAAGGTGAGAAAATACTTCACACCGGAACAGTTGCTCACCCTTTACCAAGCACAAGTTCGATCGTGTATGGAGTATTGTTCTCATCTTTGGGACGGTTCCGCCCGATACCAGCTCCAGACGCTTGAGTCCATCGAGAGGAGGGCCAAGAGGCTCATCGGCAATGAAGATCTTTTCTGTAAAAAGCTCAAAAGCCTTGAGCATAGGCGGAAAGTTGCAAGCCTATCAGTATTTTATAGGATACATTTCGGAGAGTGTGCAGCTGAATTGCACAACCTTGTTCCGCCATCCCCATTTTTTCATCGGACAACCAGACTTACAAATTGGCGACACCGTTATATGGTGGATACACCAAAGAGTCGCACTAAGCGTTTTGGTTTCAATTTTATGATGCGTACCGCTAAGGAGTGGAACTCTTTGCCTGAGTCTGTGTTTCCTGACAAATACAATTTGGGGGTCTTCAAGTCACGAGTAAATAGGTATCTTCTAGGCAGGCGCGTCACATCCTAGATCGCATCGACGCTTACCATCAGGCGAGATAGTGGTCAAGCGCATGCCTATTTTCTATAAAAAAAAAAAAAAAAAAAAAAAGGTTCACAATCAGCGTTATCTTGTTCGTCGGGTTTAGGTATGGTTGTCATAACATCAGCCACATATGGAAGTGGGCTGTATGTTTTTGGCGGAAAACGGTTGCAAAAATTTCTGCGATTGACCATTGAGGTGTCTGAATTTAAGCTTTCCTCGGTTGTTCGTAAGCATTTCGTGAATATTTTTGGTATCAGGGAGAGGTTAAAATTTGGGTGGTATTAATTTTATGACGTCTTTAATGTTATTTGCCCACATGCTTCATAACGTGATACAATTTTTCTACACATGAAACATCTTCACCTCTGGCTACTAGTTCATCTGCTGATTTTGTGAGATCCATCCTAAAGCCATCTGCTGGATTTTAACCGTGACCTTCCTCAAAAATTGACCAACTTCTTGCATTGAATTTTGTAATCAATTTTTTTGCCGGTATTGACTAAATAGGCCATCTGTTACTAATGTAAGGTGAATATAGCAGGAGCGTTTCATAATTCTCTAAACGGGATCACCATGTGCCTATATCGCATATGGCTGATGATATGTGGTTAAGGATGCAGTGGAGTAAGATAGAACTATTCGGCAATAACAATGTAAAGTGAGCATCGTAGTCTTAAACAACAAAAATAGTGTGTTCGTATTTCTTAATGGCACTTACAGCTATATTCTCGCTAAAATTGATTACCACCCTATTGTTAGTTCTTTATTAAAAGTAAACACCTATTCTTTAACCGTTCCTTCTTTATCATTCAGCTGTTTTAAATACTTTAAGTGTCTTTTTTCCCGTTTTTCTCTTATTTCTCTTGTCTCTTCCTCACTCTTTCCATTGTATGTTATCGTTTATCGGTATTTACTGAAATTGTTATTCAACGTTAGAAAATAAAAAATGCTCATCAATCGATACTTTCAATTTGGGTATCATTATTGCAATTAATTCAAATTTTCTTACATAATACGGTAATAAATATCAATAATAAGTTAATGTTATAATTGAAACATTATTAATAGCATTAAAGATATAAGGAAAAGAAATGTTATGTGATGACAAACAAATAATTTCATCAGAATATGAAGGAAAGTTAAAATGTATCTCATGAGTCACGAAAAAAAGTTTCTTTTTTTCGGGAAACGTTTTTTGTGACCCTAGGGAGTCGTGAGCACAAAGACAGAATTAAGTTTAATTAAATTTTTGACTAAATGCAATAAATCAGTTAGAATTCAATTTTTCGATCTTCAACTCGAATGCATTTAAGCTATTTAATAATATAAATATTTCACCTTTAAATTCAATGTTACCCTGAGGATGCACAATAATAAGCCACGTTGTCACTTTTAGAGTCACAGCCGAAAAGTGACCTTGGAGACATATGATTCTACTTGAGTTTAGGAGCAACAAGTTGAGTGTTGATATTAAAACCTACGAACAATTTTGTAAACCTGTAAAATATAATAAGATGTATTGACTTAAGTTTACATTATAAAAATTTATTATATCCTTTTTAAAAGTTATTATAATAAGTTATTATAATACAACCTCTAAATACATGCCCCAATAGCCTCTGGGAGAGTTTGTATGGAAACACATTTATTTCCACAGGGTCACAAGTAGTTTAAAAAAGGTGCAATTTTAATCACATTTTCATCTTTATATTACCCTTTATATATATAACATGTTGTAAAAACCCAAAAAGGAAGGCTACATTTAATAAATATTTTATTTTACGTTTTCTTATGTCAAGTACACGACTTGCACTATAAAAATTCAAAGAAGAATTACTTGAAAAGCTTCATATAATAATAGTAGAAGTAGAAAAAGATTAGATAAAAGGATCAAAATTCTGAATAAAAAAACCTCAAACATATCAATGTTACTTTGTATAGTTACTTTAAGTAAAAAACCTTTTTAAATACAAAAAAGCTCTTAATTCAATTCTCATAGCAATAAAATTATAAATTTTAATCAAAACTTTAATTACCCATAATGTACACAAATAATATATCGCACATACGGCGCTATAACGTCACTTATGCAAATGGTGTAATTTTTCAGGGGGAGCATTTGAAAATTGAACATCCTTACAACATATAGTTTTTCTCTGCTAAACAAACAAAATAATTAAGCTACAACTTTGAACTTCATTTTAGAGCAAGCAAAGTAAAGAGGTAGAGTAGAGGTAGGAGTATTTTCTCATACAAAGTTCAGTTTTGTCTAAAATTACATAAGTGACGTTATAGCACCGTATGTGCGATATATATTCATAGAAAAATATAAAGAAGTACAAAATCTGCTCTTTTCGAATGTAGGATCACTTCCGCTGGACTAAACGTCATGAAGGTAAGGCATGTTCTTAATAGTCAATTAACACGATATTAAACTTGATCAAATTATTAAATTGTTTTTGTAAATTTTCCCACAAAGTCTGTTATTTGTTAAGCCATTTGAATTCGCTTAGGAAAATATTAATAAATCAAAGTAAATACTCTTTGAAGTTCACCGAAGGATACATATCGTATTTAGCATCAACAAAAGCTAAGAAAAATAAAATAATTCCCTAAAATACTGACATTAATAGCGTAATAAATCGCAGTTAAATTGCGCTGTAAATCGCTTGCATTAATATAAAAAGCATAAAACTATCGTTGAAATATCGAAAGGGCCCATAACTCTTGAAACTGAAGTAATTTTATTACGGAGCTGCAATGAAAAAGCTTTCTAATGTAACACAATAACACTGGCTTGTTCTTACTCCGAAAACAATTTAAACTGAATTATTCCTCTTTGCTGGCAATAAGTCCTAGCCTTACATGCCGTATAATGGTATGACACGACAAACAGCTTTAAGTGTGTAAAATATGGTACAGAACGTCAGCCAAGCGTAGCCAGACTGGAGTTTATAGTGGAGCCTAGGATACGCCGGATGCAGTCTCAACCGCCTCTACTTGCAGCCTTTTATAAACATTTTTACATTTTTTTGATAAGAATTTTATATATTCTAGTATATCTTTGCTTTGTTTGGTCAGGTTTTACACGCAGTACTTACAAAGTAAGTATGTTATTAATATGTAAACTTACCAAATTTTTATTTTGTTTGGGAGCCTGCCACATCGTAAGATATCACTGTATTCCCATTATATTGATCAAATTAACATAATAAAAAAATAATAATAAACTTCGGATAACGCACACTAACTATTTAATCCCAAACTAAGCAGAGATTGTACTATGAATACTAAATAACGAATAGTATTCATAAATAAGTATGTCACAATCATGACTAGGGAACAAATGCTATGTTCATCACACAAAGATTTGGTCCTAGCAAGATTCGAACCAAGGACCATCGGTGCAGAAGGCATGATCGCTTCCGTTGCCAACAGCAAGTCGCCGACATAACATAACTCATATTTCAAACGTAATTTATGTTAATATCATTGTTATTAAAAGACACACATTATTGAAAGGCAGTATGAGTGATTTTAAAGGTGTAAGTTTTTAATGACTTAATAAAAATTAAATACAAAAAAATATAACATTTGTGTAAAACACCATAGAATAGAATAGAATGGAATACTATTTATTTGCTTAAAACATGGTAAATTAAGTTCTTAGTTTTTAAGTTACACATGTTTTGCCAAATGTTGTGGCATGTAAATTAATTACACACATATCAAATAATTTAATAGATTTTATACAAAATTATTAAAAAGCTCTCTTTGGTCGTATAAAGTTTTATTACAGAGCCAGTCATAGGATTTTCCTTGAAATCGATGGCCACTTAATTTTTTAAATTAAGACGGAGTTTTATTATAAATGATTTTACATACTCTTACACAGTCAACTTTTACTGTATTTGGTCTATTTTGGTATATCCTCTAAAACAAGTTTGTCACGGCCCCTCTTTAGTCTGGAGTTTATATTTTCTTTTACAAACAAGTCTTTTGTTTGTTTACAAAACTGCAAATCTCATAAATGAAAAAGACGGTACCGTTAGAAATCCAAGGTTTCTAAAAAGTAGCTTACAAGGTTCATCCGGTGCAACACCGTAAATAGCTCTAATGCACTTTTTTGTGCTATGAATGCCCGAATGCCTGTTCCGTTGCCCCATTCTATAATCCATACATATAACCAACCATTGTGTATATATCGACGCTAAGATTATGCATTGCGTAGAAACTATTTCTCATTATTAATCTTGAGGGCTCTGACAATGTGACCGAGGAATTTACCACTTTAGCGCACAATTTACTGCAAATGACATAGGCGAATGTAATGTAATAGATCTGCTCTGAGTTAATTAGCAACCAACGACATCTTCGTAAAGAATGCGTTCCCAAAATCAGCTTTTCCCAAATTCCCAAAAGATCAGTATTATGTTATTTTGTACTCTCATGGTCCCGACTATTCTTAAATATGAAATTTGTATTTTATTTGTACTACTTTTAGGCTTCGATCTTTAGTTTCAATGTGCAATTTTAGCTCTGATAAGTTCTAAAAAAGTTTTTAGAACTTATCAGAGCTAAAAAAACTATTTAAACAAAAAACTTTTTTCAATTAAAACAAAGTCCGTAATGTTGAATGACGTCGTCTTGACTCATTATGCGGATATCATAGCTGGAAAATTTTATTTTGAACCAAGATAATGAATTTGAGCAAATAACATCTCTGAATTCGACCTCAATACTCATTACGTTTCGGCGAATTTTGCCTATTCGAGTTTTTCTTTATGATTCAAATACAGAAAGTAGTAGAGAAACAAATTATTTTTATCTTCAAAGATCTTTTAGCGATTCCCATTAAGTAACCGTAGATTAACTACGACTTGTGGCAGATCCATAATTGACATTCAGTTCCTACATAAAATAGGTCGGGTGACGAAACCTCATAACTTCGTATCAGCTGACGCAAGGGAATTCACTTGATTGTAAGGCGAATTCCCTGACGTCACTATTAGGTAGGAAAACACGAAAGATAAACATCTTTAGTAACGACTTCTGTCAGAAGCAGCTTTATACTGAGGGCTCAGTCTAAAGCTTTGCTTTTTTTGGAATAAAGATTATCCTACCTGATAAGTATATCGAATTCCAAAACTTAAAAAGTTTGTTGCAAACATAATGTTTTATTTCCCATTTACATTAAAGTTAGTAGTTATTTATTAGAAAATATATGGTTTTTCGTTTACTATTTGATATGTGACATTTTGCATGCTGAACAGGCAAGATATGATAAGCAACTTAATTCTAAGTTACCATCATGTAAAACCAAGTCTATTGCAAATTAAAATATTACATACCATTTCATTTCAAATAAATTTCATTTCATTTCATTAGAATTTTGTCTACTCTGCGACGGCCCGTTATAGATTATACGATAATTTGTCAAACTTACCCTTTGTTCTCGATCAATGGAAATATTCCACGTGAAAAGTACCAAACAAACTTTTTATTCAAAAACGCTTTTGGTTTCATGAGAAAACTCTAAACGATTCTAAAGTGTACTTACAACAGCGGAAACGATACAATTCGACGCACGAGTTCGATTTATGGACACTTCACTCGTACAACGTAGTACACCTAAAGATTATGTGCACATCTCTACACATAATGCACGTGTAAAAAGATACGACTATCGTAAAAGCCCCACTGAAAATAATTTGAGCGATGTTTCTCGTTTTTCGCGAGACATTCGGTGGTAGGACCCGCATAAAAGTTGAACATCAGACAGCCTAATGGATTAGAAGAATTGCCTCGACTCGTAAAGACCGACTTAACGTTGGAGGCTTGGAAAAACAATAAACCTTGTAATCAGTACTGCTGTCCATGTATGACGTGACGTATGAATTCAGTTGTTCTACTTGATGTGGAGTTATTGAGCGTTCGTGTCTAGTCATCGCTTGGAATACAGATGTTTCTGTATCGCGATTTGATGCTTTTGATATACGTCGTCACTGAGTCGCGTTAAGTCGGTGAATTATGAATTATAATGAATTATGAAAAATCTTTTATTCGTTGGAAGTATCAAACCAAATCTTGAGAACCAATTCGTTGAGAGTATCTGTATCAAACCAAAGATTATATGATTGATGGGTATAATTCAGAAGGATTGACAGATGTCAGTAAAAAATTTGATTACAGTCGGGTTGACGGGTTTAAGCTCAAACGATTTTCTCTAATTGCTAATCAGTTTGAGAGCCAAGTAAATAGTTGGAACATCATTTCAGAAATCCTATTATGGTGCATATAGGTTTACGTATAGGAACAAAGTAATTGTGTTATAAAGTTAATGTAAATGTAAAAAACAAGTGGAGATAATATGCCACCCTGAGGAACTCCGGCATCAAAGCCCAAACTAATAACTCAGTCATATTCTCTATTAATTCTGCTCATTATAAAAACAATGAGTCAAATAGCATGATCGGTGCACCGAGCGATATTGTTTAAATTATAATTTGTTTAGAAACCATACGTATTTTAGGGTTGACGGTCCCAACATTACCCGATACCTCTACCGTAGTCTCTGGCGGTTCCGACCTAAAGATGTTTATTACTTTTTTGATCTAGGTCATTCTTTGCAAATGCGTCGTAGTCCATTTGGTTCCACTTTTACTGCAATGGCAAAGCTCCAAAATGGCAATGTACCGTCGTGTTTTCCAAGCGAAACATGATTTTGGAAAAGTAGAACCCTATTTCGCAAAAGCTGACGCAATTTATAGCACTCTTGCTTTTTTCTCTTTGGATTAGTTTTAGTGAACGGAGTGGACGGACAAAGAACAAATCCCCTGGGAGTTACGTTATCTTCCACGTAAACAGAAATTGTACTATATTACCACAGAATTGCTTAAATTTATTAGGTACTGAAATTTAATATTAATATAACTCATAATAGAGTAATTTAATCAATAAGGGAAATGATCAGTTAATACACTCCTGGAGAACAGAATGATCGAGAAAACAGTGTAAAGTTTCTTATTCAAAATAAACTGACAGATTTTCTTTCATATAACAATCAAAAGGACACAAACAAACTTACGCTGCCGATTGTATGTACTACTATATATTTGTGTTGTTTGTTGTTTTTGAAATTTTCACGTCTTAATCGACAATGCTACCTTAACACTTTAAAGATGAAATTACGTACTCTTAGCTACAAACGGCTTTAATAAAAACACTTATTTGCAATTCCAATCGATGGTATTCATTTTTAGCATGGGTGATAAAAGCCATGGAAGATTTTAGTATAAAAGATGATAATAGGCAAAGATGATATAGCTCGAATAAAAAGTGACATTTTCTAGATTCAGCATATAGTTTTTGTCCTGAATAGTTACGACTTTCCTAAGCCAGCGACAATACCAAATATTTTTAAGGAAACCACAATCATATTTACTGTTCTTGGCACGTTTGCAGAGAAAATAAGAAAATGTTCACGCACTGCGTGTGCCTTAGCATTCGATTTATGCGCGGGACACTGAATAGGATTCAGATAAAATAAGGACCTACTAAAAATAGTTAGACATAGAAAAATTTCTTCAATAATATGTTTAATGTGTTAAATTGAAGATTGAGTCTACACCAAATATTAGGTTTCAAAATATTTTCTATATCGTCTATAAATTAATATATAAACCATATTAAGGAATTGTAATTTTGCTTTGTATTTCAATGGTATTTTCATAACACCTTTTCAATATTAAATAATGTCATATGTAGTGTCTTCGATTTCTGAAGACTTCATTCTTATTTTTTTTTATTATTATCACAAGTTACTAGGAATATTCTGTTGGGCTAAGCTTCTTATAGAAATTTACAACGAATTGCTTAATAACTCTGTAGCCTACGCCTTTACAGCTCAAGTAGAGTAGTGTAATTACTACATCTGCTCTGAAATTACTTTGATATTTGTACAAGAATAGTTCACATAGTAAGTCTCAATGGTCAAATAAATATGCGGAAGGTAAAGTTGAATGAAAATTTATTACTGTCACATTAATGCGGGCGGTAAAAATTATTTATATTTTATTTTGAATACTATAAAAAGTAACTTATATACATAACTAAGTCCAAAAAAATATTTTTACGAAATCCGAAGAAACCATATTGTCCGCTTGGCTTTTCTTCATAAATTCTATTCTAGTTAAATAAATTAATTGATCGCTTGTTGACTGATAAATTTTCCTTTCATATCGTCTATGTAACAGCAGTTCATACTTAAATTAAAATCCACGATGTTAACTAGTAGTAACGTCGCCAGAACTAAAAGATGCTACCCAAGCTCCGTGAAGTGTAGAAGAAAATACAATTTAATTTACGATTAATTATCATGATTTCATATAAACTTAAATAAATGGAATTATGTCTTTCATTTTCCTCGTAGGTAGGTAGTAAAAAGCACTATGTATCACTTGAAAGTAAGTGCGATACCCAACCTTGAGTGCTTTAAAAGGCACAACAGCACCCTCTTCAGTAATCACTCACAGTCTCCCCTCCGTGAAAGATATACTAATCTTCAATTTTAATATAAATCTAGCTAAAATTAAGCTTTACATTTTTCCACTGCCAAGGACATACATATAAATAGGGTCTCAATAAATACAATAGTAAAAAAGGAAATGAAGTCGGGAATAAAAGTCATTACAGTCAAAACTGAACAAAGAAGATATGGATATCTCACTCTCGACCCTAGAAAATGAGGAACCCATCTGCAATAAACTATCATAGAACGCTCACAGGAGCAGGCTCATCGAGCGAATCTAATGACATTTTATTTCTCCAGAGGAATGCATTAATTTCATTTGTTGGCACATCGGTACCGCTACGCGTCCATTCTTCCCCACCGAAGAAAGTGGACTTCCTATGAGATGAGAAATCCTATTAGCCCCGGGAACCTCAATTAAGTTGTAGGGTTCAACCGAATATTATATTTCAGTAGGTTTTTAATAAAGAAATGGAATTGCTGTTAGGTTGAGCGTGTAGAATATTAGTTCTATCTAATTGAGTTTGCCGCTAATTGTATTTGCGTTTTATTTATCCGATATTCTTTCATTTCCAAATGAATCGAAGTGTATTTATGAATTAATTATGCTATTAAAATAAGTAATGTTATTTTTCTGATATCTTTTTTCAAATAAATACAAAAGTTTAATGCTTAAATAACAAACAATATATATAATGTCAGTTGTATTACCGTCTATAGTCTATTCATCCTAACTTGTCCTATTTGGTAAACAATCTTGGCACTCCTTTTTATTGAAAATGCGGCATTAAAAATCAACTTATAACTAGATATTAAACCTATTGAAGTTACTTTTAAAATATATTTTTAATATATTAAATAATCTATAATAATGAATTATTGTAATAGTAAGTCAATAGATTTTGTTATTATTTTATTTTTAAATGGCTATTTTGTTAAAAACTTGTGCCAAGATTGTTTATAAAATTGACAAGTTAGAATGAACAGACTTTACTACTCTAGTTTATGAAGACCATAATATTAATTTTTAAAAAGAGTAAGAATGTAAACACGTGTAAAACATGGTTTTATTTAATCTTATTATTTTGGCTCTCTCTAAGGAGTCATATTCATCAGAATACAACTTACGTCGTTGTTTAATAATTTTATCTTCTGATTGTAAGAGAATTAAAATATATTTTCAGTAACAAGTTTTTACTAATTGAATTTTTCCCACTGATCTACGACAAACGTGTGTATTTTTTGTAAAAAATAGTGACTTCTTATATAATATTATCCAAAATTCAAAAATATTTTTACCATTATACAGCTCAAACAGTTTCGTAATCAAGGACTTTAATGCCACTTAACTTTGTGTGAAAGCGCTTACGGCTTTCTCAATTATTTAGCCTGTGTTTATGGCTGCTAATTAAATCGACACCTGCCAAGAAAAACAATGTAATTAAGTTGGGTCGAGTGACATTTTAATTAAATACAAATTACCGAAGCGCTTCTTTTTCAAAACCCTACTTAATGATTGTAATTGAGCTTCAAAGCTTTGTTTCTAGAAGTTCACGGTTAAAAGAAAAATACAGACCTATTATAAATGTTAAATTTTATGATGACTTTTGAATTTGCCTTTTTTTATACATAACACAATTGCAGTCACTCAAAACAAATCTTACGTACAAATTGTGATGACATCAATGGCTGACTTGAATCATTCTGAGTAAGTAGACGTATATCTGTAACTGTATACTTGTACAGATAACCCAAAATAAAAATTATATTTAAATTGTATGTGTTTCATTATAATAATAGTGACCATAAGTACATACATTCAATTTTGGTAAATAATTAATCAATCGGGTAATCATATCATTTTTTCTAGGTTTTATTGGGATATTTATATGTATCATTATGTCTAAGTTTTGATATAATTTATTTTCATTGGCGTTATAGCGTTAGGTATTGTACACGGCATTGTATTTAACATTAACAACCTTCAAATAAATGGATTACTTTACCTTCATTAGGTTTAAATTATTATTAGGCTGTTATTGAGGCTATTATTATTGATCATATTTTGTTCTATAGAACAGAGTACTGTATGTCATATATCTGTGAGATGCATTCAAGAATTTTTTTTTCGACGATATATAAAACAAGAATCATACTTGTATTCCAAAATTCAAACTGAAATAACGATAGTGATTGGTAAAATCTAGTTATTGCATTTTATAATTAAGTGATGAAGACATTGTTAACAATGAATGCTGGAAAGCACTAAGGCTGAACTTGAAGAATAAGTGTCTAATTCCAGGGCACTTAACCATGTTTTAACAAATAAATTTTCTTTACTTTAGGAGATCTTCTGACTTACAAGAACATAGTTTAAATGCGGATGCTTATAATAAAAACCATTGTATTTATTAATCTGTGACCAATTTCTAAATCCAGATGCAGCAATCAGAAATTTAACATTGCGTACTTATAAAATTATTTCCTAGCCATAGAATCGTTATTTTAAGTACGACTCGGCAATTGAATTCAATACGTGCATTTTCGAAACCTTGTTCGAATGAAATAAATTGACAAATTGTGACATTACCTTGCTACACTCTCTTAGTTGCGAAAATTTTAATAGCAGGCAATTACAACTGAAAAAGCGCTAATACTAAACGTAGCATTCTTGCTATGGCACTACACAAAACAAAGTTAATCAAATATACACATTACAAGTTACTACAGGGCTTAAAGTTACTCTTTACTCAAATTTGGGTGGAATTATACTTCAAAAACCCAGGACTAACCATTATGGTTCGACATTTTCCTCGCTGCTCACCATTTCTGGCTGCTGATCCGAACGTTCTGAATTATGTAAAAGAACCTGGAACGCCGTCTACCAGGGAGAGCCCTCACGGCCTTACGGCACTGAATAAGTAATATTTAGCGTCTGAGCAGTTTTACGGGCAAATTAACGGCTTAAACTTGTTATTTTAATAAAAGTTTCTCTCGAGTTCCATCTTTACGGCGCGCTGTTGCGGAATTGTTTATATTTTTAAATATCAACTTCAGTGTTTTATGAACACGGAGGTGTAATATCTTTCTTATAATAAAAGTCAGTTTTCAGAACTACCTATTGCTTTAACGGTATACGTATATAACCTATCCTCTATAGTTAGCTTACCACTAGTAATTGATAAAGTGGTTGACTGGTTTCATAGTTACCTGTACGGTCGCCGGCAGCCTATCCGCATTGAGGAAACCGTTTC
Source organism: Calamotropha paludella (assembly GCA_927399485.1). Classification (NCBI taxonomy): domain Eukaryota; kingdom Metazoa; phylum Arthropoda; class Insecta; order Lepidoptera; family Crambidae; genus Calamotropha; species Calamotropha paludella. Next base: position 18,767,560 of record OV656807.1, on the reverse strand, counting down.
TTCTTGGTGTAATATAGGTGCTGGAGTACCGCAGGGAGGCGTTATATCTCCATTGCTCTTTGCTATATTTATAAACTCCATATTCGATCAACTTACCACCTTTATGCAGACGATTTGCAAATATATACTAAATCTCCCCCTGGTCAATTACCTGGGGCGGTTGACCAAATCAAACGAGACTTGTTCACTATTTCTAGTTGGAGCAAATCGCATGGACTTGTACTGAATCCATCCAAGACTCAAGTTTTCGTTATTGGAAGATCACAAAAATGCGACAAAGGATTGATTGGAATAAATTAATTATTAACGACGAAAATTTACCATTACATGACCGCGTAAAGAATCACGGTATCTTAATGGATCAACATGGGAAACACGTCTTCGTGAAGTCAGTCGGACAACGTTTGCGTCAGCCGCTTCTCTGAGATGACTCCATCACTTTTTTCCGACATCTACTAAAATTGCGCTTGCACTATCTCTTCTTCTGCTTATCCTTTACTATGGTGATGACAGCTATCTGGGCCTAACTGACGACCAGCTTAATAAACTTGAGCCACTCCAAAATTTTAGTATTAGATATATAATTAGTTTTCGTAAATATGATCATTTACGTAAATATATCATTATGATTGGCACTTAACTCAAGTGACTGCCTATTCGTTGTCCCCGGGATAGTTTATAGCGTTCTTTTTTATATAAATTCAACTTCTTATGGCAAATCACGTTCTTTAATGACAGTCACTTCATTTTCAGTTCTTTAATGACAGCCACTCAAGAGTTGTAAGGTCATCGGAGAACTTATAGTTAGCCATACCAGTGCATTCCTTAAAGTTTGTGAATAAAACTTTTACTGAACAGCCCAATTTATTATACATGTATGTTTAGATAAATGTAACATTATATTATATTAAGTATGCATGTATAGGTATAGCTTGAATAAATTTTGTGAACACCATATATATATTAGTATATTCAGAGAATATTTCTTTTTATTGAGCACCACCGGCTGACCTGGATTATTTTGTTACTTTCTTTTGATAAGGCCGCCATTTGTACTTTGTCTGTAAGTTTGTCTCTCCTTGTCTTTTTTTTGCGTATGATAAATTATTCTAAAGAAAAAAAGATTATTATTATCATTCGCAATTACATATTATTTTATTCTTGAAAGGAATATACAGTATACTAGGCATCTGTTAAGTATCTTCTGTATCTGTAATCTATACATAGATTTAAATTAATAAGATTGTTAATTCTCGTAAAATAAGAATACATGTACAAATAAAATGGTATATTAAAAGTAATCTGTATCAAAAATAAGCATTGTCCATTGCGCAACCTCCCGGAGATCGTTTTCAAAACCCTTGTCTGACAGACAGATCAAAAAGTTAAATTTCAGTCTGCTGAACCTACATAGATTTTCTATATTTTCTTACTTGAATAAAATGTAAGGAATATGACAAGAACTGAAATAATCATAACAAGTGTGTCAAACAAGTGAACAACTGAACCGTTTTTTTCAGTGTTTCGTCTAAAAGAAATTATTAAGGAGTTGTAAATTTTTTTCTTTCAAATTGAGCTATAGGATGGCGCTTATTGCACTACATACGAATTGCTTGCTATATTATATATTTATCAAAGTTATAAAGATTAGACTTAGCTACTTCAAAGCACTTACTGTATGCTCAAGTCAAAAAGTGCATAGCATAAACGACACGTTTGTCAGGGGAGGCAACCACCCCCCTCACCCACTTAAAACTGCTTATTCTAATTTATAGCTCACAGTATTGCAGTGCTTATTACTCAGTTGCAGTTTCGGAGACCGGAAGTACATTTTATGGCGTTGTAAACCATGAACGTCTTGGCATAATTGCTGTGTAACATTAAATTAGTTTACCCATCAATTATATCTTTATGCAAATTACGTTACGGGAGCTGAATCTTTATTGCATTAAGTTCCAATTTCGTGTGCTCTCCTTATAATTCAATTACGCAGAATTAACATGCAATAAATTTGCGATGTATTTTGTTCGTTATTGTATGGACAGCTTCAGAAAAGTATTTATTTTGTGTTACTTACATTTGTTAAAATTTCTTAGTCATCGTCATAATAATCTTTCATTATTTTTGTTACAAAAATTTATTATTTTTTATTAAATTAAAATAAATTAAGAGTATAGACGTGTATTTAAAAACATACAAAATACCATTGCATCAATTTCTTCGAAAGCAAAATGAAGCATTAAATATATTTTTAAAAGTCAATTAATTTTAAATATTTAAAAATAAAATATGGTCTCTTTCCAATTAGTTTGGTTTACTATTATCTTAAAAAGCTCGCCAAGGATCATGGAAAAAATAAATTTGGACACAGACTCATGCAAAGAGTTTTACTCTTTAACGGTTCGGATCACAAAATTGGAACCAAAGTGCGGCTCAACCATAATAACTGTGGCGCCAATTTGTAAGTCTGGTTATCCGATGAAAAAATGGGGCCGGCGGAACAACAACAGTGGCGTGAGCCGAATCGACTGTTACTAGTATTTTTATATTTAATATAATTTATCATATAAAATAGCATTGAAAAATCCAAAAAATATATATAAAAATCATAAAACTAAATGGCTGTTTCATCTTATTCGATCGACCAAACATTTGTAAAAATGTTTCTTTCGAATACTATCCTCTCGTTGATGGGACAATACTGGACTAGAGGGGAAAAAAATTAGAAAGGTACTAGAAAATTTCGACGGTTAATCATAAGGCTTGGTAGCTCAATTGGGAGAGCATTGGATCGGACATTCAAAGGTTGCGGTTTCGATACCCGCCTGAGAACTGACTTCTGTAAGCCAAATAGTTTTTTTCTAGTATTTTTCGAATAATTTACCAACATATATGTATTTTGTTGTTTCTGGAAATAACACCCTGAGGGGGTGAGAAGAACGAAAAACAAGAAGAGTAAAAGGTATTGAAAGTTTGTATAAAAAAGGTTTTTTTAATTAATCCCGAGTTTTCAGTAGGAGTAGGAAGCATACAGTTTAATATACAGGTATTAAATAAATACGTGTATCAGCATTTAAGAAAAAAAATAACCCTTAAGGTAGATTAAAAGTGTGAAAAGAATTCTTTATCTTGAATGGGTTTGCTCTTGATCCCAACCATAAAAAAAATGATAATTTTTAAAATGAGAAACTTGAAATCCTATACGTATTAAGATAAATAAAAAACACCGACTGTCTCCGTGACTAAGACTTAGTATATGCCTGCTGACCCTAAGATCACCGGTCGAATTCTCTGGTCAGCCTATACATTGGATTTTATCTGGATCACCGCCAACAATTTTTAATAGAAATATTAGAGACCTACTTCTTACTACGTGTGAACGCAGTCGCGGGCAAAAGCTAGTCCCAAATACTTTCATTCAAAACCACAAAACGCTTTTGAGATTTTTAAAATGACAATTTTAAAATAGCAGTGTCATCTCTATCTCTATCTCTATTATATAAAAAAAAATTGGTTGCCTGTAAAGTCGGTATACGGGCGAAAGTTTTACGTGACAACGACTTTGAGTGGTAAAATAATTTTAATGTGAATATTCATTCGTATAGTAGGAAGAAGGATGAAATAATAGTAACAATTTAAAACATTTATTTATACAAAGAATTATATTTAAAACATTAATTTATAGGCACGCGTCCCTTCCACTTTTTATGTCTGTCTCTCTCGCTCTTAGGCGGGATAACCATGCCCGAGTGGAAGGGACGCGTGCCTCTCACTCGCTCTCATTGTAAGCGCATAACGTGAGCGGAGCGTAACGCAGTTTCTTGAAGTGTCACCCGGCAAACCAATTTATAAGACGTTGTCACGTCAAAAAGGACTTTGTGGGTTTGTTACCATATATGGTTACCATAGTTACCATAAGTATAAGAATAACAGTTTTTATAATCAATTAACGTTACCGTAGCAACGCGTGGCCGAGTTATACCAGCAATGCATGGCCGGGTTATACCAGCAACGCGTGGCCGGGTTAGCTAGTTTTTATAATAATTATTCAATACAAAATAGCCCATTTTTTTTAGAAATAACTTGCTCTCGTACCATTTCAATAATAACACGACTATCATTTTGTAATACCCCAGGTCAAAATTAATTATGAAAGTCAGTCCGTCTCATTTCGCCAAAAAGTATCTTTTCTTTTAGTTTCCTCAAATGATCCTGTCTTTTATGTTGCCTTAAATACTTTGTTTCATTACATTCGGATAATTAAAATGGATTGTCCGAAGAGCGTTTTAAGTAATTAAACGAGATATTACGGTGCCACTATAAACGTTTATTTGTTACTAAGCACTGCCATATGAAGAAAAGATTAGAAGAGCTTTTATGCCAGGGCAACTTGTTAAAGATGCCATAAACTATCGTAATAATTGAGTTTATTATCACTATAGTAAATGCAGTAATCGCTAGTTTATCGCATTTTGTAAAAAGTATTCTCAACGTGTTGGTTACATTCAGTACAGGATCCTATAGTCAATACAGGATAAATTTCAAAATAGTACTATTATTTTAATCTAAATTTTCATTTATTATCTCAAATTTATAATATTATTAAAAAGATAGAAAAGTTCATTTTTGTACTGAAAGAAAGCTTTCATATGAAGTTAAAGTTTTGAATTTTTAAATGCCAGATAAAAAATAAATCTCCTGTTTAAACGGTAATCCAATATTTATTATATATTTTTACACTAGCTTTCCGCCCGCGGCTTCGCCCGCGTGGAATTCGGTTATATTGCGGTATAAAGCAATAGCGTAAGCTATCATTCCACTTCTTACGTATTTTAAAAAACACATCGTTACCATGTTTTAAAAAACACCCAGCGCCATCTATCGCATACCTCAAGAACTAAATAGCGTAAGCTATCATTCCACTTCTTATGTATTTTAAAAACACATCGTTACCATGTTTTAAAAAACACCCAGCGCCGTCTATCGCATACCTCAAGAACTAAATAACGTAACTAATACTTATACCAATTAGTAATTCGTTGACTTTAGTGATTTCAGGA